>OY730180.1:19291709-20519209 GCA_963422495.1 Polyommatus iphigenia | reverse complement strand
CATCGAGCAGGCGGCCCTCCACGCGCAGCTCCCACGACGCCACCGCGCCGTCGCCCTGACCTGCAACACACAACCTCACTCACACTGTACTCGCCTTCATCCACTGATACTCGTTCTGTAGTGATAAGTAGACAAAGAGGTAAGAGTAGAAAACTTTACATCATTTACAAAGTGAAATTGGCTTGGGGGATTGAAATCCTTACGTTTTTGTTAGCTTACCCGGAATTAAACCATGACAATTTAGATTTATTACTCTCCCACCAGTCGTTAATTAGGATTTAGGTAGGCAGCAGCAAAATAACTCACCCGGATAGAATGTATTAGAGATGAAAATACGAAGCTTGCGCTTCTGCTTCATGGGCCGCTTGAGCGCCTCCTGTATGTCGAGCCGCTTGCGCATGATGGTGGCGTCCAGCTTACGCTCGAAGGCCAGCAGGTCCATGTAGGCCTGCGACTCCGGCACCAGGTCGCGCACCTTCTGCGGCAGGATCTTGTCCGCCAGACGCTTCTTGCGCTTGCCGCCCGCCCCGCCGTATCCCTCCCTGTTACATTGTACACATTTATTGGAATTTGGATAGGGTATATAACATGTATTTATAAATAATACAGTATCTAAGAGAATCCTCTGAAATATATTCTGTCCTATGATAATCACTATATCACTTTCAGCTTACATTGCAAACGCAGGCTGAACCCTACGAGATTTATCAAAATAATGTACTAAGTATTGTACACTATGAAAAGGTCGCGATGGTATACTATGTCTATCTCTTATGGATATCCCACAATAAAATTTTTTTGTCATTTACTTTTAACTTCAAATAATGGCTAATTTTTGAAGCGATTTTAACCAATACGGCAATAATCCTTATTCAATTAAATACTTTAAATACATTATTGATTTAACAACTTAACTGTCCCCATACAAAGAAATAGAAATAGATCTTTATGGCTCTTTACAGCATATTCATAATTTAAAATGAAATATTTAAATATTTTCGAAGATATTACTGATTTAAAAATTGCAGGGCCATGGGTAGTAATGAATATAAATCAAAACTACCGAATCGATTTTAATCATTTTTTCAGTGAGTGACATAGGCTATATATTTTATAGCCGGGCCGTGCGAAGCCGGGGCGGGTCGCTAGTATCTATTATATTTCACGAGTTACAGGAGTGTCTTAATGTGAAAATCCATCCAATCGATCCATGCTCACCCGCCGTAATGTCCGGGCTTGTGTTGCGGCGGCAGGGGCGCGCGCGCGTCGTTGGGTCGCTTGGCGGGCGGCGCGGGCTGTGCGGCGGGCGCGCGCGCGTACTGTGCAGGCGCGGGGGGCGGTGCTGCGGCGGGGGGCGCGTACCCCGGTCGAACGCCGCCCCCGCCGCCCGTAGGAGGGGGAGTGAAGCCACTCCGCTGCTGAAATATAACAATGTTCCTCAGTAAACATTTCTTACAACATTCTTAAAAATTGCTTTTTTGTAAATTGTATTCCATACAAAAACGATAATAAATAGTGGCTGTTTATGGTTCCCATTAGAAAATTTACTAACTATATAATAAGAAAAGGGAATTCAGTTGGGGACAAGGCATAGTAGCCTCTAAGAAGCCTGGTGTCCTAAACTAACAGTGTCATCCCACAGTATGGTGCAGGTGCTGGTGGATAGTTTTTTTGTATGGGACCATACAAAAAATAATTCTTGTATGAGAGCCTCATAAATATTTATCAATATAGTTTTAACCCATTAATCCCCGAACGGCACCCGGCTGCCGCATAACAATTGAAAATCTATTGTGTCTGCGATTCCCACAATCAAGGTATTACATAATTATTAAAGTTTTAATATAACTGAGGATTTTGTGAATATTTCAAATGCCTACCCGTTGCTAATATTATATTATATATGACTTTGAGCAAAAATGGCAAAAATCATGTTTGTTGTATGGGAATAGGCCCGCTAAATATTTATTTTATTTTGTTTTTAGTATTTGTTGTTAAGCTCGCAGTATGTCAACGAAGCATGGAACGAAGTATGCTAAATATAAGGTTACGAGACCGATGGACAAAAACAAAAATAAGAAAAATAACAAAGGTAACAAACATATTGATAAAAACTAGAAAACTAAAATGGAACTGGACTGGACATATAGCAAGAACAGACAATGGGAAAAAATGAACCAAGGACATAATGGAATGGTATCCTAGACAAGAGAAAAGACAAAAAGGACGTCAGACCAAAAGATGGGAGGATGACCTTCCAAAAGGATGGAGGAGCTTTGCCAGTGATAGATACAAATGGAAGGAAATGGGGGAGGCCTATGTCGAAGGACAACCTGACTAAATGTGTTTTTCTTCTTGTTTGTTGTTTTACTATAAAAATTGTATGGTTACAGTCAGTCTATAAAAGCTTTATTTATTATATACTTTGTTGTTATAGCGGTGACAGCAATATGCAATCTGTGAACATTTCAGAAGTCTAGCTATAGTGGTTGAGAATGACAGACGGTCAGACATTGAAGTCTTAGTAATAGGGTCCCGTATTTGCATTTTCGGTACAGAACCCTAAAAAGCTATAATAATTGATCAATGCTGATTCATACTATTATAATATAAATCAACCATCTTATGTGAATATCATGATACACCAACCTAAAACTATAATAGAATAAATAATATTTCTTAAGCTTGAAGCAAGCACAATTATTGTCAAATTACACCAAAAACATTCTCGGTGCACATTAATAACTAATATAATATCTATAACATCTAGTAATAAATAAATAATACGAGGGCTGCTATTTATGTATCCGGAACTGGCCACTTACAAGAACAATATTTAAAAAGTAATTACAACATTTGAAAATAGAACTCTTTGGTTGAAGAATACATTTTGTTTCATGTGACTGTCAATTTTTTTCCATTGTGGCGTCATTTTGAAAATTGCGTGTCTTCATTTGCCATGGATTTAACGCGTGAACATTTTCGTGCAATGATTTACTACGATTTTCGGCGTGGGCTAAATCAACAACAGTGCTTTATTCAACTCACCGCAACTTTTGGAGATGAAGCACCATCAAAAACCACTGTTTATCACTGGTACAGTGAGTTTAATCGTGGGCGGTCTATGCTCACGGATGAAAATAAAGAAGGTCGCCCAAAAACAGCTGTTGTCCCACAAAATATAGATGCTGTGCGGGAACTAATAATGCGTGATCGTCATGTTACATATCGCGAGATAGAGGCGTCCTTAGGCATAAGTATGACGAGCATACATAAGATATTACTCGAACATTTGGCTGTAAAAAAAATATGTTCGCGTTGGATTCCGCACAACTTGACAATCGATCAAAAACGGTCTCGTGTCGATTGGTGCAAAATAATGATAAAAAAATACAACTGTGGTACGTCAAAAGCCGTTTATAATATCTACACAGGTGATGAATCTTGGATCTATGCATATGACCCCGAAACTAAACAACAGTCAACGGTGTGGGTGTTCCAAGATGAGCCGAAACCAACAAAAGTTACTCGTGCAAAAAGTACTTTGAAGCAAATGGTCGCCTGTTTTTTTGGAATTAATGGACATGTGGCTACAGTGCCATTAGAGAATCGTAAAACGGTTAATTCTGAATGGTATACGACCATTTGTTTACCAGAAGTCTTTGAAGAAATAAGAAAGGACAACCGACAACGCAGAATCATATTACATCACGACAATGCTAGCTGTCACACCTCAGCTGAAACAACTCAGTTTTTGGAGGGTCAAAAGATCGAATTGACTGGTCATCCGCCGTACAGCCCTGATTTGGCACCTAACGATTTCTTTTTATTTCCATACGCGAAGAACAAATTACGTGGTTCAACGTTTTTCGAGCCGCGAAGAGGCTGTTGATGCGTTCAAAATGCACGTTTTAGGGATACCTCAATCAGAATGGAAAAAGTGCTATGAAAATTGGTTCCAGCGTATGCAAAAGTGTGTCGATCATCGCGGCGAATATTTTGAAAAGCAATAAAACCATATTAAATGATATATGTTTGTTTATTTTTTTAATTCCGGATACATAAATAGCAGCCCTCGTATCTGTAACATCTAGTGAGTATCTGATAGTTGTTATAGCGATAGTACAACAGTTGAGGGTAGTATTTAAATGAAAGCAACTTACAAATTGAGTAGTAACTAGAGTAGTCGTAGGAGTTAGAGCAGTGGTTCTTAACCTTTTAGTCATGAGGGACCATTTTACGAATTAATGTTTATCTAGCCGGGGACCACCCGGTTGGGTTTACCTAAACTAAGGGTTTTTTGATAAAGAAAACAAGGACAACTTTATAATTAGCACTCATTTTTCAATCAATCTAAAAGTTACAGATTTTAATTAAATGTGATTTTTGTGACTGCAGCATAGTCCATACTCTTTACTAACTTCAGAATCCTCACATATTATTAGGATGGCTTCACGGACCACTTGGAATGCCTCCAGGGACCACCAGTGGTCCACATATCACCGGTTACATTATCAGTTGCCCTAATTCTTGTTACTACAAAATAACTAATACACAATAAAAACCAAGTAAAAATAAACAGGAAAAGTGAAAGATACTTAAGTTCTAGTCACATTCTGACACACTAAAGGAACTTAGCATTAGCTATGTTCGTACGATGCTATGACATTTCAAAATTAGTAACTTACTGGGAAGTTCGGTCCGGAGTATGGTCTTGGGGGCATAGGCGAGCCTTGTGGCTGTGCTGGCCCCGGGTAGCGTTGCTGTGGTGGTATAGCTCCGGCAGGCGGTGCAGGGCTAGGCCCGCCAGACGGGAAACGTTGCGCCATCTTTATAAAATTATAATACAAACAGCTGCGCTTATTTCATACTTTTCAGTGTCACCGTTTTAGGTTAGTACAGTTTTATTAGGTACGGTCAATATTAATTAATACCTAAAACATTACTTTTTGTAATAAATTTCAAAATTCAAAACAAAATGTCTAACAAAATGACGTTTCTCGAGTTTGACTTTGAACTTTGACACATCACACATGACAGGACGCTTAAATTTTTTTTAAGGCGACATCAACAGACAACAATGCAGGCACTTCACATGGCTATTTGTATTTGCGTATTTGATGTGTTCGCCAATCGCCAAACAATCACCATGTGTAGACGGTATATTTGACAAGTATTGGCCTTATGGTGTCTACAGACGGACGAACCCGGTACGAAGTGAAGATAGGCGTAGGCGAGTTTGACAGCTGTCAAACTCGTTTGCAGCTTTTTTTTTTTTATGGCATGCACTTAGTACATTGCCAATGACGAACGGGAAAAACAATGTTAAAAAATTAAATTATGACGAAAAACGAGGAATTTGGAAAAAGGACTTTAGGACAGGATCAGGAAAAATATATATTTACAAAAGAATACTTAAAATTATATAGAATAGAATATCAAATCTCAATATTATTAAGTAATATAAAATCAACTAATATCTTATAAATAATATATTTTCTAGAATGTAATAAACAAATTATTGAAGTAGGAAAAGGAATACTATTCTTTAACAATGAATCAAGGAAATGGGAACGGTGGTTTTTTGGCGGGCATGTGAAAGAGTGCTGTTGTGTTTTTGTATTATTTTCCTAAAATTGTGTTAGCTGGGTTTTTAATGTGTAATATTGGTAGAATATTAACCATTAGATATTCGTGTTCATGCACAAGTGTAGGAAAGTGATGTAATATCCAGAAACGTGCTATTTTGTGTTCCCTCCAAAACTCCATCGAAAGTTTCAGTAAAGCGTCTACCACTTTACTGAATCGACCGACTTGACTCCTGTGACTGTATTGACTTTTACTTAGACTTTGACTAGACTTTAGACCTGACGATACATGAAAACGATGATGAAAATTATAATAGGAGGAATATGGTTTTCCCGTCATATTCTTTACCTTTTTACCTTGTCTGTGGCACAACATACACATCCTTTGTGTCAAGTTGCAAAAAAAAATGGGAACGGTTGTAAAGAGGACAAGTGAAGAATATATGGTTGACATCCCCAACCTCAGCACCACAGGTACAAGAGGGGCTGTTAATTTTATTAAGTCTAGCTAGATGGTCTGGTGAACACGTGTGACCAAGTCTTAATCGGGATATGATACTACTGCATTTTCTATTGAAATTCATACTATAAAAACCATGGTTTTGATACTATTTCGGATTGAATACTATAGAAATGTGCACCTTTTTGTTTATGACTTTGATCAAATGACGATTTCCATGACGTCTCTAAATGAATTTTGGGTAAAGTTAAATCGCCACACGTTAATGCCTCATTAGCAAGAGAACCCGCTCTAACGTTTCCTTCTATTCCACAATGACTAGTACTTAATTATGCAACAAGCTTTTTGAAGAAAAGTCATATTTTACTTCAAAATTACAATTTTATTATATACTTATCTATGCAGTTTTATTTTATCCCATTTTATTATTTTTACAATCTTACAATTATTATTCCATGATCGATATTTTGTCGAATAATTACAAGATGTTTGTACATCACTGACACGCACACGTAAGCATAATTGTATACACAGATGTAAATCAAATTTTGGTTAAGCTTGACAGCTCGGGATTGTTTCTCTATTCCGATCATAAAGGTAATATAATAGGTATATTAACTTTATGATTCCGATAGGTATATTACCTTTATGGCCTGTACTTGCCTATTTGACTCTTTTGATGTGCGTCAAAAACCGACAAAGGTACGGATACGTGTATTTGGTATTGGCACTGATCTCCATTATACAAATAATAATGGAGGTCAGTCACAGTGGGTATTGGTCATATTTGTCAAATAAGGCCAATACTTGTCAAACATACCGTCTACACATGGTGATTGTTTGGCGAATACATCAAATACGCAATTACAAATAGCCATGTGATAGTCTGTCAAGAAAGTGAAGAAATTCAAAAGTGGCAACATCTTGGTCATCCCTTTCAAATCAAGAAAAAAGGGATGACACCACGATGTTGCCACTTTTTAATTTCTTCACTTTCTAGTGCCTCCATTAGAATATGACACTCACACTGACACACAAAAAAAGCCGCGCATGCGTAGTTGAAAAATCAAACGAACACGGCTATTCTCGACGGACTATATTTTATTTTTTACAGCTATTTCTGTAAAAACAACAAAGATCTCTAATTTCAATAGTCATATTCGTTTGCTTTTTCAACTGCGCATGCGCGGCTTTTTTGTGTGTCAGTGTCATCAATGTGAGTGTCTTATTCTAAAATACCGATCAATTTCTGTCAAATTTTATGGTGTCTTTTGTGACAGACGGACGAACCCGGTACGAAGTGAAGATAGGCGTAGGCGAGTTTGACAGCTGTCAAACTCGTATGCAGCTACTTCACTTCGTACGAATTTGACAGTTTTGACGGTTCGCAGCGAACCGTCAAATTTGAGACGTGGGCTTAGTGCTGCCAATTTAACAAATATCTGCCTATATATAAGGAAAAATATTTATTGTATTAAATTTAACGCAAAACTTAACATTACTTACGGCTCCTGTCTTTACTTTTAAAATAATTGGGGTTAATTCTTCTTGAATAGTTAGTTAATTTTTTCGATCCAGCTCTAATGCGACCAAAATTTTAATTGCAAACTAAGGATATTTTCCACGATAATAATTAAAACTACTTCTAGATACTTGACAAGTTACAACCATGTTACAACCGACATATTCTCAAAAATAAAATTCAAATAATTAATGGACAGCATAAAAATCCTTTCTACTTCTCACAAAAACATTTTTGTCCTTAATCTGTGATTTTTGTATCACGCCAGCGGCCGGAGTTATACAAATACAGTGTGGGGAAAATATTTGTTTCAGAATTAGTAACACTTTACGAAAATGAAGCTTTTGGGCATTTGGAACTCTATTGCAATGTAATAGAGTTTAAAATCCGAAAACAATTTTACAAATGTCATTCCGGTTTGACGGACGAGGTTCGTGTAGTGTGTAGCGGGACGAAGAACCGTCAAAACTGTCAAATTTGTCTCTCACGGACGGACGGCGTCCCTCACGGACGCGGTCTGCAGACCGGGTTCGCGCAATCTGTAGAAGCCATTAGAAAATCTGACAGATATTTTAGAACATGACAAGGTATTTTAGAATATGACACTCACACTGACACACAAAAAAGCCGCGCATGCGCAGTTGAAAAAGCAAACGAACACGACTTTTATGTCAATGAAAAAAAATCCATAAGCGCTTATTCCACTTGTCCTATTTAGAAGTCCTAGCTAGGATCCTAAAAAATTTAGTCAAGTGAAATAAACATTTAGAAAGCTAGGATCCTAATTAGGATCCTAAATCGGAAAAATGTGGCTTCTATGACTAAATCAGTGTTGCCAGATGGTTTCAACCTTTTATCTGTAGTGGGAACTGCTAAATCTGTATTAAAGTCAATTTGTATTAAGTTATAAGATCTGGAATCCATTCGTAGGTAATTTCTTAAGTCTGCTGGTTCCAAGTAGTTCAGAAAGTTCATAATTCATAATTTTTCGTGGAGCAAAAATTCTTTTAACCATCTTTTTCGCCTTTTATTTATTTTTATTTTCATTGAGCCAACCAATGACCAAAGAAACAAGAGGACACGAAATGACCACGAAAGGAACGCGCCCGCGTTCAAAAGTTGGGGGCTAGCAATGGCGGATTTTACTAGAGACGATGAAAAAATATCGATATCGATACTTTTCTAAACTAGCTAAAAGACGAGCTTGTGAGGGCTCGCTTCGTCACACCTTGACTGACTTGACATAATTTTAAAACCTTGATTGACTAATTATTGATGATTTGCTAAATCAACAATATTTGACTTGTCTTATTAGTTATTACAAATATTTATTAGTGTTAAAATATTGGTTAGAATCATTTTATAATTAATAACTTTGTGTTAAAATAGATGTGTGAACTATACGGTCTACTTTGTCATATTAAAATTATAATAAAAGTTGTCATTAATCATTTATATATAGGTATTATGTATTACCTATAGTTTGGGGTTTAAATAAATAAAAAACTCACTTTGCACTTTATTTCTCTATTATGTAAATTGACATTTTATAATATTATACTTATACTTAACTGATAATAATATATACTGATATTTATTAACTAGGTACTAACAAAACATATTTTAGTGAGAATACAATAAAAACCCTTTAATAATTTGTATGTCATTTTGTTTTTGGTTCTGAAACCCACATTTATATTTATGTAATATAATAGGAATACAAAACAGAATACAGCTATCAATTGTTAATTATTAACAAAGTAACAACTTTATAGACTATTTACTAGGGTACATTCCTAATCCTAACACAAAATTAAACTTCAATTTACTAATAATATTGATATTTATAAATTTAAAACGAAAAACTAATAAAGTAAGTAAATATTATGCATAGGCAATATGTTATATGCATGTTCTGTTTGTTGTTACATAATTATTTATATTGGAGACACATTAAAATCAAAGAATAATAATTCAAAGAAAAATTAGTCTTATCTACATACTTCCATGATCCATCTAATATAAAACTTTACTTTGTAAACTTATTAAATTTTGTAAAGTAATACCTAGCTATTGTTGTATTTTTTATTATAGTTTGGCTTTAAATAAATGAAAATCTCACTTAACACAATATTTCTTTATTTTGTAAATTGACTTTTTTCTAATAAGTATTTAGGGAAAACAAAGTCTGACAAAAAATTAAAGTATTAACGAATAGCATATTAACAACAATAGATTTTACATATTTTAGAATACAGTAATAACAGTATGTATACTTTTAAATGAAATTTAATACGAAACAAGAATACAGCTATTAATAGAACAATTAACAAACATTCCTTAGCATAGTACTTTTATCTGTATTTCTTAGTACATGTATGATGTAACACAACATTAGGCACTAGGCAGCAAAACTAAAGTCCAATAGGTATTGATGAAATGATTAAATGGCTGAAACTAAAAAAAATTATTCACAAATGTTATTAACAGAATTCCTCAATGTATAAAATATTTTGTAATTATTATAAGTATGGATTTTTGAATTGATATTTTGAAATGTAATTATTAGCTAGTAAAATTATGACATGAATATTGTATTGAATTATTTACTTTATGCTATAGTTAAGTATATAAGTATGAACCTAATGGTTAACTGAACATTTTATCTTGTAGACCAATAATGAAATAAGAATGTATCTCTATCAAGACTAAAAGTGTTGATCATAAGAAAGATTATAAGTGTAACATCAAAATGTACCACCACTTAAAAAGCAAATAAAGAATATGAATATGAAAGAAATAACATTATTAATTATTGAGATCATTACCTACTTTGAAATAATATGTAATTACTAATTAATAAAAAAAGTAACAAAAACACTTAACTCTTCATTGAAAACCATAATTGGTTATTCTGGACTGGAAATAACTAAATAAATAAAGGCAACAGAAGTAATATTTATTACCTATTAGTATTTTATGCATAGCTATGCAACAGTAGATTTTATAACATTCATTTTGGACTGATAAATTTTCAATAAAAGAAGGTTATCAATAATAATTATTTTAATCTTGCCACAATATTATTATAAAATATAAGTGGTACTGCGGCAAATTTGCAGCAACACTTCCACAACACACATTCCCAAAATATTAAATATCATATTCATTCATCAAGTTCTAATCATCAAACTGTCTGCTACAATGCACTTTTGCTACATGTCCTCTTCCAGGTGGATTAATAATTATACTTCTGAATAAGTATAGAGAATTTTATGTAAAAATCCTTTACTTACTGGAATGTGTACCTGAAAACAAAAAGAAAAAACATTTTATTTACATTCATTACATTATAACCTTTTTTTGTTCATGTTAATATTTTCTGCACCTATAATATTTATCCAATCTTTTCTTTTTGCTTCATCATTAGGTAATCTAAAAGTAGAAATAAACACATAATATTATACATTCTAAAAGTGATGAAATTAGGTAAAAAAACTTTTAATAAAATTTATCCATAAAGCCAATCACTATTGTTCATACAATATTGCTACCACGTATTTTATACGGAAAACATCAAAAATATAGGGAACCAGCAGTGAAAGTAATAGAACCTTCCTTAATAGATCATTTTAAGAAAACACGGTCGTCTGGATTTAAAAATCTGGTGTGTTTCTAAGTAAAATACTAAACTTACTGATGTAAAGACAAATCTGGTTGTTTTCTTCGGATTCGAGTACGGCATCCAATAATACTGCACTTGGACATGTTTCGGCACTCCACATTTCAATTCCTAAATCAATTTTTACCAAAAATAACTAGAATAATGTCTACATTTTGAAAATAAATGCTGTTTGTTTACGTACGTTGACAGGTTGCTTACCACCAATATTAAGGGCTAGTAATGGCGGACGACAATTGATTTGGTCGCAAAGAGGCATTTTGGCAAATGTTTATTTCAAAATGATAAACACTCAAACTTACAGTTGTCTTTTTTCACTTACGTAAAAAAGCACAGGCAAAAAGGAGATAGTTATATGATTATACATTTCTCGACGAACTGACGTAATCAACTCTATACATAGACAATTACTTCGCATCCTGTGTTTCTTTAATCATTGGAGCCAACAGCTAAGCCTATGAGAAGACCAATTTTTTGTTGCTTTGACAGAACTGGAGCCATTAAGAAGACGTTTGACCAAAATGACAACTGATTTAGTCACTAGATTAGGACAAGTGGAATAAGAAGCTTCTAATTTGTCTCCTTTTTCCTATTCTAATAGGATCCTAGCTAGGACTTCTAAATAGGACAAGTGGATAAACGCTTTAGCTGTCCAATGACTGGTAGTTTATAAGTTTACGGTACGTGAAAAAAAACTTTGTCAGTTGACGCTTCACGCTTGACAGTTGACATGCTTGACGCTTGACACTTGACACTTCTCAAAAGGTAAAAATTCGCGGCAAAAGTTTTAAATGTTTCGCATCTGTGGTTTCGCAAGAAATGATATTATTAAAAATAACTTGTTTAGATTGTGCTGTTTTCCTTGAGATTTTGGCAATATTTAATGTAGTACTGTAGAAATTGTTTGCTATGCTTTGTCCCAACAGCTGCTATGTTCCGTAGAATTTTGAATATCTGATATAATATATTATTGTAAGTTGGATAACTATTATCTAGTTAGTACTGTACGTACAGTGCCATTGAGATGTTTGCCTATACCTACTACCTACTACTTTAATCAATGTGCGGTGCATGGTTTTCTTGTTGCTTTAATCCTGACTCATGATCCCTAAAACTACTAAATTAAAAGATGCTTGCCTTTCTCATCACAATAAATCATTAGCCATTCCTGTAGGTTTATTATGCCCAAGTTAAAACAGTTATAATACCCACCAAGTTGAAGACAGAAGAGGAACACAATATTGTCAGTAGGTAAGTGGCGAGTTAATTTATTTATACTTACTAATATTTTAAGTTTTAAAATAACTTGAATTTAATATAAAAATATAATACCTACCTAAGTACCTATAGTATTTTATAAGATCTTTGCAATAATTTTGTTTAGAAACCGTTTGCGTGCGGAAGCATTTGACAGGAGATACAGTATCTCTGCATAAATAAGGTTGCCAGGTCGCAAAACCACAAAGCCGGGTAAAGAAGTCAGCTTAGCGGGACATTGGAAAAAAAAGCCTGAAACTTTCATTACATCTAAGTTCTCAGCTTAGCAATACATTCGGCAGCCCATGAACAAATTCACTGTTTTAATAAATAATAATTTAACATTCAATAGATAAAACTTTACTGCTTTAAATATTCAGGTGGAAATTCTGTCTAAAATCAGTAGGATTTTCATATAAAACCCGAGCACCTTTAATTTTGGCCGGACATGCTATCTAATAGCCTGACTGTGTCCGGCTTTATCAGGTTGCCTTGCAACCATTTGTGTAATCTACAATATTACCGCTGTTTTATATAGGATTTTTTAATCTGTGAATATTATGGACTGTTTACCCAAATTGTTATTGTACACAAGTAAACAAGGATTAGGTACATAATTTGATACAATAATTACAGTCCATTTAGATTATTTTTTCTATTAAAACCTTCACACCTCGGGGGGGGGGGGGGGGGGGGGGGGGGGGCAATGAATGGCAAGAAAAATAGAGGCTACTTCTTGTATAACATTTTCTTTTTTTCTCCTAGGTGGAGGCAGACTAAGATTATTTGAATGATGATGAAAAAGAAAACGTCAAGTAGCAGCAGCAGCATTAAACAGTTGTAAGTAAAATTATGTAACTAATTATTTAATAACGGCATGTATTTTACGCGGCGACAAATTGATACCATTCCGGATCTTAAAAAAACTGAAAATGGATGGTAAATAAACTACTTTGGCGACTAATTTGAGGTAGCATTTTAACTAGAAAGCGGCGGCTTTTTAATGAGTTTTGAGGTTTTATTTAAATTTTATCTGGCAGTGATTTTCTTTTGTGGCAATTGAATTTCTTCTAAGGCGACAAATTATTGGCGGATAAAAAAGTTAAAATAGGCTTTCATAAATTCTAAAATGGGGTTGTCTATAAACTTGACCAAGGTCTGATATAAATACAAACAAGATCTCATAAAAAAAAGACGGGTTGCACTCCGGGAGTGCCGGCAGAAGTGAAAACTTGATTATTAACGTTGTGCATTTTTTTTAACCCATTTTTTATGAAAATCGATTATTAAAAAATCGTTTTTTTTTTAATTAATCGAAACCCTTACAATCGATTAAATTTTTAACCCATTTTTTATGAAAATCTATAAAAAAAAACAATCGATTGTTCGATTAATCAATTTCTATGTTACAACACTACTCTCCAACCGTCTTACGGTTTTTCCAAGGTTTTTCGATCAGCACGAGAATCTGACGCGAGTTTCACAGTTTTTACCCATCCCACAAAAGTGCTCAACGCCGCTAAAGAAGTTTTCACTTTAAAAATCTTTTGGCTGCGTTTTTAGGGATCTAAATAAACCAAATTGTGACATGCAAAAAAAAACTATTCTTGGTCTATTTAATTTTTTCTTGACTATCTTAAGTGTAACAAAAGGGAGTGAAAAAATTATGTATCGAACGGAAAACTAATCCAAGTCAATCAAAATCGATTAATTTAATTAGTTTTGATTTAATCATGGGCGCCGGCAGGGGGGTGCCAGGTGGTGCACTTGCACCCCTTGGGAATCTCAGGATTAAATGAACCTACTTACTTTGAGTAACTTACTTTTTAACGCCTTTAACCCAACCTACTACGTGTTTTGTGACGGTCGCCGGCTGCTGCCGCAGCACAGTCACAGTTCTAACCTAACCAACTTTTGGACTTTCTGGATTGTGTTTGTTTTTGTTTTGGCGGGGGGCTGCGCCCCCCGAGCCCCCCTTTTATTTTGTAACGGTCACCGGCTGCTGCCGCAGCACGCTCGCTGCGCTCGCTCGGCTCCCTCTGTGTTGTGGTCTAAGTTCTAACCTAACCTACTTTTGGACTTTCTGGATTGTTTTTGTTTCGCCGGGGGGGGGGCTGCGCCCCCCCGTCCCCCCACTTCCGTATCCGTGGTTAAGTAGGCCTTCTGTTAAGTCTTTTCATTAATAATAATGAATGCTCCGCAGCCCTCGCACTGCTCAGACACACGAGCGCATTTGCCGCCTTTTTCAAGAATTTACGAATCTGCAAACAATATTCTAATATCCAAATACATACATTATTATAATACCAATTTTCAGTTTTAAAGCTACCTTATAATCGCTGCCAAATATGTATTTTTATAATGAAAGCCAATAGGTAGTTGCCAGTGAAGAATGTTTGTTATCCCCTCGGAAAAATTAATTGTCGCCACATTAGGATTTATAATACCATAACCAGTTTTACACTGATCCCGCTTGATATATTTGACGCCTTACAGTAGCAGCCGTTTTTTTAGTTTTTTTGATCCTAGCATTTTGTTGCTTGTATAGTTTAATAGTTGCTAAGATATTTAATCACTGCAAAGTTAGTTTTTTTGTGACTTAATAGAAAGTCGCCTAAAAAAGATATCAGTTGCCGTGTTATTTATTTGCCTTTCCTAACTAGTTATGAGTATAATTATATTTTATCTACTTAAATGCATATTATATCCTAAGTCCTAACAAACGAATAGTAATTTTTTTAAAGTCATTAGCTTTGTCCTCACTCCACACTGGGCCTTTTTTTGTTCATTAAGGGCATGCGTTATAGCGCAGTCAACAGCGAACGTGAGGCATGCCCGTGACGCGCTTTGAAATCGTAGCGCTCGCTTATGGGGGGTATTACATTATCATTTATATTGGATCATTTATAGGATCATATATTATAGGATCCAATCAAAAATGATTATTTGATCCAATATAAATGATAATGTAATACCCCACTTAGACACTTTTCTTTCAACGCGGGTGGATTTTGACACATTCAATTATTGAATATGCCAAACGAAAGTTGAATAAAAAGAAGATGACGAAAATTGAAGATGAAATTGTATAATGTGGACATAGCTATTGGGAAGCTAAACTGGGACAGATCAGCTCTCTTATAACGAGGATGACGACGTGGAGGTTGGTTGGCGGTCAGCGCGGCGAGGGCGAGCGCGGGCGGGGAGCGGGGTGCGGCGGGTCACTGCGGGTTATCGCCGACGATGTTCTGATTTACTGCCCCTCGGTGTCTTATCTCGTCTTGTGCGACACATATAATAAACTGTGTTACAGAACCATGTTTTAAAATATTTTACTTATGATACCACAACATTTAATAATTAAATAGATAGATAATTAAACCCCTTACCTATAGTCCATAATAATATGTATAATAGCGTTAAGGGGCCGGGTCCCATCGAAATTCTCATACATACGTAATACCAAAATCATTTTCTCATACGAAAATACTTAACATGTTTGAGCTATTTTTCAGCTTAAAATAGTAGTTACCAGCTAGGTCCCTGCACAAAAATTTACTACAAAATATTTAAACACTAAAAAATATTTTTTTGTGTTTAAATATTTTGTAGCAAATTTTTGTGCACGAACCTAGGTGATTACTATTTTAAGCTGAAAAATAACTCAAACATGTTAAATATTTTCGTATGAGAAAATGATTTTGGTATTACCATGTATTACGTATATTAAGTATGAGAATTTCGATGGGACCCGGCCTCTTAAGCGATACAAGGTCTGATGTCTTGATCAAAAAAACTCGCAAGTTGACAAAGACATCCAACTTTATAATATAGTTAAGGGTGTCTATTTTTAACCCCCACGAAAAGAGGGATGTTATACCTAAGTTTCACGTGTCTTTTTGTTGTCTTGTCTGTCTGTGCATGTATGTGTCTGTCTGTGGCATCGTAGCCCTTCGAATTAACAGGTAAGCCGATTTTGATCTAGTTTATTTATTTATTTAAAAGCTGACATGATCTATTATAATATTATGTGATCTTATACATAGACCATAGTCCAAAGGCCTCCATTGTCCAGTGGTTTAGAGCGCGGCTCTTGACTCGGAGGTCGTGTGTTCAATTCCGGATGGATCACCCGATTGTCGTCAGACAAGCAATATGATCCATGCATCGGATGGCCATGTAAATCGGTCCTGCGCCTGATCTCTCGCCAATTGTGTGCCGTCTGTCCCACTGGGTTATGAGAGTAGAGGAATAGAGAGTGCTCTTATGTACTGTGCACACACTTGGGCACTATAAAATTACACCTGCGTAACTGGCCTGGTTTCAATGAAACCGGCCACCGTCACCGAAACCGGTGTGTGGGTTATTATAATATTATAGTCCATAGTTCTTCATCATAAGTCCACTCAGTGCTGAGAATTTTTATTTGAATACTTCATGGAAGGGTTGTAGGTACATATTAAGCTACTTCAAGTGATTTGAACGATTTCATATTTTGCATTCTGATTTCTGACACTTGTTAGAATTTTGAATCGGGGGTCGTTTTTAAATTAGTTGTCTAAGATATTTTTTGTACGATTAAATCGCCAAGAGCAACATAATAATTTTGGCACCTATTTAGCAACAAATTATAAGCTTTTATCGCGGATTTTGAGTACGGCGACCGATTTAAGAAATTCCGTGACGAAAATAAACTTAAAGCACTCCCCACACTTTTGCAGTTCGGCAAACTTTGGCACGGTGTTTGTGTGCGTGCGACTAGACGCATGCGAATTATAATTGCATAAGTTGATAAAAATGCTATGCTGCTGCTTTACCGCGGCAGTCCCCGAGTGCCACACGTATTTTTATGTTCTACAGCAGCTGGTTTCACATTTTTGCCTTGAAAGACCTACCTAATTATTATACATACCTACTTAATTCTAATGCTTCCATGCAAGGGCTTGCACAGATATACTTTTTAGGGTTCCGTTTTTTCCATCCCTTACAACAGAAGAGTTTATGTTTACAACCATTTTGTGCAAATGTATATTATTTAATACTAGATGATCCGTGTATTTCGTATCACTTAACTAGTAAATTTTCAACCGTATGAAATTCCACAAATATTAATTCAAGGTTAAAATTAGCAAAATCGGTTCAGCCGCTCTTGAGTAATTTGGAGGTTTGGATAGTTTGAATACTTTCTCCTAGTCACCGAAAATCTAAATTCGTACCAATTACCATTGTTAACATCGAAGATATAGGGGGTGTGAAATAGTCGCGAACCGCGTCGAGAAAAGTATTTTTTTTTATTAAATAAGGGGGCAAACGAGCAAACGGGTCACCTGATGGTAAGCAACTACCGTCGCCATGGACACTCGCAACATCACAAGAGCTGCAGGTGCGTTGCCGGCCTTTTAAGGTGACGCAGCGTTAAAGTAAGAAACCATGTTGGATATGTTTTAGATTGCTTGTTTTCTATGAGAGGCCGGCCCTGCCTCTCATAGAAAACAAGCAATGGAACAGCAAAAAATGGAAAAGGCGTAAGCGACAAAATGGTTTTTGTCGCATAATTTAAAAACCATAAATACATTTCATATAAGCTATGCACAAATTTAAGTGCATGCTTGAACCAATTTATGTACAAATTTTGGAACCTTAAATCACTCTCCTCTGTTGGAAAAATAGGAATCCCTTTTTTTACAGAGTTCTTTTCGATTGATTATTCTGTGCTATAAAAGTTGTCCAATCGTGTTATGCTATGGGCAATTCAAAGACAAAGACATGATGAATACTGACAATGAACTTCAATTTCTTAGCTTTAGTCATTGCTGAGAAAAATCGGCATCGCTACAGCCAAATTATCAAGGCGTCGCCTTAAGAGGGAATACGCTCTTTTCTTGAAGGTTTGCAGGTCGTATAGGTCCGGAAATACTGCTGGTGACCGTTCGTTCCAGAGTTTTACAGTGCGCGGCAGAAAGTTACGCGAAAAACGCACTGTGGAAGACTGCCACTCATCAAGGTGATGAGGATGCAGATGGTATGTTTTTCGCGTGGGACGATGGCGAAAAGTTGCTGGTGGTATGATTCCGAACAATTCCTCAGAACACCCCCCGTGACAACCGATAGAGGATGCAGAGTGAAGCTACATCTCGGCGTAATTCCAAGGGGTCCAAGCTGTTTGAAACACTATGGCAGTCAACAATTCGAGCGGCCCTTCGTTGGATACGATCCAGAGGGAGCAGTTGGTATTTTGGCGCCCCTGCCCAGAGATGAGAACAATATTCCATATGAGGCCGAACCTGCGCCTTGTAGAGTTGTAGGCGTTGCTCCGGACTGAAGTACTGTCTCGCTCTGTTAAGAACACCAAGTTTCTTCGAGGCTAATTTGGCCTTACCCTCTAGATGATATCGGAACTGGACTTTGCTCGATATGTTGACGCCAAGTATCTCAATGCTAGGGGAGATGGTTAAAGATGTGCCCTCGAAACGAGGATATACGACCATTGGTACGGCCGTGCCTTTGCTTAAGGCTTGTCTGGGGCACTGCCGTGCCCCCAGATATTTTATGAATTTATTACATTTTATATTTTTTATTTCCAGCTTTTCGTCTAGATCCACTCTTCTGTTCCAAGCTTTATGTCTTCACCGACCGCGACATATTTGCGATATTCGTGTAGTTAAAGCCGAAGCCCACAAAACATGGTGAAACGGTTATTCAGTAATCGACTTCTTTTTATTTCATAAAAAATGGTAAAGTGCCGCACTGGAATTAAGGGGGGGTGGGTCGCCGTGACCCGGAGTCGGCAGGGCGCCGGGCGGTGCGGGGCGATGCGGGGCGGAGGGGGGCGGCGGGGGGCGTGGGGCGGGCGTGCGGCGGCGCCGCCTCCGCAGCGTCGCGGCGCGCGCTCGCCACACGCCTCAGTCCGTTCCGTGCCCGACCCGCGGCCGCACGCGCCCGCCGCGCCGCGTCGCCCGTTACCCGCGCGACCGACCGACTTCAGCCCGGAGTGGCGGTTCGCATCTTACCGGGCAGCATTAGAGTCGTGTCGTATTTTCTAATACTGTCTGGTAAAGATGTCGTCCGCGCTCCACGTTCAGCGTCGTCGCCGAGGGATCTCCCGCCGGAGCCGGCCGAGTGGTTTGCGGGGTCGGGGACCGCGTGGTGACCGCATGGAGGCCGGGAGCCGGCCGCGCGTCGCCGGACCGCCGGAGCGAGTCCGCCCGGTCTCCGGACCGGTCTACTCGCCCGAAACTTTCCAGCGCCGCTGTCCTCGTGCGGTCGAGCCGCTGCCACGTTGCGCCACTTCGCGACAGGTAGTTATTGTGCTCATTTGAAATGTAAATGAACCTCGGTGTCGGTTTATGTACTGGCATCTGAGTATATAGAATGTGTACTGTGTGACCGCTATAGCTACGTTTGATTTCGCGCGACGGTGGGTAGCGTTCCAGTCTGGAACTCACAATAATTTTTCCTAACCTAGCGGTACAGACTACACGTAATACGCTGTGCAAAATTTTTGACTAGGCTAGAGTGTGGTAAATGGTGGGTGTTCCCCGGACCGCGCGGACCACTGCATCTCGGTGGTCCGACCGTCGGACCGGCTGCGGGCAAAGTTAAATCGATGTCGAGTTCCCAATTGCTCAAGTATTACAAAATGGTTGACCTTCTGTGAATCGTCTAGAATAATAATTAACCTTGTATATTTGCATATTATACAAATATTATTAAGGTCAAAATGTAATACGACGTTTCCCAAACTTTTGCGTCACCGAACTCCGTTAGTTATCAATTAAAGGCCTTATTAAATGGCATGTGTGTTTAAGTGTACCATATACCTGCACTACTATATTTTTAATTAATAATTATTATAATTAAATGCTTCCTGCCAATTCTTGCAACGTGCAACAATCTTTATTTTCGCAATAAATGAATCCGCTAGTCAGGATGACTGTCACAAAACATCGGGCAGGCTAGGTGTACACGTCGCGCGTTGGTCCCGCAGTCCGCACGGACTACATCTGCGACTGCGGCGCGGTGCGACGCGCGACGCTGCGTTTTCTCGCTCGCTCGTGCACTTTGTGTGTCCGGAGCCCGCTTAACTAATTAAAATTCCTCGCATCAACGACGACTTCGCCTTAACCAATAACAATTAATTAATTCCTTCGTACCGTTCGCCTCATTATCTTTAGGGTGTATCTACAATTTTGTTACTCGAGTTTTTCAACATTTTCAACAGCTCAGTCGCAACTTACAACTCGCAAATGAACGTCATCGGTTGCGGCGGAAACTGCGTAAAAGTCGTAAGGTATTTCAATGTCGAGACTCGAGACCCACTAGTCGAGCGATCACTCGGTCGCAGTGCTAGTGCTATTATTTATGTGTCGGTCGTTATCATGGACGGAGTCTCGAAACCGGCAGATGTTTAATTCACGAGCGGGCCCGCAGGCCGCTAACTATTCTTCGGATACGTTGAATTATTTATCAGGGGCTGGAAAGTTTTCGTCTTACCGAATATTAAAATGTAGGTCAAGGTCCGGGGTCGAGTCGGCCTCCGTCGCCGATCACTCCGGTAGCCTGCTTTTGATGCAACCGGGTTTTTGTCGAATCGGGCATTATGATCTTCTACATTAAACTGTAAGTTTAACTTTAATGACGGGACTTTGTCATGTCAGAGCCCAGAGGACATCAGCGGGAACGTGGTCGCGATAAGCGGCGGGCGGGCGGGCGGCGCTATCGCAGCGAGTCAGAGGTCGGGAGATATCGCTGTTGTCGGCACTCGGCAGTCGCTATCGAGGGTTATCAGTTATCACTTATTATGCCCCAACTCCTATGCTGACTGCTACAAGTTGACACGAAATCTTTTCGTGTTGTAAATAATAATTAAATATTAGACTTAATTTTTGTATCTTGTTTGTCTTTTTCGTGTCCAATTTACGACCACAGATAAATCGAATGTTGCCGCTAGTGTCTGCGGCATTTGTTCACAGAGCAAATCTCATAAATACCAATCTAATCCAAAACTTTACATTTTGCCGTTTTTCAGAATCGACGTAACCTATGCTGTTATAGAGCAGAGGTTCCCAAACTCTTTTGTTTCATGTCTCTCTTTGAAAATTTTACTGGATCCGGTGGATCCCTGCACCTCCCCCAGGGAGCCTACAATAATAATTTGTGAAATTATCGCTTAGTTTCTTAAATAAATAATATAAAATTTAAACTGAACGTTTGTAACCCTTATTGGCAACTAAAATAAATTAAAAAAAAAATTGGTTAAGTGCGAGTCGGACTTGCGCACGAAGGGTTCCTTATAGAGCGAAAATAGTCAAAAATTTGTGTTTTTTGTATAGGAGGCCCCAATAAAAAAATCTTAAGGAGATGATTATTTAAAATTAAATTTTAATTTCTCTTTATATAAAAATTAAAAATGAATACCACTTTTCGTTTTGATTTTATAACTCAAGAACAGGCCTATCCAAACCAAATGTTTAGGCTTTGTTTGGACTAATAAGTAGATGGTTTATATGAAGTTTGCACAAAATCAGTTGAGCAGTTCTTCATTTATGAAGCTCGTACCTACCGGGTTGCTAGTTACTTATATTAAAGTACAAATATAATTGATTATTTTGTAAATATTGCACCTGTTGCCATTATTGATTTTCAGCAAAAAAGGCCAAAAAATCACATTAGTTGTGTGCCCCCTGAAACTTATATAATTTTTTTGTATTTGTTGTTATAGCGGCAACAGAAATAGAAAATCTTTGATTATTTCAGAAGTCTAGCTTTCGCGGTTCGTAAGATACAGTCTGGAGACAGACAGCGAAGTCTTAGTATAGGGTCCCGTTTTTACCCTTTGGGTTCGGATTCCTAAAAACAACGACTTGTACACTTAGAAATACAGCGCCGTGGTGCCTTATAGCCCAGATTTCTTAAGCATGAAAGACAGAAATAAAGTAAGGAGATTATTCGAACCGCTAGATGTAACACTACGAAATCTTATATCTGAGTGGCAGGATCGGTCAATCAAAGGTAACCTGTACACCTGTACAATTTTCAACCTGTACAATAATTTCAACCTGTGCGTTTGTGTACCGAAGGAAAGAAATTATTTATTTCCTTCGGTACGCAAACGCAGTGGTCGATTTCTATCCAATGCATAGCGCATTGGATAGAAATCGATCACTGCGTTGCATAATTCCTAACCGGTCACGGCAATTTTAAAGCTAAACTTTATGGATTCAAGTTAGTTCCGTCTCCTCTTTGCGAGTGCTCGACCGAAGGCAGCCCGCAAGAACAAACTGCTCATCACATACCTACTCTGGGAATGTGATCTCTGACATGAGGAAAGAACCGATATTATGTTAAACAGCCTCCAATGTGTTTAGAGTAGAGTCGTATATTACGATGATCTCGTAGGCAGCGCAAAGAATTTCCGTGCTTTCAAACGTTTTTGTCATAAATACTATTACTCTGGTTCACAAGTGCCATTTTGCTCAAAACCTGATCTCATGCACCGAAAATTATGATTTTAGGCTCATGCGATTCGGAATGCCATCTAGAACATTCTATCAAAATTCCAAGAGGGGCTGAAAAAAAAATGCAAAAGTTATAACTTATAAACAATAAAGTAAACAAAATAAGAAGGGTTTGGTTTTTTTTTAATATTTCAAAAACTGTTTGAGATAGTCAAAAGTTATAAGGATTGTTGGTACAGCTCCAGGAGTTAGCTGTTAGTTTTTTTAGAAAATTTCCTGCTCTTTAAGGATTTATTTTCAAATTTTGACTATCACAAATAGTTTTTGAAATATTATAAAAAAAACCAAACCCTTCTTTTTTTGTTTACTTTATTATTTATAACTTATGCATTTTTTTCAGCCCCTCTTGGAATTTTGATAAAATGTTCTAGATGGTATTTCGAATCGAATGAGTCTAAAATCATAATTTTCGGTGCATGAAATCAGGTTTTGATTTTCCAATGGCACTTGTGAACCAGACTATATTGTTGGAAACAATCCAACACAAGCTTGTCAGTGTAAGGTTTTTTATTAAGTAGGCTTAATACAATTTCATTTTTCCGTGGTGCTTCCCCTTTTGTTCAGACATTAATGTCACGAAAATTTGTCTCTCTCCCGCTTTGCATGGGGAGGGAAATTGGATTTCTCCTACTCCTCCTACCTTTCTTCTCATTAATTTCGTTGCGGGTCCCAAGACAGATTTAACAAGTCCCTCGGGCATCCTTGAGATCATATCAAAGAGTTTTCGTGGTTGGTTACCACTGTTGATCCTGGCGACACAGGAGTAGCAGTGGTGGGAATGTGTGGTGGGCCATTTGCCCGTTAAAAATACCTTTTTATTATTCAACTAGCTATTACCCGCGACTTCGTCCGCGTTAACATAGTATATTAACAAAGATAGATAGTTTTCCCCTTTTTGTGGTTCCTTATACAAAGGGTAAAAACGGGACCCTATTTTTAAGCGAACGTCTTCACTATAGTAGGTCCAATCTTTAATTTTAGTTTAATCAGTCGAAAATCTGAGAAGGTTTATACAAACTTTCATCCCCAATTTCATCGCCTTAGGGGTAGAATTTATTAAAATCCTTTCTTAAGGGATGTCTACGTCATAGTAGCTTTATGCATACAAAGTCTCAGCTCGATCGGTTTAAAATTCACAAAGTTTCATACAAACTTTCATCCCCTATTTTATGCCCTTGGGGGTTGGATTGATCAAAATCCTTTTTTAGTAGATGCCTACGTCATATCATCTACCTGCCTGCCAGGTACTTAGATGATATGACGTAGGCATTGAGTGAGTTATATAAATAAATACATTTAGATATGATAATATTTTTAAGAGAATTTTCGGTTAACGCCAAAAGTAGCAAAGTTTTCCAAATTTGGTCTGGTTTTCTAGAAATATAATTAAATTCTGGGTGGCGCTAGTGCCAGGTAGTAGGTAGGTACGCTCCCTTAATTACTGGAAATTGGAATATGAATAAAAATTCTAAATTCTTACTCCCTTACTAATAAACGCTGTATAAGCTTTGAATAGTTATACAGTGTTTTGTCTTTTTCAATCCAATTAAAAATGTCACTTGTGTGACAGGAACAAAACACTGTATAACTATTCAAAGCTTATACAACGTTTATTAGTAAGGGGCTTAGAATCAGCCCATTGAAAAACTCAAAAATAATTCTATTAAGAATATAAACATACCAATCTATTTTTCTAAATTTAAATTTATTTACGGCATCTGTATCTTGGGCTTATATGAAGACAATATTTAAATATTGTCTTACTTAATTTTAATTACTTACTTAATTTTAAAATTAAGTATGTTATTGTTCAGGAAAGCATAATTTACACATCTAAACATAATAAGAACTTTCTTTTTTGACATTGGGCATTTTTTAACTAACAAAAGACTACTGAATTTCTGCTAATAATAATTATGTACCTACGTTATATTTTTTTATTACATACCTACGTATTAAAAAAAAATTGAAGTCATTGTACTTACTAATCTGAATTTTTTGGCAAAAAAAAACAATCTTATGTAATTATCTCCAAGTAAAAAAAAATATGTAAATAAATTCAAATTTGCCTACAGGATAAACTAAAATAATATATTTTAATTTATCCTAAAGGATAACCTACTTAATTGTTTCTTAGTAATTTAGAAAGCACTTTCTAAATTACTAAGAAATAATTAATTATTCGGTCACATAAAGTTTGAAGAGTTGAATTGTCTAAAAAAGAGGAATCTTTGATCTAGATTTACTCCAAAGCTACTGAAACTTTTAGGCGAAGTTGTCACAAAATAGAGCACTTGTCAACGATGATTGTTGCCATTTAACATTTCAAGACCTGATGAAGATCTTCATTCTTCAGGGATAAATTATAAAAGTGTTAGGTATGCTGCTATGTTTGGTATTAACATTTTTGTTCGTCATTGTTTGTTATTTTTGTGGATCAATTTTTAATTAATCTCTTTTCTGTCTGTTTTAAAGATGATTCTATTTTTTGTCTATCACTAAAAATGGAATCATCAATCAACGTCCGAATGAAAAGCTGAAATAATCTATACTTATAAAATTACATGTCCTGACTGACTGACTGACTGACTGACTGACTGATTCATCATTGCTGAGCAAAAACTGTCAAAGGTACAGCCACGAAATTTGGTGGGTAGGGTTGTTTTATTAAGTAGACACCCACTAAGGAAGGAATTTTGAAAATTTTACCCCGAAGGGGGTGAAATAGGGGTTGAAAGTTTGAATGAAAGTCCGTCATTTCTTGAGTTAGAAACATGAAACTTTATTTTTGGGTTACTGATTAAAAATGAATGGATACGTATTTAAGCGTTTTTGGAAATTCTACCCCCAAGGGGGTGAAATTGGGGTTGAAAGTTTGAATTTGAAAGTCCGTTATTTCTTGAGTTAGAAACATTAAACTTTATGTTTGGGCAGTAGCCCAAACGTAGTAGTTATCCAACCATTTTAATCAGTAGATTAAAATGGTTGGATACGTGTTTAAGCGTTTTTGGAAATTCTACCCCCAAGGGGGTGAAATAGGGGTTGAAAGTTTAAATGAAAGTCCGTCATTTCTTAAGTGAGAAACATGAAAGTTTATTTTTGGATTGCTGATTAAAAATGAATGGATACGTATTTAAGCGTTTTTGGAAATTCTACCCCCAAGGGGGTGAAATTGGGGTTGAAAGTTTGAATGAAAGTCCGTCATTTCTTGAGTTAGAAACATGAAACTTTATTTTTGTGCTACTAATTAAAAATGAATGGATACGTATTTAAGCGTTTCTGGTAATTCTACCCCCAAGGGGGTGAAATTGGGGTAGAAAGTTTCAATGAAAGTCTGTCATTTCTTAAGTTAGAAACATGAAAGTTTATTGACGTTTGCGTTTGACGTTTGCTTAAATAGGGTCCCGTTTTAACCTTTGTATGAGGAACCACAAAAAGGGGCAAACTATCGATCTTTGTTATTATACTATGTTAACGCGGACGAAGTCGCGGGCAACAGCTAGTGTAGATATATTCCTTACTTTTTACTATTTTATTTATGGAGATAGACGGTACTACCCAACTAGCAAATTAGTCCTTTAACAAAAAACCTAAATGACATTTAGTCGTATAGAAATCGTATAGTTGTAATTAAAGTTTCCAATATCGTGTAACAATATATAAAACGAACAATATGTCGTATAAGAGTTTAGTCATTTAATTTAGTCCTGTAATCGTTAACACGACCAAATTATATGACTATCCTATAAATATCGCAGTTGTGACCTTTAAAATACATATTTGATGTTGTATAAAATTAATTTATATAACAATTATAATATGGTTGTAATGCCGACCATAACACTACGCTTTATCAGTAATAAGATTTCTACATGGCTGTCATGTAAAGTCCATATATTTAACTGTTATAAAATACATCTTTAAATAAACGTTTCTTACATGATTTTCGACTCTCTTTATACGACTATTATAAAATGTTTATAAGCCTAATATTCATATTTTGAGAACTTAAATAACTAACTTAAGTTATGATTTTAAAAATACTGTTAAAACTTACTGTTATAAAACATTTTAGTTATTTAATGATATTTTCATATTTCTCTTTTACGACTTTGGCCAAGAAATAATCGGTCAAGTGCGATTCGGACTCGCTCACGTATGGTTCTATACCGTTATAGAGCTGTTGATGAAGTTGGCCAAACATTGTTTTTCTTATGGGACCACCCTCAAATATTTATTTTATTTAAATGTTATTATTAAAGAACAAATATAATTGAAGATTTTGTAAATATATTTCATGTACCTACTTTTTACGATCTATTACTAATATTATAAAGCTGAAGAGATTGGTTAGTTAGTTTGTTTGAACGCGCTAATCTCAGGAACTACTGATCGATTTTTTTTCGACATCAGAAATTATCACCATATTGAGAATTCGATAAAATGCATGGGTTTCCACTTTGTAACGGTACCCTAAAAATGACGGATGATAAAATAAATAAATGGTAAGATATGCAACTTATAGTCATGAGACATCACATAAAAGTCACCATCATTACCTAAAATCGTGTAATTGTAAAAGTACAAGTAATCTTAAATTAAAATAAATTCATAAATATTATTTTGCAATTATTCGAAGTGGGCGTTAAATATTTGTTAAAAAACGTATATACAATCGTCGAGAAATTTTATTTCCCTTAGAAAAGTAGATATTGTTACCGACTAACACCAAATACATTATAGTCAATAGCATTCATTTAATAATAAATATGGCAGACAAACTTTTACCAACATGATGGCTTCTTTTTCTTTTATCCTTACTTCAACAGAACTGTAAAATAATTAGTATCCGCAAAAAAGTAATGCCAATGACTACTTCCCAATGTTTATACAACGTCTACTGGATCACATACGACGAAACGATTATAAAATTAATCACTTTACGACTGCTATACGAATATTTAGCCACTAAAACGACTATGACACGATCGTTATGCGAATAAAAGTTATATATTTTGCGCCTATTTCGCATCATATAAAGGTTAATACGAATGCTATATATAACCAAAAAGGCCTGACCTCAAGTTAACCAAAACGTTGTCTCGAAAATTATATGACCAAATTTTGCTAGTTGGGTAGTGCAATATACGCCAACTTTATAAAATTATGGATAAAAAAATATTTATTATTAATTAGCTGTGCCCCGCGGTGTTACCTGAGGTTCGAATTCGCCGAGTAACAGTATGGTACATGTTACTATCATAAAGCTTCTCTTCTTCGCTTCGCACCGCTCGAGCGGCGGGTGAAAGCTGCAGTAAATTAATCGTTCAGGTGGATTCCGCTTTCGAATCGAATTCTTATTGGTTTGGGAGAGTGTCGCTGCGTCGGGACCGGTTCTTAATTTCTTATAGGTGCGCGCGTTGTGCATCTATTTCGGGAGTCGTTGACCGCCGGTTTGGCACTGCCGACCGCGGCCGGTTTTATCCGTTCCGCGTTCGTGTCCGGGAACGAGCGCGTCTCGGCACTCTCGCGTCCGACACTCGTGTTTCAGGTGCTGGCCGCCGCCGACGGGGCGAAACCCGGCCCCGAGCCCCGCAGCTCTCGATGATCACGGCCGGTCCTGGTCCTGGGCCGATCGCAGGCGACCGGCCGCGGCCCGCGTCTCGGCGAGCGAGAATATGATATCCCACGTGGCGCGACGCGAGGCGCATTGTTGATAGTTATTTATATCGGCCGCTAAAACGAGTCCCATGCCTGTCGCTGCCGCGGCGGATTACTCCCTCCGCCCTCGTCTCCGCCACGACCCACGACCATGTTCTATGGATTAGTCAAATATCGTTATTTATATTGAGAAAACGAGGCGAACGACTATCGCCAGACCTTCTAAGTTGGAAATTAACGTTTTCCTTCTTGTCGCTAATTAAAATTATTTGTAATACCATTTATTACACTAAACAAAATGTCGCTTATTAGTAGCGAGGGCCGAGGCGCTAACGACAGGGGAGAGGCGGCCGCCGTTTGCGCAGCAGGTATTAAAAACCAGTCAATCTACGCGGTGCTACGACCCGATCGTTGCTCGCTTCGACAGGTTCTATAGTCGGCAAACTTCGCTATTGCACGTTATTGGCAGACTGCTCAACCTGTAGTAGATGTATTATTTACGTTATTTATTATAGTCCGAAGCTACGAAAATTAGTATTGTTTCGTACAATATCGAAAGAAACACGAACCTCTCGAATTGAATTGAAAAATTTAATGAATAGAATTATGTTTTGAAGGAAGTTCCTACACAGTAGCTTCTAACCACAGAAGCTTCTAACAGTTCATCTAAATTCTAAACAGGATGTTGTTCTTTAGAAAACATTCAAAATTGATGTTATAATAATTATATTTAACCTATCAACTCCCAAGCGGTCGAATTCGACCGCGCAAACAATAGATTTCCAAGAATCCGCGATCGAAGGATTAATACGATATTATGTAGCCATTTTAAGACGTAACATCTGAATTTAAGCAAATCATATCAAACCACAGTGTCAATTTTAGATCTGCTTAGATGGGACTCGTAGCTACCGAAACATATTCTACTGAAGTACTTCTGATAACAACGAAGTACATCATTAAACGGCTTAATTTATCTGTTCTGGTTTTATCAATAAAGTTATCGTATGGTGATAGCATTTGACATAGAATCATAAATTATATTTAAATTAGGTTATCAAATGAGCCCAACTTTTAGCTTTAATAATACTTTTTACGTTTTCTTGAAATGTTTTATTCGGCTATTTCTTTTGTATAAAAATCATTTAGTATAAGGTTTATACTTAAATTAGGGTTTATAAAACGACTTTCGCTTTATAAAGTTTATAAATTAAGTATTTAACATAAATTACTGCTCACAACAAACGGCCACATCGGCTCGGAGAATCAGGCGACACCGCGACAGTGTCGTTATTGACCTTTAGCCTCAGCGACTGTTTTCCCTTATTGACAATGAATAAATAAATTTAAAATGTGTTTTTGTTCGTAATCTATTTTATGTACTATGTAGGACTACTGACGACACGGTAATACATTGTGTTAAATATCTGTAGTTCCCGATCCCGAGTACTAAATATAATTTGTCTTGTCTGTTGTAACTTGTAACTTGTATCTTTGTCGACGTTACAGTGGATCAGAACGTAATTCATTTATATGACTTTGATTTACATACTTGGACTTAATAAACGTTACTCAAAAGAAAGGTAGGAGAAAAAAAAAAAAATATCCTTAAATAGTACATGGAAATCGTACAATAAAAGGTGACTTCACTTGCATCAAATGGGGTAGTTCTGATTTTTTCATATGTTGTATGTAATGAGGTGGTAATGACAAATATAATTTTTCCACCTCAAAATCCTTCCGGAACATTGTTAAATTCATGAGAAACCATTAAATTTTTGATCAGTTTTCAGTTTTTGCCATTTTTTACCACCAAGGACCTGTCTAATGGTAGAAGTCACTAGAAATTATTTTAAAATAGACAAAATTTCCAACAAAATGAGAGTAATTGGGTCTCGATAAACTGAATAGTTTCAAAGATACAGCTATTCAAATATTAGCAAATTTTCCAAAAAAAATGTTTGTCGAGTTTTTACAAGTTCTCGTCAATGTGGTCAATTACTAAGCTATTTGACGGCATAAATTCATATACGTTATTAAAGGAGACAAATTTTTCAACAAAACGAGACCAATTTGGTCTATTAAAATCTGATAGTTCCCTAGCTGCAGCTGTTCAAAGTTGCTGAGGTGAGTAAACAAAATGAAATACGACTTATGAAATAAGCATTATAATATTTTATAAAATGAAATAATCTATACTAATCTATACTTAACGATGCTAATATTATAAAGCTGAAGAGTTTTTTTTAGTTTGTTTGATTGTTTGTTTGTTTGAACGCGCATTAGCGCGTTTTTAGAATTTTTCAAATCGGACCAGTAGTGCCTGAGATTACTCAGGAACTAGTAGTTCCTGAGATTACTCAGGAACTACTGGTCCGATTTGAAAAATTCTTTCAGTGTTAGATAGCCCATTTATCGAGAAAGGCTGTAGGCTATAATAACATCACGCTGTGACTTTTTGGGAGTGAAGAAACAGAGGAAAAAACGAAGCCGTGGGTAACAGCTATAATTTATAAAGCTGAGGAAGTTGTTCGCCACAATAAATATGATGCTCATAATAACTATTCCTCACGAACAAAGTCACGGGCACAGCTCATTAGAGTTTAAAAATTCAAAGACTGTTAAAATATTTATTAACTTTGCATGTGGCGGTTGAAGTTGAGGTCGTCACAGGAGTTTTGTTATAGTGGACATCTGCTCCACAAAGTTATGTGGCCCCGGAATGTGTCTTTTGGAGAAATTGGTGCCAGGTATGTCCCATACTTGAAAAGGCACTACGGCTCCTATATAATCGTGGTTTTCGACGGGTTCTCCATCCATTAAAGTTGGAGCAAAGTCCCCCCTGTTATCTTTGACGAGACAACCATTGCTCCTGTTGCTCAGGATAAGTTCCTAATGAATGACAGGAACAAGGTTAGATTCATCAACATGCTGAAGGTGAAACTGGGGAGGAACAATATTATTCTTACACTACAAGCAGAAGTGGATGCTGACCGGCTAATAGTAACCACAGCCATTTCCATGTCTTCTACATACGACGTAGTGACTTTGAATTTTTTTTTAGATTTTGCAAACATTTGAACAGCTGTATCTTTGAAACTATTCAGTTTATCGAGACCCAACTATTCTCATTTTGTTGCAAATTTAGTCTACTTACTTTAAAATATTTTCTAGTGACTTCTACCATTATGGTGACGCAGCGTTAAAGTAAGAAACCGTGTTGGATATGTTTTAGATTGCTTGTTTTCTATGAGAGGCCGGCCCGGCCTCTCATAGAAAACAAGCAATGGAACAGCAAAAAATAGAAAGGGCGTAAGCGACAAAATGGTTTTTGTCGCATAATTTAAAAACCATAAATACATTTCATATAAGCTATGCACAAATTAAAGTGCATGCTTGAACCAATTTATGTACAAATTTTGGAACCTTAAATCACTCTCCTCTGTTGGAAAAATAGGAATCCCTTTTTTTACAGAGGTCTTTTCGATTGATTATTCTGTGCTATAAAAGTGGTCCAATCGTGTTATGCTATAGGCAATTCAAAGACAAAGACATGATGAATACTGACAATGAACTTCAATTTCTTAGCTTTAGTCATTGCTGAGAAAAATCGGCATCGCTACAGCCAAATTATCAAGGCGTCGCCTTAAACAGGTCCTTGGGGGTAAAAAATGGCAAAAACTGAAAACTGATCAAAAATTTTATGGTTTCTCATGAATATTACAATGTTCCGGAAGGATTTCGAGGTGGAAAAATTATATTTGTCATTACCACCTCATTACATACAACATATAAAAAATCAGAACTACCCCATTTGATGCAAACCAAAATGTACCAATTCCATGAACTATAAGTAATTATTAAAATATGTGACTACCAACAACTCACAAATGTCGAAGAGCAAACGCTCAAACATTTTATTATTTCTTAAAATTAAACCTTTTTTAACTAATATGCAACTAGGATTACTACTACTCTATCTTAATTCAAAAATGATTTATCACAGACCACAGTGCAGTCGAAGATACATACGGTGTACAACTTTTCGACCTTCGATGTTCCTGTATCTTTCCTCTATACAAATGTATCTGTTTCTCCTATGACCTCTCCTAGTTTGTTTTACAAAGATAACTTAAATCCAATGCACACGGGACAGATATTCAAACATTCAACATAGTTTTTTTCTAGATCAAAATTTTATAAAAATCTAACAAACAATTATAACATTATACAACTACCTACAATATCCAACACGACCCTGGAAAATCAATACTATTATAATTTCATATAAATACTACGTCGAAACTTACGACACTTACGAGGTCGATTTAAGATCGGTGGATCGAACCGATTATTACTATAACCTATTTGTTCAGTTGCCCTGATGTGTGGTTTTCAGCGAACGTAACTCGTGAAACGACAAAAACTGAGCAGCGCCTCGTATAATTAATTGGAATTATTCATTGAAGGCAGACATGAAATGGACTTGACAATACGAAGCACGAACGCGAGCGGGTACGTCGATACTCGATACTCGATGTGAAGAAATTACAGGCCCATGAATATGGAGGCGACCCCCGACCCGCGCCCGACCCGCCCGGCCCGGGACGTCAGCCGTAATGTATGTACATAATGTACGACGGACGTCACCGCGACATTTCATTAAAAAAAGTTGGGAAGTATAAAATATTTTCATTTTTTTTTAACTTTAGTGGAACTTATCGGTCACTTGATGCGTCGGGGGACTCGTGCTTATAAGAGGTACAAAGTTGCTGACGCCAAACAATTATTACAAGACCGTCCCTTCTTCTGTTGTTTTTAAATTAAGCCAGAGATTAGGGCAGCTGAAATCTGTAAATTATTTTTTGACAGTTGCTAATTTAGTTTGTATATAATAATTGAAGTAAGTATTTTTACTAATTTTTGAATTCACATTTTTATACTTACAGACTACAGTTTTTAAATAAATGGAAAGAGACATCGCGGGGTAGTATCACAAAAGGAAAAATCTGCTGCGGTTCGTAACTAAGCATTTTGGTTTGCACTTTGCCTTGTAGTAAAAATTGTTACTGCGTAGCTAATACGTCTTGTGCTCGGTGGCACCTGACGTGTAAATTGTAATTCTCTGTTAGGTCCAGTTTTTAGGAAACAAAAACAACAGCGCATCGTATGTTACAAGTTACAATATTATTGGAGTTTACTCCTTAAGAATCGATTTTCATATATAAGGCGCCCGGTATGAGAAAAATCCGAGGGGTAATACCTACTAACAAGTAACGAAAAATCGTGTCACGTTTTTGGTGCGCACCTTTAGTGCGCAACTTTCTAATTTGGCTGTGAGTGTATTAAGACCATAAAGGTAATGTACCTATCGGAATATTATATTATATTATTATATAATTTTTTTGAGCTTTTTTTTTTAAATATTATTATATAATATTATATTCCGATAGGTATATTAACTTTATGATTAAGACGTACATATGGTATGCTGTATAGGCAAATATACCTATATACTATATGTTTTTGGGCTTGTTTGTTTCTATCAGTGTCGATGTATTTATATTGCTATTTTTGTTATAAATATCAATAATTAATATTGTTATTGTGAAGTTATAATTTTTATCATTATACTGGCTAAAGTGAACTAAAAGTATTTTGAAATAACTATGGCAGAAAGGGGTGTAGATATTATTGCCGGAACAACTGATTTCATATGATATTAATCTTTTTTCAGTTGAATAAACTCTTTTTGCGTATGGTTAGATACTCGTACCTAAGGAGTAAACTCCAGTCGTGCGTCGGAGCTGACACACTTTTTTTTTGTTTTTTTAATAATCTACCGTGCAATAAAATAATTTATTGGAATTGAATATTACAATGAATCGAGACTTTTACGCAAATATTCAGTAAAATAATAATCAGTCAAGTACTGGTATAGAGCAAAAATAGGCCAAAAATTGTGTTTTATTATATGGGAGCCCCCCTTAAATATTTTTTAAATTTTATTATAAATTTAAAATTATACATACCTACTTAGGTACTCAATATTTTTGTGAAAATTTCAAACACACACAATATGTTATAATATATATTATGTTGCCATTATTGATATCGAGCATTAAAATATAAAGGCCAAAAAAATCTACGTACCTACATAAGTATTTTGAATGGGAGCCACCCTTAATTTTTTTTTTTGTATTTGTTATAGCAGCAGCAGAAATACATAATCAGTGAAAATTTCAGAAGTCTAGCTATAGCGGTTCTTGAGATACAGCCTGGAGACAGACACGGACAAGCAGACAACGAGGACATACAACGGATCTTAAAACAACAAACGAACATAAATTCGGCCGGAAACCTCCAAGGTTAATGCGCCAGTTTATTTCAAAATTCCACAAATTAATTTACTCTAAAATTCATTTGCCTTAAGAATATTATACTGATTATGCTACACTCGTCGTTGGTCAAAAGTAGAATGTTTTTATTTAAAAAATACGTGTGTCACTATGGTGAGACACGTATTTTTTAAATAAAAAGCCCTAGAACAATTTTTTTTGTGATTACTAACAAGCTAATTTTTTGTGAGTAGCTACTTTTTGATAAGACGAACAACATTTTTATTTTCGAAAAATCTCGAAATCAGCTAACAGAGATAGAAATGATTTCATACTTTGACTTGATGGTCCTAAAATATGGATTATTTTATTTATAGGACAAGGTTACTCTTAAATTATATATATCTAACTATTAACCTACCAATATACAAAAAATCAGCTGGTTAGGGTTCCGTTTTAGGGTACTGTAATCAACCAAGTTTTATTGATTACAGAACCCTAAAATGGAACCCTAACCATCTGATTTTTTTGTATATTGGTTGGTTAATAGTTATATATACCGCGGTAAAGCTTATATTGCATTCTTTATCAACTTATGCAATTATAATTGACATATCACATACGTCTAGTCACACTCACACAAACATTGTGCCGAAGTCCGGCAACGCCGCACTTTTTTCGTTACGCAATTTCTTGATTCGGTGGCCGCGGTCAAAGCTCGCGATAAAAGCTATGCAATATCGGTACTTTCGTCGTACTTAGCGGCTTAGACCCGTATTTTTGGTCAGTATTTAAGATGCAACCCGGTCTCAAGACGCGGTTCGGCTCGGTGGTTGGCTGTCAAAATTTGGACCAATCACAGAGTCTGAACCGTGTCTTGAGACCGAGATGCATCTTGAGTACTGACCAAAAATACGGGCCTTAGTCTCTCGTGTAGGCAGTAGGCACCCGATTGGCCGTGTCCCACTACTACCCTGTCATAATTATATTATTTTATTTAGGGCCTGTTTCACGACTTCCTGATAAGTGCCGGATAGGCTATCCACAACTTTTTTTGACAGATAGAGTATGGAGTATCTGTCAGATAAGTTGTAGATAGCCTATCCGGCACTTTATAAGGAAGTTGTAAAACAGGGCCATTATAGTCTAGTCTCCTAAGATGATAGATATAAGGAAAGTAAAAGAACTAAACGTCCGAATACTAAATCTTAACGTATGCAGGTAAAGCTTAAGTTAGACTTAACTAGTCTTCTGGTTTTTTTCAGCGTAACTTCCTTAGGATTTCAAGTCCAATCTTCTTTAGAATCAGGTCAGGTGACAGGGGCGCGGGCCCGCGGGGCGACGCACGCTGACAGTTTACGGGCGCGGCGGCCGGCGTGGGCCCGCGCGCCTCGTATAATATCCCACTTTATACCGACTGCGCAGGTGAACGAACTGCTCAAAAGTTAAATGAGTATTATATACTTTATAGTGTAATTAAAATAAAACATCGTCGCGGGAGGGGCGCGGCGCGGGGAGGAGTGAGCTCGGCCGAGTGCGAACCGCTCATTAATTATGACACCTCAGTGCGCGGGAAACCGATGTTAATTGAGAGCCGCTCCCTCGACTCGCCTGACCGTCGCCGAGTGCACAGAAACGGCAATGGCACACCATTCACCGATGCCTTGGCGGGATTGAAACTAAGACCATTGTTAAGTTAGTTTCTGAGAAGCAACAAAAAACCTAAAGTTAGAACTAGCTTAGTTACACTCATTGACTCACTTTTTTTAAGTGCACAACACCTCTGTAATGAACCATAGGTACTAATATTATGAATACGAAGGAGTGTCGGTCGAGTGCCATCAGTCTGTTTGTCTCTCTGGTACCTCTTCACGCCCGAATCGCTGAACCGATTTTGCAAAAATGTATGAAGATAATTTCAGTCCCGGGAAACGACTTAAGTAAACGACATAAACGCAATCATTTTTTCCCGGAAAATGTACGGCTGCGTTGAGTATCTTCTTGAAAACCAATAACCATTAGAGAACTTCATGATCCTTCTAGGATTTCACTGTAATAATATGAGTTGGCATTACGTAGGTTCTTCACTTACTTCAGTTTTACTAATATCATCTAGTATCTACGAATAATAAAAACTATTTAGTATAATATTTAGAAGCTTAATTTTGTTAAACAATTTTAGCGTTCTCCAAGTACAGAGTCACTCAAGTATTTATGTAGATGGCGTTATGTTATAGAACCAGCCACTCGGAATACATAATTTTATGGGAATATTTATAGAACTCGTAACGAGAAAAACCTTGTAACCTGTCTGCCTTGTACGGACGAGCTTCTCATTTCCTCGCACACAAACACACACACACACACACACACACACATAGATAAAGTTTGTGTATTTACACTCATAGAACCATTATACACATCCACACGCGTTACTTGTATTTCAAGCATTCTTTTTTCTTACTAATAGAAACTGCAGCCAGTAGCCACTCAGCAGACACATTTTTATTTTATATAATAAAGAAAAAAATCACATTACTTAGTATAGGCATTCTATGTAATGATCATGAAATTCTTATAAAATATGTATCTAAAGGCCTGAGCTGCTGTTTTGTATGTCGATAGCCAGGTGATCTCTCGATTTGAGAAGGCGCTTGATGCTTTTGATAGGGAGTGGTAAAACAAATAAACCCATCATGACAATCTGTCGTAACTAAAAACAATTTTAAACTTAATATGCATCGGAAAAGCCATGTACTGCTGTTAACGTGGCTCGGCATTTGTTTCGGTGTGTAGGTGTGCGTGCGTGGCGCTAGTGTGGAGCTAGCACATCTGGTAATTTGCAATTTACCTCCATTAGCACACGGACGCGGCGACGGCGGCGGCGGCCATGTTGGCGCTCGGCGGCGCGAGATGTCCGCACTCCGCACTCCGCCGGTCGGAAGACATCGACGGGCGACGACCACGCGCCACACCCGCCGCTCGCCCCTCGCCTCGCCCGCAGGCCGTTGCGGGCCTAATTTATGGTTATTATGCACGGAGCGGGCTCGGCCCCACCCGCCTGCCTAGATCCTATTAATTGTGGCGAGTCGGCGACGGCCGGCGCCGCGTTACACTGAAGATTCTTTTCGAACTAATTAGCTTGTATATAATTGTGCTTACGTTTTGTTATCATAGAAAAGATACCATGCAGTTCGTAATTGTAGCGTCACTAGCTCCAAACCTTGTACCGATGCTTTTAATGTCATAAGTATTTAGTTACATTTCAGGTGGTCAAGGCGACCACGACGATTTTATCGAAAACCACAATCCTACGTAACATTAAAATCTCTTAACATACAAAGTTGTTCATAGAACTAATTATAAAATTTAATGTGTTTTTGCATCGGTTGAGCGAGCGGCACCCTGCTCGAAACCGCGCGAGACTTAACAATGTCTGACCGAGTCTTCTGGCCGAAAACTCGAGTCTATAATATAATATGTAATAATATTTTGTTGCTTTTATTACTTAGAAACTTTGATAGGAGACGACAAGGGCGCCGAGAATGAAAAAAAGGGAAAGCCGTTGTCCACTACTCATAATTATTATTTATCGATCCTTTAACAATCAAAATCCCGATCGCGATGCCGCGCGGACGTGGGATAACTTTCACGATTTAAATACGCTAGTTAGGATTAAAAGGACTGTAGACTGTAGTGTTTCAAACAGCTTGGAACCCTTGGAATTACGCCGAGATGTACACTCTGCATCCTCTATCGGTTGTATCACGGGGAGTGCTCTGAGGAATTGTTCGGAATCATACCACCTGCAACTTTTCGCCATCGTCCCACGCGAAAAACATACTCGTACCATCCTCATCACCTTGATGAGTGGCAGTCTTCCACCGTGCGTTTTTCGCGTAACTTTCTGCCGCGCATTGTCAAACTCTGGAACGAACTGTCACCAGCAGTGTTTCCAGACCTATACGACCTGCAAACCTTCAAGAAGAGAGCGTATTCCTTCTTAAAAGGCCGGCAACGCGCCTGCAGCTCTTCTGATGTTGCGAGTGTCCATGGGCGACGGTAGTTGCTTACCATCAGGTGACCCGTTTGCTCGTTTGCCTCCTTATTTAATAAGAAAAAAAACAAGGATTTAATGCCAATCTCAATTAAACAGATTTTCATATTAAATTTTTATTCAAACTTCCAACCTTTGATTATATATGACGTATATAATCAAAGCTTCCAACCTGCGTTTTAACAAAGCTGCAAAAGAGTTAGTTTTGTAAAATCCGTTTATGATGGATGTCCAAAATATATTATGAGGAAATTTCTTGCCAAAGCTGTTTCTTACTTTAAAAAACATAGGACTCCGTACAAACTTAATTGAACCTCTTATGACTTCATTGTGAATTTCAATAATTGCGGTTTTCAACTATCCAGCTAGTCCCATTTTACCAGATGTCACTGTTACGAATTTATTTTAGACCTCGTTTTGTAACGAATTTTCTGGCTTAGATTATTATTTATCGTTAGGTGGTATTTAAAACCTTTTATTTTACAGCACAGCGCGCTACCACAAATGATCCATCGAGTCGTCCAAAATAACATAAAAATGGTCGCGAGCAACAGGTGACCTAACCTACTTCAGTGAAATATTGCGTTATGGCGTGGACTTAATTATAAATTATGGCCGCACTCCCAACGACGGAGGTAATTATTTAAATGGAGTTAATTTAAACGTAAAATGTATGTCAGAGGGATCGCCCTGCCCTTTCCTAGATAAATACGATTTTATCAAGGGTTACTCAGGTATCCAACAAACTCCTTATATAACTGAGGAATGCGTTCGAAATCTCGACACTTAGGTACTTACAGCTTTAAATATTATGTTTGGAATTTCACGAGGAAAGTGCTATCGGCATCTTTTGTCCACGCATTTAATATACCTACTTAAACATACGCTAATTAATACATATACGGTTTAACCACGTCTACACTCTGCAGTCGATGCAATCATTTTTAGTGGAAAAGCAAAGTTTCGAAATTAACGAGCATGAATTTTGTCGATGTACATATTTTTGGATTCCAAAAAGGTAATCTACCAGGTGCGATCCTCGAGCGGTGAGCGGTGAGCGGTGAGCGGTGAGCGGCGAGCGGCGAGCGGCTGGCTGGAGGTGGCTGCCCTGGCTGGTGTAGTCCGACCGCTCGATAAAAATTAATTCCGTTAATGCGTCGTCGTGTTTAATATCACTGAGTCCGCACATCACGGTGTGTAGTTGCACGTACACAACTACAGTCTACACCCTACACTGTAGTCTGTACACGACACACCCACAGCGCGTGTATGTGAGAATTCGTATGGTTAACAACGTGAAGCATCACGTACGAAGTTTTAACTTTAACGAAAACACTCCGCTTACTCTCTTCAGTGTAAAATGTACTTATGAGCCAATCATGCGCTGAAAGATTCTGTAACAGATTATGCAAAACGTTAGACTATACATACTTTAGGAAAAGATTGCTTGTTGCACAAAATATTATATTGCGTCGGTAATGTTTCGGTTCAAACTTTCCTTTAGAAATTACTTGTAGAGGGTATAGCTAAAGTGGGCTTTCCTGATAGCTGCTTGGATTTTAACTGCGAAAGTCCTCGTTTGTATGACATAAATCTTATTAGTAAGAAGTTTATCAGTAATAAATAATAATACTTAATATAGATCATAATGCATACTGTTACTGAAGTAAGTAGAAGTAGTGTCCGACCGAAACTGATTTTTCAGCCGAAACCGAAACCGAAACCGAACTTTCGGCCTTACTCACAGTTTCGGCCGAAACCGAAACCGAAACCGAAAATTGATAAAACATTTAAAATTACGATGATTTACTGAAGTTTACTATTCTGTAACATTTGTTAACACATAAGAAAAGGTGCCAAATTGGATTTTTTACTTTTTGTCACATTTCTTTAAATAATAATTATTAATATTAGACTCGAAAAATATGTTCCCTTGAAACTTTTCAGTATCATTTTCCGTTTTTTTTTATCCGACTCCAAGTTTTTAATGAAAATGAAAATGATGTAAAAAACATGGGCAGAATTTATTTCAAGGAATTTACTACTGAAAACACAGTCAATTGCAGTCATATTCTTTGTATGGAAAACACGGACATTCAGTCTCATAGACCGCGGTCGAAGTTCAAAACAAAATTACTAAGTAAACTTGCAGTTGGCGTCACAATTTTTTGGTTCAGAAGACGTTTTGCCACTAAACCTAAGATAACACTAGTCAACACGATTTTTGTGCCTGTGTTTTGTGTTTGGATTACACTTAACTAATTAGAGAAACAATGATTTTAACTCATGAAGTTTGCTTTTATAGAAATTTTGAAGAAAACCTGAATTTTATTCATTCTTCAGGGGGATTCTAGCAGGATAGGAACGGTCTGTGAGACTGCGCGTCTATAGTTAAAGGTTAATTATTTTAAATATAAATAAAACGCGTGGTAAAAGGAAAATAATGAGGCGAGATGATGGACTTGAAAAATCTCGCAAGCTATATCTCTTCTTCTTCTTTTTATTATGGCAGCCTCAGCGAGTTGCCAATGTCAGAGTGATTTTGTGTTGACTTTGCTCTATATTGCAAGTCTGGTGGAGAAACAAAGCTATATCACATAGTCAAACAAAATTATTAAATAAACTTCACACACAATATAATCAATTTCTCATAGCATTTACTTAATAGTTTGTTTGGGAAACATTGCTAAAATATGAACATAGCACGTAATTCACCAACAGGTACATAAAATATTAAAATATAAACGTTTAGAAATAAAATTCAACAATATACCTCTAATGTTCGATAAGAATAAGCTTAGACAATTTGATGAAGATAAAACGAAGTACTAATAAAAACAAAATAAATTCCTAGTAATTTGGAACTAATTTGCAAAACATAACCTCAAAACACGATTAAATGGATGGTGGCGAAATGAGCCAGGGCCTCGCCGGCGAGTAAGCACGGGTTAACTGCGAAGTTTACCGAACGACGCACGAAAATTCACGAACACTAGAGTTTCGGCGGGGCCGAAAGTTTCGGCTATATTTTGGCCGAAACCGAAACTAAGGCCGAAACTAGATTTTTTGGCCGAAACTGGCCGAAACCGAAAGTTCGGTCGGTCACTAATTAACAGTAAAAGTGTCTTATGAAACAGGCACTTTGTATGAAAACACGAGGTTGAAGTTTCCCACAGATTACTAAGCAGTTACTACGTAAGTTTGGGTAAGTTTGGAGGAATAATTGAAGTGAGTATTAATTATTATTAATATTAAAGCTTGTTTTAACGCGGCGGACCGTGACCCTGCGCCCGCGCCGTTATCGGTCTCTGGGGCCCAATTCCCAACTCGAATCGGATCGATTGTAAAGCTGTCCCGCTCGCGTGTGTAGGATTTAGGGTGTGCGAGAGGATGACAGCCTTACGAGAGAATTTAGTCCCTCGATCGGGACGCCGGGATTCGCCGGGCAGCGGGGCATTTATAGCCCCGGTTATGATAGTGCCCCACACTGTACACGGCGCTCATTAGTTCCGGGATTTTGGAATTGTGAGTAAGTCTACAATCTAACAAGTGATAATAATGAAGCAATTACCGACCACCACCTTATCGGTACCTTGCTACATTTTTGTAATATTATACGTCCCCTACATCTTGGTCTTAAAATTCCATTTTCACTTATTAATATATTTTTCTCAAAAGTCGCTCTTACAAAAATGACGATTAATAAAATTGTGTATTTACACACAATTTTATTAATCGTCATTACGATCGGCAGATGTCGGGTAGGCGCCGCACGCGGGGCGGCAGCAGTCGAGGTGCTGAACCGTCACTGATGTGTGCACCGAACATTGTAAATGAATAAACGCAAATGACTATCATTATCGACGCGGTATCATCTGATTACCGCGCACTGTGTAAAGCGCCGACGTCGGCCATTAGCGCGACCACCGTAGCTCGTCATTTTGACGGTGGGCGGAGAGACCGTGTCGTTGGAGTTTTCCAGTCTGAACGTACGCGAGGTATTCTGAGGGTTTCATTAATAACTGGACTAGGAACTTATCTCTTCAGGAAGTCGATGGTTCCCGGGGCTCGTTGTCGCTGGCGGGCGCTGGGGCCAGTGGCAAGTTCACGCCGGTATGTGTGCCGCTCGCGGCTATTTGCGGCGGCGCGCGGCGTGAGCGGCGCTAACTATAAATACGCGCGGTGACACGCGCCGACGCCGCCCGTACAAACGTTTTGTTTAATTATATACCTCCTAAGTGCTAGCCAGATAGTATCGCGTTTGATTACGTCCGTGATCGCAACACAATCGCGACACGCGCTCGTTGCACGGTGCATTAACGTGGGGTGTGCCGTGTCACTTGTGCAGTGTGCCGCGTCCAGGTAAAACAGTCGAACTGTTTATTCAAGGCGTAACAAAACCAAGTGATAATAATTTAGGGTGGGTATATTCTGTACCTTGTATAGAGTTCACTGTGAAAGAAGCAGTGCTGAAAGTGCAATTTTTTATTATTTGTATCGGCAAGCGCTCCCGCGTCATGAATTTTTCCATATATAGGTGAAAAAAAGAGTAACATTTTAGTTCGCTATAGTGAACTCTATACAGGGGACCCATTCATATCCTAAAGTATTAAGTACTAGCTGTCCCGGCAAACGTTGTTTTGCCATTTAAAATATTTCTACTTCATCAGTTGATACAAATTCTTACCCCCTCTTTTGTCCCCTAAGAGGGGTGGGGCGAAAAATTGTATACACCAGATGTTAAGTTGGAAAAAACAGTTAATAATATGTCAAAGTAAGTCCATTAAAGAAAAAAGTTTGATACAAAATCTGACCCCCTCTTTGGTTCCCTTAGAGGGGTGGGGTGCGGGGATTTTTAGACACCAAATGTTGAGTCGAAAGAAGACAAATATATCTGTGAAAACCGTATGCAAATCGGATCAGTAGTTTTCGTGTTAAAGCAAAAGTCTTATACAAAATCTGACCCCCTCTTTCGTCCCTTTAGAGGTGTGGGGGGAAATTTTTTTATACACCAGATGTTAAGTTGGAAGAAGGCAAATATATCGGCGAAAACCGCATTCAAATCGGATCAGTAGTTTTCGTGTGATAGTGGAACAATTAACAAAGATACAGACAGACAGACAAAAAACTAACTACATTTTTGGCTTCTATAGCGATGTAGTGACACCCCCCGCTTATTATTTTTTTAATATCTTTAATGTATAGAATTTTCATTTCTACAGTTTTATTATAATGTATAGATAGCGGTCGCCCGCGGCTCCGCCCGCGTGGATGTCGGTTACCGCTGCAAAAAGCCTACCCAGGAAAGACAAAGGTCAACAAAATGATTCCCGGGTCAATTCACAGAAACATCGACGACGCAGTCATTTTCCGCAGGCTGCACAGATTGTCTTTCTGTGGATGTTAAAGTTGTTAATGATGAGAATATTTAAATGTAATTAATAATAATAAGTTTTCACCTCTGACGGTAGTCCCGGAGTGCAACCCGTTGTTTTAGGATAGATAACTAAAGCGATTATTGTAGAGCTTTTCTATAAACAACATTAATTGACGTTAAGTTATTTTCAGATAACAAAATATACTGATGGTCGGGATCCCCGACTCGTGATAGAGCAAAACATTCTTTTCATAAATCTATTCCCACTAATTTGAATGTTTGGCCCTGGGATTTACATAATATTAATTTATTGTTAGTGAAAAATAATTTTTTACAGGAAATTGGAGCCTTTTGAAGGGTATAGGCAAATCAGTAGGGATCATTGGTATTCTTGGTATATGAGCCAATTCACCAGCTGCAGGGCCGGTCATAATCTTCGCTACTGTGCACCCCCGCCTTGGTAGCGCCCACTTCGAAACGGGCGTAAACCGCAATTTTTAATTTCGTCATAACTTCTAAACCAAACATCCAATTTTAATCATTCAAAGACCAAATATTATCTACATAAACTGTACTTAGTGATGAAATAATTCTTTTGATAAAGATTAATGGCATGAGTAAAATAAATGCGTTTAAATGTAGTCCAAAAAAAATCAAGATTTTTAAATAAAATAATGGTTGTTGTACCTCACTTGACATAGATAGGTATAGTGTGTCGCGGATTTTTTTGTAGATATTTAAAAGATCTACATTTACTTAGAACATTGTATGGTTCTATCTTTTATAGTTTAGGCAGCGTACGCAAAATAAGTAAATTTTCTGGTTGATTTTTTTCACCTTGTGTCAGAAAAACCCAAATATCTTACGGAACCCTACATTTTCCGAAATAAAATGTAGCCTATGTTACTCGTAAATAATGTAGCTTTCGAACGGTGAAAGAATTTTTTAAATCGGTCCAGTAGTTTTTGAGCCTATTCATTACAATCAAACAAACAAACAAACAAACAAAGTTTGCCTCTTTATAATATTAGTATAGATATCACTTAGTTTTGTTACACCCTGTAGATGTTATAATCGCATTAACTGCTCTAGCTAGAGTGGAGTGCAATTTGGGCTGCACGGATTCTTTTGTTGCAACTTTGCAATCGTTCTTTATTAGTCGTTTATTATCATTAAAAGTGCGTGGAGAGGAGTAAGCAAGGGGATTCGACATTTTGAACGGCGCAATTATCGGCCCATGATGTAATTAAGTATTTTTATGGACATCAATAGAAACAATGTTAATGTGTACCGTGCAAGCTACAACTTTCTTTGACTTAGTCGTAAATACTTTAAAAGATATTTCGTCTAGCTGTTTCTGTGAAAATAAGCCTTTTGTGGTTGGTATAAGAATCTCGCTAGATGTAACACAAGTCTTAACGGTCTGTACACATTTATTTCGCAGGAGTTTTTACCGCTGTCTACGTGCGGCGGGGAGATACTTATTGTTGTATGAATTTTAAAACTATCATGTGCTGTCACGCAAAGGTCGCGCGCGCAGCCGGCGGAACAGGGCTGGCTAGTCTGCGAGTAGAATATAGTATCAACCAACCCAGAACCTTATAAGTTATAACTATTAAGTAGTTACTAGTTACTAACACTGTCTCGCGGGCCTTGCCGTACTAACTACTACGATGAAAAATCAACGTACTACGTACTAACTGTAGTACGTTGATTTTTCATCCGTCCCTCATAACGCTCAACTGACAAAGACTAGACTGTGTGTGTGTTCCAAACGACTTTCAACCTGAAAAATTCACGCAGAAACTTGCCCGGTAAACAGCAAAAACCTGAGTAGGTAGATACTGACTAATCGTTGTACCATAAATCATAATATTATTAACATTTAATGAAAATTTCACGCCTTTATTGTTACGCTGTTCGCACTATTAATCAAAAATGCCTTCTTGTTAAACTCTGATACCGCGCATGATACAAAAATGAAAAGACAATTCAAATTAATATTATAATTTATGTTCTGCTATCAGTTATATTAAAAAAATATATCTATTATCTTATCTACACCTAAACTATAAACAGGAAAGATTTGATGGTTAGCATTAAAATATAGGCTCCAAAAAGGCGAACTACTATAGGTGTTCAGATGCGGAGGTTTGAAATTTCTAACCAAACTATAATTTAATTAGTAGGTACTTATGCATTTCCAACAACTAAGGTTGTGACGTAAACACGGGCGTATTTGATAGGGGGGGGGGGGGGGGGGGGGGGGGGGCTAAAGTAAAAAAGCGGCCAAGTGCGAGTTGGACTCGCCCATGAAGGGTTTCGCAGAAGAAAATAGGTAACGTGTTTAGGAAATCAAAAGTATTTTTTAAAATTTGAATATCGGAATGTTGAATATAGTTACTTATTTATTTAAAAAAAAGTAATACGCTCCACAGTATAATAATTATTTTCACAAGTAAGATGGATAGTAATGGGGGGGGGGTCCGGACTCCCAGGAGACCCCCCTTATATACGCCCATGGACGTATAAATAAAAATGCTTTTATCTACCTACAGGAGGTTAGGTGGTAAAAACTAATTAACCGCAGATAAAAAGTACATAATATTTTCTGATCATTATATTATTATTATGTCGTTTCTGACGGACAGCTTCTCTCGACAACCCTAGTATTAACGAAGGGTAGCCTTATTTTGAGCTGCAACTTTCACTGAGCGAAAGCGTTCTCCACACATAACACACCGGGACTATTTACATAAAAACGACACAATATAATATTTTGAATAGATAGCGCAGTAATAGATAGCGAGTGACGAAGTTTATATTAGTGAAAATACATATTACATATGTGAAGAAATCGGTCGCGGGCGAGCAACAGGAAGTAGCTGGTAGAAGTTTCGCGGACGCCCGCGCCTGCCGGGGCTAATATTAACATCAACTGGAATGATCCTCGATCAAACGATTAAATGGTCACTCTATGCATTTTAAAATTTTCATAACTTAATTCATCGGATTCGTCATCGATATCGACTATATCACAGCCGTTATTATTATAATTATTTTCACCAAATCTTTAAACGAGAAACGATTAGGGCTATTATAGAGCTTCTATAATATTGTACATGGAGAAAATTGGAAAGGTACACACACCAAGTCTGAAATATCTGCTCTAAATTTTACACCTTCCATTCTACAACTACAATCTTAATGGTATTGAGTGGAGCACGGCCACGGAGGTAATATAAAGAGCTCCGTGAGCACGGCCCTCGGTAGCTGACGCCGGCCGCGCACCGCACGGTAGCACCGCACGTCGCGCTATCGCTTATCACCGATAGCGACAATCGCAATCGCCCGATAACGAAAGATTAATTATATTTGCAGATAATCGTTGTCGATACATCCTGGCTACAGTACGGCGGATTTCGAAGAGCTGCTGCCATATCCATGGTACGATTGCGTAACGATTTAAAGCAAAATATGTTTGTGCGTAACATTCAAAAGTTTTAAAAACAATGAAGGTCTTTCTTTTATTCGTGTCAAATTATAATCTTTTACCCTTTAGTAGCTGGTGAATTACAGGTGTAGCAGATATACAATTTACGACTGCGTGCGTCTCTACTTTTAATACCTAATATGTATGAATAATTAATGTAGAGGTCCTTCTTCCCGGGGGTGGACAGCGGGCAACCGACTAGGGGCTAAAGTTGCTAGTGGCCAGTGGTCGTAATGAGTAATTAGTGAGTTCTCACAACATCTCGGCCTGACGGCGCAGCGCGGCGGTGATAAGGAACCGGTCGCTAACGGTCGCCGCCCGAATTCCCGGCCTATCGACACTTAACGGGTTTATTGCCCCAGCTGCCCAACTAGCCGCCCGCGCCGCCGCCCCGCCCGACCGGACCCCCCGCTCGGGATCTGCTTCTTCTTCACCTGCCTACACAGAACTCTACGACTTTATGCTCTCGCTCGGCTCGATCCCCCGAACCTACTCGTTATTGCTCAGTTTTGTCATCGAACAATGTTATTAATTATATCGTGGACGTGAAGTGACTCGTAACCGGCCCCGCCTCTATCCGTATTGTGCCGACCGCGACGCCACTGACCCAATGTTGTGGTAAGCGGACGGCATGCACCTACTCGTGTACTTAGTATTTTATGCACATATTACGGCCATTACGCTGTGTTTACACGGCGGCGATGAGGTATGGCATTTAAAGTGTCGCGCCGAGCCGGGCGTGCGTTGAGGAAACGTGGCTCGCCAGTCGCCACGTGGGATACAAATTAAACCGCGAGTACGTGGGATAATCACGAAGGTAGGCGACCAGTCGAAGTGGTGGAGGATGCTAATGTGTGTCGCACTGTCCCAGGCGCGAGCGGGGAGTGCCGGGTGCGAGGTCGGCGGAGGACGGGGAGGGCGGTGTCCTTGGCATTCTGAGTGCCCCATGTCGGTCGGCGACCCGCGCCCGCGCCGCCCCGCAGCCCCCCGCAGCGCCCCGCGGCGCCGACACCGACTTTATAATTGCAGGCAGCTGATCGGGACACCTATAAAACACAATGTGACACAATATTTGGCGCCACTTGACTCAACAATGAGTTGGCCGGGTGCCAGGGGACGTATCTACATGCAGATAAGACGTGTTCTGAAACATCGACACAAGACATTGTATCGCTGACATGATACTGCGTTGATATTGTCTCGACTCGCTGCGTAAAGGGACTGTCGGTAGTGGGCTTTTGGGTTTAGGAGGGACAATATTCGTTACTCACACTCATACAAACACTCCGCCACGTGGAATCATTCCCCGCTCATCAACTAAGAACACTTAATTTAATTCACCCAGGAAGTTGTTATTGCTCAAACGGGAACCACAGAAAAAAGTTTTCGGTCATTATCTAATTAATATTCAACTTGTCAATATCCTGAGGTTTCACAGAATTTAAATAAATAATTACTTATATTATGCTGTATTGTGAGCTAATTTATCACAAATTTTGTAGACTGCTCCGTGCGAACAAATTGTTTAACAACATTATTTTTCTTTTATTATCTTTGCAAATTGTATGAAGATGACTAAATTATTAAAATGACTCGGTTGCATTCTACTTTAATTACTCATTAGTCATTAGTACCGAGCTCATTAGCCTGTTACTTAGAGCCCGGCCAACCGATGTAAGAAATAGAAGCCCAAACTGCTTAGCATATTCGCCGCACACTTCACGAGTCGAAGTTACGTCCTAAACAGTTTCTAATCCATGCGTCATGTTATCTTCGTTCTCGTATAGTTTTCCTAAGAATTGAACGGGTGCTACATGCACAATACGATACATTTTCTGCGAAAGAGATAAGCTGGGATCGTTCGAAATCGAGCGGCGCTCGCGGCGACACATCGGGTCAACGGAACCGCGGCATATCACAGTTACATTGAAAATAAAACACAATGCGGTGTATAAATAGCCCCGTGCATCATAGACCGTGTAGTGCGGAGCCCGCGGGCCGCGCCGTGAATGTGAAGGTCGCGCGGTGCACCTGCCACCTGCTCGCTACCGCTACCCCGCGCCGCCGCCGGCCGCTGGCTCCCTGCCGCTGAAGACACGCCCTCCGCCTCGGATCATACAGGATTACAAACAGTTTCTAGAAAAGCCTCGCAGGCCGTAAAGTCGTCCTGAGTTCTGATTTCGAGCAACAAAGTGCGAGGTGCGTCGACGTATACATTATTGAATATACAGTTACAAATTATATTATTTAAATCCTTTATAATTAAAAACGGCTTCGACTTAGATCGAGGAGTATTCCCGTGCGTTAAGGGTCTGGACGGTGTCGCAGTGTACTCAGTATGTTGCAGTCGCGGGCGCGGGGAGCCGCGTGTAGTTGGTATGCCGGTGCAGCTGCGGGCTCTCCCCGCGCGACCGGAATCACAAGCGGCAGTCCCGAGCGCGACTCCCGACTTCTCAGACACTCTCGCGTGGCCCCGATGTCGATGCCCTTGCGCGACCTTAACTTACACCTCGTCCATATAAAACCATGGAACTAATGCCTCCTAACCATGGAATAAAATTATCTTCCCATGTTTCCAATGGTTCATCCTTTGTGAGCGAATCGATTCGGTTTTAATCTTGGACAGGTGGTTTGCAAAATAATGTGCAATCAATATAATATCTGTGGCGAGGCAGCGTTAATGTTTAAACAGTGCCGTGTAATGATAGTTAATCGGTTGCTCGAGCCTCGAACGGATGTTCAGCAACACAGGATTTGTCCATATCGGGCGAGCGCAGCCGGCGCGCGGCGAGTGTCGTGAATCGACATACATTACATGAAGAATATTTTAATGCATATTATAAATAATTATAAACAGCTATAATGCTATAAAATAATCATGTTTGTATAACTTTGATTAATTCGCAGCGAGGCCCGTTAATCCTGATCCCCGGATCAGAGAACAGATGTGCCATAATGCTGGAAGGGCATCAATTCCTGTAGGACTTGTGCACGCTTAGTGCATTGAATAATCCTGTCCTCATAATGCACAGCGGCTAAAGAAATTGATTTTGCCTTTGAATGTTATGTGATATTAATGTTAACTATTACTGTTTGTCGTTGTACCTGGCTGCTTATTGCCCCTAATTGAGTAAGTGTATTATTGGTTTTTCCAATGCAAATAAATAATTAAAAAAAAAAAAACAATAAACGAATGACTCATAAATTACGAAGGATTGCTAAATAATACTAAATACGAGTATGCCAGTAAACTCTGGTTATGACTTTTATCATATAAGACGTGACGCATTAAAAGCATTTGCGGCTTTGCGTGCCTACTGGCAGCTACTACACAAACAGTAAGCTTCTCGGTGTCGGAGTATAGACAAACCTGGTAAACGACAAATCCATGTTTACTACGACTATCCCAAGCTATCTAATCTTTATGATCTACAGCACAAGTACTGGTAAATATTATGACCGTGTATTGTTGTTCTGTCGTGGATCTCGCGTGCGGTGATAGCGCGGTGTGCCCACTGCTGGGCGACCCGTGTCGTGCCCACGCCCACGCCCACGCCCGCTGTTAAGTGCCAGATTGTATTGTAATCTTCGTGTACAACAAGCTCCGTTCCCCCTATCCTCTATGATATAAATATAATACCACCAAATAGAGTCTCTCAACTTAACCTGATGGGATTTACCCCAGGAGCTCACGTCGCGTCGAGAGAGACCTAAAACTCTCATTAAACACAGAAGATTTGCAATGCTAAAACATTATTCTCTTTGTTATCTAACAAGCATAGCTTTCATCTCTCGACGCTATGAAACATTAACAGCGTAAGTATCAACCTCTGTTACATAGCTATGGCATACTTCCTTATTGACGTTCTGACGTCGGGATGATCCACAAAGGCCTTATCATCAAACAAAGGCGGGACTCGGTGTGGCGTGTGGCTGCCGCGCGCGGCGTAACGCGGGAGCCGCCGGCCGCACAATCTGGTTCATCACTCTCGAGTCTCGCGCCAGACAAATTGTTATACAGATACACCGCTTATAGTACTGCAGCCGTATTCGTAAGATGCAGCTCCTGACACTTTACGTTCTTAAGGACTCATTGAATGTAGGTACTTCCATATGCTAATGTTAATAATAATAATAATAATACTCCCCACACCGGTTTCGGTGACGGTGGCCGGTTTCATTGAAACCAGGCCAGGTACGCAGGAGTAATTTTATAGTGCCCAGGTGTGTGCGCAGTGCACAAGAGCACTCTCTATTCCTTTACTCTCATAACCCAGTGGGACGGAAGACCGACACGATTGGCGAGAGATCAGGCGCAGGACCGACTTTTTACATGCCCATCCGACGCATGGATCATCTTACGGTGCGTCCACATTTGTATCATTTGCGCGATCAGATCTCCGATCAGATCTCCGTCGCGTATCATCGAAGCGTGTCAAAATGATACGCGTATCATGATACGCCTCGATCGCTATTAACCGCGTATCTGATACGTGTCGTATCAAATACGTGCATGATCGGCAGAATGATCTAATAGGCGTCCACACTATGATACGCATAATTACTTGATACAGCGCGATGATCGCGACGGAGATCTGATCGGAGATCTGATCGCGCAAATGATACAAATGTGGACGAGCCTTTACTTGTCAGACAATCAGGTGATCAGCCTGTATTGTCCTAACCAAACTAGAAATAACATGTTTCCAACGCGGGAATCGCACCCACGATGCTAATGTTATAAATACGTAGCTGTCTTTCTGTCTGTCCGTTACCTCTTCATGCCGAATCATAAAACCGATGTATTTAGATAAAATTTAGTATGAAGAAACTTTGAGACCCAGGTATATCTTAGAAAACGATTCGTGCTTCAACGATTTTCTGCGCAACAAAGTTGCGGGAAATACTACAACAATCCTCAGGACTCAGAGTTAAGACCAATAAAATGATTAGCATTTGAAACCTTTTATTACTAATGATTAACATTAATCTAGTTTGATAGAAAATCTTGTAGTCATTACTTTGTAGTATAAAATATAGACTACGACAGGATGGGAGTTTGGCAATCTGAGACACTGAGTTGGGAACATTATTTTTTAGCACATAAGCGCACGCCTTGCATACGCACACATTGATCGACAGCGGCTTCACGCCATTGGGTGAAGCCAAACGAGCGTAATATTTTGTGAGTTATGAGTCGCAGAGTTTCTGCCGCGTAAGTACTTTTCATACAAATCGTGACTCACAAAATGCAAATCAAACAAAACTTTTGCATGAAACTGAATGCAGCAGAATTCTGCCGAACCGAAATTCTGCGACTCACGTAACTCACAAATTACGCTCGTTTGGCTTCGCCCTAACTGTTAATAATACTCCAATTAGTTGTTTATAAGCGACAGTCCCATCAGGGAAACTATAACCGAACCCTTCACCCTTCACCTGATGTGTAGATCCTGAAAGGAGCGACCGGCCAGACCATACCAGCTTATGAAATATTTTTGTTCATATAATATGATACTGGTGGAGTGTTTAACTTATCATTAAGATGCTTTTTTCATTTTTCTAGCACCACTTTCTGTCCCATAAAGTCAAAAGCTTACCAAATCGGCAGTAAGTATGCCGCAGCATCACAACGCGTTGCTCAAAAACTCGCTCACCGTGTAAACGTCGATTAGTCAAACGTTCGCCCCTAATCACCACATTAACGAATTCATTGTGACATAAACCTATAATTACAATAATTTACTTTTGTAATGGAATATTTTTCTAGCAATTAATTAATTGCTTGTTTTGTTCGCCAACAACTATTCGATTCTTTTATTCATCTACAATACAATGAATCTGCTGCTGATGCTGTTTAGACAAGCTACGAATATCCTGGGCATAATGTTGGTCTGCTTTTCCATGAGCTCGTAACAAATTCCTGTCATTACCTACAGAATATATTTAAGTACCCACTAATGTAATTATACGAGACCTCAATACTCGACAGTCGGTACCGGACCACGTCGGGAACACGTTTTGGGTGTACCGCGCGCGACCGGTCCCGACTCCCGCCCGGCCCGCACCAGCCAAGCCCGGGTCGTCGATGTCCAATTGATTTTGAATACGCCACCGGATCCACGAGACGTTATACATATTTATAGGGGCATTAGCGCGATATTTATGTTTATAACTTTAATTACCATACCGTTAACGGCCGAGTGCCGGTGTGCGTCGACGTCCAAAATGTATCAGATTATGTCTTCTGTAATAAATACCGACGTGTAGCAACAAAGAACCTACTCAAAATACTACTGTCTGCAACCACTCACTCTTACTCTGTACCTCCTGACTGAAGTGTTTTCTTGAAGAGCGAAATAATCATGAGACTAGATTAGTAGCAGTGACGGTGGAAGTGGCTGTGGTAAATCTCCGCCGCTCGAGTGACGACTGACGCTTCCGTCTTCCTCATCCTAGCACTAGCTAGTGGCTACTTGTGGCTGTAATTAGGTGCGTAAAGACAAACGAACAGTGCGCTGCCATCAGTACATTAACGCTGTCAATAGGATGGGTTATGCAATACGAGTATGCCACTCCTCCAGCTTAAGATGAGAGAAAATCATAAATTATGTATCAAACGAGCATAATATGGACAGACTTAATTAGTATTTAGAAAAAAAAAATGTTTTTAAGCCACGAGACAATGGCACGCGTTGAAGTCTTTAGTGCGTTGTGTTTGAAGGTATATTTGCATCAATGTGCAAAACTCGGTGGCGAGAAGTTAATAACAATTTACTGCACACAAAGAATTTTAATTAATTATTTTAATGAATGTAACTTGTAACTGCGTTTATAACAAGACGGTTTTTAATAGAACGGCTTGTCTCCACAGAAACACCTGTTGCATACTCGGGCCTTGCAAGTATACACTATAGTCTATACGTGGTCTATACAGTACACCGTATACAGAATACAGTCAGCCTATACACAGATAATATTCCGGCCTGCGTCGCGGTCGGTTGGTTTTATTATTTGTTTTAAATGCCACTCGAGTATGCATTAATTGGGCTCGGGGAGGGGAGGGGAGAGGAGGGCAGGAAACACATCTTGAGCCTGTCCCGAACATCCGATATGTCGACACTTCACGCTGTCATATGGCGATTGGGAATGTCAGTGCTACTGTTTCTCGTAATTGTAGCTTTTGCTAAGCCATACTCAATCAATGCCTAGTTCATAAGTTATGTGCTTATAAAAATGACAATTCAAAGGACCTTATTATGATTAATCGTTTCGTCTCAGGCCTCGATTGCCTTTTCCGCCATAGAATATAGAATGCTATCTTAGTTTCCCACGGATATTGGAAAAATAATTCTCCGATCGGCGTGGCGCGGGCGGTATGCGACTGTATGCCCATACTGTACGTGTGTCTACGTTTTTTATACCGAGCATGACCGTAGACGTACTATCCGATAAAGTGCATAAGTATGGCTATTATACCTACCTAGACAGTGGGCTAGTGATTAGGGGTAGTGACTGAGTATCATAGTGGCCAGTGGGTATTGGTTACGGCGGCGAGTGGCGAGTTGGCGACTCCATATCGGCGGACGGTCGCGAACCCGCCGGCCACCGCGCGCCGCGTCCGACTAACTGTACTGGCTGCTGAGCGTACAGGGGCACAGAGCAGGTACACCAGTATGTCAGAATACTTGTCAGACAATAAGTATTATAACCTACATAACAACGAGAAATTGCTTAGTAACCATGTCACGTAGACCGTGTGCGTACATGGAGTTTCATTATCGTGTTAATGAACACAAAATTATTGTCCTATTGTAAAAGCTACAATAGGACGATTTATGGATCTTTTTTAATTAAGGTGTTTCAATTTGTTTAATAATATTTTACATACTTACCTACTTTTAATAAATAAAATACAGTTTATCAAGGCTTTAACTATCTATAGAAGTGCACTGAGGGTTTAATGACACAAAAACTCTGCAGGTAGAGCAAATAGAATGTAATACTTTAAAAAAAATGATAAATTAGCTACTAAAAGAATCAAAACAAATGAGTTTATGCAATTTATAACATTTAAAGTTTAGGTGTCTATCTATCTATCCTATAAAATATATTTTAAGTGCTCATTTAAAATGACACCGCTTTTCACTTTTTTGTTAACCTAACATTACGATTTATGACAAATCAAATCAAAATATTTTTATTCGGAGTATTTTTTTTACAAACACATTACCGAACGTCGATACTACGGTGCCTACCACCGGTTCGGGAACTAACCCGTCGAGAAGAACCGGCGTAAGAAACTCGCACGGGTCCTTCTTTTGCTAAAAAGAGGGAAATTACAATTAAAAACATATACAGTACAACACGGTCACATTAACCTGACGCACCACTGGAATGCAATATGCCATCACCGTGCGTCTAGTTAATTTGACCGTGTTATATAACAATATTATAACTTAGAGCTGTTTACAATAGGAATTATAAAAAATATTCTAGTAGCCTGTAAGAACCACCCTATTCCCAAGGTGTGTTGTCGTTGATGAAATCATTGATTTTATAATAAGCTTTAGTACACAAACGTTCTTTTACTACATTTTTAAATTTATTGACAGAGAGATTTTGAACGTTTTCTGGGATTCTATTGTACAGGCGTATACACTGGCCTTTAAAAGATTTGCTGACTTTGCTGAGTCTGATCACTGGTATTTCTAATTTGTTCTTATTCCTAGTGTTAAAACAATGATTGTCGCTTTTCTTTTTGAAATTATTTAAGTTCTTTCTTACATACAGTACATTATCCAAGACGTATTGAGATGCGACGGTCAGAATATTTATTTCCTTAAACTTTTCTCTTAAGGATTCACACGATGACATCTTATAAATAGAACGTATGGCTCGCTTCTGCAGCACGAATATTGAATTAATATCCGCTGCATTTCCCCATAGAAGGATTCCATAGGACATAATGCTGTGGAAGTAACTAAAGTAAACAAGTCGCGCTGTTTCTACATCAGTTATTTCTCTGATTTTTTTAACAGCATATGCTGCAGAACTGAGCCTATCCGCCAGATTTGCAATATGCGGACTCCACTGTAATTTACTGTCTAAAGTTATACCTAGGAAAACAGTGGTGTCCACTAATTTCATTTTCTCATCATTTAATAGTACATTGGTTTGTACTTGCCTAACATTTGGCAAACTGAACTTTAAACATTTCGTTTTGTTAGAATTTAATAGTAAATTATTAGCATTAAAGTAAAGACAAGTTAAAAGTGTCACGAGGCTCATCCTTTAGGCCGCTTTTTTCATTTTCTTTGTGGAAAATGTAATTAGTAAAGAAATTATATTATTAACATGGTAATTACTAAAAGAAAGAATTCGATGCAGCACTAGGGATTGCAAAAAACGGATTTAAAAAAAAATTCGGATTTACGGATTTTTTCATCCTCAAATCCGGATTATCCGGATAATCCGGATTTTTTTGTAAATTTTTAAATATTTTTGGTAAACAGCTCTAAATGTGAGTTATTTTCTTATTATTTCTTTATTTAACATTCATTTTAAAAGTGCAAAATAAAACGTCTTAAATATTAACATTTTTCTTAACTTAGCGATGTGAAAATCGCTAAGTTAAGAAGAAAGGAAAAGATTAAAATAACAGTATCTGGTACTTTAAATATTATTAACAACTTAAAAATACCTTGATTTTTTTTAACTATTTAAAAATGTGAAGTTTTAGTTAACAAGAAAATCTATAAGCAATCTCCCCTTTTCGGAGACTTTTGCACCTACAGCCGTCAGCCGCACATCATCAAATTATGCTCCTGAAACTACAAAAAATAGGTCAGACAAACAATGATCAACAGTACGAGACGTAGGATCGAGGTAGACGAGCAAGAAATTCACTATGTCAACGAGTACATGCACTTGGGCCAATTAGTTTCTTATGACTACAGAAAGGCAGAAAAACTGGTCCATGAAGAATAGTGACTTACCAATCTCACTGAAGCGCAGACTCGTTGATATGTGTATTTCGCTCGTCATAACCAACGATGCGCAAACGATTACGACCGATTTACGATTTACCATAGATAAAAGTTCCAACTCAGGGTTTGCCAAAGAGCAATAGAGCTCAAATCTCAACAAAACAAAAAAAAAACGTAATGTGCTCCCAAACTAGAATCAGAGACGTAGGAATTAAGGCCAAGCTAAAGTTGCATTGGGCTGGTCACGTTGTCGCCTGGTTATCAACCGAGTGGTTATCCTACTATTATTATAGGCCTAAGAAAAGATAGCGCTATGCTTTGGAGGTGTTTTTTCCTCCGAAGGATCACTGTAATCCTGACGTTACGACCTATTGTGACTCCTTCGTATTAGAGTACCGTCCCCAACCCAGTGCTGCTCATAAATTTAACGATGTGATTTGGATTGGTGCCACAAACCTCTTAAGTAAATTAGGAGAGTTTCGCTCTGTAATAGAGCAGTAGAGTCAAGTAGAAGGTGAATAGGTGTGTCACAGAATCTGCAGGTCGTAAAGCTATTAACACCTATACTGTAAAGGTGCTTGTTCAGCTTACATTAGCCAGTTAGGCTTCTTCTAGGCTTTCTTACTAGCTAACTCGTCAGCGGTTACGTTACCAATGAGGAACCAACTATTGCGAAGACTTTAGCCTAGAACACGGTTATAAGCTCCCCACTGGAGGCATATCAGCTGGGCTGGCAAACGGTGACGCTGGGGCAAGATAAGTGAAAGATTCAGGCGGCGCCTTTGCCCAGCAGTTGGATAGTATATTTATATTTAGGCTATTGCAAGGTATAATTACTTAAAATAATTATTTAAAATTTAAATCAACATTTCGTCATATTATAAACTTACTTTATTCCTTTATTTAATTAGACAGAATCACAGATCGGCAATCGGCATTGGTTACGTAAACAAATATAATTTATAATTATAACCTCAATGTAAACAAAAGCAACATATTTTAGAAAAAACATTGTAATCAATACCAAAATGTTCTAAAATAATTGTAAATTTATCATAGTTACCTATTTTATATTATCAAATAGAATACATAATAAATATACTTAGTAAAATAAGAGCTAGGTTATAAGAAATTATAACCTAGCTCTGAATGAAGAAATGTAAAGAAATGTAATTATAACCACCAAATAACTACACAATAGAATGTAAGACGTATACGGAATTCTGACTTTGGTACGTGTAGACCACGCAATGTTGTGGTAGCGCCTTTAAACAAATGTGAATTTGTATGTCAGATATTACACAATACATTTAAATTAATTTTATGTTACGTAAAAGCTTCTTTTTCATAATTTTTATCTACTGTTCGAAAAAACCGAAAATCCGGATTTTGGGAAATAAAAATCCGGATCTTTCATAGGCCCAAAAATCCGGATTATCCTGATTTTTCGGATTTCGAAGTATCCGGATTGCAATTCCTATGCAGCACACCGTCGCAGTAATTCACTCGTAATTTGCATGCTTAATTGTCTCCCAGTTCCCACAGCACGTGAGCTGTCCTGCTGTGTCGCTGCCCTGCGGCCGGCCGAGCACGTTCTACCAAAAAAGGTTAAAAAGTATAACGAGTACGCGTTATATAACTGTAGCGGTGCACCGAGCAGCGCCGAGCAGCGCCGAGCAGCGCCGAGCGCACAGCGCGCGGGGAAAATTGATGACTTACTGCATTGCAATTTTTATTGCATTGCTGCTACTCCATTCCAGGATTAGATATTTTAATTACAATTACTCGCCTGTGCTGTGTATTTGTCAGAGCTTAGAAAAACAGGTCTACCATTAACCGGACTAGCCTTCACATTGTAGAGCCGATGCGGCATGAGGTCGTGTTACGTTGCGCGATAAAACTGAGCATTTATTATGCGGCGTTTATATAAAATGTCTTATTCAGATGCTATCCTAGACAGAGAACAGTAACACGTTAGTAATTTTATTTCCTGCAGGTTGAAAATGGTCACTCGAGTGTTCCGTATTATGTTTCATTTCGTAAAACGGAGTAACATGTTAGATGAAATTATAAAACATCTATGTGCCAGTTTTGAATAGAATGGGCATAAACAAAGTACGGTCTACTACTGAATGTCAAATGAGATAGAGAATTAGAATTGTTAGAAGAGTGTGGCGCATTTTCTTCTTAAACATGAGTAGGCATACGATTCGCTCTATGTCGCTATTTTTGACATGCACATAACACATTATGTTCAGTATTACGTACCTACCGCAAACATACGGAAGGATTTTCTATAGGAAAAGAATATTGACTGTAACTGCAACCTTTTACATCAGACTAATAGAGTTTTTCAGCGATTTGAGAAAAAGTGATTGACTGTCGCGATTTGCGCGACAATCTCGAGCTAAGTACAGGGTGCTCACTACTCAGAGCTTCATAAACAGTGCATGTTCTCTGGAAATTCTCTTTGGTATTATACGTATATAAACGTAATAATACGTACAGTATACCTCTAAGTATATTTTTAATTCAAGTTGGTTTGACATTTTGATTTTTAGCTGAACGGAGTGTACGAACTATGGCGATTAGAGCTACCAGGTACATCATGTACATAAAGAACATAGTATACAGATTACAGTGTGACTGGACTCTGGAGTCAGCAACAAAGTATCAGACGACCAGTCGCGGTTTGCGGGACGCGGGGGCTGACATCGGCTGATAACGCGCGGGTGACGCGGCGGTTTAATTCGCCCAATTACTGACTGCTACCGGTTATTTGCTGCATCATTTAAAAACGAAGATCCTTTTAAAGTCGTGAATTTTATTTGATAGTTGCTATTTAAAGCCCAGATGATTAGTATTTTTTTATTATGATCTCTTATATCATCTAATGTCTTATAGCACGACTTGGCTTATTTGCTACAACAGGGCAAACATACCAAAGCCGGCGTCAGTTTGAAACTCCTATAGAGGTTTTAAAAAATAAAATAATAACATAAAATACGTTTATTGCAGACTATCACAGCCCATAGAGGTTAGTATTAACAATAATCTTATTCCTATGTTAGTAAAAAAATAAAGAAAGTGTTTTTTTTAATTTCTCTATTTGCCGTATTTGCGCCACGGTACCGGCGCACTGGGGACATGGACATGGACGTGTCCTAGTGCGCCGCTATCGCGCCGTCGGCTTGCCTACATATCGCCTTCAGTATGCTGTTGTCACTCCCGCGAACCCTGTACATCAGTGACGCGGTACGCTTGCGTAAAACTGACGGAAAATCGTCAGTTCTAGCGTCAGCGAACATGCCAGATGCACTGCAGTATCGCGGGAACGCCAGCAGCATCCTGAAAGCGTTATTATATTGGACACGAAGAGCGACAAACGCCCGCCTCTTATATGTCACACACTCGTTACATATGCCCACAGGGCACATGCATACAGTGGTTGACAAAAAGCTTTAAAAAGTGCAATTTTGACCTCCACTGTACACCGCGCAAAGCGGTGGGCTAGCATAATATTGCAGCGCACGGCTAACGCTCTTCTTGCCATTTGAATCAGTTTGGTACAATTACAGAGGACGCTTAAGCAAATCGAATAATTTCTTAAACAAAACGCAAAACGACCGTTGGTAACTTTTATGTGTCTATGATTTATGGATGATCGTTCAGTTTGATAATCTCGACTATGACCAATTACGATATAAGGTCTCCTTTTGGGGATCGTTTCATAACAATAAAAGCGCAATAAAACATGTTTGTGCTACAAGGATCTAATTTGTCGGATTAGTTCGTTAACCTCCCACAGTTTGGTGGGCAAACACCAATTTATACAATCTGCGAGGGTGCGGTTAGTGGCGCAGTTGCGGTGCAGTTGCGACTGCGACGCGACGTCAAGATTATAATTAACACAGTTACTGTTAATTACTGTTTGTACTGAGTACAGGCCAGTTTTTAAACATTGCACCGGCCTCATTAGGATTTCCTCACGCGGGAAATAATTCTACTCTGAATTTCAGGTTGAAGTTTCGATAGTCTGAAGCTATTTTAGCGTGCAGTTATAGTGTGTAGCTGCCGTGTGCAGTTCAGCGTGCAGTTGAGTCTAGCAGCCACGGAATGTATTCGCATTTAGAGTGCTATTATAAAGTTCGGTTGAGGTGTGCACTGTGCAGCTACGACGTGCAGTTGCGACTCGCGTCGTGCAGTTGCGGCGTGCTGCGTGCGGTCGCGGGCACTCCGCTAATTAACAGGGGCGCGGCGCCACTCCATTAACGACTGTTTATTGTGACAATTATTCGCCACCCCTCGACGCCGCGCCCTGCGCCCTGCGACCATAAACACGTTAAATGAACTTCATTATTTTAATAACTGTCAGTTGCTCCAGTTTAATGTTCGATTTTTGTTTCTGTCGGCCGGCGGCGGCGGCGGCGGCTGACTCACGTAATGAAGGCCCGGGACTGGTTCCGAACCTGTCCCCAGAACTCGCACTAACAGTAAAGATTACTACAGCTCTTAACGTTTTGAGGTCTCGAAGCGAATGAGAATATTTCAAAAGATCCAGCGGATCCCAATAATGCCCTAGAATTGTAGTCTGTCGGGGCTCCTAAGTCACACTCCCTTGCCTAAAGTGTTGAGCCTAAAGTGTCTAACAAATTGAACTTTGTTAGACACTTTAGGCTCTACCTACTTACTAGTAGACACTTTTCGTTTGATTGGGAAATTATTTTTTCTTCACATTCTATCAATAGCTGACATTACATCGAGATATCTAGCCGTAAACAACATTGTCGACAATAAACGAGTAGTGAACACAACGTACCGAGAGGTGTGAGGCGAATTGTGTCATCGACCCCGGCGGTGCGGGGGCGTGGGGGGAATTTTGTGTGGAGATGTAGTTAGCGCCAATCGCATAGTGATTAGAGCCTGCCTCAGAATCCGGCGCGGGCGATAGAATGCACCTGTAGTCTATAGGTGTTGCATACTAAGCCAGCAGGCATTAGACAACTTTTGAAAAGCATGCATCTTGCTCTTTGCTATGTATGCCCTATATGCAGAGTGAATATATAATCGATAAACATCATACTCTACTTTTCACCTAGCCTATGAAAATTGGATACAAGTAGAGAAGTATGAAAACGGTTTCCCATATAACTTATATTTGAGCCCTTATCGCCCATTGAGCCCTTATCGTGGTGCCATATGACGTGCCAAACAGCAAACAGGTGAGCATACGGCACTGCATAAATTGCACCGTATCGCCGGCGATAACGCTGACAGCGCACTGCATTACCACTCCCGGTGACAGCGGACAAGTGTAGTGACAGGTCCTGCTGCCTGCATATGTCGGTAATTGACAGCGGGGGGCCCGGGCGGGGGCCGCAGGGGCGGCACTATCTCACGAAGATCAGGGGACACCGGGCCTCCTCGATAGAAACTCGAGTGTCCTCCGGCCGGGAGGGCACCTGCTAGTGAGGGGCACGGCATGCCATGTGTCAGCCGGCGCGTGGCGACCAACCCCTGACCCTCACAGACCGCTCATTAGGACCCGGGAGCGATTCAATCGGCTGTTTATGTTTCCTGTTTACTATCGTTTAGATAAAATTCGTTAAAAGACTAAAATAAAACTTTCGGAATTACGTTACTCGAGCTTTGTGCATAGCGAAGGTTCTACGTCATACGAGGTATCTTATAATGGGACAGCAAGCTGTCCTCGACGCGGGGAAAGTCGACGTCAGCTGCTGACGATGACATTTGCCGGTTACCAACCGTCACGAGCTATGTTTTGTTGCGAACACGATACGATAGGTCAAATTGCTTCGACGCAACTTTTTACTACCGCTCGGTAGCTCCATAAAACAGTTGAATCGGTAAAGTAATATTTTACTGTTACAAAATAATGTGCGATAAAGACGTTCAGTGATGTTTTACCGCTGAGTTTCAATGCACGATCCTTATGCCGATGCCATAAAGGTCACGTCCGAGGTAGAACAAGTGTGAACGGTCGTAAATCGTACAAGTGAGCAGGGGCATATCGTTCCACATAGCATTGACCCAATAGCGTCGCGGAAACAGTCCGCGAGCGGCGACTGTTCCCACACCGAGCACGTGGTCGCCGACACATGCCGCCGCGCCGTACGCGCGCTGTACCGCCTGTACCGCGTACACTAACGACCATCGTAAAAGTACTCATTGATGTACTTGCCAAAACCACGATCGCACCTACCGAGTAGAGCGGCGAGACAGTTGCCTCGGCCAATCGAATGGTCTCCTATATAATTGAATCCTAGCCCAATGGATTGTAAATCAAATCTTAAAATTCCACCAAAGTATTTGTCAGTGTATAATATTTTCTTTATTGCATGTCGACACGAGTGGCATGTGCGTTTTTTCTAGAAGACTTGTACAAGAGTAAAGCATGGGAGACTAGAACGTGCAGTAAGTGTGTCGGTATCGGGTATCGACAGGCAGATAGCACGGCCGGGTGATAAGAGGTCGCGCGATAACCCGCCCGAGGTCAGCCGCCGCCGACCGACTCTCGTCCCTGTGTGCAGGCCGTAGAGTCCAGAATACGGCGCGCTCCTAGAGTGTATCACTAACGACGTTCCTCCTTCGATGGACGATTATTTTTAACTTGACGACAGCGATGTCACAAGGAAGATGCACATTGCACAATAATCAAATCGACAAAAATAAGGAAGGCCTCGGCAGAAACATAATGTTTTATGTGACCTTGTGTTTGTTTACCTACTACGTATTATATTAAAGAACACATTTATTGCAATAACACATTCATTTGGTCCTATCGTCTTCGTTAAATTAAATTGACTTGTACATAATAATTTAAACACTTTCGTAGAAGTCAACAATTTTGAGCTGCTCTACATTTGTAATTGTCGCCTACGGTAAGTATTATTCAATCTGTGGCACGACGCCTGCACTTATCTACAACATGCACTCTGTTATTTTCGACATTTGCATTGCACGTGAACCGCAAGCACTCATTACTCAAAGTACTCAATTTGTTAAACCTAGAGGATTCGAAAACTCAAAAACTGTAGCCGAGCGCTTCGTTATCCCTAGTGTGAAGATTCTCACAACTTTCAGAAGCCGATGGGATAAAAGTACCGCAAGCTCGAACTTCTAAGACATATTTTGTAAGGTATCAATAATAATTCTGAAGGATGAACTAATGTGACGACACAATAGTTCGTAATGTCTAGGTGTACTACATCTATCAGCACACATGTATTCGATAATAAGTGTCGGGCTCTGTCACACGCGCGGGGCATGTGTGCGGGGGAGAGGGGAAGGGGGTGGTTGTGTTACCACGTGGTGCGCGGCGGGCTGATGATGATGATGGTGATAACGGCAGTCTTAATTAGCAGAAGCGATAACTTCGTCCCCCAGACGCCCGTGACCGCTGAACTTCAAGTGGCTGGAACTTTTTTCCTTGTTTTTAGAATTTTAGTTGATGACTGGGTACTTGGTACTTACTAGAGTAGACATGAGTAAGTACCCGTCACATAAATAGTCGATTACGACATCATGACACTTGCGGAAACGTGCACAAATTGTTGCTGCAGTGTTAATTTAACGTAATAGCCTTTTATAATAAACAATGGATCAGCTGATGAATTAAAGTCAGTCGGCTGATCGATTACCGAGATAATGTCGGTCGCGTGATCCCACCGCAGGACCATCCTGTGATCCCACCGCAGGACCATCCCGTGATTCCACTGGCAGGACGTTTCCATTTCCCCTAGTTTCGAGCTTCGGCGAAAATTAATGATAATAAAAATGTAAAATGAAATTAGTGTGTCGGGCGTGGTTGGTATGATTTAGGGGCAGTTTATCGCGAGTCCCGGGGGTGTTGACTCACCCCACACCCTCGCACACCCGCGCGCCTCCCGCACCCCCCGGGGTGATGCACTACATTTGTGTAATTGGACAGGTCAAATGAAATCGACAGAGATAAGACAGTAGACGTGTCAGGGAAATGCAAATTGTAATACAGGCAATCGTAAGGCGGCAATCAACATATTATTTATTATTGACAGTGTTGCATCTATCCCACAGTTATGCCCATCTTATTGATATACTTTATGTAGAGTATGTGACGTTATATACTGCAGAAAGTACAAGAATGTAGAGACTGAAGAACAACTTAGCTACACGGAGTCCTACACAGTACACAGGATCGCACTTAATGTAGCTGGTAGCTGCCTACTTCTCGAGTGCGAGCGCGAGGCATTGTCGGTAGTTTCGTCATCATTTTGACCGTCGTGTCCAAACTAGCTATCTAGTTATACATAACGTCACCATTTTTTTTGTCAAAACGGGACAACTACGAAGTGGGAACCCCGCGAAGCGAAGGGAATGTTAATTAATACTTTAGGTTGTGTACGCGAAAATCAAAGCGCTGAAAGACTAAACATTTTGATTTGTATAGGGTAATGCTCCAGCGTAACGAATTTTCCCATACAAATGTGAAAAATATTATTAAAATTGCTCTTTCAGTGCCTTTACTTTTAGAGTGAACTCTATACACATTACGCGGTACTCATAGACGTTACACACCCATAATAATTAGTATTATCACTTACGTTTGTTACATTCTGTATATAACTACCATTATTGATATCGAGACAAATATATAATAGGCAAAATAATCAATAGAATCGAAATCGAAATTTTCGCGCGGTTTCAGAAAACGGGACAATCTGGCGTCCCAGAGATCATTTCGAGGACACCGGGACACGTAACTATAAAACGGGACAGTCCCGTTCAAAACGGGTTGTCTGGTCGCGTTAGTTATACAAGACTGTAGCACAAACAGAATATATCTTAACTGGCAAATCACAGCTATAATTAGGTTAACTGTAAACTGTTCCGTCACATGATAGTGCGGGGTCGTGCGGGGCGCGGGGTGCGCGGAGGGGCGCGGGGGCGAGGCGGGGTTATCGCCTGTGACCTGGCTGTTGGTACATCAGATACATCTTGAAATTACAAGCATTTTGTTGCAGACGTACTGAATATTATCATGGCGTTATGTATGAGTTATGATTCTATATCATGTTTCATCATTCTAAACGCTACCGTTTACTACAACAGCTAGATTTAATGAAAACGTAACTAGTCTTTATTAGCGTTCTGAAACTAGCAGGTAGTTGAAAACTTTTGAGCTCTCAAAACCTCAAGTTCCAACTTGAGCTACGCTTCAAAGTAAAAACCTTACGTAAGTATATAGGCTAGAGCACGAAGTATGTAGCTTCATTGTAACTTGAAAAAAATATTAAATTAGATTTTAATATGATGACGTAGCTGTTTAAGTTCTTAAAAACAATATTTCGTTCCCCGATCATAATAGAGCAGACGATCAATCATCGAGCAGACACCAGACAGTAGCAGCGGGACCCGTGAACTGAACGTAATTGACGGCGAGACAAATTGATACATTTGTATTAATGTTACGTCCACTCCCAGATGACAGCTCGTAACATTTATCGCTTATATCTATTAAATTCAATCTAAAGGGAACTACCTCTTTAGAGATAAGTAGGGGTACGGAAGTGACGATTAGAAAGTTTTGTGGGGCCACCCTTGAGTTTTGAATATTTTGTAGTAATAATAATAATAATAGCTCCCACACCGGTTTTGGTGACGGTGGCCGGTTTTATTGAAACCAGGCCAGCTACGCAGGAGTAATTTTATAGTGCCCAAGTGTGTGCGCATTACACAGGAGCACTCTCTACTCCTTTATTCTCATATAACCCAGTGGGACGGACGACCGACACGACTGGCGAGAGATCAGGCGCGGGACCGACTTTTTACATGTCCATCCGACGCATGGATCATCTTACTTACCAAGTCAGACAATGAGGTGATCAGTCTGCATTGTCCTAACCAAACTTGGAAATAACATGTTTCCAACGCGGGAATCGAACCCACCACCTCCGAGTCAAGAGCCGCGCTCTATACCACTAGACCACGGAGGCGTTAATTTTGTAGTAGCAACGAGGAAAACAGCATTATGTACTACATATTTATAGGGGCAGGTGGCGATAGCCGGCCCGGCATGGCACATCCGACTGCACTAAACGTAAGAGGATTACTCTATTACCCTGCACCGTTCTTTCAATGATATTAAAGTCAAATATTTTTTCCTAATATCGAGTGCTAGTACGAAAATATTTTCCTGCCTAAGATTAATTTCTACCCACTCAAAAATAATCTACCTAATTTAATTTAACTTTGGGTACATTTATATATAGCGCAGGTATATTTTATTCACCACACTCTATAACAAGTTGACACAAATTCATTAATAAGAGGCGCGGGGCTGTTCAGGTAACAGGGCGAGTCGAAGCGCACGGAAACATGAATGGGCGACGACCCTCATTAGTTAACGCGGGGTCCTGGGGGCCACGCGGGGGCCACACGGGGCCCCGGCCCGGGGCGCGCCGGCGGGGCACGCTAATGGGGCCATTTTTTAGCGCACGAGAGCCGCGCCCAGCCGTAGTTCATATAATTGTTTGTTACATGCTTTTCGACTTTACAAGGGTTGGTTTGACTGATGCGGCTTTAATTTCGTTTACAAATAAATTATCGTAATCGTGTCTTTTGTTACTACCTAATGCTAAGTACTCACATACGGGCAAAACCGTATGTATGCTGTTTTATGCTAAGTACTCACTTAGCATAAAACAGCATTACGAAGTTATTTATAAGAAACAGATTACACATTATGCCTAATTACGTTATTTTAACATAATGATATATTATAAGGCATGAAAAGTTAGGAGCCTCAACTATAAAAAGAAAAACATACAAAAACAACAGCTATGATAGGTTACCTACAATTTCGTAGAGTATAACAATCGAATATTTAGCATCATAAGCTAACAGATATTTAGTACTAAAGCACTGTAACAGTAGCACGTGGTAATTGTAGTAACTGTGCTACGCTGGGCGGGCGGCGATGGGCGGGCGGGGTGAGGGCGGGGGCGGGCGGAGCCCTCCCACCTGTGGCGGCACCTGTAGCGCCCCGCAGCCTCCTCGTGACCTCGTTACACCACCAGCGGGTCAACCAACTTGTTACTACCACTAACTCGAACCTACGTATTATTAAGTGTTTTGAACGTATGTTTTGGCAAAAACAGTATTATATAACATTATGTCTTAAACAAATATGGGGCATTTATTATACTTACAGTATAAAGTTTTATGGTGATATAAGACAGTTAATTAGTGCTTCTTAAATGTCTAGGGGGCCCCTAGACATTAAAAAACGTCTTAACAACTCGGTTGTTTATTGCAAAAATATGCAACGTTTAAAATCCCACAGCACAAGATTAGAAAAAGCTTTGCGTCGCGTCGCTCATAGTGTCAACGTCCACTAGCGGCCGTCTCGTGTAGTCGCTACGGACTTTTAACAGCTAGTTTACCTCGGAGTATCTACGATTGTAATTCTTATGTCGTCGGCATAGGAGCCTTTTCAGGAGCAACGTAACTCGGAACGGTCCACAGCAGCTTCATTATAATCACGACCGGTATTTTCCTATTAAAACGGCAACAAAACGAAACAACACACCCAAAAATTTCGACTCAATACGGATAAAAATATGATAATTTATAAAATGATAACATTTACATAAACAAGAGAAAAGTTCCTCGACCATAAAACGCTGGAACGAGTATTGGGCTCAGCGCACACTGCTAGTACGTACGCGGATAATAACTAACTAGCTATATTTGACCGAGCTTTGCTCGGTATTCGATAAAACACGAATAAAATGACATTTTCTAAAAATGATTCCTAGCTATCTAGCTAGGAATCATTTTTAGAAAATGTCAGAAAATTGATCTCAATTTATCGCCCCCGAAACCCCTACTAAATTTCATGAAAATCGTTGAAGCCGATTCCGAGATTCCAATTATATACAAGAATTGTTCGTTTAAAGATATAAGATTATAGAGCTTTCGCAACTGAAAATCGGTGGCATTATTTTGATGGCTGTCTACATTTTTAAATAAACGCTTGTCGATATTGCTAAAAGGTAAAAATCCCAAAGTTTACGCTCTACTCTATTTACTCGTATTGTATGGAGAGCAATGCCGTAGCCATACGAGGCAATGAAATGGCATCAAGTGTCAACATAAAAATTAAATTGTACGTCACTACTAAGAAGTAGGATGCAGTAAGGAAGATAATTGTAGGATTTTAGTTAATCTTTATAACGTTTGTAGGGACCGATACTTAATCTATAGTGTCGTTTACCGTTCTTTTAAACTAAAATACATTTTTTTTTAATTTTTTAGACGGTAGTGTGCGATGCCTGTTTAAGGCAATACAAAACTAGAAAGAGTGTGTAATGGGACCCAAACGGATATCTGTAATTCTGTAGAATGTAGATGTCGGTGCCGATATCCCGATACCGACAGGTTTGTGTCGGACTACGGACAAGTTCACTCAACGTCGTAGAACTTTTGCTTAGAAGCTTTAGCTTGACGACAATGTGTGGAATAGACAGAGAAGAGAGAAAAAGCAACTGGACTTACTGAAGTAGTAGTTGCCTAGGTAGCAAGCACTTAATCTGAGGCTTATTGAAAATTTTGAAATCGAACATAATATCTACATTGTAAGTACCTACTTTCCGGCTAGAAGTCAGTACCTCTTTTAATAATTCGATTTAGTTAGTTTTACACTTCTAAGTTCTATTAAATCGAATTAGAAAGAGGGATTCTGAAATGGATTTTGTACAAAACTGCAACGAAAAATCTGCTGAAAAATCTCAGTCACACAGTTTTGTAAATCTCAGTCACACGACACGACTCTAGTGACAATACAAACAAGACTACTGAAAACCTTCAAGAAAAGAGCGTATTCCCTCTTAAAAGGCCGGCAACGCACTTGCAGCTCTTCTGATGTTGCGAGTGTCCATGGGCGACGGTAGTTGCTTTCCATCAGGTGACCCGTTTGTTCGTTTGCCCCCTTATTTCATAAAAAAAATCGGTTGTCTGTAAAGTCGGTTTACTGACGATAGTTGAACGTGACAACGTCATAGCCTTAATAGGGCAATAAATCATTTCGTACAATAGTACCTAGTAGTTCTACAAGCTTTTAACGTAATTTATTTACAAACATAATAAGCAAATCGCTTCCGAATCTCTATAAATAGAAACAAACTTTTTCGAGTGTAACCTAAAGTTATTTCGATGTATTTCTTTCAAATGATTGTCTAAAAATATTTATAATGAGTAAAATAAACTATTCGCAATACAAAACGCTACATACATTCGTGAAATCCAGTAAAATCTTCGAACAAAGCACAAGTCATACCTTGACACGTAGGAAATAGAGCACAATTTTGAGTAGCCGAAATAATACTAATAGCTCACAGATTGTTTATTTATTTTTCATTCAGAGTGTGGTCAATGTATCAAAGGTCATAACTAACCAAACTTCTTCATACAAAAGTATTCTCTAAGTCATCGAAATACCGGAAATACGTAATATAATCGAAACAAAGAGCGCGGCCCAGGTGGGCCTTACGGTTGTTGAGAGGATAAATGGAACGCCTCAGAGCGATCAGCGAGGTAACGCCGCATATTGCGTCATGTTTTTTCGTGCGCGCAGCCCATATCGAATTATAAGACGTTATCACGCCAAAAATGTTGTCATGACGATATGAACGTGTAGGTCGGAGGCCTAGCGCTACAGTCAGCCAGCTCTGCGTCCAACACGCATCGTCCGACGACTGGTCCGGCGACCGTGACCGGGTGTAAACTGTATGGCCTACATGTTTGTGTGGACGTTGTCCAACAATAAATTACGCTGACATTTGATTGCGCTAGCGAAATGTGGGAACCGAGTTGGCGCCATTTTTGGACAAAACTGGTTTCCCGAGCGTTTGTTTCATTTGAATAAATACCAAATAAACATTCACCGCTACAAACGCGGCACACATACGCGTCACGAGGCCGACGAGACGCTAGAAAGTTCTAGAACATCGAAAATGAATGAAAGTTGTATAACGTAGAGACAATAAAAAAGACATTAGTGGAAGAACAAGATAAGTAACATTTTATAACATCAGGAAAATCACACATTTTTTTCCTTCTAATTTAAACGAACCTTGTAACCTATCTACTTCATCATCTGGCTAGTATATCTGACTGTACATAAGATCCACATTTTTTTTATTTCAAATCATTTTTCAGGCCTTAGAGCCTCTATTTATCCAAAAAACGTTACTGCTGCATGATTCTTCCACTCATGTCTTCTAACTTTGGTTAAGCTTCTTACGTTCAGTTAAATTAGATCCCTGTAAAACGGAGTACCCTATAAAAGCAAACATAAAGCGCGGTCGAGGTAATGTGCCAGTCATCAATATGCTATATTATACATGACCTCATGTCCCCGACCGCAGTCCGCGGGGCACCAGCCTTCATTCTATTGTAATTAGGGGATCGCTGTAATTGACTTTATATGCACCAGCGAGCGGATTACACGTGTTCACCACTTTGTATGGACTTACTACTGCAATTACAACCATTATACCCATGATTACTTCATGATTTATTATATATTTTTCAAATTCTCTGAGTTATACTACGTTGTATTAAAATTTTTTGAGCTTTAGTGCAAGATTTAAAAATCTCGGTCGGTGAAGAAAACAACTGGGGGGTGAGCAAAGATCTTTTCTTTATCGCTTCTTTATAGAATCACCGATCAAAATGTATGGAATTGACACAAGATGAGTCGAACGTCAACGTCATATTATATTAACGAACGCTTAAGGCCATCCCCCGAGCAAACGACCTTGACCATACATTTTCCGCGTCGCCGAGATCGCACCAAAACCCTATTTTTTTTTACTTATCTTAGTTCAAAAATACCTAAAAAAATTTAAAATGTGGAATATGTAGTTTATGATATTGTCGATCTATTGGCGTGTGTTTCAAATAATTAACAGTAATTCGTAAATACTAAGGAGGTTTTTACTTTGGAAGCTGATATCATTAGTATAATAAACAAAAATAAAAAATTTAAAACGTGGAAAGGAATGTTGATATGCTGAAGATTATTGCTGTATTTTTATTATAACTTTGTAGCTTTCAAATTATGAGTTTATAAGCCCCTAAATACGGTAAATTACGGAATCTCCGTAGGGAAGGCCCATTCCATAGATTTTGATCGACGATTCTATAACGAAGCGATGATGAAAAAGTCTTGGCTAAATGGCGATTCGAATCTTGATGTTTTGATCTCTCTTTTTAAATGTAGGCCAAATCGTCTATAAAATCTTCTATTCTATGGGTAGGTAACTAAACCCTAGTATTTAAACGGTAAAGTTTCAACTTTCAACAGTGATAGCCGTAAGTCTGTCTGTGGCGCAGGCGCAGGGAGTTTACGAGACAGCTGGTTGCCCGCGGCGCTACCTGCCCCCGCCGCCACCGCCATCTGTCACCGATATAAACTACGAGCCTTATCTTGATGGTTCTAATTAAAAGTCATCATCATCAGCCTGCGCTGTATTATTTTCATTTGGAAGGAAAAGTTAATGCTGACAAAGCAACAATGGGTTACGTTCAAGTGGATCTCGAGCCTTCATCTTAGAAGATTGACTATGTAAAGTTTCTTTACAGTAGTTTATCTATATAATAGCCGAGATTGGTTATTGTTGAGTTAATTATTTAAAAGTTTGTAAATAGATAAACTCCGGTTGAAATACCTCAGAAACAGAACATCAGTAGTGTAGTTTTTCCAAGTCACTATTATGTCAAGGAAAGGCTAACCCCCTGTAACCCGTGCGTTTGTTCAGCGCGGTGCGGCGAATGTGGGGCGGCCCTTGTTTGGTCAAGTGGCCGGGGGTCGACTGTCGACACACAGACACACAAAACACATAAAGCATGCACCTCAAAGAAATTATAATAGTTACTAATGTATCAACACTGTGGGTATTCAGACTGCTGAGTCATATTGCATTCTCTAGTTTCGAGAGCCAAGTTACATGTGCGTATGGGTAATACGTAATGATACGTATGATTAGCGAATGCAGTAATAATAATTGTTAATATTATGACTAATCAATCGGGCCTTGATTGAATGTTACCACGTGTTTAACCTGTTATAATTATTTTACTTCGTGCAGTTAAAAAATGCCGTACTTAATTCCATTCCATCCATTTGGGTCACCCAGCGTCGACGCCGGCCGGCGACTAAAGCTGACACAGATAATGAGAACTTGTCCTGATCAGCTCTACTTCACGTTATAGTGGTCTACTTCTGTAAAAGCCAGTGCAAAATACTTGTATCTCAATTACAAACACGTGTTATGTTTTTTGTAGAGACTTCATTGACTAGGAATATATTAATATCTAGTTGATTTTACTGGAATGTGTTACGAATAATGAACGTGGCTAGCTTGGAGAATTGGCAGGGTAATCATTCATCATCTTGCGACAGCGATGCACGTTACGATTGCAAGATACACAAACACTCTGTAAAACTTAGATGCGCGTGTCAATTTACACACCTTCCCCAATTCCTATAAAGCTCTTAGGAGGTCGCGCGTCACACCCAATGGGCGACATTGTCATGGGATAAGGAAAATATTTAACATAATAAATCTTAAAAATGATCACACAACATTTCATCAGCGTTTATCAGTGCTCCAACAAACAGCAGTTATCTAAATGATCGGTCGCCGAGCCGGTCAGGGGGCACGAGATAGGGCGCCACGCGGTGTTCTCGCCCCTATCTGTAGAAGTCATAGAGACCATATTCGCGCGAGGCGGCGGGGGGCGCGTTATCGAGGGCGGCCTGGTATTTTCCGATCGGAGATCAAATATTGGTCGATCTATTTGTGTCTACAATGTAGCAGGACGCTGATGTCCTCGCCGAGATAACATCGCGCCACCACGGGGCTGGCTTAGATGTTGGAGCTAGGGCATAGTATAATGATTGATGAGGTTTGGGGCAGCACTAGCAGCCATTTTAAAATTGTTTTAAGGCTAAGCACCATATAGAATGCAAATCCTGGACTGAGGATGATGACTAGAGGTGACGTGAATTTTCCGACATTATGAGCGACGAGGTGGTGCGAGGCGCGAGCCCTGCGAGGTGAGGTGAGCTCAATGCACCGGTTAATTCGCCTAGTTGATTTGTAGCTGTGATGGGGAAGGCGAGTGGCGAGTAAAAACAAAAAATATTGTAGCAACACGCAACCGAGCAACTGACCCACTCGCACATGAAAGTAACTCGTATGATGCGGTCACACGGTGCAAGTAGCTGACTTGAGTGACTAGGCCAGCTCGCATGTCAGCTTGCACCGTGTGACCTGGGCATAAAGTAGAGAGGGTGATGGCGGTTATTGAAGGAGGCCTACGTTGAAAAGTGGACGGCTCACGGCGACATACTGATGATTTTATTCTATAAGTTATAATAAAGTTATTTCGACCAATAAATTACTCAGCTAAGTTGTAATTCACAAAGTCGACTTCAATAACAAATAGATAAGATAATTCGAAATATTCCATTCATGCTGTGAAGATGTTTTGGCAAGAAATTGTATAGTTGATAAGATTCGGCTGTAGCGCAAACAGGTGCAAAGGTGATTTGCATTTTATATGAAGATACATCGTTTTATGTAATAATATTATGAGGTAGGTAAATGTTATGTAACTAATACGCGAAATTTTTCTATGTTTGTTACGTTCATTGTCTAAATATTAATTCGTTAGATATATTCTTAAACATTTTTTTGTACGTAGCTGCATAGTTATTAATTTGTAATCTTTATATTATATATTATAACTTAAATAAGTAAGCAATTTATTTCTTTAAATACTTATAAAATTGTAAGTAAGTATTATATAAAAAAAAAATTAATTTAAATTTGAAAAAAAATTAAGACTAACAAAACACAACTCAATAACATTTTACTAACCTTCACTCCTCGCGGATACAAGTAAGTACTAAATATTATGTAACATTTGTTTTGCAACTGTAATTTCAATATCAGGCTAAAGATTAAACGAAAACTAAACAAGCACATAATACAATAAATTAAATTACAAGAGGTATTTTGTATTAAATTAAGTATATAAAATATTTTGATAGTTTAAAAATATTGGTGAATATTTTATACAAACCTATATAAAATAGTTAACACAGCGCCATCTATGAGCCACTGTATTAAACATCAGTCCCTCCTCTTTCCACTAAATATGTATGTTAGTGGTGAGTATATTATCGTGAGGCCGCTCGACGTAGCTCCGAGTGTCGCGTATAGATGGCGGGACTGGTTACACATTGAGACAAGTTAATGGACAAACGAGCATTCATTATCACCTGATAGTAAACAATTCGTTCATCAACTACAGAAATAAAAAGGATATTTGGGACAGATGGCAAGCTACGTAATCGTTACATCAACAAGAGTGAATTTAATAACTCTCTGAACACTTGCAAGTGCTCAACCGGCCTGAAAGATAAAATTACAACAACGATTAACATTGGTTGAAGTAAAAGGTTCTCATTTTTAATGATATATTCTGTTCCTACCTAAAATTGATGTCACAAATCGGCATTCACCAAAATGGGTTTTAATGCAGTAGAGATGCATTTAGCTACAAGCCTCCAAAGACAAAGTAAACCCTCTGAAAGACTACTATCAGATATTATTCAGATATTGTGCGAGACCACTGATAGTACTAGATTACTATCAGTGGTCTCCCACAATATAATTGATAATAATAATTTAATGAGTAGCGTATGTGAGGGCTCAGCAATCAGCAGTGCCGTAAATAGCCTTTTTGCGCCCTGTGCGAGGTTCTATAACTTATCCCTATATTACATTTTCATGCGACAGTCACCGTCCTAATACCTTGTTTTGTCTCATTTAATAGACGTTTCTGATGTTACTGGCATGTTGGTATGTAATATGTATTGTTGGAATCGAGCACTAGGGGCGCAGTGGAAACTTTTGAAGAGCAAACCTATAAAATAATGGTCTGGCCATTCTTGCGCCCTCCCCAGAGTCTACGCCCTGTGCCTGGGCACCGGTGGCACCGTCCTATTTACGGCACTGGCTCTGAAAAGTCAGGAGTACTCAGAAATGAGGCTCATTAGCGACAGAGCCGCGGTAATCCTAGTACAGCCGCAGGGCCCTGAGGCTCCGTCTCAGGCGAAACTGTTAGAGCTTGTCTAATTTAAAATGATGCGCCTCACCACTTCACTAGTTGATATTATAAATGAAATGTACTGTGAATTCGTGGCATTTTAAGTTACACAAGCCCTACCATCATCATTTGTATCCTGATTCTGCTGTTTTCAATCCAGCATTAATGCAGCCCTAATTCGGTAATGATCCTATTAAACAAACGTCAGATTTCTAATCAAAACGCACTGATACTGATTTGACCTTTTATTATAATAATCTTGTGTAAACCTCTACCGCGTGATGCCAGTCTACCCATGTGTTGCATAATATATATAGGTATCTCTATAATATTCTATTTGTGGGTCGTCCATTGTCCAATATAACATAGAAAGCTTATATAACAATATTTATTGCTTTGGCCATCTTTACGGTGCGTCCACATTTGTATCATTTGCGCGATCAGATCTCCGATCAGATCTCCGTCGCGATCACCGCACCGTATCAAGTATGCGTGTCATAGTGTGGACGCCTATTAGATCATTCTGCCGATCATGCGAGTATTTGATACGGCATGTATTAGATACGCGGTTAATAGCGATCGGGCCGTATCATGATACGCGTATCATTTTGACACGCTTCGATGATACGCGACGGAGATCTGATCGGGGATCTGATCTCCGTCGCGATCATCGCGCCGTATCAAGTATGCGTATCATAGTGTGGACGCCTATTAGATCATTCTGCGGATCATGCGCGTATTTGATACGACACGTATCAGATACGCGGTTAATAGCGATCGGGCCGTATCATGATACGCGTATCATTTTGACACGCTTCGATGATACGCGACGGAGATCTGATCGGAGTACTGATCGCGCAAATGATACAAATGTGGACGCACCTTTAAATGCGTTGAGCGCTCGAGATTCCCAAGTAACCTACTATTGTGATACATTCATAATGCTGCGATCGTGAGCGATACAATACCGGCTCGGAGAAGTCCCCCCCGCCGCTCCCCGGATGGGATATTAATTACCCGCCCCCCACCCCCCCTTCAATGGAGTACAAATATAATATGGAAGCGATCAATCAACCTCGGACCGAGCTAATGCTGCAACACAATATCCTTATTATTTAATTCTGCGAGCTCTCCCGAGTCCCGACCATTTTTCTCGCGCTGATGGCCGCCGTTTGTATGGGAGATGAATCAACGTCGGTCCGTTTCTCGTAAAAATATTCTGATAATATAAATTAATCAAATGAACCGTGGAATGCTTATATTCGAGCTTTTCCGAGAGCATTACTCGTAGATCGTTTATACCATCGCTTACAGAGTGTTTACTGATTATATAATCTTGTCCCCTGGTGGGACAGCCTTCACCGTCAGCTGCCGACCCCCTCCCTGCCTGAACAATTAATGACGCAACAGCCAACCTTCAGGAACTGACAGCTACTCGTAGTTTAGGACGCCAAGGCAAGGCCCACCTACGCCGATGTGACCAAAGGATTACTTGATAGAGCTATTAAATAATATGGTCATATTTTATTGATATAAATGAGCCGAGGCCTAACATTGTCCCTTATATTATCGTTGTTGAAAGTAGTTAAAGTACTAGCTGGTACTCGGATAATAATTAAGTGCTATTTGTGTGTTTAGACATGTTACGAATTTTCAGAAAAGTAAAATAGAAAAATCTTTTTATAATACACGAATAACTAAGATTTATAAAACATAAAATGTTGCTAGTTCAGACTCTAAATTCAGAGGTCACTTAACAAAAAAAATGAGACGATAAAAAATTAAAGTTATAATAAAGTTTAAGAGAGTATTTATAAGATTTACGACACTTCAGTCCAGCCTTCGCCAAGTACCTAAATAATTCCAGTCAATTTCGCAAATCTCTCGAAATTAAAGTCAAATAGAACGTCGCAAGTGCTTTTATATTTTCTCTTTATTATTTCATGAGCGGAATTTTAAGACGTCGGCCGGCGCCGGACATCAAAGACACGTCTCTACTATTCGACTTTTACTTTTTACTCGCAATTAATATTTTATAGATGAAAAAGCGGCCCAATTTCAGCCAGGGGCGGGGGTCAAAGAAATTGTAGACCAATCTTGGTGGTTGGGTGACATAATGATTTTTTAAGTTTTCGCGAGTATCACTCATGATATTAAGGGAAAAGACCTAATGGCAGACACTTTAAGGAAACATGAAACATTTGAATGTTATAAAATATATATTTATGAAAATAAAGCATTGATAACTTCTTCCGTATCTTCAGTAACTCTTACAAAATAAAACTATTATAATTATTCTCTGACAAATCAATAAAATAAAATATTATTGGTCTTTTTGTAAACTTAGTCAAAAGAACTAATAGATGACATCACGAAAAACGAATATCACTAATACATATATGTAGTAGACACCAATATGAACTAATAGTTGACATAGAACATTAAATTACATTTTACATTTTTCATATTATTAGGTCTTTATTTACCGTTTTTGAAAAGATTTCATTTACTTCATCAAAATAACTACATGGATCAGAAATATTATCCACGTTGTCTCCAGATTCTATCCATTCTTCTTCCATGCTGAAACTATCTTTCCTTTTATTTTTATTTTTCACATTTTTTTCCTAGCAAATTTATTTTCAGTCTTTAGTCTCTATGCTTCTCTTGCCTCTTCTTTTTTCTTTTCTTTTTATCTCAGCTCTCCTTTTTCTTCTTTTTACTGCTCAAAAACTAAAGCAATCGATTTTTAGATCAGTACAAGGTCTAATATTAGACACCATGTCCATTTTTAGGTACAGTAGTTATAAGTTGTTAGTTTTTAATAGAATTATATTTTCAGAGAATAGTGATGATATTTGCCGTAGAGTAAACTACAAAATAACTTTAGTATATCCATGTCATCTATTAGGTTTTTTACATTTTCAAGAACTAATAGTAGACAACCTCTTTATTGTTAGGGAAAATTGATAAAAAATCATAAATAAACATTAATCAGTGTAAACAACATGACCATTAATCCAATGAAATCAATAGAAATTACAAAAAATCAAATAAATGTATTCAAAACTTAAGTGCAAAATTTCGCCTTCCTTAACCTTTTTGCTAAGAAATTGCCGAGCGCGTGTTGACGCGGTCACATTATTTACGAAAACTGATCCCATTTTAAAATTTTGTTCCCGAAGGCGTCCCTAATATATGTTTTCACATCAACAGATAGCTTAAGAAGCTTATAAAATTTACAGTGTTGAGAAATAATTAGAATAATTCTTATTTTTATGGTATTTTTGTCGTAAGTGTCATCTATTAGTTCCGTGTCTAGCATTAGTGCCTTTCCCTTATAAGTTTTTACACTTACGGATTTTGTCGCGGAGCACTTATATTAATCCCGATGTTTCGGCTGCTTTACAGCGGCCGTGGTCCGGGCGGACTGAGGTGACAGGTGTCCAATTTCTTAAAGTTATTCAACTACCCGACGATTCATCAATTTTTATTTGCGTTCCGATCTACGCAGAACGAACTCACATTGTCTTGAAGCCGAGGTGTCATAGATTTGTGCTTTAGTTTGTTTATCACTGGATCCCAACTAGATGGCAGCACCGAACCATCTTCGCGGTTGAAATTAGGGTGTTTTTTAAACGACTTCCAAAAAGGAGGAGGTTTCTCAATTCGACCGTATATATATTCTTTTTTTTATGTTTGTTCGCGGATAACTCCGTCGTTTGTGGACCGATTTCCAAAATTATTTTGCTGTTGTAAAGGATATAGTTGGAATTTGGTACCACGTTCACAAAAGTGGTGATCTGATGATGAAATCCATGAGGAATCGAGGGAATTCCTTAAAATTGATATGGAAACATATAGTGATTTTAACTTTTTCTGAAGGATTTCAAGTAAATGCTACCAAAAAGTAAGATTTTGCACCAATGTATACCCTGGTTCCGAAGGTGCTATACAGAACTCATAGACAGATGTTCGGGGATTTCGGAGTTATTTAAACAACTAAAAGCAAATGCCAATACATCAATTTCATCAAACATCATCATCATCACCATAATTATTATGCCACGCACCATCATATTATGAGCCTATCATTACCCGACTGCCAGGAGGGTTATACATTATACATAACTAAAAAGAGAAAAATAATTATTTTTAAACAAAAAATTGAAACCGACTTCCACACTAAAAACTACGGTGAATAAACTAAAAAGTGTTAAATAATTCTAATTCTATATTAGTGGCTTTTTTAGGATTGGCCTAAGCCTCAACTATATCTGTACTCAATCTTCATACTTTTGAAGTCGGTACCAGCCAGCTAACTTCTATGTCAAAAATCTCAGAAATTTTAGGAGCTGGTACCGACTTCAAAAGTATGAAGATTGAGTACAGATATAGTTGAGGCTTAGGCCAATCCTAAAAAAGCCATTAATATAGAATTAGAATTATTTAACACTTTTTAGTTTATTCACCGTAGTTTTTAGTGTGGAAGTCGGTTTCAATTTTTTGTTTAAAAATAATTAATTTCTATGGCCTCGCGTATCATTCTTGGGCGGTATCGTGCTTCTTTTGCCAGTACTTGTGGCTTATCAAATCTTATGTAATGGCGAGGTTGATCCAGTGTGTGTTCACAAATTGCGGACTTGGTGTTCCTACGGTGTTTGACATATGCAATGTGTTCCTTAATACGGGTTTTGATGGCCCTTTTGGTTTGCCCTATATTAGAGATGCCACAATCACAGTCGAGTTTGTAGATTCCTGCATCTTGAAGGGGTAAATTGCATTTCACTGATGGTAAACATTGGCTGATCTTTTTGGGCGGCTTAAAGTATGTTTTTATTGAAGCTTTCCTTAGAATGTAGCTCACTTTATCAGTGACTCCCCTTATAAATAATAACACTGCAGGTAATCTTTCCACTGTTGCCGGCTTCACTCGGTTGCTGCTCTGTTTGCGTGGTACCCGAAGCTTATTGTCGCGTAAAACTTGTGCAACATGATGAAGTTCGGTATCCACATGCTGTTCATCGCAGATTCCTCGCGCTCTTTGAAATAAAGATTTTCCAACAGTACTTAACTGTGCTGGGTGATGAAGGGAATCACCATTTAAATATCTGTTTGTGTGTGTAGGTTTGCGATACACCGTATGACCTAATGTGCCATCAGGATTCCTTATTACTAATACGTCCAAGAAAGCTAAGGAATTATCTCTCTCCAACTCTATTGTGAACTGTATTTTAGAGTTGAGGCTGTTCAGGTGCTCAAGGAATATGGATACTTTGTCTGATGGTAATATTGTGAAAGTATCATCTACATACCGCTTGTAGAAGGTGGGTTGTACAGGTGAGGACTCAAGGTGAGAACTGAGTTGGGTGACTTTCGAAACTAGTGACACCGTTTCCTTGATATCCAAAAGTCGAGTGGGCCTGACGGGATCTCGCCGATTGTGTTGAAAAAGTCTGCTCCAGAGTTGGCTCCGGTCTTGACGCGTCTTTTTCGGCTCTCCTATTCCACTGGCATCGTCCCGGCTTCCTGGAAGACAGCCTTGGTGCACTCGATCCCCAAAAAAGGTGATCGCTCAAATCCTTCCAACTACAGACCAATCGCTATAACCTCTCTCTTCTCGAATATAATGGAATCATTATCAATAGTTTGGCATAAAGCGCTGCTATCAAAGTTTCCATCATACGGGCTGCCCGAGAAACTATGTAAGTGGGTCACTAGTTTCTTAGCAGACAGAAGCATAAAGGTCGTAGTTGACAGCGAATGCTCGGAAACTCAGTCTGTTGATGCTGGTGTCCCTCAGGGCTGTGTGCTATCGCCTACTCTATTCATACTGCATATCAATGACATGTTACAGACCAACGGCATTCATTGCTATGCGGATGATAGTACAGGTGATGCTGTATATACCGGCTCCCCCAATATTTCTCGGCAAAATGTCACTGAGAGTCGAAACGAACTTGTGTCTAAGGTGGAGAATTCATTGGAGAAGGTCTCTGAATGGGGTAGACGTAACTTGGTCCAATTCAACCCCGCCAAGACACAAGTCTGCACGTTCACCACTAACAAGTCACCAATGGTCGTATATCCTCGTTTCGAGGGCACATCTTTAACCATCTCCCCTAGCATTGAGATACTTGGCGTCAACATATCGAGCGAAGTCCAGTTCCGATATCATCTAGAGGGTAAGGCCAAATTAGCCTCGAAGAAGCTTGGTGTTCTTAACAGAGCGAGACAGTACTTCAGTCCGGACCAACGCCTACAACTCTACAAGGCGCAGGTTCGGCCTCATATGGAATATTCTTATCATCTCTGGGCAGGGGCGCCAAAATACCAACTGCCTCCCTCTGGATCGTATCCAACGAAGGGCCGCTTGAATTGTTGACTGCCATAGTGTTTCAAACGGCTTGGACCCCTTGGAATTACGCCGAGATGTAGCTTCACTCTGCGTCCTCTATCGGTTGTATCACGGGGAGTGCTCTGAGGAATTGTTCGGAATCGTACCACCTGCAACTTTTCGCCATCGTCCCACGCGAAAAACATACCATCCTCATCACCTTGATGAGTGGCAGTCTTCCACAGTGCGTTTTTCGCGTAACTTTCTGCCGCGCACTGTAAAACTCTGGAACGAACTGTCACCAGCAGTATTTCCGGACCTATACGACCTGCAAACTATCAAGAAAAGAGCGTATTCCCTCTTAAAAGGCCGGCAACGCACCTGCAGCTCTTCTGATGTTGCGAGTGTACATGGGCGACGGTAGTTGCTTACCATCAGGTGACCCGTTTGCTCGTTTGCCCCCTTATTTAATAAAAAAAACCGTCTTGTACAGTGTCAGCGGGATTGCAACCCGGCGTCATTTTCAATCCGGACCGGATTTAGCCGGATTCCCATTAATCCGGCCGAATACGGTCGGATCCGGCCGGATTGATGAAACTGAACTAAGGAGCGAAAATCATTATATTTTTGCTTTTAATTAAAAAACAAGACCTATGCATCCCTTGTAGCTGATTTGTACAGTATTTTCAAAGCGATATTTAAACCACTTTTTAAATACGAGTGTTATCACGTCTTTAATCAACTCGACGATTATGTTCGTAGTACATCAAACGTTTTAGTATATTTTATAACGGTCGATAATAATTACATAAAAAGATGTTTTCTTTGAGTTGTCTAGGACGGTACCACTCATTGACGTCACTACAGAAGTACCCCGCGACTCGCGAACTCGTAGGCCGAAGGGGGGATCTCTGCCCTTCACGACGTCTACTTTACTTTCGAAAGAAACATACTCGAGTTCTTAGACAACTTCGTCAAAATAAATCTGTATTTATTTTGACGAAGTTGACTTCTGTAAGTCAAAGAATATTATAATTTTGAATATTTATAATAATTAAATGGAAGTTTGTGTTATGTTTGAATTTAATAAGAGCGTAAGAGCGACTCTGGCGTAATTTTGTTACGTAAACAACTTTCTCAGGATAATATTTTAAAGAATAAAGGTGATCGCAGACTTAGGCGCTGTTGGCAAAAAATGTTTATTTTTAACCGACTTCCAAAAAGGAAGAGGTTTCTCAATTCGACCGTATATATGTTCTTTTTTTTATGTTTGTTCGCGGATAACTCCGCCGTTTGTGGACCGATTTTCAAAATTCTTTTTTTGTTGTATAGGATATAGTTTGAATTTGGTACCATGTTCCCAAACATAGTGACCTGATGATGGGATCCATGAGGAATCGAGGGAACTCCTCAAAATTTATATGGAAACATATGGTGATTTTAGTTTTATGAGAAGTATCCTAAGCATATGCTACCAAAACGCAAGATTTTGCACCAAGGTATTCTATGGTTCCGAAGATACTAAGAGAACTCCGGATTCCTTATGGATACAAGTTTGGGGGTTAGGCGCTGTTTTAAGGACAGAAAGCATATGCCACTATGCAAATTAAATTCATCATCATCATCATCATCATTACCACGTCAGGGTCACCAATCGCCGCGCCGCCACCTCACTGCACCCGTGTGGCTTCTCCCTTAAATTACCTAGCATGCATGTAACTAAAAAGAGTGAAATAATTATTTTTAACAAAAAATTTAAACCGACTTCCAAGGTAAAAACAATAACAATATCCGTATAATATGAACTAAAAGGTATTAAATAATTTTTCCTGTCTAATAGTGCCTTTTTCCGAATTCGGCTAAACCTCAACAGCTATTTCTGTACTCAATCTTCATCATTTTGAAGTCGGTGCCAGTTCCAAAAGTTTCAAATATTTGGCAGAGGAAGATTCAGCTATCTGGTACCGACTTCAAAATGATGAAGATTGAGTACAGAAATAGCTGTTGAGGTTTAGCCGAATTCGGAAAAAGGCACTATTAGACAGGAAAAATTATTTAATACTTTTTAGTTCATATTATACGGATATTGTTATTGTTTTTACCTCGGAAGTCGGTTTAAATTTTTTGTTAAAAATAATAATTACCTTGGAAGTCGGTTTTAATTTTTTGTTAAAAATAATTATTGACAAAGCTTTACTTCTGCAGCACCTAAAACGGCTAAAGACATGCTACAGGGCGCAAGCGTCGGACTAACTTGAAAGTTAAAACTGATTGAAATATTTAATCTAGACGACCTCTGTGGCTCAGTGGTGAGCGCGTTGGTAGCTCAAGCCGGGGGTCGCGGGTTCGAATACCAGCGACGGAACAAAAAGTTTTCAATATTCCCGGGTCTGGATGTGTATTAAATATGTGTATGATATAATAAAAATCTTAAATATTATGTGTATAGTATAAATATTTCCGTTGTCTGGTACCTGTAACACAAGTCCTTTAGGATCTTAGCACGGGGCCAGACTGACGTGGTGTGAAGCGTCCATAGATATTAATCTAGTACGATACGTGCGGCGACAAGGATAGCTGCAAAACTGCAAAACTGAAGAAAAAAAAACAAGATATATATATATAAGATATATATATATATATATATATACAACGAATAAACGTGCAATCGAAAAAAGACAACTTTCAGGAAGACAAAAAAAAGGAAGGAACCACATAACTTTGACTACATAATAAATAGACAAATATAATGTATGATTAAATTAAAGGTAAAAAAAAAATCTTTCAGCTCATATATTTATTAAAAATCAAATATTAACGGTTTAATACATATTTAAGAAAAACCATATTAAATTATTATTCTAGTGAATGATATGTGACTTGTTAACACTATTGTATCAATGCACGTTTATTCGTGTCATAAATGAAGTTTTAACAAGTGCAGTGAAATGTTGCATGGTTATTCCACGTATATTTTTTTCCTCCTGAGCCATGCTCTGGTCGTTTACACGCTTATTCTTGTATATTTTGTTGCTTTTACATGTTTGTAAAGATAAAAGCCCGTATATTCGTGTTAAGAAGTTGAATCATTATTTATGTAATACAACCTTATTACTGTATGGTATAAAATGTAAATCTATACTAATATTTTAAAGTAGAAGAGTTTGTTTGTTTGAACGCGCCAATCTCAGGAACTACTGGTCCTATTTGAAAAATTCTTTCGTTGTTAGATGGTTCATTTATCGAGGAAGGCTATAAACGATAAATTATTACTCTAAGACGAATAGAAGCGAAGAAACGTAGGAAAATGTAGAAAAAACCGGGAAAATTATTGGAGGGCGCTTATCTCGCGAACTACTCGTTGAATTTTTAAGTTATTTGACACAGATGTAGAGTAGACCATGATGTGAAAGGACATAGGCTATTTTTTGCGGGAAAATGTACGATTTCCGTAAAATTTCTCATTTATGCGTGCGAGGCCGCGTGGAAGTCCAGTTAGTTAATATTTTCTTGTTGACGGTTCAGTAAAAAATATTGTTGACCTATAATTGTTGTTGTTGATAAATATTGATCTACCTCGCGTCTATGCGTGGACACAAACATAAAAATAGAGCACAACCTTGCCTATAGATCCTTCAAGAGAGAGATCAATCGGGCAAAGAAACAGCACGTCAATAGTATTAGTGAAAGACTCGAGTGCCTTCCTTTGGGAACCCGTGAATTCTGGTCTCTGGCCTAAGCTATTGAAGGGTATTTTTTAAAGCCATCCTACCATCCCTACAAGTAGGAAATGGATCGTTGGCCCACGACGCAAAATACAAAGACGATCTTCTGGGTAAGCTCCTTGCGTCAAACTCGACCCTTGATGACCTTGGGATAAAACCGCCGACCATACCACGATGCAGGAGCATCATGTCGGATATTAGGTTACATAATAATAATAATAATAAATAATTTATTTCCTTATTACACAATTTTGCTACATGAGCGCTCAGTGTGAATAGCCCTGCGTGCCCTTGATATCCAAAAGTAGAGTGGGCCTGACGGAATCCCTCCTATTGTGTTGAAAAAGTGTGGTCCAGAGTTGGCTCCGGTTTTAACGCGTCTTTTTTGGTTCTCCTACTCTTCTGGCATTGTCCCGGCTTCTTAGAAGACAGCCTTCGTGTACTCGATTCCCAAAAAAAGGTGACCGCTCAAATCCTTCCAACTACAGACCAATTGCTAAAACCTCCGTCATCGAAGATAATGGAATCCATTATTATCAGCTCTTTCGATACTTGGGCGGCCAGACATTACTAAGCGACGAACACGACAAACAGTACGGGTCGCTTGGCTGGTTATATCTTGGCGTACCAAACTCATCGTTGGGCTCAGTTGATTGTGTGGGGAGGAGAGGCATTGGCTGCTAGTTTGGACATTGCGAAGGCCTTTGATCGGGTTTGACTCAAAGCGCTACTATCAAAGCTTCCATCATAATATTATGATGGAAGCTTTGATAGTTTTCAAAAATAAAATTCTCGGGAAGCCTATATGGGCTTCCCGAGAATTTATGCAAATAGGTCACAAGTTTTTTGGCAGATCAATGACATGTTACATTCCAATGGCATTTATTGCTATGCGGATGATAGTACAGGTGATGCCCTATCTACCGGCTTCCACCATATTTCTCGGCTAAATGTCATCGAGAGTCGAAACGAACTTATGTCTAAAATAGAGAATTCACAGGAGAAAGTCTCTGAATGGGGTAGACGATACTTTTCTGATTCTGTTCTTAACAGGACGAGACAGTATTTCAGTCTGGACCAATGCCTGCAACTCTACAAGGTGCAGGTTCGGCCTCATATGGAATACTGTTCTCATATCTGGGCAGGGACCCCAAAATACCAACAAATCCCTTTGGATCGTATCCAATCCAAGGGCCGCTCGAATTATTGACTGCCATAATGTTTCAACCAGGCTGGACCCCTTGGAATTATGCCGAGATGTAAATAGCTTCACTCTGCATCCTCAATCGGTTGCATCATGGGGAGTGCCCTGAGGAATTGTTCGGAATCATACCTTCTGCAACTTTTCGCCATCGTTCCACGTTAAAAATATACCATCCTGATAACCTTGATGAGTGACAGTCTTTCACCGTGCTTTTTTCGCGTAACCTTCTGCCACGCACTGTAAAATTTGGAATGAACTGTCACCAGCAATATTTCCGGACCTATACGACCTGCAAACCTTCAAGGAGAGAGCTTATTCCCTCTTAAAAAGACCGGCAACTCACCAGCAGCTCTTGTGATAAACTTTACAATAGCTCTTCGAATAACCTTTAAAAAAGCAGAAAAGACAAGAGAAGTTAGTAAAAGATAATAGAATAGCTGTGATTATTATATTCCAAGTTTCGCCATCTGCAATGAGGCACTAGTGATAGAAGTCGCTTGCATTTTTACACGAAAAATCGTGCAAGAGTTATAACCCAAAGGAAAAGATAGACAAGAGCGCCAGATTGTTTTAACACGTTTATTCTGGTGAACTCAAATAAACAAATAATCTGCAATAAGCGCATGTTTTATTATTAATGTGATATATGTTATATATGTTATAATTATTATTGTTATAAAGTTTACTAAGTCACCTCGCTCTCTAGCTCACATTCATTAACCCTGTAAGGGCCCTTCCACGCGACGTATTTTTTGCGCACTGCCGACGCGCGTTTCTGATGCGCTCGTCTTCTGCGCGTTTTCATCGCGTTTTAGCACATATAAAGTTTAAAACTTTAGACTTCCTTGCGTTTACTGAACGTTCAACTTGCGTTTGTGTCGATACAAACGAGCGTTAAAAAAACGTCGTGTGGAAGGCCCTTCCTTAGGAGCATAATCTTCAAACTAATCTCCTCGTAGAAAGTACTGTCAAGATAATATTATTATAGCTGGGATCCCCCAAGATTTGCACGCGTCGTTTAAAAACAGTTTGACTTTAAACGACGCGTGGTCAAGGCGAAAGGAATTGAAAGGCCTTAAATCAATCAACTTGTTTGATGGAATGTGCGGGTTAGCGTCGCCGTGGGGTTGGGTTGTTTGTGTGGGGCGTGGGGCGTGACGGGCGCGGGGGGTCGCGGGCTACGTGGGGCAAATATTTGTCGCGGCGTGACGCGTGACATCGGACGGGTTAACAGATTAAATCCATCGGCGACTCGGATATCGCCCATAACAGAATTAATATCACCCCGACCGGATATCTATGCTAATATAAAGAGGATTTGTTTGCGTCGAGGAGGCTCCGATACTGCTGGATATTATTGGATCATAGATAATAGATATAGATTAGATGACGGGAATCTACAAAGACTACTTTCAATTGCGGCAGATATAGAATTCCTCTGAAATTCCTCTAGTGATTTCCCCCGTGCAAGTCGTCGGTAAACTCTATATAACTTTGTAACTCTCTGTTTATTAGACACTAGACCTAGGAGAGCTGAGGCCTACCCGATAACCGCAGCCGAACCCTCGTCAGTCTAGAAAAGTCAAACTCCGACACCCTATTGAATGTTGGTACAATACACTCAATACTCATGATAATATTATATAGTTACAATGGAGATGACCTTAGTATCTAGATCCGAAGGTTTCTTAATTGACTTACGCTGTCAGTCTCTACTCTCTGTTAGGCATAAAACATAATACAACTTGAAAATCTCGTATACTAGTCGTACTTTAGATAGAGTTTAAATAGTTACTCTGAGCTTTCTGTTATTTTCAAAGGGTGGACCTTAAGTCAGAAGGCGAGAACGTTATTTATTAAACGCTTTCGAAGGATCTATTAAGGCCGTCCCCCGAGCAAACGACCTTGGCCATACATTTGCCGCGTTGCCGAGATCACACCAAAATCCAATTTTTTTTACTTATCTTAGTTCAAAATTGTCCTAAAAAAAATTAAAACGGGGAATATGTAGTTTATGATATTGCCGATCTATTGGTGTGTGTTTCAAATAAAAGTAATTTGTAAATCCTAAGGAGATGTTGAATGTATGCTTGAATTTTAATAAATTGGTTTTACTTTGGAATATCATGAGTATAATAAACAAAAATAGAAAATTTAAAACGGGGAAAGGAATGTTGATATACTGAAGATTATTGCTGTATTTTTATTATAACTTTGTAGCTTTCAAATTATGAGTTTATAAGGCTTGAAATACGGTAAATTACGGAATCTCCGTAAGGAACGCCTTTAACGAACGAATTTCTCTTGGAGGTCAGCTAAGGATGATAATATTCTCGGGGCTAATAAGGGCGGTCAAAAATAGATCCGATATCGTCCCGCAGCACTGATGGTGATGGCTTAAAAATCCATTAACCCAATAATTATAATCACAATACGAAGTTAACTTCTCTCGGCCGAGCGTCTGCGGCTGACGGCGCCGCGCAAAAAACTCCCAGCAAACTTCAGCGAATCGCCGGCGAATATAATAAATTCCAATCTCTAGAACAAAACAATTCACATCTTTATCTTTTCACGGAGCGTTTCGCCTGTCATATTAGCCGGCCGGCTGTTGCGGGCAGCGCGGCGGTACGCCGCATGTCATATTGTTACTATCCCCAATATATTGGCCGAGACGGGGCGTAAATCGATAATAATTTGCTACACTTTAAAAGTGGAGCAAGTTTCGAGGAGCTCCATACTTTTGGCAGAAACCGAGTTTTTATTACCGACGCGAGCGTCCGAGAACTACCGGCGACTCCTTTGTTTGTTTTCGCCGTTGTCAAAGTTTTTTCATAATTTAGGGCGACCAAAATATTTGCGACGCCTTCGCAAACAAGAAAAATAAGGAAGGAAGGCTCAACCCTCCACGTCGGCCGACACGGGACTCGATGGCAAAGTTTAATTAAATCTTTCCCCGTCGGCGCGTGCTCGTTAACGGCTCGTGTGAGCGACTTGCTCCGGCCCGCCGCCGCGCCGGTCCGGTCGACACGGTAATTGGTCTACACCTGTCCAGGACGGTCCGGCAGGCTCGGCCGGTATCCGTCCGGGGCCGCCAATAAAAATGCATCGGATCACCGGTCGGTGATCCGATGCATTTTTATTGGATTCCTATTCGTTAGCGAGTTCGGTAACTCGAGTTAGCTGCACAGGGTGTAGCCAAAGTGTAGCCACGGCTCAGCGTAGCGCGACGATAAACTTATAATAAGCATGGAACTTATAATAAGGTGTCCACTGATATCGAAGGAATTAGAGTGGAAATAAGAAGTTGCATATAAATTGCAATTCACAGTTATATATTATACACTTTCAAGAAACACTCAAGTTATAAAATATGATTCAATAAACTTTATTTTCTATAAGATTTTCGAGATTTATAATAAAGCAAATACTTGAAATATAAAACAGCTATGGTGCAAACTGAACGAAGTTCAAAGAGATTAGAGAACAGAAACCTTAGTTTCTGTTCACTCTGTATGTCTATTAAAATTGTTATTTAATTATTGTACGGCCGCACTGAGACATATTTCACTGATGATAAAACTCCAATTTAATGAAGAGTTTGACAAATAATGTATGAGGCTTATGTCAAAATCTTCATTTAATTGCAGCTAAGTAATTATATTCGTCTCTGACGGTAATAAGGTGCAATTTTACCAGCAACCATTGAAAGTGAATCGTTGCTTGCTGTTTCTCTCCTTTTTATATAAAGGATAAGATGTGATATTAAAAAAACTCCTTAGAAGTGGCATTTCCTAATACTGAGACTTAAATTAACTTCGATCAGTTCATAAATAGTACCGTATAATATGAACTGCATCGTCAGCGGCCGGCCGCGCGGTCCTGTACGGTATCGACGCATCTACAGTTATTGCCGGCTTATACTCGCAGTACAATACGGATATTACTGCACTGCAGATGAACTTCACGCCATATTTACATATCGCTCCCAGGTCGATATAAATGATCAGTTATTTGCAGCATACGAGTTTAAAAGTAATTTTGTATTAAGAGTTTTTCAGTACCATTATCGCCTTTATTATGTAGAATAATGTTGCAATATTTAATCCTTCGATCGGGGATTCTTGGAAATGTATATTGTATTCTATTGTTGTCGTGATCACCGGTGCTCGTACGGGGCTTGATGGGTTAAAATAATCTTATATAAAAATCTTATTTATTAATATGAATTACACAGCAGCCGTGAATTTATAAATAGACCGTATATGTCGCGACCTAAGGGTGACAGTGTCCGAGGGGGGTGGCAGATTTCGTACATGGGGCGGCGGGAATATAGTGGCCTACACTCATAAAAAATATAAGCCCAGCACTGTTAAGGTTGATTCAGACCGCAACGCGACGCGTAGATGCATTTTTAAATTTATATGGATTTGACAGATTCGCAAGACGTCTCAGGCTGTTTACACACACGCCGCAGCGGCAGCGGCATCGCCGCCGTGGCGGTGCCGCTGCAATACTCATCCTTGTATTTCTATTTGCACTTACACAACTGTAAGGGCCCATGGAAATACAAGGATTAGTTAATGCATTGGCACCGCGCCGCTGCGGCGCGTGTGTAAGCACGCTCACGCAATTCAAATCACGCTGTCAAATCGCCTCGTCGTGTTGCGGTCTGAATTGACCCTAATACAGAATATCTCGTACGTTTCGCTCGCCACTACAGCGAAGGCGCGTCGCACCGAACCACAGCGAGCGCCAACAATTATAACACCGACCGCTAAAGTCGGTGCCGCCATTACAATACATTGCGGTCGACCTGCCGCTGCTGTGGTCGACCTGTCACCGTTACGGTCTACCTGCCGCCGTAGGCCGCGGCCTGTCGTGTTATTTATTGTTGTTGGACCGCAGTCGCGCGGGTCAATCCCACAACAATATCATCACGGCGTAGAACGTTGCTGGTGGAATTCGTAGCTCTGCTACGAATGTGTTGAGTTTCATTACATATTCTTGGTGGAGATAAAACATAATAATATGTTTTGAAAAAAAAAAACTTAAAAAAAAGAATTTGCTATAATTTAAATATTTTATACATTACTAAAGCAAATACTTTGTAAAAAAAAGTATTATGCTTCATATTCAACGTAAAATAATAAGGATAAGCCTACTGTAGAAAGTATCTCCGTAAGAGTTTTCAAGATGGATTGGATCCTGAAGTAGGCGATGTAGCATCGAGCACTCGAATGTTTCCGATACAGGCCCCTCTTTAAACCGTGGCGCTACACGTCACTTACGATGATTAAGTTTGTAAATTGTATCAACGATTTTCAGAAGAAACACTTTTGTGCATACAAAACATTAATTATATTATTAGTTGGTATGAAATATATCGTGTATATTCTAACAATAAGTAATAGTGAAAAGTTATTATAAGAAAGGCAATATTTCCAACTGTTATAATATAAAATTAAAATATAGGGAGTGCCTCCGCTGCCGGCGCCGGTTGCCTAAATGGCTGCCGGCGCCGGTTGCTGAAATGGCTGCCGGCACCGTTTTCCGAACTCCGAAGTTTGCCGAAGTCAGCCGATGTTTGCCGAATAGGCTGCCGGCGCCTATTCGGAAATCGCTTGTCAAATGACAGAATAATCAATAATGATCAAAAACATCAGTCTTGAGCTAAATGACTATGAAAAGTACAAATATAAGATCATAAATAGTCATATTATTGTAAGGATGCATAATATTTGAATCCTCCGATCGGGGATTCTTGGAAATACTATTGTATTCTATTGCTGTCGCGATCACCGGTGCTCGTATGGGGCTTGAATCTTGATGGGATAGTGATGGTGATGATGATGCTGATAAATGTGATCTGCATAGTAGCTTAATACAATATCTTTGCTTCTTTAAGCAACGCTGAAACTCTCTAACATGTATTAGGAATCTGAAGTTCTGTTCAGTACCTTCGGAAGTATACCACGGAGTTTAGCAAGCTGTGGTGCAAAATCATACTTTTTGGTAGCTGAAAAAAGGTAGCTAAGGTAAAGCTAAGCTAAGAAAATGCATCACAAAAAACTAAAATATCCACAGCCGAACAAATAGGTAGGTACCTAGCCTTCACCTTTGGAAGTCGGTAAAGTCGAATATATTTGAGATTATAATTATTATTTCTTTTTCAAATTTGTGTATTGGCACTGGAACCTAGCGCTTTACGCATTATCACCGGCTCCCATTTTGAGTGCCAGCGCCGGCAGCCGTTGTTTTATATCTCGGCTGCCGGCAGTGTACTTACCGCCGGTTCCCATTACTGATATTTTTGGGAGCCGGCGCCGGCAGCGGAGGCACTCCCTAAAATATATAATTCACATAGTCTAGTGCCGGCAGTTTAGGGAGCACCAGCAGTTTAAAGTCACCTCCCTGCTGATGGGACATCGACGCTCATTTGAATAATGAAGCCAAACGAATTAACACGATCCACATTCGTTTACAAATTGCCAATTTATTTGCAAGTTAATTCATGAAGCCCCAAGCGGCCACATCCGGCCGCGATAACAATGAAAAAGCTATTGTGTCTCGTTTTGCCACGACTGATGGGTAATGCTACAGGATTCCAAATATTTCACGTACATATTAAATGAGAACACGTGTTAGATATGTTACGTGTTACACAATATGGGAATTGGAAGTACTCTTAATAAAGTTTGCACATTATAATATAACAGGCTTGTACAACAACATAACCTTTTATTATTGCTGAAAACGTGTAAACAGTTACCACCTATTAATAATAACCACCTAAGTCCTTACCCACCCTCTTACGCAGTATGGAGTAGTTTTGATAATAATATGTATACTCGTATTTTGTTTGTGTAAGGCGCAGCGCAGACGACAGACTATCTCAGTGACGCACTTTTTAGTCTGTGAAAATAGAACCTATGCAATTATATGCAGTAACGCACACGACGCGCAAAAAGTCCGCCGCGTCACTGCATATAATTGCATAGGTTCTATTTCCACAGACTAAAAAGTGTGTCACGGATAGTCTGTCGTCTGCGCTGCGCCTAAAGCTGTATAAAACAAAAATATCATGGCGTGACCTACTTTGATGGGTATTCAAATCTGTTGTCTTTGTCTGTCAATTGTCTGTTTTTATTAGGTCTGAGACATTAGCTAATCTATAAGACGTAGTTGTTATCGTCCTTTGTCGCGGACCGCGAGTTATTGTTGGCCGTGTACAAATTGGTCACGTCCACATTTACATAATTATGATAAAGTCCGGGATAAACAGCGGGATGTGACGATTTATTACCGCCGAGCCTTCCCGAGCCTTGCCGAGCCTCCCCGAGCTTTCCCGAGCTTTCCGAAGCCTCCGCGGGCATTAATAACAACTTATTGACGACCTCCGTCAACGTTCGAGTGCCGGCAGCCGCTTTGTGGTGACAAAAGTTTAGACGCGTCACGCGCCTTCGACAAAATTACATGCAAATCCTATTCATAAAGGCCCAGCTAGGCAACCGACCGGAAACACCAAGGCAAGTGGGCAGCACGTTTTAACAGAGTTTTCGCTAGGAACTTACGAAAAAATAACGTAAGTCTTGTATTGTCAAAACCGTAAGGCAAGGCATAAAACTTTATGCGGCCATTCTATGAAGTGGCCAAAATCCTGTTCGCTTTATTTATCTCCTTTTTAAACATAGTCACATTTTAACAATAGTGTGTATTTTGCTTTATTTTCAGTTTCCTATCAACACATGATTCAACTAATATCCAATCTCTCTTATTTATTAAAATTTTGCGCTTTTCCTATATACCAAATCACGTCCTGTCGACTGTTCGCGGCTAAGGCTGCCAGATTCTGATATCTTTTAAAAATACTCTTCTATGTTTGAAGTATTTAATGTGAATCTGTCATATTACAAATATAACGAAGTAAATTTTCATGTAATTTAAAAAAACTAATTTCATTATTACAAGTTACAAAATATTCTACAGTGTTCGTAAAAAACTAATCACACCTGTAGTCAAACATAAAAATACTGATATTTTTATAAATTTTTTCAACAACAACACTGTTTTGTGTTGCTAGCAACACTGGAACAGTAGTTGTCATTGTGTAACCGTTTTCGCTGGCAGAGAAAAGTTAATTACCAAATTTTTAATAAGATTGAGTGATTCTACGAAGTGTAAAAGTTGCTGCGTCACTTCTTAAGTGACCAATAAACAGTAGGTAAGTCCTTAATCCCAAATTATAATTTTCATTTAGTCTTCTTAATTAGATGTAAAATGACAGAACGTGATTGAGGCCGCGGCTTATAACCTCAAATATTCGCTTCGGCATGAACTAAAGTATTTGTACATCACATCTGTCGAACTCACTTCTGTAGAAAGGGTTGTCTACAGATGTGATGAATGCCTACAGATGTGAGGCTTTTAAGAAATATATATCTTATTGCTATTTAATAAAGATTCAAATTCATTTTTAGAATACCTTTGCTGTGTAAACAATTTATTTTTTTGCTCAATATGCGTTTTTTAGCTTAATTAAGTACAAAATAAAAATTTGTATACAGAAGTGACATATTTCGACAGATGTGATGTTGTTTTGTTTTTCTTAATTGTGATCACAATTTTATTTTTAACAAAACCCTTATTCATATGTTTGTATATTTATCGTGTACTTGAAACATTATTAATACTTATGATATTATAAGTTTAAACACTTACGGATTTTGTCGCGGAGCACTTTTATTAATCCCGACGTTTCGGCTACTTTACAGCGGCCGTGGTCACGGGCGGACTGAGGTGACACGTGTCCAATTTCTTGAAGTTATCCAACTACCCGACGACTCATCAATTTTTGTTTGCGTTCCGATACCTGAAACCTGTTTCACCTGTGGTGGCTGATATTTTTATGGAAGACTTCGAGAAGTCTTCCATAAAAATATCAGTCCCTTGAGTCCTCACCTGTACAACCCGCCTTCTACAAGCGGTATGTGGATGATACTTTCACAATATTACCATCAGACAAAGTATCCATATTCCTTGAGCACCTGAACAGCCTCAACTCCAAAATACAGTTCACAATGGAGTTGGAGAGAGACAATTCCTTAGCTTTCTTGGACGTATTAGCAATAAGGAATCCTGATGGCACATTAGGTCATACGGTGTATCGCAAACCTACCCACACAAACAGATATTTAAATGGTGATTCCCATCATCACCCAGCACAGTTAAGTACTGTTGGAAAATCTTTATTTCAAAGAGCGCGAGGAATCTGCGATGAACAGCATGTGGATACCGAACTTCATCATGTTGCACAAGTTTTACGCGACAATAAGCTTCAGGTACCACGGAAACAGAGCAGCAACCGAGTGAAGCCAGCAACAGTGGAAAGATTACCTGCAGTGTTACCATTTATAAAGGGAGTCACTGATAAAGTAAGCTACATTCTAAGGAAAGCTTAAATAAAAACATAGTGGCCTCTCTTATATAGGGCAAACCAAAAGGGCCATCAAAACCCGTATCAAGGAACACATTGCAGATGTCAAACACCGTAGGAACACCAAGTCCGCAATTTGTGAACACACACTGGATCAACCTCGCCATTACATAAGATTTGATAAGCCACAAGTACTGGCAAAAGAAGCACGATACCGCCCAAGAATGATACGCGAGGCCATAGAAATTAAAAAACACCCTAATTTCAACCGCGAAGATGGTTGGGTGCTGCCATCTAGTTGGGATCCAGTGATAAACAAACTAAAGCACAAATCTATGACACCTCGGCTTCAAGACACTGTGAGTTCGTTCTGCGTAGATCGGAACGCAAACAAAAATTGATGAGTCGTCGGGTAGTTGGATAACTTCAAGAAATTGGACACCTGTCACCTCAGTCCGCCCGTGACCACGGCCGCTGTAAAGTAGCCGAAACGTCGGGATTAATAAAAGTGCTCCGCGACAAAATCCGTAAGTGTTTAAACTTATAATATCATGAGTGATACTCGCGAAAACTTAAGAAATCATTATTAATAATACTTAATTAATATGATTTTGTGCGAAAAATATGCAAAGCAATATTTGTCTACAGAAATGACATCTGTCTACAGATGTGATTTGACGCTTTCATTTTTTTCCACAAGAATGGCGAGGAATTAAAAAAAAAATGACTGAAGAAGAAAAAAGGAGCGTCGCAAAAAACAGAAAATGAGATATCTACAAAAAAAGACAGAAAATGTCGGAAGCTGAATTAGAGGAAAGGCGCAGAAAAGACAGGGAAAGATACCAAAAGAAAAAAGCATCAGGAGAGATCAAGACGATTAAAGAACAAACTATAGATATTTATAGTTAAGATATTTTCTAAATGATTGGTTATCCTACTTGACTGATTTATTTCTTATTACATATTTCTTTAATTGCTATTATAATATTATAATGTCTACAGAGGCAAAGTCACATCTGTAGACATAGTTATAACATTTTTTATTGTGTAACCGTTGGCTATTTTAATTATGTTCTAGAAAGTGAGAAGGCAATATTTTTTTATGTTATTACTTTTTTTTATATAAAGGATTGTATTCATTTTCGTTATTTTTGTAATATTGTCTTTTCTGTCGACAATGGCATCACGCCTGTCGACAGGCAAAAAGCTCAAAAGTGTCATATATAGTCATATTGTGATTGATGATCTCTAAAAGTATTTTTAGATTTAATTAAGATATATTTTAACGAATTAAAAAATAGGGCGAACCCTACCTCAATAAAATCACCGAATTATAAATTTTGTTTTTATTTATTTTTTTAATTGGCTTCATAGAATGGCCGTATGCCATTCTATGAATTAAAAATACAAAGTTCTGTATGTCATTACACGGTTTTATCATAAAAAAAGACGGGTTGCACTCCGGGAGTGCCAGCAGAAGTGAAAACTTGATTATTAACGTTGTGCATTATTTTTTTAACCCATTTTTTATGAAAATAGATTAAAAAAAATTAAATAAAATAAAAATAAAATAATAATAAAAATGAAAAAAGAAAATAAAAAAAAATAATAAAAAAAAATTAACGATCGTTTTAAATTTTTAACCCATTTTATATGAAAATCGATTTTTAAAAAATCGATTTTTTTAATTAATCGAAACCCTTACAATCAATTAAAAAATATCGACTATCGAAAAAAAACAATCGATTGTTCGATTAATCGATTTCGATGTTACAACACTACTCTCCAACCGTCCTACGTTTTTTCCTTGGTTTTTCGATCAGCATGAGAATCTGACGCGAGTTTCACAGTTTTTACCCATCCCATAAAAGTGCTCAACGCCGCTAAAGAAGTTTTCACTTCAAAAATTCATTGTTCAATATGTCATACATTAAATGTGAGTGTCCGCGCGACGAGACAGCAAATCCCCGCTCATTCTGTGTACAGTTTCAATTACAGCGCGCTATTAGCGGCGGACGTGTTGTTTAGACGGCGAGGGCGGGGCGGGGGAGGGCGGCGCGGCGGGGTCAAGCGGCCCGCCGACGGGTCAAAGAACATGTTTAGATTTGAGGCGTTGTTCTTAAACATTTTCAATTAAGCAAAGAAGATTTTTAATCTTTCGCTGTCTACAGATTATGTGTACCTAAACATGCACAAATTATTAAATAAACCAATAATGAATAAAGCCAAAAATTTAAGCACATAATAAGTACGTAACATGAGAAATGAAGGTTTATTTTAAAGGTAACATCTGTACACTCTGAAATCATACGAACTTTATCAGTAGGAATTCTACACACATTCGACTGCAGTAATCCCCACAAAAAAACAAGGGAAGAGTTGGGTCGGAAATCCACTAGACTTAACTAACGGTCAACAAGCTACACCTACGAGTCGTATCTTTTGTATCGAACCTCGTATTGTTACGGTTTATAACTTATAAACGTTTTGCGCCGTATGTGGTGTCATGGTGTGCACTCGGCCGGCTCACTACTTGGCAACAGCCCGATCGGATTTTAGGACGGATATAAAACGTGACGGACATCGGTGCCAAACAACTTTCCGATCAACAAACTACAATGTATGTAATGACAATACAACTAGTTGTATACACAATGTGTTGTGCAATGTGCTATATATACATTGCTAAATCAAAATATTATTATTTATTGTTTCAAAAAATCCCACTCACGCGGAGCGGAGCGGAGCTTAGCGGTGCCGAATTGACCAATCAGGCAATCGCCATGCTCGAAATCTTCTCAGTTCTCTCCGCTTCGCTTTCATTCCGCTGGAATAGCACGATTGGTGAATTCGGGCACCGCTAAGCTCCGTTCCGCTTCAGTGGAAACACACCCTTACTGTTGAAGAGTGCTACGGCGGCGTAGCGGCGTAGAGCTTACAACGACTACGCCGTAGTAGAGCTACGAATAACATGTTTTCTTTAAATATAATTTTTTAGGAAAAATAATAATGGATAGTGATGATGATGGTATAATATAACGTGTCAGTTATATCATCTTTTTATATGTAAGAAAATCTCATACATTTCCTAACAACAAATTGTACGAAATTGTCCTATTGTAAATTGCAAATGCGTATTTGCTTCATTTATATTATTTTTACCATTTGGGAAAGAAAATGAAGATTGGTATAATCCAAAAATAATTCAATGTAAGATGTCCTGAAACAAACTGACAGATATTTTCTTACGTATGTATTATGTACGGAGATAAGTGCTGAATCTGATACTCGCTATTGTGATGAACAATTATATTGTTTAGTACCGAAACGTGCGAGAAATTGAGGACGTAACAGCTCGCTGTTCCCGGCACGTTCCGCCCGCGCCTGGTGGTGACGGCGGGCAGCAGGCTGTGCGATGTACAATGATCCTATTGTTGTAATTGTTTTAGTATTGTTATTATTGTGTAATAGCTAGTTAGTGAAAATGTTAAACAAGCGAACAAAACAAAAATATGTAGATTTAAGCTGCGTGGTAGTAAAAGACAGGGGAAATTACGAATTTTTGATCAGGTATCATGTCCTCACTCGCGTGAGGACATGATATCTGATCAAAAATTCGTTTAAGTTTAAGGCCGTGTTTCCACCTACAAGCAAACTCGCGGGAGTCTTGCGTGAGTTTCTTGCAATATTGTTTGCATTTCATACCAGCAATTTATTGCTGCAATAAATGTCGTGCGAGAAGCTCGCGGATAATACTATACGAAATTAGACCGTATATCTGCGAGCGAGCGAGCAGCGAACAGCGAGATCCGCGAGTCCTCGCAGACATGTTTAGACATGCTGTCGCAACAAGCGCTTGACAAATTGTCGCGACAGCACTTGCTACGGGGTTTACACTTGCAAGCTGCTGTCAGACAGACTGTCAGATACTTTTCCCGACAGTTGTTATGCAAGTGGAAACACGGCCTAATAAAGCACTGTCATGTCAGTTTAACGTAGCATCGACGCTGTGTCAACGCAGCACAACAGAGCAATGTGGTTTAACTCTCACCGGAGCACGTCGTATAAGGGTCAATTCAGACCGCAACGCGACGAAGCGAAGCGAGGCGCGGCGTGGCATAAATTTGTATGGACTTGACACATTTTAATTGCGTGAGATGTCTTGCAAATTTGTCAAATCTATATTAAATTTAGGAATGCATCTACGCGTCGCGTTGCGGTCTGAATCAACCCTGAGGCTTCTTACAGATGAACGGCACTTATCGACGACAAGCGTCGGCGGCTGTCGCTGGTTTTTTTTCATTAATTTTTTTACACTTGTCGACTGCAATCGACGAGTGCCGCCGACTACCTTCGACAAGTGCCGTTCGTCTGTACAAGCGTTCTAAGCATATAAAGTGTCACTCGAGATCTAACTAAATGACACTTTGACTCATTTGTTTCTTGTTGTTATACATATTACAGGACGTGCAGACAGAGATATCCACTCTCTAGATTCTAATGAAAAGTTCATTCACACTTAATACAAAATACGACAAATAGCTGTCAGGGACACGCATCTAGAGTCGACGTATTATCTTACAATATGTCAAATAAAATAAAAAATAAAATGTCTTTCTTCTAAATGTTTTAAAAAGAAGTCATCGACCATTATATTTTAACAAGTACTAGGTATATCTTCATACAATTTTGATATCAAAATGTAGTAATGTAGGCCTTTTTAACCGACTTCAAAAAAAGGAGGTTATCAATTCGACGCGTATGTATGTAATATTTCCAGAACTGCCCAGTTTTTGTATATGTTAATCTATGAGAGCTTCTGAACAAATGTGCCAAGTTTCAAAAGTGTATGTATGTATGTATGTATGTTTTTATGTTTGTGCACGCATATCTCCGGAACCACGAGTCCAATTTTAGTGATTCTTTTTTTATTGTACTAGGTATTGTTCATCTTAGGGAATACTGCAAGTTTCATCAAAATCGGTTCAGTAGTTTTTGAGATAGGGAATTTAAAACAAAAATTTAAAGTCGGTTTTATCTTTTTAAAATACTATTATTGGCATCAAAAGTCAAATTATCCAATGAACTGGTGCCCTTTTTCTTGGAAACCATCTTAGCGGCTAAGAACATTGATCGGCTAGATTAACATAATATACGCCGCAATCGCATTAACATAATGTTACCCTTTATCTTAAACGTACGGTTCCCTTGGGATATAAATTATGTAGCTGATTACATAAAATTGTAGATACATGATAAAGCTTCTAATAAATATATGTAACAATGGATAAGTAGCAGTAGCCATACTTTTTAGTCCATAGGAGAAAATAATTTTGTAGGGACTAGTCGTTACTGTTAGCTACCGGACTACGCCGAAGCGAAAAGGAGGGGTAATCATTTATGCAGCCTGTGTATGTATGTATGTGTGATAGTATTTGCCCTTAAAGCGGCTTAACTACTAGTCCAACTTTAACAAATGATGTGTCAATAGATTAGTAATGATTCCGCGTGTGACGTGGGCTATTTTTTCAACGTTTTGTATTTTACATAAACTGGGTTGTAAAAAGTTATTACTTGTTTGGCAATCCGACTAAAATAACGCAGAATAACGTATTAAAAAATTATTACTTGTTTGGCCATCCGACTGAAATAACATAATTATGTAAAGTTTTATTACGCGAGCTGCAAGTAGTAACGAGCTACTTCAGCTGCAGTCGAGCTGTAAACTGGTAACGGCTCGCATTTTATTCTACTGTTAACTGCCTCGTCGACTCCCGCACTCGCACTTTACTGCCGCACGTGACCTCATTACCGTTAACTAATTAAAACTACCAATTAAACGGATTAACTCAAATAGTTTAAGTATATAACCAAGACTTTGATTGCAGCTAAAACTGCACGATGTTAACTACGATAGTTTAAGTATACATACTACAACCAAGACTTTGTTTGCAGCTGAAACTGTATAATGTTACTTGTTAGCAAATTACTCAATCCATACTAATATAATAAATGCAAAAGCCTGTTTGTCTATGTCTGTCTGTCTGTTATCTCTCCGAGTTTCAGAATTCTTCGAAAGATATGGAGATACTTTTAGTCCGGGAAAGGAATACTTTTTATCCCGCAAAACTGTACGTTTCCCACGCGATAAACGAACGGAGTTGCGGGCGTCATCTAGTATGATATAGTTTTAAAACTTTAACAATGTCAGTTCCAGATCTTGAGCACCGGATATATAGGAAATAATATTTATTACTTATCAAGTTACAATGCTTTTGTTCCGTGTTTCTGTGTCGAGCGTCCTCAGCCCTGTAATGAAAGGGCCTACGCCCTACAGTTAAACAATAACTAGCAAATAACAATGGTAATGTTGTAGTTATAATAACTTAATGTGAGGACGGAGGTTCCGCTTTTAAAGTATTGTTATAATTTATTCTTAGTTCTATCTAAGTACTCGTATATTATAAATAAAAATGAATTTTAAATTTTGTTAGTCTCGCTAAAGTTCAAGAACAGCTGGACCTATTTGGTTAATTTAGTCTTTAAATGTTTCTTAATTGAATATAAGCCATATTAGGAAGAAAGTTATAAGAAGTAGCTGGATCGTATTATTTTAGTTATCATTAACAATATTAACATAGATTTGATTAAATCTGATTCATTAAGATACACGTCATTAAGGTACACTCATTATAATTCGTTAATTCGCAAGTCGCAATTACTTTTGAAATGAGTCTTCTCGGTATCCGGCTGTAAGTGGAAATTCAGCTGTAAACAGGCAAGGGAATCCCCCCCTCCTTCCTCCCCCTTTCCCCCTCTACTCATCTTCCCCCCGGGTTCGACGCCGGCTGATAATTTGGCTAATTGCAGCCGAGCGACAAATACTACTATTGTAGAGCCTGCCTGTGACGTCACAGGGTACAGGCTATTGTACGATCAGCAAAAAAGTGTGACAACAATAAGGTGTTTTCATTTTAAATCTATCCATCTAAAATTACTGCAAGTGATAAAATACATTCTTGTTGTGTAATTCTTAATATTTTAGTAAAATTAATGTTAATTCACACTGATATTTATTTTTGTGGACTGTACGTATAATAGTGAGTATCGTTTAGTCTGATTGCCGTTCAATACAGTACATTAAACTCACCTGGCGAACGGAGAGGATTATAGGGGTTCACTTATTCCTCGTTTAAGATTAATACTGGGAAATATTGACTAAAGCCCATGAAAATAAATTTTCGATGACAATGTAAAGAATATCGCACTTACCTTCTAGTATTGTTAAAGTAGGGACGAAAAGAATCTGCTAATTTAGAGTTCCAACCTGTAATAAAAAATATACAATTAACAATACTCTCACGGTATGAAACATAATACCGTCATATTATGTAGTAGAATAAACATAATTTGCCAAACAACCTTGGATTTGTCCCTTCAATAACACCTTGTTCACATCTGTCATCCGGACTCCGGTACTAATTTGCATACGGAATTTACAAAATTAGCTGGGTAGGTATTAAACTTTATATATAGTTTTGAAGTCTATATAATATTCCCTATTAAAAACAGTATCAATTACTTTAATTTATTAAGAAATCTAATATAATTATCCCTTGCCTTTTAAGATAAAGTATAATATACAATGTACTTGTACCTCTATTTTATTATTTAATGCAACATCTACAAATATACGTTGTAGAGTCTTAAGACAGACTTTTCCAATAAAAAGTATTTGTTAACGTGTATATTCATGTACATTATATATTATTAGTCTGTCTTAACACTGTTCTTATTCTTCATTTGTTCATGGCTCTTTGGAGAATCGTCATTGTCAAAATGAAAACGTTTCAAACAAAAACTAGTTTTGATTGGTTAAAATTAGGAAATCTGTCCTTTCATTCATAATATGAAAACACTATTTTTTATTTGGTATGATTCGGATTGGGACAGAACTATATTTAATTTCGGATTGAAATACCAGAAAAGGGTTATTGATCTATTAAAGTTTCGAGCAAATTAAATCAATACATTATCTTAATCAAGTTGCTAAAGTTGTAAAAACTTCAGACTCATATTAATAGTGAAAGGAAATAAATCAAATCTATTTTCGACGAAATAGCGTTTTATGCTTTAAGTTAATTTGACGTTCGAGAACAATCAATAGCTATGTCCACATTATGCGCTTTCGTCTTCAATTTTCATCATCTTCTTTCTTTCAACTTTCGTTTTGGCGCATTTAATAATTGAATGCGTCAAAGAACGCAACGCCAACTGTCATTTTTAATAACAAAGCGAAAGTTTAAAATTTAGTTTGTTATTATTTTTAGCAATATTCCGCGAAATAAACTTCCACCTTTAAGTAAATGAGTGAGTGTACGCATAGGCATGCGTACAGCACCTCCCTCCTCCCACACTGCCTATGCGTACACTCGCATGCAAGAACTTGCAAACACCACCACCACACAAGCAATAATGTTGGCAAATCCGTGCAAGGCCCCTCACCACCATGCAGGTTGAAAACCTCGACGCGCGTTTCGCTCCAACACCGGAGCATCCTCAGGATGTGGACTCTACGAACTACTCCGACTCTACTCCGGTGTTGGAAAGGTGGAAGTTTATTTCGCGGAATATTGCTAAAAATAATAACAAACTAAATTTTAAGCTATGGATTTCCGCAAAGTAACGCCTGATTCCATTAACTATTTAAAGCGAAAGTTTTTGACGGTCAGAGGGCATGCGTCGCGGGCATGCCTCACGTTCACTGTTGTCTACGCTATAACTCATGCCCTTGACGAACAGAAAAAGACACAGTGTGAACAAAGCTTATCGGATTCGTAATAATTTATCTTTTGTACGCGCTTAGTTTTTGTTTGTCGAAGCCCTTAATCCGCTTAACGCACGTCAATTTAACTTAATCTACGCGAGATTTATTGATGTCACTTTAATGCCTTCGATTAAGCACAAAAAATAAGCTAGCCATTTTGGATTAAGGGATTACTTTTTTTGGAAAAAGAGTAGAACGTAAAGAGATATATACTCTACAAGGCGCAGGTTCGGCCTCATATGGAATATTGTTCTCATCTCTGGGCAGGGGCGCCAAAATACCAACTGCTCCCTCTGGATAGGATCCAACGAAGGGCCGCTCGAATTGTTGACTGCCATAGTGTTTCAAACAGCTTGGACCCCTTGGAATTACGCCGAGATTAGAGCTTCACTCTGCATCCTCTATCGGTTGTATCACGGGGAGTGCTCTGAGGAATTGTTCGGAATCATACCACCTGCAACTTTTCGCCATCGTCCTACGCGAAAAATATACCATCCTCATCACCTTGATGAGTGGCAGTCTTCCACCGTGCGTTTCTCGCGTAACTTTCTGCCGCGCACTGTAAAACTCTGGAACACACTGTCACCAGCAGTATTTCCGGACCTATACGACCTGCAAACCTTCAAGAAAAGAGCGTATTCCCTCTTAAAAGGCCGGCAACGTACCTGCAGCTCTTCTGATGTTGTGAGTGTCCATGGGCGACGGTAGTTGCTTTCCATCAGGTGACCCGTTTGCTCGTTTGCCCCCTTATTTCATTAAAAAAAATTGCATGGGATCTAGCGCTTTTTACAGAGAGGTAATCGTAACATCTTAGCATATATATTTTGCGTTTAAGTATTTCTTAGCCACAACATAATATTATCAACGTCAATAATAAATCTGGAGGCACGGTTGTGCCACCACCGAGACGAGTCAAGTATAAACACATATCAATACTTCAGTGAATGACATTTTCCCTATAGTGTACGGCAGTACAAGAGTCGGTAACGAGCGGCCGTAATGCGCCTATGGAGTAATGTATCGGAACGGAACCATCTATCGGAAGCATTAAACGACTTACGCAATAAATTACTTGATATTTCAGCTCGGTATGATAGACTAAGAGGCCATAAATCGGCACTTACGGTGAAGGCATCTCCGCGTTTCTAACATACCCACTAAATTAGAAAAATAAATTATAAATATTTAATTTTTTTTACTAGTTAAAAGATTGCCTACGAGTATATCTTCATTGAAATCCATAAAAGCTGATTTATGCCGTACGTTTGTTTTATATTGTGATATTCTTTGCTGCGTCTAGACAAGATAATGTATGGTGATGCTGATGATCGAACAATATATTTCTGTTAAGTCACCCGAGAAAGCCGTTTCCAAATGAAGGCGCGGGGAGTCAGCGTTTTCCGCTGATGAGAATTTTTTTCGCTTAATCTTTTTCTCTCAAAAATAAACATTTATAAACCCCATGACGAATGACCGAGACACTTTGATAAAGCGCTGGTCCTGCGACCCCCGACCCCGACTTGACCACATGACACAACTCACGACTGACTTATGTACGACTTTTTATTACACTTTTGAATGTGTGTAAAAAAGTCATTTTCTTACATTTACAATTTCGCATACACTCGCCACCACAATTTTAATAAACACAGTCGGTTTTTGCGGATATTTTGTTTTTGTATTTTACAATCACGAAGTGTAGTCGCAGTTGTAGGTACAAATCAAGCAGGCACTACTCGAGGTCGGTCGCGTTATATTTTTAATGCTCTCTATATTTGGACAGGGGATTGACATGTTACAGCGGCGCCCTCCATTACTGACGTCATCGTGAGTTAAATCGGACAGAATCGTCGAATACTCTCTATTTGTCTGTAACATTTCCTTATTTGTAGAAGGGCAACGAATCGTTTAATTAAATTTACAATACACATAACTCTCGTGAAGGGCCTCTCTTCCCCGAATGACGGTGTTGTAAACAGTAAATGTGAGAGGCTGTTACAGATGCCTCTTTTATTAGCTTTGGCTATATTTTTGTTTGTTTACAGTTTAAGATGTCATTTTATGCAGTATAGAGGTACTCGTAGATAGAAGTAAATTGGGGGCCCACAAAAATATTACTTGGGAGTTAGTCGCAAACTTTGTCTCAGGTAGTCGCGTGTACTAATACTATAAAAAATAAAAACTATATTCTTCGTAGAATATAGCTTTATCTTCTGTAATCTTATTTTCATCCTAATTAATAGTAAGTTTACTGTTGTACTTTAATAATTATTTATTCAGTGAAGTGTGGAAAGTTATGGAAAATATGATGATGATGACGATAGCTACGCCAGTACGGCACTATGACGTGTCAGATATCTGTCGGGGTGTAGTTGGCACCTTCCATATTCATTTGCAGTTTATCGCATTTTATTGTGGAATCAAATTGGCGCGCGGACTGCAGGGGGGCAGGGGGAGGAGGCCGATAGCGGTAGTTCGGGCATCGTTATTGGGACATTAACATTTTTATGAACGCTTAGGTTTGGTAGGTAGACTTTTATTTTCATGGCAATTGATGAAAATCGGGGCCTTAAAAATTTTAAAATTAATAATAATAATGTCATCAAAACGTTGAAGTTAACTTGAATACATATTTGTTATATGGGCCTCTGATGCCCGAAATAAAGATGATTTGATTTGATAATATATCCTAAGATCCGATCGTAAAATCCTGCATGAATCGTTTTTTTCGATCAAATATATTTTAAAATAATCTTTAGAACGTATAGAATGGATTAATGTTGGGTTGCCTTGTTAAAAGTAGCCGCAAGTACCTCTAATTGAGCAAAATGAAAGCCCGTAATACAAACTTGCGTGTATTTAATAGAAAAGTAAGAACTAAGAAGCAATAACATTGAGGAATGACAGAACACTACGCATAAAAATAAAAACGCCTGTTAAATAAAAATAGCAATCTAGCGGGTTCTCGACGTCCTCAAATCCTGCCAGGCATAATAATTGTAGGCCTGAACATTTGTCATATCACATGGAAGAAACGCGGTGACGTAAAACCAATCTGGAGTGAGGTTGCACCCACTGGCGCTGTCACTAAGGCGTACTGGGCGCAATGGGACAGTCTGATACTTCAAAATGGAATACTTTACCGGAAATGGGAGAAGATGCGCTATATACACGCCATGGTTCGGGAAAACGGGTTGCAGTCAAGTGAGAACATGAAGACCAGATACGACCGGAAATCGAACACGAGCGGCTTCGAAGAAGGGTCACTGGTGTGGTTGCATAACCCAACTCGGCGAAAAGGGAAATCTCCAAAGTTGCAGACCAAGTGGGACGGCCCATACAAAGTGGTTACCCGATTGAATGATGTGACTTACAGGATTCAAAAGCAACCAAGAGGGACATTCAAAGTGGTACACATAGACCGTCTGGCGCATTACCATGGCAGTAATAATGATGCTCGGGACGAGCATCTCTAAGAGGGGAGTAGTGTTACGGATACGGACACACAGAGCCATCTAGCGTCGAACCGGCAAAACTAGGGGACACACTACACATAAATCCCCTACTCGAAACTAGATGGCGCTAGTTGGTACATGCTCGAATCTCCTAGAAAGTTCCGACCGTTGTTTACTTGTTTACGTGTTTACTTGTTTAAGTGAATCGAGTAAGGAACTTTCTAGAATTCGAGTCGCCCATATAAATAGGCGCAGGTGGACGGCCCGGCATTCAGTTTTATCTGAGCGATCTTCGAGGCGACTTCGAAGTGAAAACAAGTGATCAATAGTGAGTGATTGTGATAGTGAACCTACGACTCGGCTAGGACCTAGGACAGTGATAGTGCTCAGTGATTTGGATCTAGTGCTTAGTGTTTGGACTTAGTGATTTGTGTGAGCTAGTGTCAGTGAATAAAGTCTTCCAGAGAGTCACCAGGTCTTTCTCTCCGAATCCTCGAACCCTAGCACGTAACACAAAAGTGATGGCAACCCCTGTTTGCGGCTGCAACTGGCAACCATGGATATTCATGTACAAAATGCATAAAACTTTAATTTTGTATCAAAATTATTAAAAAAATCGATGCTTCAATTTTGATGAATAACTACATGTCTGTTTGCGGGCTGGCAACCCTAGGTTGCGGCCGACTTAGAGCTGGCAACCATTTATACCTTATTTTGTCTCGTCATTTTCTTTCAAATGATGTAAAATTTATTGAAAAAAAAAAATGCATGCAAATTTATGCATTTATCTCATGAACATTAAACTCAATTAGAGGTACTTGCGGCTACTTTTGACAAGGCAACCCAACATAAATCCATTCTATACGTTCTAAAGATTATTTTAAAATATATTTGATCGAAAAAAACGATTCATGCAGGATTTTACGGTCGGATCCAATAGTAATAAAAGATTGCTACGCAAAACTCAATTATGTACTACGAAAAGAAAACAGTTGATTAACATTTCATACTCTCCTTTAAAGACAAACTTACCGAGTGAAAACTATTTATTGCACACGATACAGTTCACTGTTCAACAAGTACACAACAAGTCGGAAAGTACTCTTAAAACTAGAGGTAGATTAGAAGCTGTTAAACTTATCTCGTGACATAAACAGTCGCGCGACAAAAACTGTCGCGGTTTACGGCGCAGCGACTTCCGTGCTCTACACAATACCAACTATAAACTACACTATAGTCGGCACACTTAACTTCTATCTACAGATGCTGTCGCAATAAAATTTTGATGGCGCTATGAAACTTTAACGCACTTCACACCGGGTACAGTAAATACGTTATATATTTTTATAATGCAAGCTTACAGAAATACGAACGTCCACAAGTAACATATTTTGCGTCGTCTTGTTAAGACATAATAGTGGCGAGACGACGATACGATTTCATACCAATAGTTTATTCGTTGTTCAAACTCCTACAAAATCAAGTTCGTTAACAAGTGCCACTGAGTATTTAATACCGGTGCTGATGATGATGTAAATGATTGAGTGGTGACTGGTAGTGTAACAGACGTTAGGCGCGGATGGTGAGGGGTAATGTATGTTCGCCCAACATCGTCATGTGAGCACTTTTGGTGCTTATTATTGAAATAAATAATTACTAAATATAACATGATAACAGAGTTTAATAATTAATTGCATAATATAATTTATACAGAACGTCCTATATTACAAAATTATATTTTCTTATATAGGTCGCTTTCTCAATTTATGTAAATAAACGCAAAAATTATTTTAAATACACTTTAATGACAATGTGAATACAATATATTATTTTAATTAGTGTTTTCTGTTAAACCTACGAGGTGGTGTACAATATTAGCAATTTCGCTTTAACATCTCTCACGCATTTTCTATTAATAGCACCTTAAAACTAAAATAACGACGCAATTTATAAGGTTCTATTTTGTAATATCATAAAGGAACAATTGCATTAGTGTTCTGTGAAGCAGCACCGACAGGGGCGCGGCTATTTCCATCCTACCGGGAACACGCTAAACCTCAGAAGAGCGCTCTTGTAGGGCTTCCATTCAAATTAATCTTGAAAGGAGGAAAACGTATTGCTTATTACGATATTATTCTAATAGATACATTTCTATAAAAATAAAACCAATGACCGAGAGTGTGTCGGATATGACAAAACGTTTTTAACATATTTTGTGGATAAAATTATAGCATCAGTCAAATTTTTCAACTGTGTCATGAAATTCATCAAATTTGTGAGAATAACTAGAAGCCTACATTATAATAGAAATTAGTATAAAAAGCTAAATACTTTCCGTACAACAAAGATAACCAAAAACTTGATTAACTCCGACATAACGTTGTAAATAGTCGCATAATATCTCACCTATTTTTCTGAACTAATTAAATTTCTTGCTTTATACCTCTAACAGTGAGTCTTCGAAATACAATAGAACGCGAGAAGCTGCATAAAACACTTTTATTGAGCGAAGTTCAGTGAATGCGGCGCTCGGCCGGTGTCCAGCGCGCGGCGATCAAACTCTTAACAACTACTCGTAGTTTATAATATTGCTCGTAACTTCGGCGAGCGCGCTGCGGATACCGTTCACATACTTCATAATATTATAGTTGGTGGTACAGAGGATTGTTGATACTTGTCTTGTTTGTTAGCTTTCAGAATTTAGAAGTTTTAGAATTTTGTAATAACCTACCATCAGTTTAAATTCTAAAATCTATGAAAACTGTGTTATTCGCGAAAACAATTTCAAATTATTCTTGAAAAACACTAAAATATTTTTCCATCTCCAAATCTATAAACACTTTATGGGTCAGCGTTGGAAGTATAAATAACTTTTTAGTATTCTCCCACAATATGAGCGCGGTAATATAATTTTTAACGCCGCCTTTATACCTCGCGCTCGGCCGCAGGGGCCACACGGGGGCGCAGGGGGCCGCGTTGTACGTACTCTCGATTCCGCGGGAGTCCTGGAAGTCAATAAAAGGTATTGTGAGGTGCACATTAAACGTATATAGGTCAGTGCCGGGAAAAACGCGGCCGAATCATTTTATAACCCATTTAAACCTCCCTCCTCCCCCCTCCGCTCACTTTACGAGGCATTAAAATGAAGTTCCGACTTCCGAGTTTACAAGGGAATATACTTTACTCGACGCTGCGAGTTAGGAGGCGGAGTCGACGAACATCGAGCAGGCAGTAGACACCCGGGTAGACGTAGAGGCAGGTGGAGCTACGGCGAGCTATGGCGTAGCGCTCCGGCTTATGAGCTACGGCGTAGCGCTCCGGCCTATGAGCTATGGCGTAGCGCTCCGGCCTATGAGCTACGGCGTAGCGCTCCGGCCTATGAGCTACGACGTAGTGCTCCGGCTTATGAGCTACGACGTAGCGTTCCGGCCTACGAGCTACGGCGTAGCGCTCCCGCCTACTTCTGTCTACTCTGCGCCTACGAGCTACGGCGTAGCGCTCCGGCCCATGAGCTATCACTGCATTGCAACAAGTAGATTCAACAGAGTGACCGTAACTTTTTTTACTTGCTACTGCTTAGCTTTAAAAAAATCGAGTCATCACACGTACATTATTAGCAAAAGAAAAAATTGTGTAGTATGAATAAGCGTTACACGGGACTCACGACTCGTAGTATTAATTTTATCTATCCTTATTCTTCTTCGCGATATTCACTTATTTTTAAAATACAGACAAATCCAGTGAACACATTTTAACGTTTACTTACGGCTTTAATTCCTGTATCAGATTGTGTGAGTGTTATCAGTAGCGAGTTATTCGTCTGTCCGCCGCCCGCCGCGCCGCCGGCCGGAGCCACATAAGTCGCGCTAACTCCGTGTAAGCTTCCCATTCACTTACGAAGTACCACAGTAGTCATTTATGATACAGTAGACTTTGTCCTACATCGCCCAAATTGGTGCATGCACGAAATATATTATGTGATTTAAGATATTTTGTTAGGGAGCCTGAAAATCCTGCATCGTGCTTCCGAATATTTGATTGCTTGTGCCAACATAAAGAATATCATGTAAATAGACAAAATAACAAAGCAAATATAATTTATATTTGCTGTGTTTATTTGCAAAATATAAATTAACAGTGTGTCGGGTATTTCAAATATTAATTTGTCGGGTAAATTATCAGCAGCTGTTGCTATTTAAAAACTGTAGGCGCTCGAATACCATAAAACCAGCGACCACAGAGGCTATGTGGTCGCTGCATAAAACAATGCAGTATTTAATCTTACTCGAGTAAAACTTATAAATTTTTAAGAGAGTTTGATTTCAAAGACGCGTTTACGTTACTGTACTGTACACGTTTATACTGTGTAAGTCCTGTACGAGTCTCACGGTACAAACGAAACTCTTAATAATGTAGTAATTAATCCCAGGCGGGCCCGCTGGCCTGCAGGTGCTTCTCTCTCCCCTCTCCCCTCTCCGGCAATTCCGACTTAATTAAAGCGATAATGCGCCCTCGTAAACTACTTCTATTCTATTGTTTCGGGATTATTTGGGAAATTAGTTGTTTCAATTGAGATCAGTAGTTTATAATAAGTTGTGGAGACCAAATTTTTTGGTGAGTATGTAGTTGGGATGTAATACCAGTATTGCAGACAACTACAACACTGTCGTTCCTAATATTACGAGATAATTAATTGTTTTATTATTCGTACTTTACTCACAAAAGAGTAATCTTATAATTAATCTTTACATTTTATGTCTCGACACCAGCGCAACATGATATTATGCAGTAACTATTGTTTTATGTATTTACTTCATTGACTTTTTGTTGTATATTTAAATAGTGTAAATGTTTATGTACTGCTGATAGTGTGCTTAATAAAAATTATCTGTTTGCATAAAAGCCAATACAAATAAAACAAAATGGATATGAGATATATTATCAATATATGAGTTGGTTTGACTGCTGAACGGAGCTCAAGTATTCAGTGATCCGGAAGTTACGTCACGTGATACCGGATACTCCTATAATATTAGTATATTATTCAGTTGTATGAGACATTTATTGCTTATGTTATAGGATACTAAACAGAAAATTCATATAACAATACAAAATGGAGTGATTAAAATATATTTAAATTTAATGTTTCGTACGAGTTTTTCTGATATACAAAAGACATTATCATTCACTATACTAGCATATTACATAGATCTAAGGACATGCTGCTTATAAGCCCAAGGGGTGCTTGTGCTTAAAAGCAGTGAGTTTTTATGTGCACCTATAATACGAATTTAAAGAAATAGCTTGATATAATAGAATAAAAGCAATCAAGCAGACGTGAATTGTATGAAATTCATTAGTCGGATGTTATTACTATCCGCGCTGCTGGCTGCTCCACTCTGATAACCGTAATTAGTCACTTTTTAACACTTTACACACTTTAAAACTATGCACACTTTTACAGTTTTCACCCGTCATACTCCTAACTTTAATAATTTATAAGTGTTAAGTATGATTCTGAAAAATGAAATACCCTCAACGACTGAATATTACCGGGTCAAAAGTGCTCCAAAAATGCAAGATATATTAAATTTTACTGTAATACAAAAAGACAACAGGGACATAAAAATATGCTGGATGAATATAAAATATTACATAGTAAATTTTACCCCGGATGTATTTTTCACTATTAGATTACTGCCTCCACAGTCTACAATGTTCTGAAAATATTTGCATGAAAAAGCTAGCTCACGTCGTATGTTTCGACGACAAAGAGAAACTCTTGTTTTTCGCATCTTCTCATATTATATTGACATTTATTGGTGCACTAGGTAAATGTAGTTCAAGTTGAAATATTATTTACATTTCTTTTTTTATTTTATGAACATTTTGTCAGTACCTAATCCGGTTTCAACTCATCACTACGTTGTTGTTGTGTTATTATTTGACAAATACTGTTGATTAGACTAGCCTTTAAGTTTTAGTATGTTATTATTTTTAGCAATATTTCGCGAATTAAACCTCAATCTGTAAGTAAATGAGTGAGTGTATGCATGCCTTATGCGTACACTTACTCATTTACTCTAGACTATCCTTTAGCAGCAATGCTTACTTTTTATTTACGTAAATGTCAGCGGACTCCGCTCACTTAGAGCAAACTCAATTAATTAATTGTCAAGTGAATTAAAACATAATGATTGAGCGCTCCCCTGGCCCCCCGCCGCGCCCCCACACTTGCCCGATCACCAATCACGGGAAATTAAATTTTGATCAATCGTTTGGTCGCAAACAAAACTGGTGAAATTGATTATCGCGAGAGTGACGCGTTGTTGTGATCAAAGTGTTCGCAGCGAGCGGTGCCGATACAATTTCCAATCGAGATTCCCTCATTAACACGTTCTGTTATTTGGACTATCGACTTGGACGACGGACGGATCAAATTAATACTACTTAAGTGATATTGGGCACGGTCATCTCCTATGTTTTATTTACTACGTTTATTATAGGATTCTACGGTCCAAATTTTTCTAAAAAAGACTTACACAGATGCCCGCTATGGTACATAGTAACTGCAGTCACTTTCCAGGCAGGAATGGTATTTCAAATGTGTTTTAATTTATTATCTTACCGAGTCGATATTGTTTCACAGTTTCACCACTTGCACCGAAGCTCTAGAAGTTCTGAATCGGGATCTGGGTGAAGTTGTGAAGTATGTTTAAATACCTACCTGGGGTGGGGATATAAATAGTTGACATTGTGTGCAGTTCGCAAGTAATACAAGTTGGCAGCGGAAACCTCCGCCGGCAGCCGGCTCAGGGCAATATCGTACTATTGTTTAAAACTACTCCACCTAAGTAGAACAGTTGAGTAGGTTCATTAATAGAGGGACTTACCTTACTATGGTATCACTGATGCTAACGCGCGCTATTTCAATACATGAAAGTAGACAACTATAATATATTATATACTGTAATGTAGATTCAAGTCTTATTCGATTAAAACAAACTACTATTTCTGCCTTACATGAGCAGCCACATACTAAACCATATCTCCGACATTTAAAAAAATATTATAATTATTGTTCTAGCTGCTGCTGTCGGGTGGGCGCACCGCCCCGCGTCAGCTTTAATCTCATTACTCCTCCACGTTTTTGTCGTCGCAAGTCTCCGAGTTAGTATAAGTGGTCTCCGTCAATGTCAAACTTTACGTGACGTCCAGTTTTTGCAGGAAGTTTTTCAATTGTCTAAAGTTCGGTTGGCGCGCGCTCATTAGCTAGCGAGTAGGAGAAAAGAAGTGACCGAGTGTATAAAAGTTAATAAAAATTCACTGTCGATTTTGTGTTTCAAAAGGTTTTAAAAAACACAATAATACCTAACAAGATATAATAATATATGAGATATATTGGCGCAACAGTAAATTATAAAAGTAGAACTATAGACAATTAATTACTTACTATTTAATAACAATTAAAATTACAATAAACTATTTATTAAAATATTATTTATTGATTTTTTAAGTGTAGATTCTTATTTTTTAAATGTTAAAATTATGAATAATAAAATACTTCCGGTGTGAATACTAAAATGAAAATGTCTCATTTAAGTTTTCTTGATTTGTAAATTTTAATTATAATTTTTAAATGCTATTGCATTAAAACATGATTTAAATTATTGTCATTACTTTTTATAATTGTTTGTTTAAAAATTACAATATTTGCAACAATTGAGAATAACACTATTTGTTACTACTACTAGCTTAAATAATAAAAATAATTAAGTTTAGTAATTTGTAAATTTAAATATTGATTTTCGATGTACTAAATTACATAAAAACTCATTACATTTGTTTCTTTAAAATTGCATTATTTTGTAAACAAGTTCAAACCCTATAAAACCTGCTGCACAACACTTAATCGGTTCTGTTTAATTTGAGCTGTTGAGCAGTAAGGATCGAATAATATTGCTGTTATGCCCGGGACACACGAGGCTAGTTTTTCAAGCTAGGATAGCAAGCTAGTGTTTGTAAGCTAGCAAGCTAGTACTTCTGGCCTCGTGTAGACAAAACTATCTTCATTTTTAAAACAGAACTAGCATGCTCCAAGCTAGGTCAGCAAGCCAGGACAGTTTGGTAAAAAACTAGCTTGCTATTCTAGCTTGAAAAACTAGCCTCGTGTGTCCCGGGCATTACGCTAAGCTTCAAGAAGAAATTTGTAATTTGTACTAAGAATAGTTGGAATAAAAGTGTTTTTGAATTTACGGAGAACAGTTTTACTTGGAGAGTGTTTTTCTACTTATATCAGCATGAGTTCTGAATTGAAAAGTGATGTCAGAAATGCTGACATCACATATTTTAAAAACAAAACTGGTGTTCTTCCTTCATCAGATAATAACGAGATATTTAGTTAGGTAGACATTGTATTTCACATTTTTATTGTAAATTTCTCATCCAGAGTTGCAAATAATGCATTTCTTTAGTTAATGCATTGACGTTTCATTACTCATGACTAAAAGTAATGAGTAATGGAGTCAGTGTCACGCTGTTCCCATCGTATATTATATAATTCAAAAAGTAAAGTAAAGCGATGACGTGAAGGGCCATCGACTGACAACAATCGTTCCGCGTGAAATCCCTCAACTCCAGCTTTTACCTGGTTAATTCCACTTCCACTTTATTATTAAAATGTTTTTGGGGCTTCCGTAATACACGAGATTGTGATGTACGTGATTACTCGGTAACAGACGTCATCTGTGAGTTGGAACAATCACTGTATTTAATATAACTGCGTAACAATATTTCGCAAGTACAACAAAGTTGGGCAGGACCCCCATCCCCCGCAAGATGTTTAAAAGCATTTTCTCTGCGAAAAAAAGGAAAAAAGGCTTACGTGAACCAAATTAACTTAATTGGTAAATTGCCAATTATTATAGAAAGTAACACTTCAATATGGACGCACAAGAATAACAAAAATAAATTAACTTAATATGTGACTTACATATTATTCTAAGCCAAAACGCTATTTACAAATTACGAAAGGGCTATTTTAGCATACTTATATACATTCATCTTTGAAATTATACCAACTCAAATGTATCTTTAAATATAAAATTACTAACATAATTTATAAGTTTTACTAACAAGTAAGTCTATGTTACTTAAAATATAACTTATTCATTTCATTTAATATATTATAATATACTTACTTGTATATGTATATTATTATGACGATAATCCTCTGAGTGTCAACACGTATGAGCGGCGGCCGGGGCGTGTGTCGCGCTAACAAATGTTATGAGAAAAGTTGTGAGCGTCATACATCTTCCGATGAAAACATTATACAGTATACACTCCAGTGTCCAGAGTTCAAGTGTGGGATTTGAAACGTATGCGGATAAAAGTTTTTAATAATATATCGTTAAAAGTTGTGAAAAACCGTAAACTCTTAGGGCGAAGCCAAACGAGAGTAATTTGTGAGATGAGTCGCAGAATTTCAGTTCGGCAGAATTCTGCTGCATTCAGTTTCATACAAAAGTCCTGTTTGATTCACACGAGAGTAATTTTGTGAGTCATGATTTGTATGAAAAGATAATTACGCGGCAGAAATTCTGCGACTCACAACTCACAAATTACGCCCGTTTGGCTTCACAGACTATAAAGAGTTGTGATACCAGTATAATTGGATCGTTGCAAAAAGGTTAAATCTGTAGGTTGTGCTGTTTCTAAGGTTGTTATCCATTAGAATGCTTTACAACTATTCAGCCACTAAATACTTGACTAATTCACGCAGGTCGTTTATATATAATATTGATACATGGATAATAGTGAATATACAGAACTTTACATTTTTCGGTCATAAAAATACCCTAAAAGAAAAACAACAAATCTCTCTAATACAACAAAACACGCCGAACATCGAATAGCTTTCAGCGGTTTAAGTGAAGAGGTTACAGGATATAATATTGTTCTTATAAAACAGAAAATCACACACTTTCGGATTTAAAATATTCTTTGAATAGATGCCTCCAAAGATGAATCGTGCCTTTGATCGTTAAACTCGAAATCGAGTTCTTTATTCTATGAATTCGCTAATGTATCGATTAAATTTTCGAGGAGCACCTTCCTCGTAGGGCGCAAGGAGCCTGCGATGTAATTAAAGCTAAATGCGATAATTAAACCAGGTCCAATCTCGAGCAGACGTAAATAAATGTAAAACTCGTGGGCGCACCATTCTCGCCTTTACGGCCCCGAGATAGGGGCGACTGCGGGTGGTAATCCCGCGCTAATGATAATGGTTTAATATCCGATAAGACGTCTGTTACATTCGGCCAATAAAGCGGATTGTGACGACAGCGATGCTACAGCTATTCCGTTGCTGATAGAAGCACTCAAATACTTAAAATATAAAGTACCTCCAAATTCTATGACTGTTTCAAAAGTTAATAAAATGATAATAAAGAAGCCTTCGGGCTGGTGATGCACTAACTCAAAATACTTACAACTAACTGTTTAATTACCACTAATTCAACAAAGATTTTTTCTCATGTAATTATACTACTTCGTCTTATAACAAAACTATCGAAACAACTGTTATAATATTCAGCATCGCTAACATCCACATTTCCGTGTGTGTGTTTGTGTGCGGTTGCAGCGAAGACAATCAGCAAGTAATATAGCGGTGGGTATTGGCCGGCGCCTTGCGGCAACTTGTATAATATTCAATGTTCGACTACGCCGGATGCCCGGAGCGTACAGAAGCAATTTATACACGGTCTACAATACAAATTGTACTTAAATTGTGTATAACATGAATATCAGAAACAGTATAATCCAATTCAATCTTTGTTCGATTTTCAATTCAATTTTTCGAAATGTAGTATGGCTTCAGATGCAGTGACATGTTGATGCCCCCATAAAACATTTAAACAACTATTTTTCGTTTAACAAAAGCCATTTAATTAACTTTGTTTTCCTGTGTCTAAATAAAGTTAGCTCATTGGTTCGTTTAGAAATTCATCGCCTTTTACTACCCCGTCACGTTGCAGTGTAAAACAAACCTAAAAGAAGAGCTCATAATTTTTAATATAGAATCAGTTACCATTGTATCAACCTGCGAGTTGAGAACATGGTGTATAAAAACTTGGACCTTATTAAAAATATCTTTAATTAGAATAAATCTCCTTTCGAGTTCGGGTGCGAAACATTTCGCGATCGGTTGTTCGCGTCATCTCCCGCGGTCGTAAAGGCGTCGTTTAGTATGCAACACGTAAAGGCTGTATAAACTCAGTCTTTTACGGCGGCAAACTTTCCACTGCGTACTCGTGGCGGGGCGCACAGTGGCGGAGCTCACAAAATGCTACTGAAAAAGCAGCCCATTACATCAAGCATAAGTTTTAAATCAACAAGAGCGAGTCTACTTCATTAATATAATTGTCGAACAATGAACAAAACTTTTTGAAGCTTTTTTATTACGCTCCCGGCATTATTACTACAGCTGTAATGTTTATTATATTTTTAAATGAACTAAATATAATTTTAGTGTTCGAATGTTCGTTTCGGGACCCCGGAGCCGCGTGTAGCTCCGCCCCTGGTCCGCCAAACTAATTCCGTCGGGAATATTGTCTGTGGTTTACGACTTGTGTATTCATTTAATGGTAAAATAATTTGTTTGCCGAGCGGGACCCGTAGCGCTTTAGTTATTTAATGTTCCAAAAACATTTGAATAAGTTCAGAATTTAAAGAACGAATACATTTTATGAACGTAGCATAACATGATATCGAGCCAGCAAAGCTTAGATAAGTAAGAAAGTAGGGGCTCGTACATCTTGCATGATCTCCTGGCAGACTGTAAACAACTTAACGAGACCTGTCGACAGTCGGCACACTGTCGGACTGTCGGGTCAGTCAGTCATAAGCCACTCAGCAACCCCCGCCCCGAGACGAACTTGCAATTTTCATCTCCATCCAAATATTTGTGAAGCTCGACCTTACTGCACCTCGATATGGGCTACCTTTTCTTCGGCCATTAAATTTCTATTACCAGCAATAAAATATGTCCACTCTCGACACAAAAGATATTTTAAAGCCGGCGCGGACGGTCGTAAAACAGCGAGGTTAATGACAATGTTTGTCCAGCCCGGCAGCGCGACGGCCGCGAACGATGACCGGAACTTCACGACTCACGAGATGAGACCAAAGTTCAGAAAATCTTTCTTGAAAAACTTTAATATGACTTAATATAGATTTTGAATATTGAGGTGGTAGGATAGTAGACTTCAAATACTAGAGGTTTCTGGTAAAATATTTTACCAGAAACTGTAATATACACTTGTGGTGGGTTGCACCAACTTAACTATAACAGTAACTTTAAAGGTATGATTCGGATCAAGGCAGCATGCAGCGGGTCGCCGCGACCCGCGACCCAAACAGCCACTGCTCACTATGAAGTTGTATGGAGGACTAAACAATCACGGCGACCTGCGTCGTGAGACAGAGAGACCGGTCGCCGCGTAAAATAGCATACCGATGTCCGCGACCCGCGACCCGAGACTGTCGCCAAGCCACTGCTTTGTATGTGTTTATATGGACGACATTCCGATTACCGCGACGCGCGACACGAGACCGGTGGGCGTGGCGCGGCAAATTTCGATGAGCGCGACCCTGTCGCGTTGATAGCAGTACCGCGACAGCCGCAGGGCAGCTGTGGTAGATAGGTATTCTATCTAGAAACACGCCGATAGGTTATTAATCATATCGAGACCGAAAATAAAAAATTTCGTATAATATAAGCCATGGAGGTATCAAAGTATGTAGGTATGAACTATAATATTATTATAACAGCTACTTCTCTCATAGTAATCTATACTTCCATACTAATATTATAAAATGCGAAAGTATCTGTCTGTCTGTCTGTCACGCTTTCACGCCAAAACAACTGAGCCGATTGTAATGAAATTTTGTACACAGATAGTCTAGAGCCTGAGAAAGGACATAATCTACTTTTTAACTGGAAAAGGGGGTTGGAAGGGGGGTAACGGGGGACAGGTCAAAGGTTATACAAAGCTTTGGGAATTGTGTTTATTAGATGGATTCTGAGGAAAATTTGCAGTAATGTAGGCTTCATTTTATCCCGATTCCCGGCATTGCCACGAAAACGGGAAACACCATGCGAAACTGAAGTCCACGGTAAAAAATACAAAATAATTTCGTCATCCTCTTCATCTGCCAACAGTTTTTGGATAATTTCTTCCCTTAATACTAAATTCCCTGCCATAATATTGTAAAATAATTCACAATTATTGTTTTGTTTACACTCGTAGTTATGGTGGAAAAATGGTCAAAGCTTCTGTCTGCGCACAATATCACAAAATTGTAGATCGCAACATAGTTTGAAATGCTACCTAGTTACGTAGTTAATAATGTTGCATTTTGTTCAAATGTACTTATTTACGCGGCGCACTTGCATGCCGCGGGTCTCTGCGGCAAGCGACGCTGGCCACGTGGTTATTATAATACTACTTAGTGACTTAGACAAAAACGATAGCTATAATCATGTCAATAAAGTATCATTTTAATTAAATTTTTGTCGGTCGCGGCTACGCGGTCGCGGACATTGGTAAGCTATTTGCTGCTCCGCAGCAAGCGACCGGTCGCTTACGCGTGACGCCGTACGCTTGCCTCGCAGATCCGAATGGTACCTTAACTATAACTACAACGCAAAATGTCAAATCTTTGGTTAAGACGACGCCTTGATAATTTGGCTGTAGCGATGCCGATTTTTCTCAGCAATGACTAAAGCTAAGAAATTGAAGTTCATTGTCAGTATTCATCATGTCTTTGTCTTTGAATTGCCCATAGCATAACACGATTGGACAACTTTTATAGCACAGAATAATCAATCGAAAAGACCTCTGTAAAAAAAGGGATTCCTATTTTTCCAACAGAGGAGAGTGATTTAAGGTTCCAAAATTTGTACATAAATTGGTTCAAGCATGCACTTTAATTTGTGCATAGCTTATATGAAATGTATTTATGGTTTTTAAATTATACGACAAAAACCATTTTGTCGCTTACGCCCTTTCCATTTTTTGCTGTTCCATTGCTTGTTTTCTATGAGAGGCCGGGCCGGCCTCTGATAGAAAACAAGCAATCTAAAACATATCCAACACGGTTTCTTACTTTAACGCTGCGTCACCTTAAAGTCAAAAATGGACGCCATATATTTTAACTAAACTTATATCGAAATTTTTTCGTGAAAATGTACTATGGCTCACGGTGTTGTTATAACAAATATTTTTCCTGTCGATTTTTACGGATAATTCAATTTTTTATACTCTCAATCCGATTAACTGCAGCTTTAATAAAAAAATAAACGCAACAGACACCTGTCAAATTCTGTGGTCAAAGTTAAGGTTAAAGTTAGGTTAACCTTAACTATAACCATAACTTTAACTTTAACCACACCTCTGGTGCAACCCACCCTTAGTCTGGATCTGGCTTGGGATAACTGCTTTATACTTTTTTATACATATTTGAATTGTCCTTTGGCTTTTCATCTATATCCTTTTGTAAAATTATTTATATCAAGAAATCAAAATCTTAATATAGTCATTAGTCCATGCAATCATTTATTTTTTCTAATTATATTACCCTATAGTCTATACATAGTATCCTACGTTATATACCTCTATAGACGCGGGCAGTAATAATAAGCGTGGGGCACATCGCCATTCAATTAGCACCCTACACACCAGCTGCCTGTTTACTCGCTAACAAAATAAGAGGCTTTCCCGATACCGAACAAAGCGGTTTTCGTCGTAATGATATCCCAATAAGTGTGGCCGTTAATAAGGTCCGCCAGACGCACGATAAGGGCCCGCACATACTAGCAAAATTAAACGCAGCGGTGCGAAATCCTGCGAAAGTGATACACGAAATATTTCATTTGAAATGTTTACAATTAAATTGCAACTGAGTAGCGACTAAACGCTTATGAATTCCGACTAAGTTGGGGCTGAATTTCGTTGCAAATATATTATGACTAGATGGAGTGAAAGTTTTATATACATTTTCGATATTATGTATTGATTCTGCTCTACTATGAATTGACCCTTATCGCTAGGTCACGTGCGTCCCCCCACTACACCGAGGGGGAGGGGACAGGGGGTCAGGGGGGAACTCGTATCGTCTCTAATTAGTTATCTCATTGTATTAATCCGCTAACAATAGGGATTCTTTTGATGAAATCTTTGTTCCGCCGTACATCGGTCCCGAGCGTTGCTACGCGGGCCTCACTAATTAACACACGTAATTCCGAGTAATTATTATTACATCACACAACACTAATGAGATACTGTCACACGAGATTTCCTACATTATTTTGGTACTGGAATAAACTTATTTCATTTTGTTATACAACTGTTCGTTTACTCAGTGATCCAAATAACTAAAATCATTTAAGAAAAACATTTTCCCCGCGTTCCACATAGCGATAAAAACGATCAAAACGCTCAAAATAGGGGGCATTTTGAGCGTTTTGATCGTTTTCAACGCTAAATGGAACGCGGGGTTTTATATTTGATTAAATATATTTTAACGCAAATGAAACTTTGCTATTTATTATAAACTTTTATTATTTCTTTTGAACTTGACCGACTGAACAATTTTAGGCGCGTTTACAAATGATTGGTGTTTACAAGTTGCTCTTACTCATTAGCTTTGAATCAGGAGCAATGGTGTGGCAACATTGTGCGATGAACCGACCTCCAACAGGCAGATAAAGCGATTGATTGTATTTTAATTTAATAACGTTTAAAATACACACAACTTCGATGAAAAAAAAACTTAATAGAGGTACATCATTACTGTCGTATGCGTAGGCCATGTCTGCGTGTTAAATGTCTCCATTTTAGCTCTTTAGGGCACATAAAGCTTTATAATACCATGAGTACCATGCGGGCGTCATCTAGTAATAAATATTTAATACTAGATGACGCCCGCATTTTTCCGGGATAAAAACTATCCAATATCCTTTCTTGGGACTCAAAATGCTAAATTTCAGAAAAATCGGTTTATCGGTTCGAGCGTGGAGAGGTAACAGACACACTTTCGGATTTTTTAATATTAGTATGGATGAAAAGCATAATAAAGATAATCACCATGATTTTGGGCAATAACTCTTAAGTCTTAAACCTTCGGTCGAACGCAGGAACAAGACTAACACTAGATCATCCGCTTCACTAAAGCGCGTTAAATATGATAAAATACACTAAAAATATGGCTAGCGACAGAATTTATGTCCCGAGTGACCCTCAGCCCCGTGCGACTGTCGGGCCCAGCTTCCCTTACCGCAAGATTTATGTAGCACAAAACCTTTTTATATTGAATCTAACGAGCGATACAATTATACTTCGTTCAAAGCGATTAAGCCTTATCTAACTGTTTTACAGTCACTAGGGCCATCTGAAAAAGCTATACTTAATAATAATTTATTAGTATTCCGTATATTAGAGCGAATGTGTCTCTGGCCAAAACCAGCCTTGTTTATCAGGAATATTCAGCCAGATCTGACGTCCAATTCAAAGGTTAAGATTTTTTTAGGTTGGATAAAAATTAAAATGATTGAAGCCTATGATTACATATTTTAGTCGTAGATGGTCGAGTTGACAAATAGCGGGTATATATACATTTTTATCAACCATATTCATCTACATCATAACGTACTCGTTAACAAAGAGAGAATAGAGTACTGTACTGTGTTGTACTATTTTTATTATTATTTAAATGTCACACATATTCAATTCGTATAGAACGTTTTATTCGTTCAGAGAACCAATTACACCTACGTCATTCATTTTCCGAGGGAAGGGAGTCGAGTAAATACTCCTTTAATTACATTTCAAAGCAATTTTTTCTAGAAACAATTTGTATTAGGTAAGTAGGAGTTATGAGAAGTATCATCTGTCTCCCTGACAGCCCACGGCAGGTGCGAGCATCTCCCTGTGGTATCATATCAAAATGTCTGCAGTTATATTTATCATCTTCTTTACCTTTACCCTTTTCTTAAACATGGATAATTATTATCGCTTGCATATATGAACAAGTTATTCTCAGAAACTACACAACGAAATTCAATTGAGTATTTCAACTTTTTTTTTTTTATAAATGGAAAGATCATATACCTATATAAGTTTTATAACAAACAAATTTTGTTTTTTTGTTTTTCGCAATAATTCAAAAGTTATTTCAAAATAAAAATAGTAAATACCGAAGACGCGCCGACACTCCGGCACGAGCGCGTGTGACGTCATAATGTTAATCTTCACCAGTCACCACAGAACTTTAGCTACGTACAGGGCATAATATTATAGTTAGCGCAAACAATTTTGACCTTAATTATTAACGAAATAAGGGTAATATTGCCGTATACTATTGAAATGTATTTAACATTTTAACGTCACATCTCAATCATGGCGCGTTTATAAGTCACGTGACTTTATTTAAATTTCATGAATTTTTAATTGCTTATAATTAATTGAGAAAACATTTTTTTAAGGTTTTTTGCATTGAACATCAATATTATTAATATATTGATTCGGCAGTTAATAATTACATAATAGATTCAACATAATAATTTATCTTTTATGATTAAAACAACTACCTAAAAATTACTAAAAATGATATTTCATAAAAACCATGCAGTCAACTTCAGGACCTACAACATCGCCTAAATCATGTTTAATTTATTGGAGAAACCGCGGGCTGAAACTAATAGTTATAATAACTCGTCCATAAATAAGCGACCCGCTGGCGTGACGGTACGAGTATGCCCAAAGTTCGTGGCCCGCACTCCGCACTCTTATTTCCCGATACAAAGGAATGTTTTTTATCATGCCATGAATAACGTGATAAGTACGTAAATCAACGGGGTACTGTGCCCATGATATTGAAACCCTAGAATTTTCATCATATTTTCATATTTCCTTTACTGTAATATTAGGCAATCAAAGTGGTTAACATACGCAGTTAATCTCTGGTAACATACACAGTGTAAATATTGAAGTGAGCACGGTCCTCGCGTCGTTGCGAGGTGAATCGCTTGCCCAACTTTCTTGTTTTGAAGGTGCGAAGGAGAAAATGATAAAATAGCACACTCGATATTCCAGTTGAATTATTATAATCTCATGACAAAATCTATCAAAAAGTAAACAAGTCAAAATACCATAAACTAAAGAGTACAAAATAATATAAAAAAGGTTTTTATAAAAGAAATTTAGATATGTACACTACATCACCCCCCTCCAGAGACCGTCAAGGGCGATAATAGTCCGGAAATTTTACATGACGGCCTGACCTCGTCGTTCTAATGATGTTATCATCAGCGGGTTGTAAGTCGCAGTTATCCGCAGGAGTGTAGTGATGGGTGTTACTGTTGAGTAGTGAGTGTGGAGTGTCTTGGCGCGTGTTAGTATTATGTTGTGAGTATGGTGTGATGGTAGGGTCACTCAGTATGAAGGCCGGCTTGATCCGGTCAATTGATACGGTAACCTGCTTACCATTTACTAAAATTTTGAAAACTTTGTCCCCTCTTTCCACAACCTTATGCGGGCCAGAGTATGCTGGCTTTAAACCACCGCCAGTACAGTCCCTCAAGAAAATATGAGTTGAGGAAGATAAATCCTTATGAACAAAAGTTTTGAATTTGCTGTTGTGCCTAGCCGCAGGTGATGGGCGGAGTTTCCTGACAATACTTCGAAGTTTTGACAAGTACTCCGTCATATCGCTAGTCTCATCAGCCTGAGGGTCAAAGAACTCACCCGGAAGCCGTATCGGTTGACCGTACACCAGTTCGGCTGCTGAAGCCTGAACATCCTCTTTGAAAGATCCGCGAATGCCTAACAGTACTAATGGGAGGGATTCCACCCAACTGTCATTTGCATGGCATATGATTGCGGCTTTGAGTTGACGGTGAAATCTCTCCACCAGTCCATTGCAGGCAGGATGGTATGCAGTGGTTCTGCGGTGTTGAAAGCCAGCGATCGTAGATAAGCTCTTGAATAATGCCAATTCGAACTGCCTACCTCTATCTGTAACGATATCAGATGGGCAGCCGAATCGAGCGATCCAACCACTCAGTAGGGCCTTTGCCACCATTTCTGCAGTTATGTCAGCAAGCGGTATTGCCTCAGGCCATCGCGTAAAACGGTCGACGGCAGTGAGACAATAGCGGAAACCTTGGCACAGTGGCAAAGGACCCACGAGATCAATATGAATAAAAGCAAATCTCGATGAGGGCAGTTTAAAGTTACCCACCGGAGAGTACACATGCCTAGTGATCTTCGATCGCTGACAAGCCGAACATGATCGAACCCACTCGCGACAATCCTTCCGAATACTAGGCCAAACATATCGCTTGGAAACTAGTCTTATGGAAGCCTTTGCCCCTGGGTGACTAAGAGAATGCAGGCTGTTGAAAATAGCTTTGCGTAACTCTTGTGGCACATAAGGTCTAGGCGTAGCGGTGCTAATGTCACAGTAGAGCTGGCTACCCGAACCCGGAATCTTAAGACGCTGTAAGCGTAGTGAGGTAGCGTCATCTAAAAGATGCTTCAGTTCGGGGTCCTCAACCTGAGCAGCTGCGATTATTTCAGCGGACACAGGCTGAGAAATCTCCTCTACACGTGAAAGTGTATCCGCCACAACATTATCCTTTCCGGATATATGCCGGATATCTGTGGTAAATTGAGCGATCAGATCTAGGTGCCTGAACTGCCTTGGGGAACAGTTTTCTTTCCGGTTTCGAAAGGCGAATGTCAGTGGCTTGTGATCTGTATAGACCACAAAGTCACGTCCCTCGACCATATGCCTAAAGTATTTTACGCTCTCATATATTGCCAGCAGCTCTCGGTCATATGGTGAGTATTTTTTTTTTTTTTTCCAGTTGAATTATTATAATCTCATGACAAAATCTATCAAAAAGTAAACAAGTCAAAATACCATAAACTAAAGAGTACAAAATAATATAAAAAAGGTTTTTATAAAAGAAATTTAGATATGTACACTACAATATCATGGGCTCAAAATGTTTACGATGGCTAGTAAGTTTCCAACTTAGTCACTTGCGATTATCATTTAAAAATACATCCATTATCTGTTTTCTAGTGTATCTAGTAGTAACGTCATTCCGGACAGGATATTAAAAATGTAGTAAAACTCGATTTACAACTATATCCGTGAAAATTCTAACGGATGTAAACTCCATCGGCCGCGGCGATATCGGCCAGTCGGCCAGTCGACAAGTCGTCTTGTCGGCAAGTTCGGCGCGGCTCGCCGACTATAATAATTGGCCGAATAATCTTATTACGACCAACCACCGCGCCTCCGCCAATAACTTGCTCCGCAAAAATAACGATATTTTACCCCTCGCAAACTTCTTAATATTTTAAAAGAAAAAACAAGACAATAACTAGCTGTAGCTTATAAGTCTAGGCAATATTTTAGGCAGAAATGTTGCGCCACAACTTACTACTAAATTATCCATTACATATTAAGTAAACACTAAATTGTAATATTTAAATTTTAAATTCAAGGATTGGTGCATACGGGTATAGGGACGAGACCAATGTAATCTCTAAAAAAATATTTTTGATACGCTGCGGCTCTCTGCCTCTTTATTTCGAGGTCACGGTTGTATTTAACAATTCTTATGAAAAACACATACAAATTTCTTAAAAATGCGTTCACGAAAGCCACTTGGCCGAATTAGAAATGGTGCATTCAGAAGTCACGCGCTGATGTTGATCGCTAGTAAGCAGTCGTTTGTTTCGCGCCTGTATACCGTCTGTACTAGTCATAAAGTCAATTCGTTTCAGTTTAATTGTTTATTGATTTAAGGGCAGGCGGACTGTGTACAGTGTAGTTTACACAAGATGGCCGCTGAAGAGGTCTCGTAATTACCGCGTCGATCAACAGTAATTAATTACTCTCCGTAGTTTAATTACTTTATACACTAATTGTATTTACTTTATAAAGCACGTTTAAACTTGAACCCAATAATAATATCGAAGCCTGATTCTGTAATAAAGTTTAATAGTAGAGGCCGGTAGAGTGGTGTATCATCTGAGTGTTGAGACCACAGAAATGCTCTCTCACTACGACAGAATAGACAAATTGACGGATCAGTGAGGCTGACAGATTAGTCCGCACGCGAGCATCTCATATGTGCGGGAGCAATATGGGCTGGCAATACGGGCGCCCGAAGCGGGAGCTTCGGGCGCCCGTATTGCCAGCCCGTACGGGTGTCCCGGATAGCTGTGATGCCAGCCTAAGTGCTACATTAGCCGTTGGGCTTCCTTCTGTGGTTATACTAAGCCTAGTAATGGCAATGGTAGGAGTGAACTAGGGCGCTGCATGCTCGAGAGCGATGAGGCCTGGCAGGCGGCGGTCTGTTTCTGCGAAATTGTTATGTCGCAGAAAGAGGCCGCGGAGCGGAACAGAGAGGACGATCCCACCTCTCTGCCGCTCCGCCGGCGTAGGACGGGAGTGCGGAGGCGACGCTATGCGAACCTCCTAACTCTCGTCTAACGGGGCTCCGGGAGAGGACGGGAACCTCCCCGGCTTAGCCAGTCCCGGCGCCGAGGGGAACGCTTTAGTTTGGCTAAGCATTCCCTTACTTTTGGTAGAAGTCCGGTCCCTGAGGTAAACTGGCCGGTCGTGGAGGGAGTCCCGTGTTTGTTAGATCCGGGACATCCCTCCTTTATACGGCTGAAGGCAAACCGCAAGTGGTTTTAGTGAGTAGGAGTCTCACATACCCCCGGGGTGCTTCAGCTTACTGAGGCACATACCCAACCCGGGGGACCCATGATGGGTTTACCCTGCGCATTAAAAAAAAAAGAAGTGAACTAGGACCGCAACTAATAGAACCACTTAATCAAGAAACATTATGTCATCCCGCAAATCACATACTTCAAACAATTCATAATATTCCTTAAGCCTTTTGAAGATATGCGTAAGATAGGTGTGTAAATTTTGATGAGTTAATTTGGGCGCTATCAATGTTAAATACCACTCAAAGTAAACGTCATCTGAATATCTAACTACCTCGCTGATTACGACACAAGATCACCTCACTCCTGACATCTGTCCTGACACCGAGTCATATTAATTAAGGTCTACAAAGCACAAGGTCACAGACGTAATGCCCTAGCTTGGAGATGAGCCCTTATAATATAATATTTATTCTAGAGAATTCTAAAATCAAACTCAAATTAAAAACTTGATGTCTTCTTTATCGACACCATAAAAAAGATTGATTCCAAATAAAATATCGATGGTACGAAACATTAAATTTTACAGTTTAGTAGCTGCTAATGTTATGATATTGTCGTAGTAACTTTATAATTATGAGTTATCTCATTAATATGAGAGTAGTATCATTAAAGTCGTGCGACCTACAGGGCTAGCACAAAGTATGATTTATCGCGGCCCTTTTACGTGAATTTTGGGGCCCTTAACATAAATTATGTAGCCGCTTTGTTTGTTGCGTCTGAGGGCCGCTAAAGGGCTACTAAGAGGCCACCGAAGTGCCGCGGGGGACCGCGGCTGACGATTAAATTGGTAACTGAGATATTTGGGGAAAGTATTATCGCGGGCTACCAATACCTATTATGACTATTTATTGTTTATTTGCACAAAAGCCTTTCCACATTAACAATGTAGTGGTTAAAATATATAAAACCCTTGAAGTACCTAGTCGAAACTTTCGTGCCTAATAATTGCGTGTGAATTTTGTAAATAGCCTAAAGTATTCTATGATTGTTTATGTATAATTACAGCTATGTAAATAGTCTATATAAAATCAGTGGACATGGATAAAGCTATAATATTTTAAGTATCAAGAAACTCTCCTGATATTCTATAAAAATATTATTGATTATTTTTCCGACCCAAATATCGACCAATAGAATTGCACCATTCGACGTCACGTGGTATAACCTACATGGTATTATACTGATTATTTTTCCGACCCAAATATCGACCAATAGAATTGCACCATTCGACGTCACGTGGTACAACCTACATGGTATTATACTGATAATTTTTTGAAAATTTTCTCTGGTCGTTGCTATATATAAAAAACAAAACATGATCCAGTCAAATTAACCACACGTCAAACTGACAGGTTGAATTCAATTGTGAAAATTGGAGATTTTGCATGAAAATGAGTCGATTTGGAGTTTGTTCTCTGTCCACCATCGATAAAAAAGTCAAAGGAAATGTTCCCATTAATACGGAGAAGGCAAAAAAAAAAAACAGTTTGGAACCAATTTACTACTTTTTGTACTGAGAGGGAATACACATTGAGTGCTGAAACGAGTGAAGCGCAATTGGCAAACATTATGAAAGATTACGCTTACAATATGAAGAAAATGGATGGAGAAGACTATAAGGAAGGTACAAATTCTTATTTGTTAACTGTACATTTCGTCTCATGGTGCAATTCTATTGGCCGACATTTGGGACGGAAAAATAATCCCCCGAATACCACACGAGCTTCAAAATTATCTGGTATTTCCCGATAGGTTCGTTGCAAACAAATGAAGGATTCAAGTTTTTCAGGTTAAAAAATCACGAGCGCGAAGCGCGAGTGATTTTTCCTGAAAAACTTGACGACTTTATTTGTTTGCAGGGAACCTTGAGGGAAATGCCAGATAATTTTGAAGCTCGTGTGGTATTCGGGGGATTATTTTTCCGTCCCAAATGTCGGCCAATAGAATTGCACCATGAGACGAAATGTACAGTTAACAAATAAGAATTTGTACCTTCCTTATAGTCTTCTCCATCCATTTTCTTCATATTGTAAGCGTAATCTTTCATAATGTTTGCCAATTGCGCTTCACTCGTTTCAGCACTCAATGTGTATTCCCTCTCAGTACAAAAAGTAGTAAATTGGTTCCAAACTGTTTTTTTTTGCCTTCTCCGTATTAATGGGAACATTTCCTTCCTGAGAGGGAATACACATTGAGTACTGAAACGAGTGAAGCGCAATTGGCAAACATTATGAAAGATTACGCTTACAATATGAAGAAAATGGATGGAGAAGACTATAAGGAAGGTACAAATTCTTATTTGTTAACTGTACATTTCGTCTCATGGTGCAATTCTATTGGCCGACATTTGGGACGGAAAAATAATCCCCCGAATACCACACGAGCTTCAAAATTATCTGGCATTTCCCTCAAGGTTCCCTGCAAACAAATAAAGTCGTCAAGTTTTTCAGGAAAAATCACTCGCGCTTCGCGCTCGTGATTTTTTAACCTGAAAAACTTGAATTCTTCATTTGTTTGCAACGAACCTATCGGGAAATACCCGATAATTTTGAAGCTCTTGTGGTATTATAAGTGAAAATGTTTCTCCCGAAATAAGCACGTCGTTATATCGAGCTGTCGAGTCAGATATAAGTATCACTCTGAATAGCGTACAGGCGGGGGAAATACAAGTTTTTGATTTTCAACCGTATTGTGATGGAATTAAGGTACAAAAGCCGTAAGGCAAGGTGTCCGACACCTGTGCTGTACATATACAGGGTGCGGCGGAAATAGCTTTCACTTATCCGCGCTGACACTGTCTATACGATACGTGCCTCAGATTTGGAGTGATATTTTTGTTATAACAACGCTTCGACAGGGGACACATTATAAATATGTAGAAAATAAGTAGATTTAGAATTCTGGAAATGAAAATGTATCTGTTTCTTCTTTACAGCGAATTAATTTTAAGAACATTTTAGAAGGTCGTGACTAAACAAATTACTGACTATTGACTGTTTCTCTATTATACCAAACATCTTTCTTCTCTTTTAGATTTAAAAATAAAAGTTAATGTTAGAGAAATTGGTTTTTCAAAAGTTGTTTTCCTAAGCTTACATTTCACATTTTAAGTGTCAGACTTACATTTTTTGACGTGACAACGTCTTATAATTCGATATGGGCTGCGCGCACGAAAAAACATGACGCAATATGCGGCGTTACCTCGTTCTGAGGCGTACCATTTGAGTTGTTTAGCAGAAATGTACAGTCGGGGAAATGAATTGACCGTATTATTATAGTATATTAATGACCGTACATTTCTGCTAAACAGCAGAAATGTACGGTCGGGGAAATGAGTTGTTTAGCAGAAATGTACAGTCGGGGAAAATTGTGCTAAGCAGAAATGTACAGTCGGGGAAATGAGTTGTTTAGCAGAAATGTACAGTCGGGGAAATGAGTTGCTTAGCAGAAATGTACGGTCGGGGAAATGAGTTGTTTAGCAGAAATGTACAGTCGGGGAAAATTGTGCTATGCAGAAATGTACACTCGGGGAAATGAGTTGTTTAGCAGAAATGTACAGTCGGGGAAATGAGTTGCTTAGCATAAATGTACAGTCGGGGAAAATTGTGCTTAGCAGAAATGTACAGTCGGGGAAATGAGTTGTTTAGCAGAAATGTACAGTCGGGGAAAATTGTGCTAAGCAGAAATGTACAGTCGGGGAAATGAGTTGTTTAGCAGAAATGTACAGTCGGGGAAATGAGTTGTTTAGCAGAAATGTACAGTCGGGGAAAATTGTGCTAAGCAGAAATGTACAGTCGGGAAAATTGTGCTAAGCAGAAATGTACAGTCGGGGAAATGAGTTGTTTAGCAGAAATGTACAGTCGGGGAAATGAGTTGTTTAGCAAAAATGTACAGTCGGGGAAAATTGTGCTAAGCAGAAATGTACAGTCGGGGAAATGAGCTTTGACGTGACAACGTCTTATAATTCGATGGAGCCGGCTGCACACACGAAAAAACATGACTCATGCGGCGTTACCTCGCTCTGAGGCGTTCCATTTAAGGCTTGAAGTGCAAGAGAGAGCGCGGAACGAGCGACCAAGAGGCACGTTGTCACGTTCAACTATCGTCAGTAAACCGACTTTACAGACAACCGTTTTTAAATTGAAAGAAAACAAAATTTAGGATCCTATATACCATGTAAACATGGCAGTAAAATGTAACTAACAGCCTTCACTAACTCCAATTCCGCTAACTGCATTTGTGACGTTATTAACTAAAATATGGCCGCCATTTAAAAAGCAATAACTCGGGATGGATGTTCCGGCGAACAGTCGGGCGTTTGGCGCGGAAATAAACGCGTTATGTGATGCCAACCGCAACCGTTGGTATAACTTTGAGGCCACGACTCACGAGGCGAGCGGGCTGCGACTGGTACCTTTAGCACCGTTAACATCAGGCATTCAAATGGTGACAAGGTATTGTAGCTGTAATATTAGAAACTCGCTTATAATAGTGATTAACTGATTACGTTTTACAAACCCTGGATTTCACTTCAATAGATGTCGCTTCCTTCTTTTATATTTTCTGTACTTATTGAATATTTTTTTAAATTAGTGCACCTATCCATCATAGCTTGCTAAAAGTGGCTGATAATTTGTAAAGAACGACGCACTAGCGACAAGTTGAATCAACTTCGCAGTCGCAATCGCTTCATTTCGTGGCCTCGCCGTAACTTTTATCTCTGGCAAAATGAGTTGGCGGCGACTCGCGCCTGTCAGCAGTTTCGGTCACTTAACATACTTCCCCCTTCACTTTAACTATTAACATCACTAGCATCTGACACAGGAAAGTAAATTTATAACGTGGGTCATTCTTGGAATCTGTTTCATCCGTTTCCTACATCATTTAATATAATACATTATACAACCCTTTAGCAGCACCCTGTTAAATGAAGGTATAATAATTTAGAAATCGTGTACACTGCTATGTTTTCGTTGGTTATTAGTGGTAACCCAGGGTATATTAGAGGCGGTTAGGGTTGACAGCGAATAATTATATGTTAATAACATTTGGTCCCAGTGGTCTCATTTCTAGAACACATTTTAATCAATAACAATGAACCGATATTGATATTGGTCAGTATATCACAACACGTTGCGCGACGCAGCGCGTGGGGTGTCGACACGAGGTCCGCATGGGATGACTGTTGAGGGGCAGGAATTTTCAATTAGCAACTTGAGATGGCTGGCAGCAGAAGGGGGGAAGAGAAGAGGGGGGGAGAGATTAGAAGATGTCCCATTGAATAATTCATCGCGTGTAACAAAATAGTTTACATTGAGTGAACTGAACCAAGTACCTTGTCTTAATCTGCCGAAGTTCGTCGACAGTTAGGAGAATCAACCGGATTCTTATTGTCATGGGGATTTGTTTTTTGTACTGCTTGTTATTTGACAAAAGCCATCATTAACATATTATAAAGTATGGAAGCTTGTTGAGCTTCATAAACGTTTATCCCCACAAGTATTAAAAATGGTATCATTTTCCTTTTGATTAGTAAAGTTAGGAAAGTATGGTCCATCAATTGTACAGTATATTTTACCAATTTTTGCCGTTTTGATTAAGACGTGTTTTCTATCTTTTACTTATTATTATTGTACAATATTATGCTTGCATTACTTTACGACCTGTAATGTATGTCGCGTTGATTTTCATGTCGTTTTTACGAGTACGAGTATCGACGTATTTCGCCGAGAATATCGATAAGTTATATACAGACAGATAAGGTTCGTCATATTATGTTCATTTTATAGGCCATATACTTCGATAAAAGTTACTTTTGTAAATTGATATTGGAGCACTCGCCGTTAAAGGCTTTGTTTAAGGGTTGTAACCCTTCACGAAACACGATGATAGATGTTTTATTCTACATTCTAGAACCTAGTTTATATTGCATTATAATATAATATATTAAAAGTTGTTTATAGTCGCTTGCGCATTTACGGTATTGAGGGTTTGATGGCCAGGCCAATCTGGCCTGGCCATCAAACCCTCAGCCAGTCCCAGTTTTTTTGACAGACGTTTATATTCATTCATTAATTTATTCAATTAACGTTGGTGATTCGTTAATGTTTAGGTAATCAAAAGTGCAAGCAAATAGATAAATTTTCATCAAAAAACCTCCGATACCAGACATAAGGATGAAAACATTTAGAGGGACAACATCACCTAGAACACAAACATAGGTGTACGAAAAACGACATTTATTTGGGTCGAATATAAATGCAGTAATCAGGATTCCCCTCCAGTGGGCCGGACAGGTGGGCCATCAGCGACCCGCGTCACAGTAACGACGCCACGTCGCGTCGCCTCGCGTCACGTCACGTGTTGTAATCTGAGAGTCGTTTAGCCCCGATCCGTGTAAAGTAATTAAAACGCTTTAATTACACTCGTTCAGTGTAGGAGGATCAAAATGTTCTCCTGTTGATGACTCGATAAGATTGCTTACATTATTACGGACCACGATGGCTCAGTGGTTGCAGTCAGTTAGTTCTAAAATATTATGCCTATTTAGGACTTAAGTTTACGATATTATAATATTATCGATTTGGGCTTGGAGCATTATAATTTTTTTTGTTAATGCTAATTTTTTAAATAAAATTGTTTGCCTGTTACCTTTTTACACTTAAGCCGCTTAACTGATTTTATTTAAATTTGGTATTACTGGGTTATGGATATAAGTTTAATTTAAAAAAACTACTGTTCTTATTTTAATAAATTTCCGTGTGAATAAATAAATTAAATACCTAAGTCTATACTGCACTCGGCGAAATATGACGATAGCGGTCATTGACTCCCTGTCAAAAACTTTATATTTTCTATACAAAGCCGCGATTGACAACATCTGACACTTCATTATCAATCGCGGTTTATATAGAAAATGACAAGTTTTTGACAGGGAGTCAATGACCGCTACCGCCATGTTTTGCCGAGTACAGTATTATATTACTCCACACCATTTTAAAGTGTGTGTCCAGATCAGCGTGTTACAACATCGGCGCGGCGCAACAGGTGCACTCCTCGCACCTCGGCGTTAGTCGCCGGCACTCTACACTGTATACTACGGTATACACTAAACAGTATACACTATACAGTATACAGTGTACACAGCACCGCGCTAACTGCGGGGTATTAGCATAACATACATCCTGCCGAGCTAGCAGGGTGGTTTACAACGTGATAATACACCTATATATTTATGAGTCTTGCATTGATATTTAATGAATAATTTGAGTAGTGCTCTCAATTCATTTTTAGGTTAGGAAAAACGAATTCAGCTGTACTCGGAGATTTTATCATATGTATGTCTTTTATGTTATTTTTCATATTTTTTTACATAACAATAATTATTGATACTTGCAATACACGAGTATATTAGTATACCTGTTTTTAGGGTTCCGTATTTGTGTCACATACTCTTTGAGTTGGCCTATGGTCTATAGACTAGGCCCATTGGCCCACTGTCGTAGTTTATCATTCTAGTAGGTTTAGGGTCTATTATAGTAGCACCATGATTTTTATACGTTCATGAGTAGCACTATAGAATTGGAAACGTAGAAGGAGTGATCTGGCAGGCGCGGGTATAATGTGATTACGACGCAGGCGGCGGGCGGCGCGGTAATGAAATAAACAGCGCCCGACCAATTGGGCGAATCTGATTAAGTGTTGCCGGGCCGCACACCCGGATATGACCAGTCTGTATCCGGGTGTGCACGGTTATGGGCTGACGTAACAACCGGCCTATAACACCTCTATGTCTCAGTGGCCAGGAGTTATCGTTCGGCACTTAAGCTAGAGGTTAACAAAGAAACAAAAGTCATCTAAGTGTCTGTATTAGATTAAGTTTTTTTATTAAATAAAAAAAAAAGTAATATTATTGTTGGCGACTGGCTGGACAGACCAGAGCCAATAGTTGTGTTTTTTGGATATTTGTTTACTTTTATATGTCACATTTTTTCGTATTGACAATTTATATTTTCGATGTATTTTTGATTTAGTCTATCTCTGAACCTTGAACATTATAGTTGTCGCTTCACATTGTGTATTATTTGGTAGTTGTTAGTTATCCTCGTTATCGTTCATACAGTCTACCTCACCATCGCTATCAATTATTATTGTAGAAAGAAAGTGTAATTTTATGCTTTATATATATTGAATATATTACTATGGTATTCTAAAAAAATACTATCTTTTGTTTTAACTGTTATATTTTATTAGTCCACTAAACTGCTTACCTCACGCGGCCAACCCGCTGACCGCCGAGCGCGTGCCGCAAATCGCTTGTAATTCGTGTTCACAGGTTTAAAGGGTGCTTAAACTAATTGGAGGCGACAACTACAAGCTTGAATATCAAATGGTTAAATTTTAATTTGCCCACAACTTTTCATGTGAACATAAAGTTTTTCAATCGCGTTTTAGATCATAATATTTAATACGCGAGCGAAAAACTTCGTAACCCTTTTTACGAAAAATGGGGAAACGTAGGTGCATGAAATTTCGCACATTATAGTTTATATGGTGAAACATCGAGCTTATATTATTTTGAAATTATGCTTTTATCATACATTTTTTTAACAAATAAAACATTACACACACTACAACACACACACTAGGGACAAGCCTATACATACGAATTGTCATCGAATTGTACTCTTTTAATTATGGTTGAAGTCTGTTGTCAAATTGAAAAAAGATTTAGTTTTTTTATAGAATCTTAAATACTGTTAAGCTAAGTACTGACATACGGTTTTGTTCGATAGTTTTACTCCAAATCGAGTAATAATTACTGTGTGGACCGCAAAACTGACAGCTCGAAGGCTCGCATCGAGCTTCTCGAAGGCTCGCATCGAGCCAGCTTGTTGGAATTAAATGTATCGATTTAGAGTAAAACTATCGAGTTCGAGAGTTCGAAGTATCGAGAGAGTTTTGCTTGACGTTATTGCTCAATCGAGCAAAACCGTATGTTAGTACTTAGCATTAGACAATAATATTATTATTACACGTCGAGTTTGTCATCACTCATCATTTGACTTTATTAATCTGAGACTATCACAGGATTTTTGTCTAAAAAATAATAAAGTAAATTTTTTGACAATAGAAAATTAAAAGAAAAGCGTTGAGAAACTATTTTTTTTATCTGAGGTCGAATTTAGACCATTGGGCGATCTCTAGTATAAATTAATATATATTGTTGGTATTATAGATTACATTATATTACATCTCTTTCACTTTTACTACTATCGTTGCGAATCAAATATGATAAAAAAATTACAAGTAGGAAAAAATGTCTCAAGACTTTAGACCAGTTAAAATTTTTCCACAGTTTATATTTTGTTTGTATGTTTTAAATGCTTTGACTATTCCAGTATTATATTAAATTATATTACTCCACAATAATTATATTATAAAACAAAGTCGCTTTTTTGCCTCATGTCTTTTTGTTCCCTTTAATCTTTAAAACTACGCAACGGATTTTGATGCGGTTTTCTTTAATAGATAGAGTTATTAAAGAGAAAGTTTTATAAGTATAATAACATTCATTAAATAGTGGAGAAATACTGTTATTTTTGGGGTTTCTAATGTGATGTCGTAAATAATTACATTTTTTTCCGCTTGCATTGCAAACGCAGGCTGAACCCTACGAGATTTATCAAAATAATGTACTAAGTATTGTACACTATGAAAAGGTCTACATAAAACTCTGCGATGATATATTATGTCTATCTCATATGGATAATGGATATCCCACAATAACAGTCTTTTGTCATTTACTTTTAACTTTAAATAATGGCAAATTTTCGAAGCGATTTTAAAATACGGCAATAATCATTATTCAATTAAATACTTTAAATACATTATTGATTTAATATAGATCTATATGGCCCTTTACAGCATAATATTATGATTTAAATGAATATTTTCGAAGATATTAATCCTTCGAGCGGGGATTCTCGGAAATGCTATTGTATTCTATTGTTGTCGCGATCACCGGTGCTCGTACGAGGCTTGATGGGTTAATACAGATTCTAAAATTGCGGGACGTAGCTTTTGCGGCGGTATCGACCAATTCGGGCCACGGGTAGTTATGAATATAATTAAAAACTACTGAATCGATTTTAATCATTTCTTTAGTGAGTGACGTAGGCTATATAATATTTTATACCCGTGCGAAGCCGGGGCGGGTCGCTAGTATAATAATTTATAATAATTTTAATACAAAACGTAGTTATTGTCTCAATCCCACTCAAAATCTGGTGCTGTCCGCGCATACAAATCAGGGTCTACGCGGTGCGTGCTACGAGCTACGGCGAGCTACGGCGTAGCGCTCGTAGCGGCCGCTCTGCAGTCTACGACAGTCAGTCGGCGCGGCGCGCTCTAGCGGGACGGACGTGCGACCATACGGCTGACGAAACAAAACTTTCTCCGATACATACGAACTATTATACATTAAATATATATGATTACTTTATCTGTGCTTGCATAAAGACTGTGCTGTGTGTCTTTAGCCGGGGAGTACAAGTAAGTGGAGTACAAGTAAGTTTTTTAAAGTTATTTTGTTATATTTTGAGTTCTATTTTCGCCGGCGTTATCGAGTTGTGTGCATTGTTATGTATGCTTAGATCGGTATCACGTATGGAAATCGGTTTATCTGCGCGAGACGCAGAGCTAATTATGAGGAAAATACATTGTTACTTATTTTTATTTTTAACATTTTTAATCGTCATGTTATCGTCAAATAATTTTCAAAATATTTTATACCATTTGAATTATAACTTTTATACAGGTATGTACTTAATGAAACTAAGTGATAATACTTTAGGGTGTGTATGAGTCCCTTATATTAGAAAGTAATCGTAGCAGCGCTAAAAGAGCATTTTTTTTACTTTTTTATGGGGAAACTCGTGACGCTGGGGGCTAGGGCGCTTGTCCGCAAAAAAACACAAAAAAATGTGGTCTTTCAGTTCACTGTGAAAGTAATCGTAGCAGCGCTAAAAGAGCATTTTTTTTTTACTTTTTATGGGGAAACTCGTGACGCTGGGGGCTAGGGCGCTTGTCCGCAAAAAAACACAAAAAATGTGGTCTTTCAGCTCTGCAACTTTCACAGTGAACTCAATATAAGGGGCACATACAAACCCTAAAGTATTATTACTTAGTTTTGTTACACCCTGTATATTAAATTATTACCTCGTTAAAATAATATTGAGCGTGTATCAGCTAAAGTGTATACTGTATACTTGTTTAGTAAGTTTTCGATGTAAGCTGATACGCGGTCTGCGAGGTCCGCGCGTTCACTTCAACAAGTTGTTGCCGGTTTGCTGAAGGAAAATTTATCACGACAAGGAAAATTTAATTTAACAAGTTCCATTTATAAGCGTGAGGTTTCAATATTACGTTCGGTTTAGCATACACTAGCGACCCGCCCCGGCTTCGCACGGGTATAAAATATAATATAGCCACTGAAAAAAATATTAAAATCGATTCAGCAGTTGGCCCGTGGCCCGTATTGGTCGGTTACCGCCGCAAAAGCTACGTCTCGCAATTTTTAAATATGTATTTATCTTCGAAAATATTCATTTAAATCATATGCTGTAAAGGGCCTGAAAATCTATATTAAATCAACAATGTATTTAGTGTTTGATTGAATAAGGATTAATGCCGTGTTGGTTAAAATCTCTTCGAAAATTAGCCATTATTTGTCGTTAAAAGCAAATGACAAAAAAATGTTATTGTTGGATATCCGTAAGAGATATTTATATGATAATAATTTTAGATATATTTACCATCGCGGAGTTTTCTGTAGATCTTTTCAATGTGTACAATACTTGGTACATTATTTGGATAAATCTCGTCGGGTTCAGCCTGCGTTTGCAATGTAAGCGGAAAAATGTAATTATTAACGACATCACATTAGAAACATTGAGACAAGACAAATTTAAACATATATGATAGTCAAAAATCTTAAAGATTGATAAAGAGAGAGAGGTAAATATGAATGGTATTTTTACACATTTAAATCACTATTATTTGATTCACCCATACTTCCATATTTAATATTATAAATGTGAAAGTGTGTCTTGTCTGTCTGTCTGTCTGTAACCTCTTCACGCACCAACCATTGAACCGATTATGCATTTGGTATGGAGAATGGAGATTGGAGATACTTTGAGTCCGGGAAAGAACATAGGATACTTTTTACCCCGGAAAAATGTATGATTCTCGCGCGATAAACGAATTTTGGCGCAACAGAGTTGCGGGCGTCATCTAGTTATTCATATTTAATATAAATAGTTCGAAACACTTTAACCCTGCAGATTGTAGGTGGAATGTAGTCGTGGTTTAATTGTCGCTATGCGCTATGAACTTAGCTCATAAATCACACGAGCGAACACAAGTTTCGTTTTCAATTACTTGTTAGTTTAAAGTTCGGTCTAAGTTCACTTGCCACACAGCGCGACATACACTTTTTAGGATTCCGTACCCAAAGGGTAAAGACAGGACCCTATTACTAAGACTTTGATGTCTGTCCATCTGTCTGTTTCCAGGCTACATCTCAAGAATGGTAATAGCTAGAGTGTTGAAATTTTCATAGACTATATTATAATATGTTTCTTTGTTGTCGCTATAACACGAACAGTAAAACAAAAAAAAATTAAGGGTGGCTCCCTTAAAAAAAAAACATTTTTTGGCTATATTTACTACCTCTATTATTTTACGGAACCCTTCGTGCGCGAGCCCTATTTGCACTTAAGCGGGGAATTGACTACCGGGCTGCCCGCGGGCCGCCCGGTCTGGCACAAGTCTGCCGCTTGCCCCTATTGAACACACACAAAACGGGCAAGTCAGTCGAATAGATAGAGAGCTGCAGCTCGGTCGTGGACTCATGGACTCGATATACTTTTTAATCGGCATTGATTTCTTTGCATTTTTCAATAAGTTCGCTGTAAGCGGCTTTACGTAGATCGGTGTTCATGTAATCCTTGCTTTTATAACTTTCCACAAAGGATGCGACCGGTAAATGGAAATAAACGAATGTCAAAATTGTTTTTGTTGGTTTTTCTTAAGTTTAATGTTTGCATTGTTTACAATAATATGTTTTAAATTAATATTTTAAGTGCACTCCAGTCGCTCTACAAGGCGCAAATGACGACGGGCCGCCCGTTGCGACCATTAGCTTTGTCTACACTGTGCCTTTTTCTGTTCATCAAGGGCATGCGTTATAGCGCAGTCAACAGTGAATGTGAGGCATGCCCGAGACGCATGCCCTCTGACCGTATCCAAAACTTCAAAAATGACAATGTTGGCGTTGCGTTCGTTGACGCATTTAAGTTGAATGAAAGAAAATGACGAAAATTGAAGACGAAAGCGCATAATGTGGACATAGCTATTCACGTACAGACTTGCCCGTGCCCGCGCGGGAAAAATGCGACCTCGCGGGCAGGCTACGGGCACGGGCCGGCGGGCATGTCTGTGCCCGTACCTAGGAATTGACGAGCAGACATGCGACAGACCTGCCCGTGACGGGCTGCCCGTAGCGGGCGGCCTGGTAGTCAATTCCCCGCTTTAGCCGAATTTTAATATATCATTTACTACATTTTATTATGACTTCATTAATTAAAAACATAAAATATCCTGCAATTTTTTATAATATAAGAAATATATTTCTATTAAACTTGTAGAATTGCTTTACTATTAAATGGTGAGTCAGACAAAAAAATGTTTTACACGAAAGCACGCAGGAAACTAGAGTCTGAACTATGGAGGGTAGATGGAGGAGAACTATCTTATATGGGGGATATTTGAAAAAGTGTCCAGCTGTACGCAGTAAATAACAGTTGAAAGTGGCGCTAGCTGCAGCAAAGGGTATGGAATGAATGTAGCCGTTGGTGACAAAATACTTAATAATTAAATAATAAATAAATAACATAAATAACAAAATAAAGAATACCAATATATATTGAAAAATATAACCTAAAATAGCTGAAATAAAAGCTGCTAAATGATTTAAAATTTACCCTGTTGCTCCTGTAGCGCCACCCTAATTTAACGCATTTCAGCGGACACTTTTTACATACAGAGATAGTTCTCCTCCATCTACACTCCATAGTCTGAACCCAATTAACTACAAATTACAATGAACGATTTGACAGCATCATTCTAATGTTAATGCAACATTAAATAATTATTATTGGGATTAATTAATCAATTAAAAAATTGAGTTTATTAAACGCTTGTTTGCATGTTACACTGTATAAAATACGAGTAGAATAAAACATAATTAATTTTATTCTGCTCTGTAGATGTTTTTGATGAATAAATTAATTTTGTTGTATAAGTATCTTATTAATATTATAACGGAAACAAGTCTGTTGGGTGTAGAATTAATTCTGGTTTCCGGGAAATATTCCTTCACGAAGAATTGACTTAATTAGGCTAACTTTGTAGTGATCTAATTTTGTACAAAATACACAAGACGTCTATTAGAGTCAAATTATTATTTACGATGAAAGCAATATTGTTTTTGAATAAAACATTTTTATGGAAAATAGCTGCTTGACGACAAGACTTGTTGATGAGCAATTAATATGTCCGGCTTCCGAAGCACTTCGTTTGTTCGTTGATTACCACATGATTCTTTAATCTCTGTTGCTCTGAATCATCGTTACCAATTTTATGCGCTTAACGTGTAGTTCTTGAAATAATGTATTTGACAAAATAACGTTTGCCAGGTTAGCCAGTTTAGTTACATCATTTTGTCCTACTCAGAAATTAGTCAATTTGTCAATTATTATCTATGTTTTATATTCTTTTCTGGTTCTTCTCGGCGGGGTAGTTCCCGAACCGGTGGTAGGCAACGTAGTTTCTTAGTTCTTTCTACGACTTTCAAAAAGTGTATCATGATACCCATTTTGAATAAAAAGATATTTTTTTTTTATCTTCATGGTTCACAAGACCAGTGATGAAGGTGTCTATCTCATTCATATTACGAGAAAATATACACAATCAAATCTTCGTTTTTATTAACATAATAAGCGGTTTCCTTAACTTTTGTTGCCCGATAATAAGAGGACTGTAATATGGGAATTTCTATTAGTATTATAATGTTAACAAACATAATATTAGTGCTGCGGTTGCCTAATGAGTATTATGACCTACATTGTTGTGTCAGATGTGACCGTCTGAGTATTTCGATTCAACGATTTTAATAAAAGGCGGCGGCATAAATACTAGAGCCGATTGTCCGAATTCGCGCGGCATAAATACTAGAGCCGATTGTCTCTCCCGTAGGCTGAGACAATCGGCTTTCCTTTGTACAATATACAGTTGTATACAATATATAAAGTTCTTGTATAAATGCTATTATCTTCGACGACCTTCGTGGCTCAATGGTTACAGTGTGTGGCAACTCAAGCCGGGGGTAGCGGGTTTGAATCCCGCCGCCGGAACAAAAAGTTTTTCAATGTTCCTGGGTCATGGATGTGTATTAAATATGTGTATGATATAATAAAAAATCTTCAATATATGTATAGTATAAAAGTATTAAATATATTTCCGTTGTCTGGTACCTGTAACACAAGTCCTTCAGGTACTTAGCACGGGGCCAGACTGACGTGGTGTGAAGCGTCCATAGATATTATTATTATTATTATTATATTATCTCTAAATCTTATCTCTAAATTGTATAAATGCTATTTTCACCCATAAAATACCTAGAATTCTCCTGTAAAGTAACTTTCCTTACAGGAGAAATTTTTGCGCGTGTCAAGTAAAAGTGTTTAATTTTATGAACAAAATACACAGAAAAAAATTAGCACCTTACCAATTAAAATGGATTTTAGCCAGTCGAAAATTAAATATTGACCAACCAAACGAAGTGATTGGTGAGTCAATAATTGTTTTAGCTGAGTGGACGTATCGGCTACAGCGTGATTCGTGATCAAATAAAAGCTCTGTCATTTTTGTTTGGTCCAAAATGTTTACGTCTTGTATGGCTAAGGCCAATAAACTGCATCTTACACTACATTTTTTTTCAAATTAAATAATTCAAAGTAAATTAAAAAAAACGAACTCTAGAACAAACATAGCCGAGACTATGGTGCCTACCAGCGGTTCGGGAACTAACCCGGCGAGAAGAACCGCGCCATGCTTTTATCATTTACGTAAATCATTATATTTCTGTGCGCATCAAATTGTGGAATGTGGCTAGCAAGTTCAGAATATATTGGATACTGAGAAATCTTACCTTTATCATATTATATTAATTATATTCAATTCCAAGTCCTTCAGTAACAAATTTATAATCTCCTGCACGAAGGCTTAATATGAATACTTGGAATAGCTGCTCTACTTTGATATGAATATTGATATATTCAGAGTTTCCTCACAAAGCCGGAGCCGCCGGAGCCGGACAGCTGGACGGCCGGACGACCGGCAACACATGCGTTATTAATGTCGTCGCCTGCCGTCGGTAATCCAGTCTTTGTCTACTAATACCCTCACAGAGATTTAATCTCGTTTAAGTTTCCAGCTTATAAGTTAGACCGAGTGTTACTCGCACTTTGTACTCGATATTAAACTCAGGAGCCCCGTGGGCCGTGATGTACAACGTTTTAATTACTCGCTGCCCGAAATTCCTAGAAACGAAAACACGGCCATTAAAAGTTTAGGGTTGTCTCGTTAGATTTTTTCATTTCCATGCGTAGCTCGGGAATGCTAAAGACGGGCGGTTGACAGCCGTCAGTCTGACGGGTCGTCAGGTTGACAGGTCGTCAGGTTGACGGCTCTGAGCCAGACGGGAAGCTCCGCAATCCGGAATATTGAGAGCGGCAGTGAGTAATGTTCGGGAGCTGCGGGAGGCTCGTTTTGTTCTGTAATGGATTACTGTAACACAACATTTGAATTTCCTTGACACTATTGACACAGCCTTTGTGACGTCACGACTGTTTTGTCAGGCCTCCATTAGGTGCGCATGTACAGATATGTCGTCGGCAGATATTGCTCCCAGAAGAAAACCGTCTACATGTTTAATGTGAGATCAATTCGCTCATTTTCATTGTAACTTGAATACGCGATGGGATGCAATGATTTACGTAAGGTGGCAAAGAGGATACAAAGTTTAAGTCTGAGCTTTCACTATAAGCTACATCGGGGTTATTGTTTTGTTGAGTGTAGACAGTAGACTATATAAAACACTTAACACCTACGCAAAATGTCTGAGAATACGTCCACTATGTGCCTACATCTAGAGGGTAGCAAATATCGTTTATTCCCCCTAACGATGCTTTACAAAGTGTCCAATAACCTATAAACTATCAAACTTCAATACAGCCACGGCTGGCGGAGGAGACGTGTTAATTGTTCCAACATGGCGGCGATTACCGGCCAAGTGTCATCGCGGTCATTACACGCCGATCACACCCCACCCGACCACACCACACTATACGTGCTCGTCCCACACACGTTTGACAGTTTGGATATCACTACTTAGTATAAAACAAAGTCTCTTCCCATTATCTGTCATTATTAATGCTTACATGTTAAAGCGATGCCACCGTTTTTGATAAAACATTTTACAAACAAAGAGTGGAGCACGGAAAAACTACTTTTTTTCATGAAAAAATGCACAGTTATGGCAGAATAATATTTTGTGCATACGAAGTCGCGGGGAACAGCTAGTTACATCTGTAACTGTGAAATAGTGAGCCGTCGACACCCGTCACCCAATGTTACTTCCGTTTGATTAGACACTTTGACGGATAAGCTATTTCCGCACGTGGGGTGGGCCGTGGGCATAAGTTAATATGCCTTTTACACGTCAATAGACTTACCTTTGACACAAGTAACACCCGGAAAATTCTTACCCTTAACACATGGATCTGGAAAATACCTACTTTTAACCCAAGAAACACACGAAAAAGACTTACCTTTAACATAGGAAACACATAGGGAAAATATACTTACTTTTAACCCAAGAAATACACGAATAAGACTTATCTTTAACAAAAGGAAAACGCGGCGTAATGAAATGTTTTCCACTCACAAATAAAGCTAGTTTATAGCAACAACTGTCCGGTGGTCGTTCTGTCTCGTTACACTTTTTACAACTAATTAACCGACTTACCGGCAACGTACTCAAAGTTTTTACAATACTATTAAACATACAATTTATAAATGCCAGTATTTTTATTTAAGTTTGCTACTCGTTTTTTGGTATAATTAGGTCAGTCAGGAGCTAGGTCAGTTTTCACTTGCTCATACATACTTGCTACAAGCAAAAAAAGCATCCAGTTAGTCTAGAACCTAGATAAATTGAGTTAGCATTGCACCGTGAGTGTAGATGTCAAGATAGCTTACTTTGTTATAAAAGTATGTTTTTTTTATTTATTTTTTTATTTATTAACCAAATAAAACATACAATTATTCAACTTAATTAAAAACAGCATTTAAAACCAATGAGGTTTGTACAATGCTGCGATACAGTCCTATTCACAGATATCGTTATAAATAAATAATACAAACTAAAATATATTAAATATCACTTAACAGGTTAGTTGATACTTGGTACTACATAATATTATAAAGTTACTTTATACGTTAAATAGGAACAAGATAGATAAAAATTAGGTACTTAAACGTTATCTATTTGAAGAAAATAGGTTTTTAGTTTATATTTAATGTTTTGTGTGACTGCTCGAGTTCTTACAGGGTGTTCAGTTAATACTTTTAAACTTTCATTAAAATATTGTTCTTTTAACATAGTATACTTAAATTTCGTAAAAATTGGTAAGATTTTACAATGCTTGAATAATCCGTAGTCGTTATTGTAAAATTTTTGTTTTATGTTTGGAGAAACTATAGATTTTAAAATTCTTAATTCCAGAGTGTAAATTTGATTCAAATAGCTTTTATAGGTACGAACATAGGTGCTCAGGCCGTAATTTATGTACGACTCTGCAAGCGAATTGTATAACATTAATTTAACTTTAAACGGAATTCTATTTTTTAATATGGTAATGTTGAAACCAAAAAAAGTCGTAGTTTATCGCATACGATTTTAATGTGATGGTTCCAATTAAATTTATCGTCTATTATCAACCTATCGGACCTATCGGACCTATCGGAAAGTCTTAGGGCCACTTGCACCATGATGTTTAACTCAGAGTTAAAATTAACTCTGAGTTAAACATCATGTCATATCTGTCACTCACCAAGTGAGTGATAGAGATGACATGATGTTTAACTTGAGTTAAACATCATGATGCAAGTGGCCCTTAGTGGTCTGGAACAAAACGCTCGTGAAAACAACGTTGAAATTAACGGAGTCCCGGAACGTAAAAATGAAAACTTACTTAAGACCTTTACACAGTTGACAAAATCGATAAACCAAGAGTTCTCACAGGAGGATGTAGCGAACTGAACGCTAACGCTAACGCTAACTGAACACTAACTGAAAGGGTCGCTAAACTGAACCGCGATAACACACGGCCTTGCACCGTCATAGTTAAACTAAGATCAGTACGTCGTCGAGATACGCTTCTAGCAGCTGTTGCGACGTATAATAAAAAGAATCCCAAGAATAAATTGAGCACATCCCACTTAGGCTTTGACGGTACCAGCACACCAGTATTTTCACGGAACACCTGTCGCCAGCGAACAAATCTCTTCACGCTGCTGTTCGTAAAAGAGCAAAAGAACTTAATTACAGATTCGTTTGGGTCCGAGCTGGTTGCATCTACACACGCAAAGACGAACATAGTCAAGCTCTATTAATACGCAATTCCGAAGGCCTTAAAAAGATGTCTTAACTCGTTAGCTTTAAGTACCGTTTAACTACTACTAATATTTATACTTACTTATATTTAACATCAATGTTGCTTGCTATCAATATATCTGATTTTAATATGGACATTTATTATCAAAATGTAAGAGGCCTTCGGACCAAGACCAATGAAGTATATTTTAATATCCTAAATTCGAATTATAAAATTATTGTATTTACTGAGACATGGCTGAATGCGGGAGTATGTACAAGTGAGTTATTTAATGACAACTACGTTGTTTATCGCAGTTTATCGCTCTACTTCCAATAATAAGACTGACGGAGGAGGAGTCCTAATAGCGGTATCGCGAGACATACAATCCGTTCGTATGAATGCTTGGAAGACAGACTGCGAGGACCTATGGGTCCAATTAAATGTGGAAATTAATAATACTCGAAAGAAACTCGGATTGTGCGCTGTGTACCTCCCGCCTCCAGTCAACCCATCAAGCTTACCAATGTTCCTGAGTAACGCCGGCAATGTACTTAACCTTATGGATGATGTTATTATGATTGGAGATTTTAACGTTGGTTTTATCGATTGGTCAAGCGTTGGTGACTTCTATTATTTGATACCTAATAACTGCAATAATACTCTGGGGAATGCTTTAATAGACTTTATTAATTGCAACGGCCTATATCAGTTTAACGATATCCGTAACTGTGATGGTAAATTATTTGATTTAATACTTACCAATCTCCAGGGAGCGTCAGTAAAACAAGCCCCGAATCTTCTTAGCAGACTTGACCCTAAGCATCCCAATTTATTAATTTCCATGCAGCCAATCAATACAAATTTTTTGAACCCCAAGTGTCGTCGGGGTTATAATTTTTTTAAAGCTGACTATACCAGCATCAATGATAAACTTAGTACTATTAACTGGTTGGATAGCTTATCAGGCTATAGCGATGTTGACGAAATGGTCGATTATGTAAACAGCGAACTGTATAATGTTTTTGAAAGTTACGTTCCTAAACGTAATATAGCGCACTACAGCTTTCCACCTTGGTTTACTAAACCACTTATAAAGCTCAGACGCGAACAAGATAAAATAAGACGTCGTTATCTAAATTATAAAAATCCTAGAGATAAGTTCGAATTTGATATCATTAGGAGTCGTTGTCATAAACTACTAAAAAGATGTTACGTTAACTACATAAATAAATTGGATAGTGATATTAAAAATAATCCCAAGGCCTTCTGGAGCTATATCAGGGACAAACGAAAGGGCAAATCTTACTAGCCCAGTCAAATGTTTCTCGAACAGAGTAGTGCTAGTACTGGTCCCGATATCGCCAATCTCTTTGCATTGCACTTCTCCTCGGTTTACGTCCCCAGTACGGCCTGTGCTCAGCGACCAGTTGTGAGTAATGGGCAATCATTGGGAGGAATTAGCGTCACCGACTCAATGGTCCTTAGACAAATCAACAAACTGGACATTAACAAGGGGGCAGGGCCCGATGGCATCCCACCTATTTTTATTAAAAAATGCAGTAAAAACTTAGCATACCTTCTTGCTTTAATTTTTAACCATTCTTTGAGTACTGGCAAGTTCCCTTCGCTCTGGAAGAGAGCTAGAGTGGTCCCTGTATACAGAAAAGGCGATGAAAGCTACGTTTCCAATTATAGACCAATCTGTATTTTATCCTGCTTTTCCAAGCTCTTTGAATGTCTCGTTTACCCAATTGTTTCATCTCACTTTGAGCAAATTCTCAACGACTTCCAACACGGTTTCAGAAAGAATAGATCAACAGAGACAAATCTCCTCGCATACACGTCATATATTTCGCATGCAGTCGACTCGACGTTGCAGGTTGACGCAATATGTACCGACTTTTCCTCTGCATTTGACAGAGTGGATCACGCGTTATTGATTTCTAAACTGGAGACGTTTGGTATCTTCGGTGCCCTACTAGCCTGGTTTGCTTCATACCTAAAAGGCAGAATACATTTCGTATGTATAGATGGTTTTGAATCACTGCTCTATCTTGCTCTATCTGGAGTTCCCCAGGGATCCCATCTAGGTCCCTTACTATTCTCAGTATTCATAAACGATATTGTTCAGGTGATAAATACTGTATGCGTTCAATGTTCGCCGACGATCTCAAATTGTATATGATTGTACACTCACCAAGGGAGTCGCTACTTCTGCAAAAGGATTTAGACAGTATTAGCAAATGGTGCTCGACAATAAAATGACATTGAATCCTAAAAAGTGCTTTCATGTTAAATTTACTAGAAAAAAGTTACCATATCCCTTCCTAGAGAGTACACCCATCTAACAAATACCCTATAAGTATTTGTTAGATGGGTGTACTCTCTAGGAAGTCAATGAAATACGTGACCTCGGTGTCACTCTGAACACGAAGCTCACATTCAACTCTCACGTGAATAACATCGTTAAAAAGGCGTCGCAGATGATAGGATTTATAAAACGTAACAGCAAGGATTTCTCTATTAATACAAAGGTCACCCTTTATAACTCACTAGTAAAGAGTCATCTCGAATACGCTAGCTCCATCTGGAACCCTGCTACCGCCGTTCTGTCGCAGCGTATTGAAGCAATACAAAGGTCGTTTACAAGGCATTTAGCCTTCACATGCAGCGGTATATCTCATAGGGCACCGTATATCCAGCGTCTCGGGTTCTTCAAAATTATTTGCCTTAAGATGCGGAGAACTACTCACTGTCTATTACTTCTCCACTAAATTGTCAATGGCCATACAGGTTGCACTGAACTCCTACACTATTTGTCGCTAACCGTACCTTACAACTTACCACGTAAACCTATTACTAAAATCCTAAGGGGTCCTGATTCCAAAACCAATCTAGGGTCTAATGCTCCTATCTCCAAAATGTGTAGTGAATATTGTACGATTAACAACGCATTGACCGATATCGATATCTTTCATGATTCATTTAGCCAGTTCAAAAACAAAAATTGCAAGCACTTATATGACTGATATGATGATAATAATGAATGTATATAGGTATCATATTTTACTCTATCAAGTAATTATTATTATTATTATTTATTTTTTTAATGAACTCTATGTCGATTAAGTTATGAAAACTGTGATGTTATTTGCTTTAATTAATTTAAATTTTTTGTAGATTTCCCTTTTTTAATAATTATGATTTGTGTTAATTTATTAATTATTGTTGACAAAAAATTAATAACGCCTAATTTAATTTTTTTAAATAATTTTACCCATTTGATCTTTTTATTTGTATTTTCTAATATTATTTTATTTAAACTGCTATTAGTTAAGATTGAAATGTATTCTATGATTCTCATAGTTTTAAGTTATTTATTATAATTAATTTTACTTTACACTAAATTTTAATTTTATTTAATTCATTATCATAATATTTTATCGATTTAATTGTGTTTTGTGAAGAAATCAATTTTTATAATAAGTATTGTATTTGTAGAGCTATAATCGTGAATGCTGTGTCGCCTGTTAAGGTACATGCATCGGTACAAATTACTATTATTGTGTTTAACAAGGTTTAAATGCATGTACTGTTCGGTGTCCTTAATTTCAATAAATAAATAAACCCAAGGTATTTTTGGGAGCTTACTTCCTCAATAGCCGGACAATTAGTACATGGGTCAACTTTAGTAAGATGCAAGCAGCTGTGCTCATGAGCAATTAATTTAGTGTTCAGAGATTGTTTCCGAAGATATGGTGACTTAATACACAATAACTTGCTTTTGGAGGTGTTGACATGACACCAGCGTTGAATTGCGTCTTTTTGTAAACGCTCAAGTGCCTTATGGGGATCCTCATCGGCTGACAAGAGACAAGTATCGTCGGCAAATTGATAACATAAACAAAACTTTAGACAGTTACACGTCATGTCGTTTACATAGGATAAAAAATGGGTAGGTCCTAGTACCGACCCTTGAGCTGTGCCATCGTCGATTGTAATTTTACTACTGTGGGTGTTATTAATTTTAACATTATAAGTCCGGTTTTTTAGATAATTTTGGCACCACTTTAACATTGGACCCCTTATACCACAATCGCTTAATTTTTTTAATAGTTTTTATGGTCTAAGGTGTCAAATGCCCGGGAAAAGTCAATAAAAAGAGCGAGTACATATTTCTTTTTATTTAAATTTTTATTGACCTCATCTGCAAAGCGAGACATGAGGTCGGCAGTACCTTTACCTTTCTGGAAGCCAAACTGATTCTGGTATAAAATATTATGTTTCTTGTAGAACGTATGAATTTGGTCATTAAAGAATTTCTTAATTACTTTATTTATAGCAGGAAGCAAAGTTATCGGTCGATAGTTTGCGTAGTCATTCCGTTTTCCTTTTTTGTAGATAGGTCTAACACATCCTATTTTCAATTCATCGGGATAATCAGCTGATTAATTAGATTCGATATTGCTAGTGCTAGACCATCTCCAGCAATTTTAATATCTGACACTTTAATATTGTCAATTCCCGGAGCCTTGTTTGATTTCAATGTTTTAATTATATTATTAATTGACTTATAATTTGCCTTTTTAAATAATATGTTGCAGTTGACAGGTTTAGTGTAAGTATTAGGATTTAGGAGGCTTATACTGCATTTTGGAACAATTGTTTTAGCCGCTTTATCAAATTCACACGCAAAGTTTTGTGCCAGCTCCCTGGAAGATAGCCCTTGCGCATCAAAGGCTCTCAAAATTATTTCATCCAGTGAGAGCTTAACACGACCCGTCATTTGATTTATGATCTCATATATTTTTTTAATGTTTTTGAAATTTTCAATTATGTGGTTAATGTAGTAAGCGTTTATTTTATTTTCTAATAGTTTATGTACTTTGTTTCTTATTTTATTATACTTTAATCTTAAAGATGGGTCATGCGAACTATTTTTCCAAGTCGAATATAATTTATCCCGTTTGGCACAGAGTTCATTTATATTATCGTCCATCCAAGGAACTTTAAAATTTTTACGTGTTATTTTTTGCGAGTATATGCTTGATTTTACATTATTTTTGGCGTTATTAATGCTATCACGAATGAAGTTTAAAATATCCCCAGGATTTTTCATACTATTTGTTTCAGTCCAGTTATTTTTTGAAGTTCCTCATAATAATGTTTAAAATTAAAGTATTTATTTGTTTGAACATCCTGTGAAGTGGTGGGCGGAGCGTCGTGTACGCAGGTAAGTATAATTGCACGGTGATCGGCTAGTACAATGTCGAGCGCTGCCGCGTAAGGATCTGATGTGGGGAATCGCGCGAATATGTGATCGATGCACGATTTGGTAACATTATTTGACCTGAGTTCAACTCTAGTGTAATCCATGATTCCACACATCGGTCCGTACGAGCTCAGCGTTTCTGTATGTGAATTTACGTATGACTTAGACGATTTCAGGTCTATATTGGTGTCACCGATGCTAATCAAATAACGTTCTGTGTTAAATTGTGAGATGTATCTATCTAGTTCCTTAACAAATAGTGGTATACTAGTGGAGGGTGGCCTATAGATAGCAGACAAAATTACGGTTTCATTGCAAGGGAGTTTTAATGTACCTGTTAGGCTTTCGAATGTACTCGTTTTAAAAATAAAGGGAGTAAATTTAATGTAGTTTTTAATATAAATAATAATTCCTCCACCTTTTTTATTGTCACGTAATTTTGTGTGCATGCATGCATCCAGGTATATTATACAGATGAGAAATTTCATCAGATATGCCAGCCTCAGAAATTAAGATTGTGTCTAGTAGGTATGAGTTTTGACAAACGATTTGCAGTAAGCTTACAAAATTTTTAATCATAGACCTTATATTAATGTGCATACAAGAAAGTTTAATATTACATTTTGGAGGTAAGTTATGGACAAACTCGTTAATTGAGGTGCAGTTAAAGATTTCTGCTATGTGCGATGCCATGTTTTTGAAATAATAAGTTAGGTACAATCAATTAGTAATTTAAAAAGATAATAATAAAAAATAAAATACAATTGTGGGCATAGCACTTAGGACGTTTTTTTGTTTGTAATTTCTTTTTCAATTTGCGCTATTTCACAAAGTGAACGAATATGATAGGTTTAACTGTTATTAGTTTTTCTAGCAAATACATTACCCTCTTTACACCATACAAATTCAAAGGATGGTTTTAATTTTGTTTTAGCTTGATACAAAATAGTCTTGGTATGCTTCGTTAGGGTTTCTCTGATAAATATTCGGTTTTCTAATTTATCCTTACTGTATACGTTAGTTTTTAGTGAGCCAGCTGTGAGACGTGTTTCCTTTCCGGCCGCTAACCACTTCTTAGAAGCTTCCTTGGACTTCATGTCTAGGAGAATCATTCCAGGCTTGTCATTTTTATTTGGCAAGCATTTTGCCGCTTGAATATCCGAGCTGCTCACTTCCAGTTTCATGGCTAGGTCCTCAAGGGTTGTGTTTAGGTTTTTATAATCAACTTCTGGAATTCCGCAAACCTCCAAGGTAGTAGACAGTGCCTTTTGTTCAAATCTCTGCATATTTTGTTCTAGAGTAGCTACCCTCAATTCGAGATTTTTGTTTTTGTTTTGTAGATCTTGGTTTTTGTTCTCGAGATCTTTGATTTTTTTGTCCTGATTTTCCAAAGTACTTAGTTCATCACTTAAAAATTCCAGTGACGCCTCAATACCGCCCAACTCCTCTTTTATGGCTTTTTTAACTTCGTGGGTTATGTCAATCGCGAGTTTACGAGTATCGATGCTCTGGTTGGTGGGTCCCGCTTCGACATCCTCCTCCTCCTTATCATCATCTTCGTCTGGAATCATGTAGGAAGATCTGCGCGAGAGATGTTTTAGGCAGTCGTCACAACTCCACTCGATCCCAGGGGAATTACGGAGAGTATGAAGTTGTTTGTTGGTTAGTTTCACACAGGCTGGATTTGCATGAACTATTTTTTCACACCTACTGCATTTCAATCCTGGTGATTTTTTAGTCACGGTTTTTTTACACGTTAAGCACTTTTTAAGTACCATTTCGGGTAGAACATAAAATTAACAGAAATATCCGATTAACGTGCGAACGCAATGACGTTGCGAACAAGACTGAGTTGTTAAATAAGTATTCCATAAACGACGCCAATAATAAATAATTAATAACCCATCTCTGGAAAGTTCTAAAATTAGTGACTTTCTACTGAGCTTCAAAGACTTGTGATCTTGTTTGAGCTCGGAGCTGGGAGTGAGCGGGCTTGAAACGCCTCCACTGTGCAGTGTGTACTGTGTACTGTGTAGTGTGCACGGTAAACATCTCCGGGCCGGAGACGAAGCTAGCTTACTGTCTTAGATACATTATACTGTCCGTTTACTATCTATATACACAGTATATACTGTGTCACTTCAATATTTTTCTCAAATAATATTCGTTGCATTTTGCAAGCTAAGTATAACGGTAAAGAGAAAATTTTCTATCCTTCGTTATGTTTTGTTCAACTAATAGGTAAAATTGCAATCCAAGTGACCAATCTGTACCGTAATTCTATATTTTATGCAACTTCATTGCTTGTTTAATTGAAAACGAATCAGATCAAACACGGAACGAAACCATGTCCGATCCGTTTCCAATCAAACAGCTGATAGTCTTCTCATATACGTCAAACGTGAACTACGTGTAGAGGACTCGAATCAGTGACAGCTGAAGTTTATATTATTGGGTTAAGCGTTTTATTACGATGGCAATGACTGCCGAGGGCTGGCCCCGTTCGAAACCATAAATAAAAGAAGGTAAATGCAAATGAGGCCCCCCCCCCCCCCCTCCTCGTCGCCCCGCTCTTTATTGTCAGCGCGCCCGGCATACATCGCGCTATAATCCCGACAAACCCTCATGTACACTCCGACACGAAAATTGCAAACACTCATCGAGTATAATATGATATTATGAATTTATGAGCAATATTTTCTACGGAAACAATTTTCCTAACAAAGAGATAAGCCTTTTCATACAAAAGCGCCTCAGTGCCACGTAGACGAGGCTTATAACTAACCTATTATATCGATAATATTCCAAATGAAAATGTAGTTAAATCATCTCGCAGACAAAATTCATGTTTAGAATGCGGTCTTTAATTGTGATTTAACGATCATACGTCAAATCTATTATTTATATCCCGTAGCCGACAACAACAGACACATAATAAACATGATAATGCCACTGCCAATTTACTAGACATTATACGCTTCATTACACTGTGAAAATATATTGTTTTTTTTTTTAATTTTTGAACATTTTTAACTTTTATTTTTTTTAACTTTATATTATTTTAAATAGACAGCGTAATCAGTTGATTCGTCTGCTCGTTTTTGGGCTCATTTGGCATCACCATAACAAATAATGTCTTGTTATAATTTGAGCAAACATTTCACACTGTAAGTAATGACTAATGAGACAAGGCAGGAGTGACGTTTTTGGGTCGAGATTTCAGGATATTTTGAACAAGTAACGAAAGTAACACCCGACACGTAATGAATATATTTCGGTTACTTTATGTTTGGTTATTTATCCCTAATTGTTTGTTTAGTATCTCGTTACAAATTATAATTTAATTATACCAAAGCAATTTACTATTATCAAAAACTTTTAAATTAATTCAGTAGTATTTATACGTTAATTAATAATAACATTGATAGTACAGTTTATGCTTTAATTTGAAATTAAACTTTTCGTATGTTTCATGTTAAGTGTGTTTTAAATTTTAAATTGCTTATGACACAATATTTTCGCTTCCACTGTACTGTACTCGTCAACTTGTTGTGCTCGCTCGTCAGTCGTCCCATAAGGTGCTCTGTGTTGTACTATACTGTGCTGTGTGCTTGTCGCGTGCATGTGCACACGAACATAGGGATGCCACTTTGAAACTTGAATGTCGATAAAACGTAATCGAGACGATGAATTTTGTTATGTTGCTTTCAAACATATCCAAATTATTTATTATCTCATATAATAATACATAATATTAATAGCACAAAGAAGACAATGCACATCACGTTACCTAATCCCATGCTGAGTTCTATAGTTCTATATTGTTCATGCTTGTTATAACATAAAATTATCCAGTTTTGAGCGTAGTTCTATAATAATATAACAGCTTATTTATATTTAATTTTTATATTATGTGAAATTGAAAAATATGTAAGTAAATAAGTAATATACTTTGTATAAATCGGTCTTTGTTCTGTTACAATGGAAACGCGAGCGGGATTGATATTAAACATTGGGAGTAAAAGTATTTCTGAAGCCTTTGAAACCTTTTAAGTCATTCAAAGTAAAAGAAATGTTAAAAGATATCTCACATCTCGACCCGGTTGAGACACAAATAGAATAAAGAAAGTTAAACATAAAGGTTGTAAAGTGCCTTAAATCTTAACGTTTGATCTAATACTTAAATTGCTATTTTGTATTACATAAAATTTTGTATTACATATCAAAAGAAACGTGTACGACAATATCGTTAAAAGCTACAAAAATAGGAAAAAATATAGCTCGATTCTCACATTTTTCGATAACCTTATATCCAACACTACGTTGGACAGTATTAAATATATAAAGCGGACCGAACACGCCCGACCATCAATTACTTAGTTTTTAATTTACTAAAACGGCACAAGCTTCGTACTACACACTACAGTACAGGTGCAGTAAACTTCACTTCTTAGCGAATTTAATAAAGGCGTCCTCGTGTTACATACGATGAAACCGCCCTGACATACTAAGCTTATATACGAGTAGGATCTTTTCGACGCAATGTCTGCTACAAAATAACACGAAACCTCATTCAGGCTGAAAGTGATTTCCTTCAATAGGCTATAAATATTCTGATACTAAATTTAGCTTTATTTAAATCACAAAGTTTGTAAGTACACCGCCCACGAGAGCTCAGCTTAGCGCTCTTTTATTTGAAAACTTGATCGAAACTACAAAGTTTATTGAAAATTAAGCAGCAGTCGCAGCTCGCACCGCAGATCACAACACCGAGCGCGGGCTCCGACTACAACACAAACAAAACGAAACTGAAATGTGCTGCTAACTAAATTTTAATTAATTTACAAGTTTCATGCAAATGATTTTATCAAGTTTAGGTTGAAATCGTTCAGTAGACTTTGTTTTGTAATCAACCTTCATAATATATACCGAGTAAATAAACACCATAGCAACGTCTTGAATTAATTTCAGGAAATTCATTTTCACATTTTGTAATATAAAGTTATGTGTCTCGATTCGCCGTTTGAACTAAACAACACCTGACATTTCGAAACAAAAGATTAATGTCGAGTGTCGAGGAACTTATTTATTTAATTTGGAGGATTCGAAGATATTATAGAAAGTTTCACTTCTTGTTTCCGAAGCGCATGAACATTGAAAACGTCACAATATGTAAGGTGTTTCCTTATTATAACAATTACAGAGGGATTTATTTTGGTCCAAATAATGACTGGGATGTCACATTACTGGAGCCACTGGAACCGAAATCAATGTCTATACATGTGTAATGAGTCGAAAACAGCTGCCGACAATGTTTCACACCTCACTTGTCATATTTCTTCTCGTCTGATACACCTAACGAGAGTTTTTGTAAGACAAGTGAAATAAAGTAAAGGCGGGAAATAGGACACATTAAATTCATTAGTAAACAGTTGTTCTCCCAAGCTCGATCCAATTGCGAAAAACGCATCTTGTATGCATCTCATGTTAGGTAACAATGTATATAAATTTCCATACTTTTAAGGTGCATAAAATCGAGTTGTCTCGGTCCCTACTGGAATTTATATTTACAATCTTTTCATTTCTCCAGCACAATGGTAGCAGATTTCCCAGCGGCCGGCGACGCGGGCGACCACCACTATAACCTTCCATCTGATACAATATTCAGCAGCTCCAGACAATGAGCTAATATGCATATTAATGCTGCGGTTAAGCTTGAATAAAACTGTAATGTTTTATACAAATGATTCCTAGAATTAAATGCATTGAAAACGATTTTCGTGGCAATAGTTATTAGTAAGAAATAATACTCAACAACCAATCAAGATGATTAAATTGATATCGTGCAAGGAACGTACAAGACATTAGATCTTATAGGCCTCCACTCGACAGTGATAGATGCGTCCATAGATTAGTCATTTGAGACAAATGTCGTCCATGACGACTGTAACGCATGACTACGCATGAAGTGATGATGATCAATGATGATGCTGGAGCGAGGAGGCTACGGGCGTCTGCGAGTAATCGATGTGCAATCAACCAACAAACAATCGCGCTTAATTGGTTCTTGCGGGGACTCCGTGCCCGGCTGTAGATTGTGCGATACCGCAGCGATACTGTGCCGACAACTGGCAATCAGTTCTACAATTTGCTACTCAACTGAATATCAATTGCACGATATTAAATATATATGAATATGAATATAATAGGATATAATTACTGCAATGTTCTCACACTAGAGGCAGTGCATAGACCAAGAGTTCCCAAACTTATTTTGTCTACTGCCTACTTTGAGAAAAGATTATGTTTTAGCGCCTCCCTTGTTTCAATTTAAAATGCATCTAGATGAAATAAATCACCCCCAAGTCTCTATAGACCTTTGGATCTTTGGACCTTCAGCGCCCACAAGGGGGCGTTATCGCCCACTTTGGGAAAGGCTGGCATAGACAGTAAACAAAAAGTTTTGTTCGACGCTTAACAACTACATATTTTTGATATGACGTGTGCAACATTCGGATCTTGGTCGGATTATATTTACTGTGTGTGCTAGTAGCGTCCTCTGCTCCGACCTTTGCTTTGCAATTATTATATTAAGTTCTTAATGAAAGTAACGCTCAACCACTGAACTGTATTTTTAATACACTCTGACAGGCCCTAATGTTCAGACAACTCCCAAACTTACAAAGCTAACAATGCGTTAAGTGCTCTTTAACAGCGTGTCCTGTCGCGACCGTCACGAGTGTCACGACACGCGCGGTGTGACGTCACGTGACGTTGACTAATGAAAGCCGGACATTACACACGGACCGCACTTTCCGGTTCATAACGGACGTTTAGCTGGGCGCCAAGCTAAACGTTATCGCAGGTTAAAATAGCATAAAATGCAGTTGTATTAAAGCCTTCTCTATGTTGATCTATTAATGGATGAGATGATTATTGCTTGCATAATTTATTATACAATCGACGTCGATTATAGACGAATATATCCCTCTACCAGTTTGTAATCGCTTGTATAATATTTGTCCAACATGTAATGTACCAAGTGCCAACGTGGCAAAACAATATAATATTCATAGACGAATTGCGCAACACAACTTGTTAAAGTTCACTAAGCACTTGATATGTTAGAGCCGGCCGCAATTTAATAACTTCAGTTGAAGTTGCTTCTAAAATTCCGCCCCTGGACAATAGCGGCTTACACTAAAGCCAGCGTTAAGTAACACTTTCAAATTCTGACAATAGAGCTAATTCACACTGAGCTCTCTCATTGAGCTAACTAATAATGTTTCCGTGGAATAACGTAATGTATTTCATTTATTCCTTCGAGCACCATAAGGACACCGGTGACCGCGACAGCAATTGAATACAATAGCATTTCCAACATAACAACATTTAGGGCCTGTTTCATCACTTTCTGATAAAGTGCCGAATAGGCTATTCACAGCTTTTTTTACAGATTCTCCATACACCATCTGTCAAGTTAAGTGGTGGATAGCCTATTCGGCACTTATCAGAAGTGGTGAAACAGGCCCTTAATATAATAAATACTCACGGCTGCACTCAGAGGGACACATCACACATGACGAATACTTTAATGTATAATTAAGAGTTTGATACAAATTGTATTGCCTTTATATTATATTATTGAAGTCACGCAATCATGAAAATATATTATATCCAAGTGCGGTGATTCGTATACTGTGCAGTGTGCACTCAATACTCATATTCAATACGCCAACTACATAAAGGCGGCTAGGGCATTGAGGATTAATTTTAGTGCCGCGAGTGACATAAAAACTGTAGCGAGTTATAAAAGTAGAGTTTTATTCCCATCCCGGACAATGTGCGGCATGATATACGTTCAATATCCCCGCCAAATAATAAAGGCGATGGCCGAATTGAATGAGACGGACACAAAGCTCCCCCCATCTCTCCCCTCCCCCCTCCATGGAGCAGGATCCGCCGCTGTTTAGAAAGTCGGTAATGCTTTCAGTTTAGAAATGCACATGGACACAAAAGCCGGAATTTCAGTTACGACTGCGCTGACCATGTTGTGCGATGCCGGTGGGACATGCAACTGCATCTTATTGTCATTTTTTTTTCAAAATACTTGTTTTAAATACTATGTAAGTAGTTGGTATATTTTTTGTATAATATAGAAATAAATTGGTCCTTTCTATAATAACAAAGATATTATATAAAAAAGTTAATTTATGTAAGCATCCTCGTTTTGATTCAACCAAGCCTATAAAAATAAAAACATCCGAAATGCTAGTATAAAAAGGATCGAAAGTTAATCTCCGACTAGGCCAACTTCGTGTTTGTTCTGTTAATAAAGAATGGTTCGAGGAATATAAAATACTTACTCTGTGAATAAAATATTATTCTTCTGAGTACTAGAAGTCAACAAAAGATTCGACTGGAATTACAGCAAAGTTAGATTAGAAAAATTATTTGAACATTTTTCTAATCTATTCCAAGAACTTTATTAGTTATGATTAAGTTATGACCTAAATTCATGAAAAAAGCTTTTGTTTATATACTTTGGTACATTTTTCAGTATTAAGGTGTAATATTACAGTCGCGTCAGCCATGCAATCATAAATTTAAATCCTTTACTCTGCCGATCTACAGTGACTACTAGAACATTACATTAAGTACTTCATATAATTATTACTGTACTTTAAACTTTTTCGTAACAGGGTTTAAAAAAATACAATTATTTCTAACGAAACTTTTATCTTAGGAGTATCGTGATACTACCACATAGTAGCATATTGTACTAAACTTTAAAAGCCTACTCATTATATTAATATTATTATGATAATCTTACACAATATTTCTCCAACAAATGAGGAACAAGCACTTATACCTTTATTTTCTTACAGATCTACAAGTTTATCATTTTTAAGATAAATTGTGAAACAATACATAACATTTAGATCCTACCTTTACGTAATTTTCTTATCGAATTTTTCATTTTGTTGAAAATAATTTATGTAAAAGTGTGTGTGTGTGTGTATGTGTGTGTGTGTGTGTATGTCTCTACTCCCTACTATTTAAATACTCTCACAATTGTAAACTGTTTAAACTAAACAAAAATACAAACTTTTTGGTCACCCTAGCACGTATCCGAGTTAGTAGTTACTCTCTGCTCCCGCTCCGCCTATGACCGTCTACACACCGTGCACGATATTAGCCCGGTCCAGACGCTACATAGTGCTAAGTTGGCTTCAATTCAAACGACTACGTGATTTCAGCTCATCTCGTCCTGTCCGGAGTCTCGCATTCACGATAAAGACGTTGCTCGAAACGTTGCTGAAATAGGTTATCCCTTTAAAGCACATTCACTATTAATATACAGGATGTAACAAAACTAAGTGATAATACTTTAGGGTGTGTGTGTGTTCCTTGTAGAGAGTTAACTGTGAAAGAAGCAGCGCTGAAAGACCAAATTTTTTTCACTTTCATATGGGGAAACTCGTGACGCTGGGGCGCTTGCCCATACAAAAGTGAAAAAAATGTGGTCTTTCAGCGCTGTTACTTTCACAGTGAACTCTCTACAAGGAGCACATACACACTAATGTATTATCACTTAGTTTTGTTACATTCTGTATAAGAACGCGTCGTAGATTAAAATATGTAGCATTATTCTAATTTCTCTAATTTATATATTTTTTTAATCACTATTCATATTATACACCTGAATAAAATGTAATTTTATTCTAAAATATAAGCTAACGTTACAATTTGTGTTTTCTATGAATTCGGAAAATGCTTCGCGTGTGAAGTGTTTAGTTTCGGCGAAGTGGTGTAATGTAACAAATATTTGTCACGGCCGAAACAAAGCCCGACGAGTGTGGCGTGACGCGTGACGCGTGGCGAACTCGCCAGTCGCCACAATAACGACACGCCAATTAACAGTATTTAGATTGTCGTTAGCCGCGGCCGGCCGACACACTTATTACAGCTTTACCGATTCAGTTTTTCCGGCAAACAAGAGTTAGAAATTAGCAGAAACGGCACTGTTGTTGTCCTTTCATTAATTACAAAGTACATTTATTCGCTGGGTAATATAGTGTATTCATTATTTTTTTGACTACAGCGTCCGTGGCCTAATGAGTAGACCTTTGGTTCGCATTCGTAGAGGGTGTAGGTTCAATCCCGGGTGGAGGCGTGTACCAATGAGGCATTTTCTGATCTCCAGTACATAATACGGATACTCATACGGCGAAGTAAAGCATCGTGAGGAAACCCGCACATAGTTGGTCCCAGACGTATTGACAAGTTCTTTCCTCTATGTGCTTGGGCAACCATACGGACATTTCAAAATCTTGTCCCAGACACTTACAGTAAGTTGAGGAGTGGTAACTTCACTCTGAAAATACTGTTTAAATCATCCACAACGGATGTAAAGGGTTAGTTTTTTTAATCATGCAAGGCTCCTGTCTCTCAGTAGACACTTTTCTCCGGTCGACATAATATTAACAACAAGGCACTGTTTCCTCTCATTTAACTTGACTGTCGATGGATGCTTGTATAATGACTGCTAATCAGCAAAGTGCAAAAGGTTTTATTGTTGGACTGTAAAGTATATACGTGCGGACTGTAATGTTCCCTGAACGGAGCAGAACTCGGAGGCAATTGGAATAAAACGTTCGTTTAAACAATTTACATGTTTTACATCTACTTAATTTGTTTTATTTATACAACAAACTCTAATCACCCTCATATAAACTCCTGAGGTAAGACGGTATGTAAGTGCTACTTTTGTCGCTATCCTGTGGTTATTAAACTGCCCATCAACACAACAAATATAAAGTGGCTCTCCAACAGGGCTAGCAGTACAACAGTAGACATGGGAAAGAATCGACATACTGACAGATTTTATCGACAAAATGGCGGATTTCCATCGTCTAACTGTCACTTTGTCTATTCTTCTGTAGAAAGAAATCGTTTCTATGGTGACCATACTACGCCTGCTGTAGCTAGCATTCGTCTGTTTTGTAAGTAGAAAAGGAGTAGGCGCGTCAAAAGGATGTTTTGGATTTATAATATTTAACGTGAAATTAGATTATTACTAAGCCATAATATTATAATTACAAAGGATATTTGATCCTCGAAGTTAAGACTCGGGCGTTTTGTAATAAGACTTCTTCATTAAATACGGAAATTAAACACCACTTTATAACAACTCCAATTTCGCTGGCAATTTCAGAAATATTATACCAGAATTATAATTAATAATTATTATTGACGTAGCTTAAAATTTTTGTACTAAAAACTAATAAACGGAAGTGGTTTTTTATACAGTTAATTATTCGTAGAGTTTCTTATATTATTTTATTACCTTGAATAGAGGCAGTTATTTTCGTTCGTTCATTTGTTATGTGACGTACGTAGCTAAATAAATAGTGACTGACATTTTCACAAAATATATGAAAAAACTTTATAACTACGCGGTACTTTACCTATTAACCTTTGTTGAAGTTTGAACACCTAACAAAGAGTACACGTTAGTCGTGACTAATGAAGTAATTACTATCATACAACAAATTAATCCTTCGATCGCGGATTCTTGGGAATTCTATTGTTGTCGCGATCACCGGTGCTCCTAGGGGCTTGAAGGATTAATGTCAAACTGTCGACACAGCAATGTGATGACTGATGAGTGACGACTAGTATAAGTGATATTTTAATTTTACTGACCGCAGTTTTTTTTAATTTTTTGCCCGGAAAGAATATTATATTCCAATTATTGTTGTAAATAAAAATCTAAATTGATACGAATTCAAATGTTATTTTTTACTATAAATGCATTATAAAATAATGTAAAAAAGAAATCTTTAAGACTTTTGTTTTTGTTTATCTATATTAACTTGAATCTAATAGGACGTATCTTAGCTTAGTGAAAGTTGCCGGACCAAAACACCTGTATTCAAATATTTAACTTTTCTCGAGTACAATACATTTTTGTGGATTTCCCCTGTTCAACCCTTCTTTAAGTATTACATACAATAACGGCATCCCCACAAGCGAACAAACTCGAACAATGTTATCCCGCACAATGGGAAAATTCTTGCAGAAACAGAAAAACTCAACAAAAGGGCCCCGAATATCATTCGAAGTATTTCCATTCGGAAACAAAGTTCAGTAATAAAATGGGTTCCCGGAATATGTTCCGGCGTCGCTCCGGCAACCGGCTTCTTTTAATAACTCACTTAGTGTAATGAACACGCACAATGTACATATAGGTTTCCTTTTCTATAGGATAAAGTAAATTTGTCTTAAAAAAATCGTCCATAATCTCCATACACGTGTCGGGCCCCGGCGGATCCGCCCGCGACGTTCTATAATCAGACTTGGATAAAACTATTACCTCGGGGACCGCACTTCGGAACCAAAATGAAAATATAACGGAAGCCTCTGCTACGGAGCCTAAAGTTACAAGTTGGAAGCCGGCTACATGAAGTTGCAGCAGACGACGTGTCATCGCGACACTACTGGTTTGTATGTTTTTCTATGAAATATACTGTGCAGCTAGCGACACGAAGCTAGCGACACTTATTCATAGAAATACAAAGAAACCAGTAGTGTCGCGACGACATGTCGTCTGCCGCAACTTCATGTAGCCGGCTTCGAACTTGTACCTTTATTTTATTGATATATGACAATTCATTCCAATAAGATTTTGTAGAGGAATATATAGCTCGCAGTATATTTCGCAATAAAGACTAGATCGCGGCGAACGCCCATAACAATTTTATTGTAGTCTAGGCGAGCTCGGACGAGCAAAAAATTGTGCCGCGGCCGGGCCGGGTAAACTTTGTGGAAACTCGCGCTTCGTCCGCTTTTATGACAGGCCCCGGGCAGAAATAACATATTATCGGGGCGTGAAATAGGGGTATTAATTTCTATTTAGCAACACAAAAAATATGAATTATTCAGTCAGGATTTTTGTTTTAAAAGCAAGACGGCTGTCGCCCAAACTTGCGGCTTATCTGATAAGGTGACAACGGGTACCCCGGGACAGATCCCGACAGACCGACAAAGGAACACTAATTACCGCGAACAAATAAACACGCCAACTTGCCGCCGCACCTATCCCTGGCGGAAACTCTGATAAGAAGGTGAGACGATCCTTTAGAGGCAGGATGATCACTTTGACAATGTCTCTCGACTTTTTTATTAGTAAAATGGTTTTAAATAAAAAAAGTCAATTTCCAAAGGATATGAAAACGTGGTTTTATACAACGTTACATCTATAATAGCGTATTAAAAATTGTTAAATTTTTCCCAAGTGAATTAATTACTCATATGGATGACCACATTATGATTTATGACACAATGATCACATCGGCCTTCGTGTTAGCGTTTACTAAAAAATATTGTTACGTTAGAATTAATAAATTATTTAATTTGCAAATTTATTTTTACAGGTACCACACATAATTACTGATTACCGCTCTACAGGGCACGAATTAATTTGCAGTCGGGTAAGTGTTTCCCATTGCATATTAATAATAAATAACTCATCAATCTAAATCATCGCCTCGATCTCATTAATATTTTTAAGTTTTGAAAAAACCTCTAAATGATTCTATTTATTTAAAAGCGCTTGCCACAGAGTATAGACGGACCAAAACACATGAAATCCTTAAACCTAATGTCTTAAAATATCCTAACGACTAGATAATAATAAAACACTACACTTTTCCTGCAGTAATGTTGTATCTGATTGATTTTCGTATACAACGCTGAGTGCTGATAGTTCGTCCATTCACAACCATCCACCGCCGCATTAGTTCGCGTCACACAAGCTGCAAAAATCTCTCATCACGGCTATCTCTCTGCGTCTATCTAGATGCTATCACATCTATCACGATGCTATCACGTCTATCAAGATGCTGTCACGTCTATCGCTGCCTCGTCTCGCCTCGTCTTTCCTCTCCATACCGTCAATCCGCACTTGTACCTCTTGGACCGTACTAGAAGCGCAAAGAAACGAAACTGTAAAATATAACAGACATGGCGAATCTTTTACATTACGATTTAAGAATTTTTCTTTGACGTGGTTTTAACCCACGTTAATATATAGCTATGCAGTGCAAACGTAACATGGAATTTACTTTTTGTCTGTTCACTCTGTTCTCTCTCGACACATTTCTATTACATACATACCGCCGTGAACTCAAATATTTGTATCACTTACACTTATCAGTGATCTAAACGCAAACTGGTACATTAATAGACAGTTCAAGAGCACTAATACGTCACATTGTATTGTAGCTACTGTGACAAGTCAACTCTACATAAAGGTATACAGACATAGTATCGAAATATATTGTGAACGAAATTGTATATATTTTTTTTGTCAATATGAACTTCATGCAAGTTCATATTGGCAATTCACCTGGAACATAACACAAATATGAAATAATGCTCCAAATAAATTTGAACGACATATCAGTTGAATCTAAAACAACATCCAATGTGTATAAATTAGTGAACTAATTGCCCGGCGACGTGTCGGGTGTGTCGGGTGCATTATCACACATTATCGTACATTTGCCCGCTGTAAATTATGGCCGACTTTGGAGGGTCACTGGACCCGCTTATGCAGGGGGGTCACTGCATAATGGAGAGTCGTTGCACCCCTAACATTTGGAAACGTCTGGATATAGATAGCGGAATTCCCAAAAATCTGGAGCTCACTGGATGTTTAGATGATAACTGGGATTACTAAATATCCATACTTAATATTATAAATGCGAAAGTGTGTCTGTCTGTCTGTCTCTTACCTCTTCACGCCTAAACTCCTAAACCGATTTTCCTGTGGCATGTTTGAGGGCTTTATTTATTTAGAGTATTTTAGAGCGTAAATGTTGAGGTAACAGACGTCATATTTGTTATCAGTAGACTGCAACCAACATATAACTAGTTTTGCATTTCACAAGCGGACAGCGCAAACAAATTAGTTTGCCCTAATGTATGTCGGTGAAATAGAGAGTCGTGCTGCCGCTATTAGTTTGGTCGCGATTAGGCTCAAAACAAACATGTTTGGAATGACACAGTCACGAGATTAATATGGTAATCAGTTGGCACAGTAGACAAAACGATTATTTACCATTTCAAAATGTACAAAAGATTATATGTATAAACATAATTTTTAATAAGATATGACAGTTAATATTATATGACTTTGGACGCAAAACGTTGAGGATTTTTCTTTGTTTCTTAATTAAATCAATTGGCTTTCAAAAACATATTTTGATCTGCCAATCAAAAGACCGGATAACTCAATGACTGATGAGAATGACCTGCTGACAGATCTGAACGGCGCGAATATAAAAACTCTCTCTGTCTGTCTGTAGCGCTTCCTGTGTGTCTGTTGTCGATATGATATTATGTATTATAATATTATTATTTTTTTTTGCTTAAATCTAGATTTCCAAACATATTTAAGCTTCGATGACTTTGAGAAGGTTTGTTTTTGACTCGAACTTCAATATTTGTAACATTTGCCGTAAATTGTCTCCTTTTACACTTCGACTTTAAATTATATTAATATGATACACAATGTATTGACCAAAACCATTAGCAACGTGATTGATATTTCACAATGATAAGAAATCTCTGTCATTCACGTAAGAAGCTGCCTCGGGCTGTACTTAATACGTGAAGCCGGCTCGCTCTATCTGATGCTCAACATCGCACCAACACTCGTCATTAATCTCAACTAAACAATTAATTGTCCAGCCTGCCTGACATCTGAATTAACATTCACAAGGATTTACTGTAAAAATAACTACAAAGGACTTAAAAGTTGAAACTCGCAACGAAATCCAGTGGTATTTAACATTTCACTGAGCTGTGCTGTGACAGTCTGACGGCTGACAGCCGCAGTCCGGGGCTCCGCAAGTGGTAATTTGAACATTTTTGTTTGCTACAGTGTTAACTGAGTGAACAATGCCTCAGATTAACACTCACTTGCACAGTTCACTCAGTGAAACAGATTTAACGCGCTTTGTTTCGTGTTCCAGTAAAAATACGGTTTAGCGATTACTGAGCTCAATGCCTGCTCGCAGTTTAATTATTCAGTGGAATAAGATTCAACTTGAATTTAAGATTAATATTTGTATAAAATACATGACCGACTCAAAATTTTCCAACCACAGAAAACCAATAAATGTGTTCGCGGCATTATTAGTAAATTTTCATAAAAAACAAGTACAATTAATGATGAATCTCAACGCAAAGATACTCTATAAGGCTTAAAGTAATAAAGTCTTTTCTCATAAAGTTGAAACGTAACAGAATATATACCGTGTTTTAGAACACAAATCAGGTTAAGTGCCTCGTAACTGCATAACCATATACCGTTAGCTTATAAAAGGACATCGTAACGTACCGTTATAAAATATGAAATTAAAATGCACGAGTATTTATTAATATTGCAATAAAACGGTAAAGCGAACCGCACCTTCTTAGGTAAACGTAATTTGTACTCGTCCGTATGCGACGATATTTTTTATATCGCGATAATACGGGCATTAACGTTTTGTGCATTAGAATTAGCGTGTCTGAGCACGATTAGCTAATACAGCTTATAACAGAAGTAGTAAAGTATGGCCGCACGATAACTTATGTGCAGCTCGCGGCTCGTCTGTGATGTTATCACGATTCACGAGCAAGGAGCACTGACATAGATAACTGACGAATTTTCACTAAAATGAGTACTAAACAAAAATTAATGCAGCAAAGAAAGGTACAAAAAATAGTACACTCTTAACACCTATGACGTGTTACGATTTTAAGTGTGGTTTTTTTCTATGCCTAGTGCCCCTTTAGCATGGCCACAGTAGAAATGCGAAAGAATTGAAACACTGCGGAGATAAACTTGACCGACAAAAATTCAAATAAAATGCCACTTTATGACATAGACTATAGTCTATGTCATAAAGTAGGATTTTATTTGAATTTTAGACTATAGTCTATGTCATAAAGTGGCATTTTATTTGATTTTTGTCGGTCACGGTTAGCTGCGGTAAAGAACGGTACCTTCAGTTTATCTCCACAATGTTTCTATACTTTCGCATTTCTCCCGTGGCCATGCTAAAGAGGCTAGTGTATAAAGTTAATCAATAATACAGATTTCAAACTGTAATGTTTTCCGATATTATGACTTACTACATTTCATGGAGAAATCCTTAAATTTTTTTGCAGAATTAGATATAAAAACTTGCTTTTATAAACCAATTTTTCTCTTGTTTGATTGTACGCTCCCGAGCAGGAATATTTAAATACTCGTGAAGCGTCTTCCAGTCGGCTGACTCTGAGTAACAATTTAAATGGTGGACATATTTTCTTTGTAACTTTTGCATCGTCCTTTGTAATAAAGACGAGTAACCGTAGCGTTATAATTGTCAAAGAATTTTGTAATTTAAATGTCCTTTCCGACTTCTCTAGTCCTACCTAGGGGGATGTTCAATGTCATCTTCACTAGTATATATGTTACAGCCAAAGTAATAAATCTGGATATTATATATATTATCTAGCCATTATTTATAATGTCTACTAAATTTAGATAAAGTGAAAATTGACACAGAATTAATCACATTAACTAGCAATTTTATATATCTTCAAAGACTTGGATAATGTAATAAAACAAGTAGGTAAAGATTATAAAATTATATTTCAATTTGCCTTAAGCATACCTAACTATATGTGTAGCAATATTATACTGTTATTTGAAATGTAACAATTATTATAAAGTTTATTTTAAGAATTAAAATAACATTGCCATAGATAATATTAAGCTACGTTAATTAACATTGTTATAAAGTTATTTTACTTTTAATGTATAAAGTAAATTTAAAGCTCACTAGCCATAAAAAAAAAGAAAAAAATCGACCAATTGCGAGTTTGACTCGTGCACGAGGGGTTCTGTAGCATTATAGAATATAGAGCAAAAACAAACGGAAATTGTGTTTTTTGTATGGGACCTGGGTTGTACCCTTAATTATTAATTTTATTATTAATCATGAAAGTGTAAATACTTCTAAGTATTTAGTGAATATTTCAAGTGCCTACCTGTTGCTATTGTTGATTACGAGCCCAAAAAATCACGTCTGTCCCTTAAATATGTCCATATGTCCATCCTTTAAATATTAATTTTATTTTGGTTTTAGTATTTCTTGTTATAGCGACAGCAGAAATACACAATCTGTGAAAATTCCAGAAGTCTAGCTATAGCGGTTCTTAAGATACAGCCTGGAGACAGACAGACAGACAGACGGACGGACAAATGGACAGACATCGAAGTCTCAGTAATAGGGTCCCGTTTTTACTCTTTGGGTACGGAACCCTAAAAATACAGAGATCAATACACATATTTGGTATCACTCTTCAAAGACTACAATACTAAAATATTTCAAATGAACTGACATTAAATGACTGGGTCATAATTATAATTTATTCTTACAAGTAGGGAGAGGTGATAAGTCGGTTATACCGTATTTATTACTTTGGCTAACTTCGACTAGGTATTATGAATAGCATCCGGATAAAGTGACTAATTAATCACATTGTCTAGTCAACATAGGTATTATATATAATGACCAGTCATTATGTATAATAGCTATTTAATCACTATGACTGTAACATATATACAAAATTGTTACTGTCTGTCCATCCACCTCTTCGCGCATAACTCGCCAACCGATTGACGGATTTGGATAAAATTCGGTGTAGAAAAAGACTTTTTTTTTTATTTAATAAGGGGGCAAACGAGCAAACGGGTCACCTGATGGTAAGCAACTACCGTCGCCCATGGACACTCGCAACATCAGAAGAGCTGCAGGTGTGTTGCCGGCCTTTTAAAAGGGAATACGCTCTTTTCTTGAAGGCTTGCAGGTCGTATAGGTCCGGAAATACTGCTGGTGACAGTTCGTTCCAGAGTTTTACAGTGCGCGGCAGAAAGTTACGCGAAAAACGCACTGTGGAAGACTGCCACTCATCAAGGTGATGAGGATGGTATGTTTTTCGCGTGGGACGATGGCGAAAAGTTGCAGATGGTACGATTCCGAACAATTCCTCAGAGCACTCCCCGTGATACAACCGATAGAGGATGCAGAGTGAAGCTACATCTCGGCGTAATTCCAAGGGGTCCAAGCCGTTTGAAACACTATGGCAGTCAACAATTCAAGCGGCCCTTCGTTGGATACGATCCAGAGGGAGGCAGTTGGTATTTTGGCGCCCCTGCCCAGAGATGAGAACAATATTCCATATGAGGCCGAACCTGCGCCTTGTAGAGTTGTAGGCGTTGGTCCGGACTGAAGTACTGTCTCGCTCTGTTAAGAACACCAAGCTTCTTCGAGGCTAATTAGGCCTTACCCTCTTGATGATATCGGAACTGGACTTTGCTCGATATGTTGACGCCAAGTATCTCAATGCTAGGGGAGATGGTTAAAGATGTGCCCTCGAAACGAGGATATACGACCATTGGTGACTTGTTAGTTGTGAACGTGCAGACTTGTGTCTTGGCGGGGTTGAATTGGACCAAGTTACGTCTACCCCATTCAGAGACCTTCTCCAATGAATTCTCCACCTTAGACACAAGTTCGTTTCGACTCTCAGTGACATTTTGCCGAGAAATATTGGGGGAGCCGGTATATACAGCATCACCTGTACTATCATCCGCATAGCAATGAATGCCGTTGGTCTGTAACATGTCACTGATATGCAGTATGAATAGGGTAGGCGATAGCACACAGCCCTGAGGGACACCAGCATCAACAGACTGAGTTTCCGAGCATCCGCCGTCAACGACGACCTTTATGCTTCTGTCTGCTAAGAAACCAGAAACCATACTGACTCCCGAAAAGGATAATTTATCGTGAAAAATTTACTTACTATAAACCAATATCAGTGCAACGAACTGCAACTTGTGGTAATACCGACAGCGTAATGAACTTAAACAGTTATAAAGTTGTAGCTATATGTATGGTAATGAACTGAAGTTGTGCTACACGATACAGTACTCTATACACTGTATATTGTATAGTATACAGTTAACAGCAACTACTAAACTACTACAAGATTATCACGTTTAAACAATATCACGAGTTAATCGCGTTTGAGTCTCAAAAGTTTTGAAGAGCCATTATACTTAATTAATAACAATCTGAAGGTATTTGATATGTATTACATTTACACTAACAAAGATCATCATTCGTCTCTATTTTGAGCTCCGCAAATGAAATTATTCTTTAACACTAAAAAATAAAACCTTTACATATCCTGTAGGTGATGTGAGTTCTTTCTTTTTTAAATAAATAAGCATGATAAGATATTACAACAGGGGATCCCCGTTTGCTATTACTGTTAAGTATTTCTCATATCTAAAGTAGGAAAAACTGTAGAAAAAGTTAATGAATGCGGGATTATGTAGGAATAAAATCACGCTCGAAGTCACACGATAGCTAATGTGCAGATAAGCCGGGTTTTATCGGCGCGGGCTGGCGACAGCTTCACTTTTAAGTAGAGTGTGATAGTTGCAATAACATTTTATATTGAAAATCAGAGTTGTGGATCCGTCCGCAACACTCCTGAATGGGAACCTATTTGGTGATCACCTAAAATGTACTATAATTGTTATTAGTTCTGTAAAGTGTTAATATTACCAAATAAATTTATTTTCTTTCTTTCTTTCTTTCTTATATTGTACACAATAAAGTATACATAAAATAATATTTCTTAAGTACGATGTATCTGCTATTAACAACAGCACACGAAAATGATCTTCAAAGCAATCTGAGCAGTAAGAGCAAGCGAGCTAATTTATACGGTCTTTAGTGTCCCGTAAGAGCGTCCGTCGCCTAATGGGTAGACCTTTATTCGCACTCCTAGAGGGTGCAGGTTCGATCCCGGGTGGAGGCGTGTACCAATTAGACATTTTCTGGTCTCAAGTACATAATACGGACGCTCATACAGTGAAGGAAAACATCGTGAGGAAACCCGCTCATAGTTGGTCCCAGACGTATTGACTAGTTCTTTCCTCTGGACTAGGCCGACAAAATTGAATAGGAAAAAAATAACACGTCATATTATATTGTCAAATGTCCTCATCAATCATTTTGAATAATTTTGGCGTGGAGAGCTCCCGAGCGACCAATATATCAGCGCCCACGTGGTCACGTGTCACCTGTCACCCCCCGACACCCCCCGGCCACGTGCCGCGCCGCTCATTATGTGTGTTAAGATGACTCCTCTTTATCACCGCTCAACTTTGTCATATTAAAACTTTTCCTAAACAGACGGATTGTGACTGAGAAGTTTCCGGCGCGTGGGACGAGTGGAACAGAAGTTAAACCCTACAACCCTACAAAAATGACAAAAGTTACACCTTAAAAGAAGTTAGAATTATAAGTCCAAGGTAGCAACATCTGTAGACCATCTGCTGCTTAATATTATCAATTATTACGCTTCGCAAGTATATAATATATTTAAAAAGGTTAGTCTTCAAGCATTTAGTACCATCGAGGAAATTGATCCCTATGCATTTGAGAGACCAACGTCATTTGGTCGATCATGTCAATTCAATGTTAATTGTGATCTGTCTGCTGGGTTTGACGTAATGCGACTAAACTACGTAGGTCCTCCATCTGCATAGGAATCAACTTCTCTGATAGTACATGTATTATGCTGGTTAGCTTCTATAATAAAAGCTGGTACGCCGATTTTTTCACAACGCATATTAATTAACTTGTAATGACCTGAAACCAAGTTCTAGGAGCTTAATATTAAGTCTCAATAATAGGAGCTTAGACTGTCAACCGCGATAGAACCATCGTAATTAACGTAAAAGCCCCACGAGAGCAAAAAGTTACGTCGGCCGAGAACTCTACAACTATACCGCGTTATACGGGGAAACCACGCGAGCAAAATATACACTGTATACAACTTTTCATGCACTAATTAACTTTAAATTTTAAAATATACAGTCGTATTTAAACTACATTTCAGGCCAATATCTTGTATATGTCGCAATTTATTTACCTAGGCTTTCGACAGGTGTTTATTTTTAGAAAAAACGTGTTCTTCTTATATAATATTATAAAATATAATATGTAGAGGTATACATACAGGTATAATATAATGAAGACGTTTATATATTATAATACTAGATGAATCCCGCAACTCCGCAAAAATTAATTTATCGTGCGGGAACCGTACATTTTTTCGGGGTAAAAACTATCGTATGTCCTTTCTCGGGAGTCGGGACTAATAATATATTCATGCCAAATTTCAGCAAAATCGGTTACAAGAGGTAACAGACAGACACACTTTCATATTTCAAGACGTGAGTGGAAGAATAAGGTAAGTAACATGCAAAAACTTCTCGTTTTTTTGCTTAAATGGAGGCTTTTAGGACCGGAAAAAAAATTAAATAGAAAAACTATGGATTATAATGTGTATTATTATAACATTAGCTAGGTTATGAAGAAGATAAGTTACAAGATTTATTAAAATAATTAGGGAAAAAATTAGTTATTGTCCGAATGTTACGAAATGTTACTTTTTCGATTCTTCCACTCACGTCTTCAATTTTATAATATTAGTATGGATGTGCATAACATATTCAGAAGATGTTCTATTATGCTCGTGACTATAAAGGGTTGAAGAATTTAGAAAAATAATCAAGAAATCAATGTAAGCTCTACAAATTATTTAAGTCACTTATAAATTACTGATTTCTCAATTGCTCAATTTCGATTTGCTCCCTCAATTCTCAAAACACCGCGAAAATGCCGCCATAATAAATCCTGTGCTGATTCTGGTCGCACCGCAACGCCTGTATTAAAATTATTTAGGTCAGCGACTCCGTGACGGGTACTTGTGTAAGCCTAAAATACTTAGTACTTACAGATTTAATCCTCAGCTTCAAGACTTACTATTTTAAATAAGCAATTGTGTTATGAGGTATCTAAGTTGTACTATGATTAATGATCTACCACAGTTGCAATATTTGGCTAAACTATATTCCTATCGGCTTTGCTTCCCGCTTACCGTTAAGAAGAACCCGAACTACCTACACATGCTAAAGCTCTCCTATCAAGAAAAAGCAGCTTCGCCATTGATATTTTTATCAATATTATAGTTATTAGGTATAGTTTATATTTACATAATTTAATAAACATGGGTATCGGTAGGCTTTTCATTTGTTTCGTTATTTACTTGTTCAATAAAACATTGTAATATAAACAGTAGACGCGCGGAACACAATGTATTATCTAATATTGGACGTATTTGCCGGCGTCTCCACTCTCAACATTACAATATTTCATGAATATTATTTCCACGTCACATTTTCAATAAAACGGCACACAATATCATAAAAAAGGTCGCAACAGATTCTAGAGACAGGTTAGAAATATGATTTGGTTACTTTAGTATAGTACCAAGTGTATAGTAGCAGACTGCAATTCTTAATTTAGTCAGCTGTCCATTTTTCTGAAATCATAGTTACTTCACAAACCAACCGCTAGCTGTTACAAGAAATGAAATCGCAAGAAATGTACCGCTGGCTCGGCGAGGAATGCATAATGTATTGCCATCTTGCGTCCTCCGTATAATATCTGTCGTATTTTTGTTTGCGCCTCGCAGACGGGCCGCAAGGTGGCCGCTAAGCGTCATTACATGTTTCGAGCGCTTACAGACAAACGGCACTTATCGACGGCAGTCGATGGCAGTCGTTGACTGCCGTGGACAAAAAATCGATTAAAAAATCCAGTGACTGCCACCGACAAGTGCCGTTCGTCTGTTAGAAGCCTTAATAGTTACCACGACAGGTTACACGTCGTATTATTCAAGTCTATAACGCAACCCACCAATATCAGTGATTCTGAACGTGTCATCATCGTCTACGTTTGCCCACGATCCACGTTAAATGTGCGTGCTGGAGACACGTTCGAAATAATGATGGCAATCGTGGTTAACCTTCATGGACTAACGTAGACGCTCCATTTCATACGACCTAAAAAATAATATTGAGTCAGAGTTTATGTCATCAAAATCTTGTACATTCACATCAAATTAACGTATGTATTAACCACTTTATGAAACTTTGATGACTAAAAGGCGAGCTTAGTACGAGTACAGTTGTCACTGCTTGACTCACGCGGCGGGTCTGCGCCGAGCCTAATGCGATAGAAGGAACCATTAACACGTCAGCGGTCGGCGTAATGGTCGAATACATCTTCTATTGTATACTTTCGCACGCCACGCGCGTTTGTTTGAACAAAAAATTGATAATTGATTGATGCGGGCTCCGTCGGGCTCCGGGCGTGTTTACTCGTCGCCCGAAGACAGCCATTACGATAGTTTGAATTATTCATGAGCTATTTCGGCGCGCGTACATTAAATATTAGATATACTTCTGTATTCAATTCGACTTTTGTCTCGAAATACGCGAAACCGTAAAGAATTCCCTCCATCGTGAATCATAATTTGGATACAATTGGGCGACCGACTGGAAGCGAGAAGCGGGAAAGTTGATTAGCGGTGACTTTCCGGGGAGTCACCGCTCGTGTGTCGTTCCCGGGAAGTACGGAGATCCCGGGTAATGGGGGGATTCTCGGGGGGCACGGGGATTCTCGGAAAGTGCGAGAGTTCCCTGGAATCCCGGGGCCAGGCGTGACCGAGCATAATTAGCGTGCTCGTAGTCCCGCCGCGTGGGAATCTTGTTTTTACACTTTCTGCGATAATGGCGGCGGCGATTAAATGATGGGCTTACATTTTTCCTCCCTCGATATAAAACTTATTTTAATAACCGTAATTATAATTCATCTGGTGTTTCGAGTGTCTTTGCGTGGCCGAATTATATAATACCAATTTTTTGTCTCCTAATTTCTCGATCTATTTCATAAAAATCTATAACAACTTTCAAAGAATTTTGTTTCAGTTCAGTCACGAAGGGATGTTAGTATCGTGTAGTCACGGAAATTCTTGCAAACTAAAGTTGGGTAAAGCGTATCCGACGATCTTCCAACTCAGATAGTGGCGCGGTATTTGCCCTCCGAAGTTGGAGTTAAAGGACACTACACGTGATTTAATTCACCTATCATTAGTTGCTAACAAACTTCTATATTAATTTGATCAGAGGTCGTTTTATTAATTAAAATGTAAAACTTACTTTTTAATACTTACCCTTGAATATTAATTATGTAGTCTTGTTTACGACGTTTAAAACCCAATTTTTTTATATGCAATCATAACATAAAGTGCCAGTTTCAGCTATTCAAATTTTATGCTCGATAAAAATATCTTTTTCAATTCGTTATTTTTATTAAAATCACCAATGAAGGAAATAGCAACATATTTTGACAAAATAGTTAGTATAATTAACCCTAAAGGGCGTTACTGATATTGGGACTAAGAATCCTAAGTAGGGTATACTTAATAGCATTTGTTAGTGAATTTATTATTATACAATCAGCATAATTACTTTGGCTAACTTATAATACTGGCGGCCAAAATGTAAACCTATTTAAGATACTGAGACTTTACATTTACATTTTGTTGATTTATGGCCATAAACATTTTTATTAAAACCCAATCAGCATTTTGTTTTGCATGCATGCACTTTATATAGCAACGATTAATAAAAAAACAATTTATTTTTTATTCGTAGAGTATGAAGATGTTCACTCAGACCAAACTGTTTAGTTAATGGCTGCGTTTCCACCAGAGATGTGTTGCAAGGGATGTATTTTTGAGAACCAATAGAATCGCTCTATTGGCATAACCTTTCCATGACATCGCTCAGCGCAGCGATGCTATTGGATCTTAACACTCTCACCGCCACCCTTATACAGATTTTTTCAGTGCAGCAGGCCGTGCGGGACGCCAGCGGCCGTAATTTTGTCTACACTTGCAGGCCAAGGTGAATATTCATTAACGAGTTTAGCAGGCCATACGGGCCGCTGGCGGGCTCACTGTTTATTTTCACCAGCACGCCGTGCGGTCCGCTACGACCTCGTAATTTCATATCAATTTTGTAGTGTGTGGCCTGCTATTATAGAAAAGTAAAGCTACCAGATTAAAAGTTTACTTCTATACCTTCAATCCGAAAAAAAATCATGGCTGTATCTTTAAATTTATAGAATTTGTAAGTGGGTTATTACAAACATAAAAAAGATATTAAAAATTAAAGAAAATTAGTTTTTATTAATAAAATAACACAATTATTCCCTTACCTGGCCTTTGTCCAGCAGTAGGACAGCATAGGCTCATAAAAAAATCCCCTTATAATAGAGCTATGGATATTGGCAAAGCATTCGGAACACACACTTGGATTTGAAGGGCAAATTAGGCAAACGGTATTGACCTTTTTGACTACTTGTCGTCGACCAAAGAAGACTTTCCAATTTTGTGTCTAACAGAGCTATCCTGGTTATTTCAATTAGCGAAATGCACAAGAAAACAATGCAATTCCACAAAAAGCGCACGAAAATGCGACTGTTACAAGCCGTGCGGGCGGCCGGCGGGCTAATGATTCATTATTAGGTGTGGCGTGACAAACTTGTCAATTGTTTGAAATCACAACTGAAATTTTGTAAGAATTTGGCGCGAAAGATACCGTACGGCTTGCTAGTCTCGCTTAGTGTAACATATAGACGGCGTACCGTAGGTACTCGAAAACATACGACCCGCCGGTGGCCCGTATGGCGGTGAGAGTGTTAAACACACATCCCTCGCGACACTTCTCTGGTGGAAACCCAGCCTTACCGTCTGTAGCGGTCAGCTCGAGCATTTGGCCGTCAGGATCTCGAATATTCTCGTGATGTTACAGTACTAGGTGGTCAATATTACATGAGCCCCGTGAACGAGGCTGAGCGATGCGGCCATCAGATCCTCATCCGATATTCAAATCCTATCCGTTTTAAAATTGACCGCTCCATCTTTAATGTTCACGAAATACGATTTACTATTTGACTCAAGCACCTGCCCCCTTTAACCGTGTAATATATTATGTATAATTTACAGAATAAGAAATATAAAATATGTGGTGTAATATAATATACCTCAGGTGATAAAATACCATTGTTTTAAATGGTCAATGGTCAAAGCAATAAATGGGACACTTTTGTGATTTAATATTAATCATATTAAAAGTAATAAGATTAATGTTAAATCACAAATGTGGACCGTTAAAGTTCCGAGAATATTATGAAATGCGGCTTGTGAGTTGTGACAAACAAATTAATAAGATAATTAAAACGGTATCGACAAATTGAGCTCGTAAAAATGTGTGTCAGAGCCGTAAATACAAACCAATTAACTTATACAAAATGAGAGTGTACTTGCACTCGCTTAATACTATCGGTACTTACTACTGACGTTCCACGGATATAATATACACTATACACTATACCTACAGGTTGGTAATATTAGTAAGACACTAGCTATATGACCGAGCTTCGCTCGGTATTCAAAAAATTAAAAAAAACACACATAAAATGACATTTTATGAAAATGATTCCTAGCTAGATCGATTTATCGCCCCCGAAACCCCCTATATACAAAATTTCATGAAAATCGTTGGAGCCGATTCCGAGATTCCAATTATATATATAAATAAATAAATAAATATATATATATATATATATATATATATATATATATATATATATATATATATATATATATATATATATATATATATATATATATATATATATATATATATATATATATATATATATATATATATATATATATATATATATATATATATATATATATATATATATATATATATATATATATATATATATATATATATATATATATATATATATATATATATATATATATATATATATATATATATATATATATATATATATATATATATATATATATATATATATATATATATATATATATATATATATATATATATATTTATTTATTTATATATTTATATACAAGAATTGCTCGTTTATTAGTAAGACATGTCACGAATAACATAAAGATTATTGATATGTTGCTTTTGCGATGTATGTTTCTTTGTCGAATTGATTACGATTATAATAGGCTTCTATCTCACTAATATCTATCTCTAGAAAAGAAGCTGTATGGGAAATAATAAAAGGTCATTTTATTGCGAAATTATATGTAAGAAGTAACGGGAATGACGTATGTAGTTGTATATAGTAGTTATAAGAATATATACCAACAAATAATAATACTCGAGTATGATTTTCTTATGATCCTTATAAAAAAAATACATTTTGTCAAAAACGGTGCTAGAACACGCTCATAATACTCGTAAATGACGTTTCATGAGCTTAGATTGAGAGCTTATATTATAAGCTTAACAATTTTATGCACACGAATACGATTATTACAGGCTTAAAATAACTTGACCACGGATGTAGCTCTTTGTTTCTCCGAACAGCAAACATGTCAATATCATTGTTAGTCAAATTGACTAGCTCGAATGCAATATCACCCGTGTATCCCATTCATTTTCACACACTCTGTATGTAGTATACTCGTATAATATCAGTAACTATGGTACAATTAAACAACTGTGTCAGTTGAACAATTATTACATCAACTGGTTCGTTTGCGACGACCGGGTCATAATTAGTGCACAATTAGCCAAATACATTGTTGGCCGTGGTAAAACGAAATCGAATACAATTAGTGGTAATAAATAGTTTAAATATCTGTGTTGAAAATAATATAGAGTAATAGCTCAATAACTAAATAATCATAGGAACAAACATAGTTGAACAGGTTGATTGCTTTCTTTACTTACTTTGACTTAACTATCGGTATGAGATTATATTACAAAGCCTGTTCAAAACGTTTTCAACCTTTTTGGAGGTTTATTTTTCTTGATATTTTAAATATGACTAATTCTGAGTTGTGACATGTGTAGAGAAAATTATGTATGAGAAATGGTGTGTTGAGAAATAGTTTAGAGTAAAATAATATGTATTGTGTTATGATTGTGTTAGAGTTTATTGTGATAAATAGTTACAGTTAAGAGTTACAGAGATAATATGAGTAAAAGTAAATAAAGAATATTAAGAGAAATAAGAGTGTTTTCTATAAGAGTATTTGAGTATGAGTTTAACTGAGCTATTTCGTTCACAGCCTGTTCAATATTATGTATTTAATTAAATTATTATTTGCTACGGTTCTTTGTAACTAAATTGGCATATTAATTTAATAATGTGAGAATAAGACATTTCTTTGTAAAGGATTATACAATAATATACAGTAAGTATACATAATATTATCGTATTTTCCTTCAATTATTTATTGTTGCGTTAATTATTATCAACAGAATGGCATATTAATTTAACACTAGTTGCCGGACGACGGCGAGTAATGTTTATTAACATTTTTTCCTGTAGAAGGGCCTTTGTGCTTGATGTAATAATATTAACTTATGAACGAAATAACATTTCCAAATGAAGGGAATACATTAAGTCTGTTTAATTATAATATTAAAAAGTGAATTATATTATTATAATTTACCGTATTTTATCCTGTAATGTTATTTAATTCTTGCTCATTAAAATTTGTCTGAAAAACAGAATAACAAAGATTGCGAGTGAAATATTACAATGAAATTTTAAAGTAAAAGCTGAAGTGGTTGTGTATAATTAAACTTCACTTTAACAATAATTATTAATTAAGCTACTTATTTTTCAAAGCTCATGTTTAAGCTTCTCAAACTAACGTTATACCATAATATATAATTTAAAATATAGCTATGTATATTATAAACGAAAAATTTCATAGGGCCGCAAATAATAACCTTAATTAGTGTCAACAAAGTTTAGTATTTTAAGATAATTCTTCATCCATACACTTAAGGGCTGCAGGCGCAAAGGCTTTCAGTCGCGCTCAGGCGCTCATGCAATTTTATAGTTTTTTTATCGTCGTTATTTTATACATAATTTAATCGAGCAAAAAAACACAGTTCCCTAGACATTTTCTTTGTCTTTCGTTCAGTGCAAAAATTTTCTGAAACTTCCAAATAATTTGGACATACATAGTATGGCAATTTCGTGAAAAGAAGGGGTTACTTTGGGATTTTTTTCTATCGAGTGAAGTTCATGATATTATGTAATGGAATATGAACTCCACTGTGTTAGATCCTTAACTAACACATATTTTTTTTTAGAATTTAAATTACTATATTTTTAAGTCTCCTGTCACTTTAAAATCTTGAAAATCGTCCGTTTCTTTTTTTTTATGAAATAAGGGGGCAAACGAGCAAACGGGTCGCCTGATGGAAAGCAACTACCGTCACCCATGGACACTCGCAACATCAGAAGAGCTGCAGGTGCGTTGCCGGCCTTTTAAGAGGGAATACGCTCTTCTCTTGAAGGTTTGCAGGTCGTATGGGTCCGGAAATACTGCTGGTGACAGTGTGTTCCAGAGTTTTACAGTGCGCGACAGAAAGTTACGCGAGAAACGCACGGTGGAAGACTGCCACTCATCAAGGTGGTGTGGATGGTATGTTTTTCGCGTGGGACGATGGCGAAAAGTTGCAGGCGGTATGATTCCGAACAACTCCTCAGAGTACTCCCCGTGATACAACCGATAGAGGATGCAGAGTGAAGCTACATCTCGGCGTAATTCCAAGGGGTCCAAGCTGTTTGAAACACTATGGCAGTCAACAATTCGAGCGGCCCTTCGTTGGATACGATCCAGAGGGAACAGTTGGTATTTTGGTACCCCTGCCCAGAGATGAGAACAATATTCCATATGAGGCCGAACCTGCGCCTTGTAGAGTTGTAGGCGCTAGTCCGGACTGAAGAATTGTCTCGCTCTGTTCAGAACACCAAGCTTCTTCGAGGATAACTTGGCCTTACCCTCTAGAATCTAGATGGCATCGAAACTGGACTTCGCTCGATATGTTAACGCCAAGTATTTTAATGCTAGGGGAGATAGTTAAAGATGTGCCCTCAAAATTTCTGGAAATACAGGGCCTTAAACACTCTACGCAGTGTATTAATATTCAATATTCAAAAATATTAAAAAGTTTATTTTGTACACTAAACTACATTAGTAGTTTGGCGCGAAATCGCGGCTTATCAGTTAGGGCGGGCGGCGCGGGGTGGGCGGCGGCCACTCGAGATGCGCGTCTAATTACGCCACTATCTTATCACCTGTTAGCGCCAGCTACTGGCGACTGTCGCTGTGGCCGACAACAACTGCATGCAGAGAAAAACAACAAACTGTACGTGCAAAGCTTAAAAATTTTGAAGAGACAGAAGAATTGAAAAAGCCATAAAGGCATATTTTGTTATGTTTATTAGGTACTCTTTGTGTATAATTAACTACCGACTTTAAATTTCTTGTTACATTGTTGTCTATATGTGAAAACTTTTAGTTGGCCTTCATGTGTGTGTTCTTCTGCTTATATTTGTATGTAGCGGTAAGTTCTCCGAATTTGATAAAATAAATAAAATACAGCCAAAAATACTGTAAAATACAAAAGTATTGAGCCCTCTCAGAACTTAAGTTGAGCGGCAAATGCACGCTTCGCGCTCGACACTGAGAGAAAATCCATGGAAATATAGTTTTAAATTCTTACTTGTTGTTGCACTGTAGTCTGTAATACTTTAATATGTTTGTAATAATATGTGCTTTTACATAGTAGTTTGTTAAAACACATGCGCCACATTAAAATTAAATTTCATTAAAATTTTTAATTGGTGCTTGTTTAATATGAACTTTCCTATTTACTAGTATATTACTACCGAAACAATACATCACTAAAATTACGGCGCGACTTGAAACATAACTGCAAAGTCAATTTCTAAACTAAGTTACAAGATCGCTCTTATGCAACAAAATAAACAATGAAGTCTGAACCCAATATAACTTCAATATCCTGTAGTTTATTTGCCTCATAAGCGAAGTTGCACCAAGTTTATAACAGAGCCTACGGGAGGCGAAGTTCGATATTTATATATCGGGTATTCTGCCGAAGCCGTGCAAGCGGCCGGAGCCGGAACTTGGACGGAGTTAGCAGTTTGTTATCCGGCCTCGTGTTACCGACCATTACAAATAACAAACAAGGTGCAGTTTGTGAACAAATCTTTTCAATAAGTATTTGTAAGGATGCTGTGAATGGAAAGTATTATGAGAAATCTTGCCCAATTGTTGGCTGAATCTTCGACTGTTTTTAGGAAAGTAATGAAAATGTCTTAACGATTCGTACTGAAGAAATGTTTCGATAGAATAGAATTGTTGCGGTTTAATCCTTCGATCGTGGAAAAACGAGACACAATAGCCTTTCTATTGCTATCGCAAGCACCGGTACTCGTACGGGGCTTGATGGGAAGAAGGTATTGCCTGACAAAAAGGAGCTTAAAGTGTGCATCATATTTAAACAAACAAACAACAACAAATCTTTATTTCCCTCAAATAGAATTTTACACGTTATCTTAAACAAAACACTGTTCCCACAGCCCACACTAGGATTCCCTGCGCCGTGGAGAGCAGTCTCTTCCATCATGCACATAGATACATACAGTTAATTTTAACCAGCTAATGACATATTTGTTATAACTAACATAAAGTTACATGACGTTCTAAGTCTTTTCAACAGAACCAATAATGTATTTGTAAGTAAACAGACAATATATTTTTTAAAGTAGGTGATGCTATTATATGATACAAAATACACATAATAGCATTACAAGATCATTACCAGAGCCACCGAAACCAGCTACAGTACGTGTAAGTTAGTGAAGGGGTGAATTACTTCCACCGAGACCTGACCTTTATAATTGCAATATTATAATTATTGCATTGTGTAAGTGTATGATGAATAGTTAGTAGTGATTCTGTTTGCGGTATGTCAGAACTCAGAGCATCCTAGCCCTACGACGGCAATACGTCTTGGGTTCAGTGGCAGTGACTGCTAGGATGCTTGTGTGTATGTGTGTGTGATCCTGCACATATGTGTAGGAATTTGTGATGTGGCCGGGCATCCTAGCCCTACGACGACAATAGCGTCTTGGGTTCAGAGGCAGTGACTGCTAGGATGCTTGTGTGTGTGTGTGTTGTGTGTGTGTGTGTGTGTGTGTGTGTGATCCTGCACATCGCTGTGTAGTAATTTATAGTGTGGCTGAGCATCTTAGCCCTACGACGACGAGCGTCTTGGGTTCAGTGGCAGTGACTGCTAGGATGCTAGTGTGTGTATGTGTGTGTGTGTGTGTGATCCTGCACATTTAAAACTGATTCTGTAAACTCATGCATTAAATTGCGTAAAGCACTTCCGTAAATCGCTGAATCTTCCAAGGTCGTTCACCCACTTGTGATCAAAGAGAAAATTATAGGAGCCTGTAGCCAGCACTGTCAAGATCTTCTAATAACAGTGACTGTGATAAGTAGACCTTGACTTCTTGACACAATATGTGTGGTGACAGACCTCATGAGACTGAGCGCTCTAACGTAGCTTTTAACGAATTTAATTCCGAGCTAACACCTCATAATACTATCGCATTAGTGACATTTATGATAACGTATCGCGGCGGCACACAACGCAAAACCGACTCTAAAATTAAACATTAGAGTTTAAAATCTATCGTTAAAAGTTTATGATGACTTTTGTGCTGCTCAACTCAAAATGAACGTTACGCGTTTATCTATAGAGTTTAAAATGTTTTATCAGTCACGGTTGACTTGAGAGTGTGGTCACACAGGAATCAGGATTAAAGCCGCGATTACCGCGGGTCGATACAGTCGCTTATTATGCTAATGATCGCTGAATATCAAACACGACGCTTGTAGAATTAGCGAGACTAATGATATACCTAAATATATCATCAAAGATCTACGATTATAGTTTGTACTGAATTAGGACTGACAGAGGAGATTAATATGTGATTTGCAAAACTCTTTTTCTAATAATAATAATATTATATACTCGGCGAAACATGGCGGTAGCAGTCATTGACTCCTTGTAAAAAAAGTTGTCATTTTCTTTATAAACATCTGACACTTTATTGTCAATCGCGGTTTATATAGAAAATGACTGTTGAATGAAGTTTTTGACAGGGAGTCAATGACCGCTACCGCCATGTTTCGCCGAGTACAGTATAGGTAAAGTAAACACAGACAAAATTAATGGATTCAAAACTGAATACGTAGATCAAAATACTTCGATAATTAAGCTAAAATTTTCCCGTAGGCATTAATTATTATCATTTGATTTTGCAGCACGAGGGCGCTAACAGCCGCACAACACACTGGATCTCATTAAATTAATTTGGCGTTAGTCGGAAACAGAACAAAGCTGATACTCGTGGATGAGCGTTAATTATCTCATTTCATACATTCCCCGCCCGCCATCCACTCGACTTAAGGCAAGGCTGTCTAAAATAAGCAGATTGATGTCTGCCAGTGCGAATATCGACGTGAAGGACATTAAAATAACATTCATATCAGCGCGCCTTGTACAGTGGCGGTTACGACGCTCGCCGTGTCCTTGATAGGGCGAGATGGGAGAAAATTGTACATTTTATTTTATTTTATTAATGACTGAATCATTTATCAAAAACTATTCGGTTATTTTCTTATAACTATAAAATAGCTATCCTTTTTGTAAAAAAATCATATCATTGTCATCGAAAATTACGAGATGTTTGAATTTGAAGTGTATTTTTATGGTGATATTCAAGATTTTTTTACAGAACTACCATGCCATTTTTCAATATTATTATGTTCGGTTATTTTTTTACTTTGTTCCTTTTTGAGTCTACATTAATTTTGGTGTAAGAGAATTCGACATAATTTCTTCAGACTGGAAACTTAAAAATCTGTATTTAAACTGGCCTGGCCTTAAGTGCCTGTTGTGTGCTGCGAATCTAATTTTGGTGTGCGTAGACCTGCACTTGTAATTAGGCCTATATTTTGAACAACGTGTCTTCTGAACCTCAGTAGTAACTAGATGACGCTCGCAAAGTATCCGAAGTCCGAAGCACTAAAATTCGTTTATCGCTCATGAACCGTACATTTTTCGGGACTCCAATTAGATATCTATCTCCATACCCAACAAAGTCGCTTCAGCGGTTTGGGCCTGAAGAGGTAACAGATAGACAGACACTCATTTACATTTATAATAATATTAGTATATGGATTAGCGGGCTGATGTTTAATTATTATTATTGTCTCTCCGATATCCCGGGACTATTTGCCCCGGGGCTGCAATCCCGGTAATCGCGACATCCCGGTCCCGGTCGCGCACGGTGTCACCGCCGCGGGCCACGCACGATACTCCCTCGCCAAATGAGCACAATTAATCTCATAATTAGCGCGTGTAATAGGCCTGGAGATAGTGACACAAAATTCTTGGTCATTTGTGCCAGTATGGCGGTTTTACAGGGGTATAATTACGTAAAGGCAAAAAGGAAAATGATGGTCATAGCGCTTGCACTGGCAGCCCAAACGGTTTGAAATTACGAATAAAATCTTAGGATTTTGAAATAATATTGTTCATATTCGCCGCCTCCCACAGGTATGGCATTATCAGACTCCTATTTATGATCATACAGGGAACTGTTAAAAAAAGTTTTAGGGTGGTACAAATCGTTTGGCGAAAAAAAAACTTACACCTTTGCAGTGGTATGGCTGCCATTAGGACGTGTCGGAAAAGTATGGCAAGGTGATTTTCGTGAATGGCTACTCGACGATGATTAGCTATGCAAAAATTGGCCTGGTACAAATGGTTAATTTTTTTTATTAAAATTAACGTATTCGCGTCGGTATGGCGGGCTGTAAGCCGCACCCGACAAGTATGGCATTACGCTTTCGCCTACTTATTTTTTTTCGACTATCTGAAAATACAAGCATTTTTGTGGAACAAATCGTTCGACACTCGTTATTTATCCAACACGTTCGATTAACGCCCACGCGTTTGGGCTGCCAGTGCGAGCGCTATGACCATCATTTTCCTTTTTGCCTTTACGTAATTATACCCCTGTAAAACCGCCATACTGGTACAAATGACCAAGAATTTTGTGTCACTATCTCCAGGCCTATAAGCTCCAATGACGGTGATTACAATCTCGGCTTCACGGGACACGTGCCGCCGTGTGCCAGAATTTCGCCTTAATTACGCGGTGTTTGCGAAATATATTTCTTTAGCTAAATAGTGATAAAAATCTCATTAACTCTTTGAGACAATTGATCCACGAACCATTATTATAATATTACTAATAATATACATAAACACGAGCAAACAATTTACAAGGAACTATCAGAAAATGAAAACAAATCGTAAAATATGAGGCAGTCATCAGGCGTAACCGCCCGGAACCGCCTGGAACGGCCCGTACGCGCCGTTTACGACGGCACAAAATATTCATTGCTGATGAATCAATTTACTACGCGCCCCGGGATTTTATTTATTTTCCCGAACACTTTATGTATCGGGCGAGCGATGGGAGAGTGGAGTGCGACTATCGACGCGAGAAGGTGGGCCCTGGGATTACCGGAATCGCTCGTTACCGGCCCCGAAACAGTCAATAAAATTTTTTCGCCAATTAAATTTTAAAAACAAATATCAAAGCGAGCTTCAAAAGAAATGAAGTGGCAACGATCGCCTCGCCTGTTCCACTCGGTGTACTACTGTAGGGTCGTATCCGACCGACACTCATTATTATGACTGACGTAATTAATTAAATCATTATTAATGTTTTATTGGACCTACGTTATTGGATATTTCGAGAGATGAAAATTTCAGGATTATTTTTACGTAATTTTGCAGCATTTTTAGAAATTACTTCAGATATATAATTATCACTGTATACTTAATAATATAACATATGAAGTTAGTTTTTTACTGCTTCATCGTAATTGACAAGCAAAACGTTAAATAAATAACGTAACAGTAACCTTCAAAGTTTTAAAGCCACCTACTTTTTCAACAAGGAAGAACAGAGAATGTGAGATTGAATCTTGAAACAGCAACAGCGAACTAATAACTGAGTTAAGTGACCTTCTTTATCCAATTTCGTCAGGCAGCAGCAGATAGCCAGGTACATTAGCTACCCCTTTCGGCCCAACAACTTTTTATTTTATTTCGCAAGCTCCAAGCTCCTTTCCCGGGAGTTCTTTTGATGGCGTAATTACATATTGCTTTGAGAATTAGCGATGTAATTGTTACTTATCTTCTAAGTGGTGCTCTGTTATACAGGAGGAGCAGACAATGTAATTACAACTCAAAGTAAAATGTTGAACAACAAAGATGCTTTTGGAAAGCGAACGATACGGCCTGCGAGCTACAGATTGCAATTTAAGGCTCTTTAACATTAGAAAACGTAACTAAATATGATTTTTATTGGTTTTTAAATATATGTTGAGAGTAGAGTGCTCTCTCAACAGCTGAACTCGACCCAACTCTCGTATATGACATGTACGACTACGGTCGAGTTCAGCTGTTGTTGTCACGGAGGCAACAGTCTCTAACTAAGTAGTTTCAGACTATAGTAAAGGTTATGTTTGATCGTAATTTTTAGAATTCTATATTCCTGGATACAGCTTTATCCTTAACTGTACATTAAGCTGTACGGTTAACGAAAACCAAAATTTCTTTGAAATGTTAAAAACGAGCGAGTGATTGCAGGTCATCAATAAAATATAAAGCGTCCTCAGATTATTATGATTAGATCCGATAAATTTATTGTGACCTGTGAGAGTCCTGCTGACATTTAGCAGACCTTACATCTTACTGGGCTTAAAAATGTTCGCGGAATATCTCCGAAACATTTTTATTCGAAGGGACTCGTAGTTTATTATTTACGTTCGAACATCGTAACGACGTTATATTATGAAGTTTCATTGATGTCGGTTTTAGTTAAAGCAGAAATTAAAATAAGTGTTAAGAAAATAATATGGTACAATGTGTATAACACATATACCTACAGGATGTCCCGTAAATCGACGTCAAGCCGTAAACTCGTAATAGGCCAAGTTACAATAGTTATCGGAAAAATTAAAAAAATATATCCAAGTAATGTGTCTCAAAAAACACAAAGTCTAGATAATAATTATATTATTACTAGATGATGCCCGCAACTTCGTTGCGCCAAAACTCGTTTATCGCGCGGGAACCGTACATTTTTCCAGAACAAAAAGTATCCTATGTCCTTTCCCGGGACTCAAAGTATCTCCATACCAAATTTCAGCAAAATCGGTTCAGCGGTTCGGGCGTGAAGAAGTAACAGACAGACAGACAGACAGACAGACAGACGGACAGACAGACAGACACACTTACGCATTTATAATATTAGTATGGATTATATGCGAGCAAATTAAATTCAATATACAGTCGATATTTCAGTAAACATGCTATAACCTACTAAAATTAAAAGCAATTATTCTAAGCTCATCGTAGTTATGGGCCATTACAGACATTCCTCTCGGCCTATTGGCCTATAATTAAATACCAATATAGTTAATATTAATTCTATGAATAGTAATCGAGGTAATATAGCATGGAGTAATTGAATTGGTTATGCATTAGCCCGCAATGAGGCCGCTATGTGGCGCTGTGATAATCAAGTTCTGACAAAACATCATCAGCTTTTATAAACATTTTAGTTTACTAGAGTGTTCATGAAATGGAACAATAGTTTTTTGGCTTTATATTATCTTTGATTTCACATGCTAATTTTTAAAGAGTGATCACAACAGAATAAGACTATCTTATGATAGGCAAATTACATTTTAACTTGACGACCGTGGTAAACTAGTGTAAAAGAAATCTTGAAATTTCAACTATCTGGCATTATCCAAACCAAAGTTATGAGGGTTCAAAAATACGACGAAACGTTTCGAAAAAAGGTAGGTAGTGCCCTTGCGCGCTTCGCTTGGCTCATCTTGGTGGGGTAGCGTGCGGGGCGTGTGCTATTCTGAGCCTGAGAATTGTATTAAATTACAGCTGATATCAGGCTGCTGCTGTTGATTGTTTTGGATGATGATGATTCATTCGAACTTTCAAATTAGATCAGTTAGCATAAAGTTAAATACGTTTGATTTAAGTGACTCTAAAGTCTAAACCTCAAGCGGGTCGACAATAAATTTGCCGCGGACGTTACAATAGAGCTTACCGACCGCAATTAGGTCCGACCTGACTCGACCCAACCCGACGCCTAAACCTTAACTTAAGTATTAATAAAATCGATCTCATAAGCAGATTAGCATCTATCAGTAGCTGTGGGCGGGGCTGTTCGCGAAGATTTCGTTGCGAAAGTTAATTATTAGTCGAGAAATCCGGGAATTGGGACCCGATTTTCATACCTCGAATATTCGTAGGATGTCTCATTCTCGCGCGAATGTAATTGCCTCAACTACGAATGGTACTGAAATCGAAGCAACATCGTAGGTATGTATCATAAAAATATTAAAAAAAAGAATTAACGACTAATCGATTTGTCTTCAAAACTGATAACTTTATTACGAGACGACAGTCAGTCAGACAGAAGTCTGCGATTATAACTTTAAAAGTAGCCTATGTTCGTTCTATCATCGAAACATTAAACATCGAAACATACATACAAAATATCTTTGCTCTTCATTTTATTTGTGTAAAAGTAAAAGAGTCACAACACGAATTACCAAATTTAGTATCCCGATATCTATCGATCCTTACCTCTGATACTTTTCCAATTCATCATACCCACCGGTAACGGATGTTATATTTTCTGTCTAGAATGATCTATATCTCCGAGTTATAATTATTCGATCCTGTCACCCGAAAATATTCTGGGAACGACTTGAAACGATTTCGTAAGGTGATATAATTGAACGTAGGTTTCTATCGTACCAGCGTAAGGGTGCATTTTCATTAGTCGTTAACTCGTGCGGTATACAGCATACGGGGAGTCTATGACAACTGATGGCGCATTTTGATTGGTCGAGTCATGATCTCCCGCACCCCGCATGCGGGCCCTAACGACCAGTGAAAATGCGCCATAAGGACGGGACTGCGAGCAGTATTTTCGCGTCCGAAGCGACATTTTCTGTGGCTCCTAATTTTTTAACATTTATAGGGACAAGGTCAAAAAATCTGGACCATAGACATAGGACCGAGAACCCGGCGGACTCATAACATGACTTGACATGAGATGCAAAATAACGTCAACTAACAGGGAGTCAGCAGCAACGATTGGTGCGCAATCATCGTTTTTAAAAACAAGTCTGATAGTTTCGTAAAATTCCAATATTTTCGAAGCATATGCAAACCTATAGAGGTTTTGTTGTACTTGTACAAGAACTTTTCAATGCTCTAGCGATGTGTTAGGCTTATCCCTACCTGGGAAATCGTTGAGCATTATATTTTAATTGCAGTAAGCAGCTCCTAACGAGGCCTTTGTTGAGTAACGATGTTACCGTGTTACCGCGCTGATTGTAATGCCGTTACTGTAATGAGGAATCGAAGGCTGGATCTCGGTAATGAGGGCTATTTTTAAACTGTGAAGCGGGTCAAATTATAAAATTTGTTGGGCGTAAAAGGATGAGGGAATGACTGACTGGGAAAAAGTATCGGCAGGACTTATCTTACGCAAAAGTCAGTAACAGTAATTGCATACAGTTGTAACTGGTAGTTGTTAGAGCAAGATGGTATTTTGGGTAAACATGACCATAGCCTAGGTAAATGTACAATCAGAGATTCATAGGCCCACGGCGGACTAACGGTATAGTATATGGCCTGATTTTGTCAAATCAATGTTAGTTGTGTTCTGTCGACTGGGCATAAGATACCTCGATCATATGATTCAGATCCACCACCATCTTATGAATCAATTTGTCTGATAGTCGAATGTACCGTCGAGGAAATTGATTCCTGTAGTCCCACCTTCAGGAGCAGGAACACCTTTGGGGTTTTAGTGGGTAGTCCCGGGTGCGGATTCTACGTCCGCCCCGGGGAGTCCCACATACCTCGGTGGTACTCCCCAGACCCCGGGGATGCGTAAATGCATTCCCCCAACGACAAAAAAAAAAACAAAAAAAGCCAGTTAACAGACCAACTCATCATGCCAATTCAATGTTAGTTGTGATCTGTGGGCTCAGTTTCACGAAACGCAACCAAATTATGTAGGTCCGCCGTCTGCCTAGGAAATGAATAGGTCTGCCCAGGATGAATCTGCAATGTATGTACTATCGTCTGATAGTACATACAATCTCATCACTATGATATTATTATGAAAACTAAAGTTTGTCTCTCTTACCCCACCTGTCTGTAATCACAAATCAAAGTTATCGAGTGTGCAGACGCACGTGACACTCGCTACCAGAGTGTTACTCAAATCTTTTCGCCATAATTAAGCGATAACACACGTCCCGATAACACTATCTAGCGTACATATTATTAGATAACTGTTGGTTCGCCGGCGTAACTTACTCGTATAACGCGTAAGGCAGTTTAGAGGTAAAACTTTTTAATTTTCATATTCTTATGAAGTTAACTTACTATATCAGGGCTCTTAGCCGAGATGTTTTAGTTTATTTCACCGTCAACTTTTAAAATCTAAAATGTATAATGGTAAAATATTGCAAAACTGGAATTAACGAAGGCATTAATACTCTCTTATTGGCTCTATATATTTTAATCTCAACACAAATTAGAAAGACTACAATCACAATGTATAATTTTAGTTCTTGTTACATAACTAATAAATAATATTGATTTAGAGAGCTTTAAGTTAAGATTTAGCCCTTAAACGGAAATTTAAGAATTACTTTAAAATAGGACCAATAAGATTAAATTGAATCTGAACATAGTATAAAACTGTTGTTGTGCCGGCGAACCAATTGTGTGCCATGTGAGGCGCTGGTCCACGGGCAATAAATCAGCTGAGGTCAAGTGTACGGTGAGCGGGATCCCTCCACGCGGGAGGGGGGACCAAACGTAGATTGATCACACCTCCCCCGAGTCCCGACAAACATCAACATGTCATTGAGTAATGACGTTCGGAGGTGTTGTGTAAATTCAAATAGACACCTATGTGTTCTCTCGGTATAATAGATTATTATAGACTAGCGACTCGCCCCGGCGTCGCACGGGTATAAAATATATAGCCACTGAAAAAATGATTAAAATCGATAGCCCATGATCCATCACGTGGTCTACTTCTTATCTGTGCCAAATAACATAAAAATTGCTCCAGTAGTTCGCGAGATAAGCCCTTTCAAATAATTTCCCCAATTTTTTACACATTCTCCTATTAGTCTTAGCGTGATAAAATTTAGCCTATAGCCTTCCTCAATAAATGGGCTATTTAACACTGAAAGAATTTTTCAAATCGGACCAGTAGTTCCTGAGATTAGCGCGTTCAAGTTAGCCCTTCCAAATAATTTTCTCCGTTTTTTCCACATTTTCCTCTATTTCTTCGCTCCTATTAGTCTTAGCGTGATAAAATATAGCCTATATCCTTTCTCGATAAATACGCTATCTAACACTGAAAGAATCATCAAAATCCGTTGCGTAGTTTTAAAGATTAAAGGGAACAAAGGGACATGAGGGAAAAAAAGCGACTTTGTTTTATAATATGTATAGATGCTAGGTCCAGTGAAGTTTGAACATGTAAATATCGCTTAAGTTCGAAGGAGCTGTTTATTTTGGTTAGTTGTTGAGATAATGATTTAAGTCTGTTTGGAATTTGGATGTTAACTATAGCAATACATTGCGTCCTAAATCTGTAAAAATAATTTCCCTTAATTTTGTTCTGTTCAGAATAAAATGCATAAAACCTTATTTTTTGTATCAAGTACTTAAACAAATGATCAGTCAGTCGTCGTTAATGGTTGAATAAGCATTAACTAATAACTATTGTCCTTAACTAAAAAAGCTTCGATTCAGATTTCTATCTCACATATTTCCTTGCGTGTATCGTTCAATCAAGGCACAACAGCGGTAATACTTACCGATGGTCCTGTCGGGGAAATAGAGCGGGGCTTAGCCGCGAGTTATTGGCCAGAGATTGACCAAATTGGGCCGCAGCCAGCGCCGCCCGCCGGTTCACTTTCATTTTTCACCCCCATTTCCTTTCTCGGCCATCCGTGATCCGCATCAACTTGGCTATCGTCTGTAATCAAATTATGCTTATGAAACTCTTATTAATTCTTGCGGAAAAAGAAACAACTTGCGGGAATAATGTTTGATTATGAAATAAAAAGATAGTAATTTGAAAAAGGTTTTATGAAATAATTAAATTCAATTTAATTTTTTTTATCATAGAGAATATAATAGAGAATGTTAAAAAAACTTTAATTTTTAACCAAAAAATAACAAGGAATGTGTTCCGAGTGAGTGCTATTATCTTAACAAAGAAAAAGTAAACTCCCATTTTGATTTCCCGGAGGCGGCCGAAGGCAACTTTTGATAATTAAATTGTGACCCCAAGGTGTGTACTGAAGCGGACGAGGTTGAATCACACCAGGGGTCGACCCCCGGGCGCCGACACCTCGGAAATTGACGAACAAACCGACGATAATTAGGTAAATTTAAGTCGTATCAATAAATTAAGCATCCCTTCGAGCGAACCTGCGGCTTACTAACTTTCTTGTTAAGTCTTAATCTTACGTTCCAAACCGCATTTAAATCATTGCGTTGATTAAAAGATCTGATTAATAATAGCTCCTATTACTGGTGTCGGAGGCAAGGCAAATTTTTATACGGTACAAGCGTGTGTGTGAAACTCAACTATTCGAAGGTTAGCTCGATAAAGATATGCCTTACGATTGTGTATATACACAATCGACGCGACTAGAGAGAGACAGGTACAGAATGAACCTTTTACATGCCTATCTGACACAAAATAGAATATAATATCATCCTTTTTGTGGTCTTAGAAAGATCAAGGAACATTGATTGATTATTAAATAGAGAAAAATACAAACAATAGTACGTCTTACCTAAAAGTTCAGTCACCTGCACTTAGCAGTCAAGGAACTGGGAGAGCGCCACGGATGTAGACAAACAGATTCACAATCGTTAACTTTTACGATCGCATTTATATGTAATTATACATGACATGTGACCCCACGTGACCCCACGTGACCCGACGCGACCCCACCCGAGGTTGTAAAGTTTATGTGCTGTGTCCGGTACTTCCACCTTAGTTCAGGTCGAACTGATACATGCTTACCAATTAACTTTATCATCCAATCTTCGAGCTGGGTAGATGTGATGTTTATGAAGAATTCAAAAATATTTATAATTAAGAATATTATAATAGCCAACAAACAATAATATTACGTCTACACATCCTACAAAGTAAATGTACAAGACAACAGAAGACAGAGTAGAAAAGATTTTTGAATCACTAAGGTTCGCTGTGAGCTTTTAAAGATGCCCTAAATATTTCATTAGACGTCAGTAATAACGTACTTATTTCAATAACTTGAAGCCTACTCGGCAAATAGCAGAAAAGAAAATATAGCAAAGCGAATATTTAATATCTCCCCCTTCAGTACCTATAAATTTTTCCGCAAAATACTACCTCATATTCTGAGCTACGAATTTCCGTAAAGCCTGACTGTATTAGCCAGTTGACTAGTGAGCAGGTGAGGCGTGTGACCACGATCATGTCGTGACGTGGGCGGCGATGTTGTGGGCGGGCGGGCGAGCACCCGACCATTTATTTGCTGAGCCTCTCGACTGGAAATCCGCTACATATGTGTGCTATGCAATGTGTATAATTTGCCTTAGGCTAACTAGTATTAAGCTACAGTACCCCGCGATAAATGTTGCACATCGACCTTTGGAAAGTGACAGTCGGCTAATTTCGGTTTTGTAGAGCGTTATCTCTAACGCACGAAATACAAAAAGTCCGGTATATATTAGGAGCTGTTAAAACAATTATGGTTGGCTTCTTTTGACAATTTTATTATTCTTTGTATAAAATACACCAAATTTTCTGTAAGTTATGGCTTTAGGTTCGGGTAAAATAAAATAAAAAAGGGTGTTCAAATTATGTTTACGTATTTAAAATTCTTTTGGAAAATTACAGCTGTAGCAAATTTAGGGGTGTTAACAACTCTAGATATATATTTTGAACTGGACGCGACTGCACTCTATTGAATTTGAACAACGACTGACATAATGTCAAATAGGTGTGTGCTACAAAGATAACGCTCTATGAAACCGAAATTAGCCGAATGTCTCTTTCCAAAGGTCGATGTGCAATATTTATTGCCGGGTATTGTACCACCTTAGTATTATATCAAACTAGCGACCCGCCCCGGCGTCGCACGGGTATAAAATATTTAGCCACTGAAAAAATAATTAAAATCGATAACCTATCACGATCCTTCATGTGGTCTACTTCTTATCTGTACCAAATAACATAAAAATTGCTCCTGTAGTTCGCGAGATAAACCCTTTCAAATAATTTCCCCCGTTTTTTCCACATTCTCCTATTAGTCGTAGCATGATAAAATATAGCCTATAGCTTTCGTCAATAAATGGGATATCTAAAACTGAAAGAATTTTTCAAATCGGACCAGTAGTTCCTGAGATTAGCGCGTTCAAGTTAGCCTTTTCAAATAATTTTCCCCGTTTTTTTCACATTTTCCTCTATTTCTTCGCTTCTATTAATCTTAGCGTGATAAAATCTAGCCTATAACCTTCCTCGATAAATGGGCTATCTAACACTGAAAGAATCATCAAAATCCGTTGCGTAGTTTAAAAGATTAAAGGGAACAAAGGGACATGAGGGAAAAAAGCGAATTTGTTTTATAATAGGTATAGATAATTATGCAATACGAGGCTAATAGAGTAATTTAGGTTGCACATTAAACATGCCTATTTTACAAGCAACATATTATTTTAGGCATTTTGTTTTATTTGTCGAATGTTTGTATCAGCTATAATTAATTTTGAAATCATTGGCTAGCACATGAAACTAATATCACGCTAACATAATTTAACAAAATTGTCAAAGTATTACCAAATTACCTTACTCGTATAATATCTTACTTTAATTCTTCTTCATGACATAATATTATACTAATTATTCTCATAATGTTACATCTTAAAAAAAACTTTGCATTGTTTCAGATGAGATCGTGATTATAAGAAGCAGCAGCCACTAAATACTTGTAAGTAGTCAGTACGAATTATGTTTAAGATAACATTTTTCATTCGCTAAACGAAAGAAAGCAATTACGACGTGCTTTTGATTAATTTAACATGATAGCTCCTTTTTCAAAAGAGAAAAACTAATTTAATATTTAAAGCATCTGAAGAAGCTAAGATAATTTGTGTCTTGTATAAATAATATTTTAACCGCCACAAATTGGCGTATAAAGAGAGGAAAATATGAACTTTTCTCAGAACAAAACTTTCAACTCTAAGCATTATTCAATTAAAACCTTGCTTCAAAACTTTGCCTCAAAAACATAATATAAGTATGTCTTATTAAACTCTGGTTATTTGTTTGTTTACACTTATGCGCTAGATATTAAGAAATTTAAAAAAACCCCGCCAAAAAACTTTAAAAAGGATGAAATAATATTTACTGACTTTAAGTTTAAATAATTCCTAAGAGTAAAGTAATATTTTAGTCCATAATAATTGTTGTCACGGTGTGTCGGGGGACCGCCAGGTAAACTACAACAACAGCGACTTTTGCATTTTGTATCGCCATAATAGTCGCTGATTCTTTCGATTCGGGTCGCTGTGAACTGACCCTTAAGTGGGCGACTAACCCTAAATTTTCAATTTTATAATTCATTTTTATACTTGAAAAAACGCCCTGAATTGTTTCATTTTCTAAAATTAGATACTACATTATATTTCCAAGAATTCAATCTGAGCAAAAACACGATATCTAAAAATCTTCTCGATAGAAAAAAATCACAAAGATGCATCTAATTTTCACGAATTTTTCGTGTATTGCCGTAACCGTGCATTGAACTAAGTTAATATTTTAACACATTGTATAAAATTCTATCATTGAGAATCCGACATAGCGGATTTTTAAAATGTTGTATATTTATCGAGTTATTGAGAAAAAACTAATTTGGCGATGAATCCGCGTCGTTCTTTTTCACCTGGCATATGAAAGACGGGCGTGAGTGTGAAGAGAGAAGGACGATATTTGATTTTTGGGGTTAGTCGCCCTCTTAAGGGTCTGCTGTCAAAACGCTAGCCCCGCCTACACACAAGGCTATCCTCCAATCGTGATACAATAATTCCATAAATCGTGCTCCCGGGCAATGCGTTTTAGACTGCAGCTAATAGTGAACAATATCGCGTAACAACGGTTCCCGCATTATAGCACGAAAGTAAAGATCGTAAGTCCCAAAACTGTTTTTGATGATTACTTAAAAACTAAATACAATACTAATATTTCCTTTAGCTATTATTTTATAAAGTGTGTGATTGTAGTAGGTAGTGCAAGTTATTTAATGATAGTAACTCAATAAGTGTAACAGATATTTGTTGAAATGCCCAAAAAGATTCATAATTTCGAAAAATAAAACTATCGAGTCAAAATAAGTGAATCGTGTTTTCCGTTAGCTAAGTCTCAGATAAATATACAATGATTAAATAAATCTCAATTTCATTTGAGTCAATCGTCTTCCGGGATCGTAATACTTATAAGAAAATACAGCAAAATTGCACAGTGCGCTCTTAAACTATACTTAATGTTATGTGAAATCAAACATCTACAGTAGCGGTCCCCCAACACACCTTGACAACATTTATGGACTAAAATATTACTTTACTCTTAGGAATTATTTAAACTTCAAGTCAGTAGATATTATTTCATCCTTTTTAAAGTTTTTTGGCGGGTTTTTTTTATTTCTTAATATAATTTTATTTTATGATTTTTAAACTTGTGCATAATAATTCCTATCAACAGGATCATATCGCAATGAATACCATCTATTAAAGTTTTTTGGCGGTTTTTTTTTTATTTCTTAATTTAATTTTATTTTATGATTTTTAAACTTGTGTCATGAGGCCGTCAATATGAGCCCAAACATGAAACTTCCACTTTGGGTTCATACGGAGCTCGGCTCCTATAGAATCCAGGTGATGCTGCAGCAGCAGCATGCAAATATTTACTGTTTATCTACGTCTTACTGGTTGTCGCAATTAAAATGAGCCCAAACACGAAACCTCTGCTCTAAGTTGGTGAAGAGTTGGATAATATACATTTGATTACCAGGTGATGCTGCAGCACCAGGTCAACTTTCCAATAATGTGTATATATTCAGAAGTGTCGCGACGAACCAGAATGCAAAATATAAAACCCATCAAACGACTGCAAGTTGCTAATCGGCCTATCACGACCCAGATGAACCGTGATATTTCAGCAATGAGCAGGCTGATGATGATGAACTATAGCTGAGAACACTCTCAATCATGTCAGCTTTCAAACAAAAACAACTAGACTAAAATTTAGTTTGTTATTATTTTTAGCAATATTCCGCGAAATAAACTTCCACCTTTAAGTAAATGAGTGAGTGTACGCATAGGCATGCGTACAGCACCTCCCTCCTCCCACACTGCCTATGCGTACACTCGCATGCAAGAACTTGCAAACACCCCCACCACACAAGCAATAATGTTGGCAAATCCGTGCAAGGCCCCTCACCACCATGCAGGTTGAAAACCTCGACGCGCGTTTCGCTCCAACACCGGAGCATCCTCAGGATGTGGACTCTACGAACAACGTCCGTCAAGTGCCGCCACCGGCCAAAACACCGCCATTTATACCCTATCGAGCCCCGCTACTACCCCCACTACCCTCACCAGTACCCCCGAACATATTAATAAGCGGTGACGTAGTCAAGCAAGTTTGGTCATTCAACAATGCAAATCTGTTATTTTTCTTTTTTTTTATGATCTCTAATTGTTCCAACACGCTCAGCCGAAAGCCTTTATCGCATTTATGTAAAACTTTATAGGAATGGCCATCGGGCATGGTATGATTCCTATCTAAAAGATGTTTAGCAAAATGTGACTTATCAGGATGACCATTCCTATAAGCCGCGATATGTTCTTTATACCGAGTCTCATAGCTGCGTCCAGTTTGACCCACATATACACTATCGCATTCAGGACAATCGATCTTATAGACACCGGACTGATATTTTTCATCAATCCGGTCTTTGTTATGACATAAATGATGTTTTAAAGTATTATTTGTCCTGAATGCGACATGCATATAGTTGTTTTTCATTATTTTGGATAAGCGTGCAGATACCTCTCCCATGTAGGTCAAACTGGACTTATATCTAACTACCTCCTTATCAATAGGACCTGCGTACAAAAACTTAACCAGTTCTTTCTTGTTTTTATTTTTCAAAATATTATTAATAATTATTGGACTATATCCGTTGGATATCGCAATTTGGGAAATGATATTAAGCTCATTTTGATAATTATCTTTACTAAGAGGGATCGATAATAATCTATGAATGTAACTATGAAAGGCCGCGAGTTTGTGTTGCCAAGGATGACATGACGATGCCAATATTAATAATTCCAAAACTGTGTTTATTATTAACTCTAGTAATAGATAAATCGAGAAAATTTAGGGTGTTATTATCTTCACATTCTAATTTGAATTTAATTTTAATATGTTTTTTATTTAGTTCTTTAACAAATACGTCCAGTTGTCTCTGTGTACCCGTCCAACAAAGAAAACAATCATCTACGTATCTAAAGTAATATAAAATACTTTTATTAACGACGATATTTCTTTGTTCAAAATCGTCCATAAATATTTCGGCCATCAAAGGACTTAAAGGTTAACCCATAGCTAGACCGTCGTCTTGAACAAAGAATTCGCCGTTAAATCGAAAGTAGTTTTGTTCCATGCAGGTTTTAGTAAGAGTAAGCAATTCATTACTTTCACCAGGAGGTAAACGTTTTTCTAATGCATTCCTTAAAATACCCAATGTTTCCTTACGTGGAACATTAGTGAATAAACTATCGACATCAAGTGAAACTAATTTGCAACGAGGTGGCAAAGTCACATCTTTAATTTTGTTGACTAATTGTAGACTATTTTTTATGGCATAAGGTGGCCGAAATGAGAGCTTTTCTTTTATTATGAAATTAGTGACTTTGCCAGCTCGTATGCTGGTGCACCTATGTATGAGACAACTGGACGCATGGGAATATCAGTTTTGTGAATCTTTGGCAAGCCGTACAGTGATGGTGCGCGAGGATTCATTGGGATGAGTTTTTTTCTTTGATGATTCAGTTTGCAAGAAATATTAATTATTATTAATTGCTAATTTAAGCTTAGCTAAAAACTTGTTAGTTGGGTCAGAAGGAACCCTTAGAAATTGTTCACCCTGAATCACGTCATTAACTCTGTCCAAATAATCGTCGCGCTCTATCACTACTACTGTGTTACCCTTATCCGCTTTCGATATTACTAAGTTATTATTATCTATTGTTTGTTTTAATGACCTCAAAGCCGGTTTCGGGGTTAAAAGAGGAACCGGAAGGAGTACCTTTGATTTCGTTGGCTAGTAGGCCCTTAACTATGTTATCTTTCTTATTAACTACGGCAGTTATTTCCGAATCCACCGCAAGCATTTCCAAAGCATTCTGATTAATTTTAGGAGTAATATTATATTTAAGACCCTTTTCCAAAAGTGTCATCTCATCCTTGGCAAATTGTACGCTGGTTAAGTTTTTGACGCGAGGGTGGAAGGAAAAAGGTTCAGACCTGGATTCTGTATGTGATTGGACAATCCTGTTTTTATTTACCAAGTCTGAAGCTTTTTCTTTTGACTTAAATATTTAGCGTGCACTTCGATTGCTGCGAAATGGCGTGCCTTTTCATCTAAGCGATCGAATTCGATATTATGTAATTTAAAAGAGAGCTCGGTATAAAGAACTTTGAGATGTAATTTTAAATTATCCCTAACGGTAACGTGTCTCTTCGTTAAGCCAGATAGTCTCGGCTTTTTTGATAGCAATATTGGAGGCTCGGCTGTGCGTGTTGGTTCTTACATTAATATAATTAGGAACGACATTTAGACGTTTGCATTGTTGATTGAACCAAACATTTTGGGCGGCTATACGATGTAATTTTGTTAACTTAATGTAGAGTCGTGCCTGATCGGTCATGCTCACCGATTTTAAATAATTAATGGAATCAGGCGTTACTTTGCGCTTTACTCATTTACTTATTATGATGAGATGACACTTTTGGAAAAGGGTCTTAAATATAATATTACTCCTAATATTAATCAGAATGCTTTGGAAATGCTTGCGGTGGATTCGGAAATAACTGCCGTAGTTAATAAGAAAGATAACATGGTTAAGGGCCTACTAGCCAACGAAATCAAAGGTACTCCTTCCGGTTCCTCTTTTAACCCCGAAAGAGTGGCTTTGAGGTCATTAAAACAAACAATAGATAATAATAACTTAGTAATATCGAAAGCGGATAAGGGTAACACAGTAGTAGTGATGGAGCGCGACGATTATTTGGACAGAGTTAATGACGTGATTCAGGGTGAACAATTTCTAAGGGTTCCTTCTGACCCAACAAACAAGTTTTTAGCTAAGCTTAAATTAGCAATTAATAATAATCAATATTTCTTGCAAACTGAATCATCAAAGAAAAAACTCATCCCAATGAATCCTCGCGCACCCTCACTGTACGGCTTGCCAAAGATTCACAAAACTGATATTCCCATGCGTCCAGTTGTCTCATACATAGGTGCACCAGCATACGAGCTGGCAAAGTCACTTAATTTCATAATAAAAGAAAAGCTCTCATTTCGGCCACCTTATGCCATAAAAATAGTCTACAATTAGTCAACAAAATTAAAGATGTGACTTTGCCACCTCGTTGCAAATTAGTTTCACTTGATGTCGATAGTTTATTCACTAATGTTCCACGTAAGGAAACATTGGGTATTTTAAGGAATGCATTAGAAAAACGTTTACCTCCTGGTGAAAGTAATGAATTGCTTACTCTTACTAAAACCTGCATGGAACAAAACTACTTTCGATTTAACGGCGAATTCTTTGTTCAAGACGACGGTCTAGCTATGGGTTCACCTTTAAGTCCTTTGATGGCCGAAATATTTATGGACGATTTTGAACAAAGAAATATCGTCGTTAATAAAAGTATTTTATATTACTTTAGATACGTAGATGATTGTTTTCTTTGTTGGACGGGTACACAGAGACAACTGGACGTATTTGTTAAAGAACTAAATAAAAAACATATTAAAATTAAATTAAAATTAGAATGTGAAGATAATAACACCCTAAATTTTCTCGATTCATCTATTACTAGAGTTAATAATAAACACAGTTTTGGAATCTTTCGCAAGCCGACATATATTAATACTACTATTCATGCATCGTCATGTCATCCTTGGCAACACAAACTCGCGGCCTTTCATAGTTACATTCATAGATTATTATCGATCCCTCTTAGTAAAGATAATTATCAAAATGAGCTTAATATCGTTTTCCAAATTGCGATATCCAACGGATATAGTCCAAAAATTATTAATAATATTTTGAAAAATAAAAACAAGAAAGAACTGGTTAAGTTTTTGTACGCAGGTCCTATTGATAAGGAGGTAGTTAGATATAAGTCCAGTTTGACCTACATGGGAGAGGTATCTGCACGCTTATCCAAAATAATGAAAAACAACTATATGCATGTCGCATTCAGGACAAATAATACTTTAAAACATCATTTATGTCATAACAAAGACCGGATTGATGAAAAATATCAGTCCGGTGTCTATAAGATCGATTGTCCTGAATGCGATAGTGTATATGTGGGTCAAACTGGACGCAGCTTTGAGACTCGGTATAAAGAACATATCGCAGCTTATAGGAATGGTCATCCTGATAAGTCACATTTTGCTTAACATCTTTTAGATAGGAATCATACCATGCCCGATGGCCATTCCTATAAAGTTTTACATAAATGCGATAAAGGCTTTCGGCTGAGCGTGTTGGAACAATTAGAGATCATAAAAGAAAAGAAAAATAACAGATTTGCATTGTTGAATGATCAAACTTGCTTGACTACGTCACCGCTTATTAATATGTTCGGGGGTACTGGTGAGGGTAGTGGGGGTAGTAGCGGGGCTCGATAGGGTATAAAAGGCGGTGTTTTGGCCGGTAGCGGCACTTGACGGACGTTGTTCGTAGAGTCCACATCCTGAGGATGCTCCGGTGTTGGAGCGAAACGCGCGTCGAGGTTTTCAACCTGCATGGTGGTGAGGGGCCTTGCACGGATTTGCCAACATTATTGCTTGTGTGGTGGTGGTGTTTGCAAGTTCTTGCATGCGAGTATACGCATAGGCAGTGTGGGAGGAGGGAGGTGCTGTACGCATGCCTATGCGTACACTCACTCATTTACTTAAAGGTGGAAGTTTATTTCGCGGAATATTGCTAAAAATAATAACAAACTAAATTTTAAGCTATGGATTTCCGCAAAGTAACGCCTGATTCCATTAACTAAAAACAACTAGATCAAAATCGGTCCACCATGCCACATGATGCCACAGACAGACAGACACTTCAAACTTATAACACCCCTCTTTTTGGTCGGGGGTTAAAAACATTTAGACCCAATTTTAACAACGATTGTTAAAGTTAATGCTCGAATTAGTAACACGCTTCCAGTTTCATTTTTCTTATGAATGTAAGCGAAGACATGACATTTTAACAAGCTGTTAACACTAACAAACGTTGGTGAAATTGGGCCTTAAGATCATAATATTATACACTTTGTGTATAGTACGTTTTTCTTTATTGCACACTAACATTTCTTAGCCTTACGTGTCGTATAGTTCTTTGTTAGGATTAAATAACTCTCTCATGTTTAGACTAAACGAAACATATTAATAAATTTAGAAAATAGACCTACGTCTACGTGGCCCAGCGTACGTGTCGGACGTTAGATAAACACGGGCTTACGGCGTTAATGGCAGGATAAATATTATTCCCGGATCGATCGGCGTTCTAATGGATCCCGACTATAAACTGTCCCGCAGACGGCCTTCTCACTCGCGAACAAACAAACTGTTTCTAAGAAGATATCCATTTAGAATTCTGCACACACTGAGCGATACAAGGCTGTTGCTATGTGATTGATAGACACATTATTAACGGTTGTCTAGGAGTATTATTATAGAGTAAACCATGTTAAACATGAAAAAGATGGTAAATACTTAAATTAAGAGACACTCTAGCCCATCACATACTATTGACAGACAATTCAAGAAATTGCTACCATACAAGAATCGAGCATTTTTTAGAATTCGGACAATATATTATAATCATAGCTTGATCTTGTTTATATTTTTGTATCTACCAAGACCAAAAGATTGCTACATTAATCCACCGTTTTGAAGTCGATCATTCAAACAATTATTCTTATACTATTTGTACAAGATTCAAGCGTGATTAGTAACATAGATAGAGCTTAGATTGTAGAACCAAAGTTTAATACAGTTGACCACTTATCTTTATGCGTTCGGAAGGTGAGCGGCCATTACTCCGACAGTAAAACTGCAACTTGAAGTTAGCTGGCAGCGCGCCAGTCACTGTCCAGCGACTAATGTGCGGCCGCAAGGAAGTGGCCACAACAGATAGCAATTGTCAGCCCAACTTCGTGATCATTAGACTGGCCTAAATTCAGCACTAACTGGATTTAAGTGAACCACTTAACAGGCCCCCGCTGCCAACAGATAAGTCGCCAGAATTGCCACAAAACAATCGTAACTTACAACAATATTGCGGCTAATGGTAATGTCAAAACATTTTTCGCGTTTCCCGTCGTTTTTATTATAAACCCATTATGGCTGGCGTTTTTTGTTTCGTGAAGGCTTAATGGATTGCGATGAAATATAGTGTAGTGTATGCGCGGCAGTTCGTAATTAATATAGACGTTTTACCGCGAAACTGACAGTATACGAAGCACATAATGGGCGCTTCAACGATATAAATGAGCTTAAAAAGCAAAGCGAAAATATTATTTATGTTTGACTATTGACTAGCAAAAGCATCCTGTCTCATTGGCTCAGATATGAGCGAACAAATGTTCATCCATATCCATAATTCCATAATTCCATACTAAATATTCTGTTTGTCTGTCTGACTGTTACCTCTTCACGCCCAAAACGCTGAACCGATTTTGCCGGGTATGGCGATACTTTGAGTTCCGGGAAAGGACATAGATTACTTTAGAAAGTAATCTATGTCCTTTTTGTGTCATTTTGTGTTTTTCCGGGATAGATCCCGGAAAAACACAAAATGACGCACGAAACGGAGTGTTTTGTCATGTAGTTGGTAAAAGTATTTTATTTATATTAAATTCTGCAACGTAATCAATCTTGTATTGTTATTATCGGTGTCACAGAAGCTCATATATCACCGCCGAGCCGTCTTCAACTTCGCACGGAATTTGTGGCGGAGGCGAACGAGGTACTTAATTGAAACCCATAATGAACTCAAAATTGTGTTTAAATCTTCATCATCATCCACCAATACTTATGAAGTAGGGAGATCTACTTTATAAGTACCTAGGTATTGGTCTGTGAAGCCAAAACATCACGACATGCCATTTCATCATATCCTTACAATACAAGCTACATGGTACAGATTTCCGAATTTATGCTAATAGTGAACAAATGTTGTCATGGGTCATTTTGTAGACTGTAGAAGTGGTATACAATAACTAGAACTATATTAAAGGCAAGCAATGTTTTCCAAATGTTAGCTACTTATCTTAATAATATCGTCTTGTCCAGACAGAGGGATGCCTGCAAAACTTAGAAATAAGATTTTCACTTGGGCAAGTTAGAGAGTCGTTGAAGCAAATGTGTGTATTTCTGGAGATTATCCGGCGTGTAATAAACGCCTTACGCGCCGAATACAGATGAATTCGAGATCGGGAGTGGATTGGGACTGCTGGGAGGAGCCGAGGATTAGGGCCGACTCATACTAACGCAGAAACGTATCGATGCTAAGCTCTTAAAGTTTACTTAGCTTACATCGTCACAGCTTAGCATCGATGCGTTTCTGCGTTAGTATGAACTTGTCCTAATCCTTTTTAATATCAATGATTCACGTCAGCAAAATATTAGGACCTTTCAATTACACACATTCCTTTCGAACTAAGAAAGATGGTCAGTTTTGTCATGCCCAGACGCGCTTACTCGAACGAAGTCGAAGGACTTAGCTGTATTTAAAAAGGAGCATGTGCATTACGTTATGAAAGAATATCGTGATTTCCTATAACATAGTTTAAAGAACAAGGAGAAACCTCGTTTCGCCGACTAGTATGATTTGAGCTGACCTTTAGGTTGCGGTAAGTGGTCGGGATAGAGGCCCTGATCCCGGGCCGAATCGCTTTATTAGACTCACTTCACCGGATACATCTAGGAAATAAACGAAATGTTTTTGGAGTTAGGCCGACTATTGATTTAGAGAGATAGTTCGTTTGGTTTTATTTATTTTTCGCTTCTTTGTTATGTGTCTCAAGAATCATAATATACTTCGTAGATTTTCACACTGGAAGCATCGCTGTCGACAGTGCGGGTGCGGTCAGAGACTAAAATCAGCTATAATTCCAAAACTAAAATTTGTAGAGAAAATTCTGTTTACACAATCGCCCCTCAAACGCCAAAACTCGTCGTTAATCTTTGTGACAGAAATGACACAAGTTAAATGTGTAAAGTTCGGTGTCGAAGCATGTTGTATATCACGCGTGTGATCACGTATCACATCCATCACATCACATCTATCACGACGATGCGGGGCCGGTGTCAACGCGGACGATTTCAATCACAACATCAGACGAGCTTTGATAAAGTGCGCCGATTACACACTTGTACGAGATTTCTGACAACGGTGAACTTGTTTACCATATTTTCGTTGTTTATCATCATCACCTACATACAACTTTGAATTTATTGATTCGGAGTAGAGTGCATCGAAAGCCACCACGCGATAAGTCCAAAATTAAATACATATAAGACGTATTTTGTGAGTCGTTACATTATACACATTATTGTTTTACCGTTTCTAGGGTTCTCTAGCAACAACGATATCGTAAGGTATCCCGATTCCCGCATCAACCTGCCCAATCTTATCATAATATTATGAAAGAGAATCACTATAATACGGCCATTAATTTTCTATTAGTATTTTAAGATTGTTTACACTTTAGAATGAAGAATAAAGGAATTGTTGAACCGTCATAAACTCGTTGATCTCACCGCGTGGCGTGGTGTAGCGTGTTGTAAACATTTCCGACACGTTTCAACAAACCGTTTATTCGCGGTGTTTACAATAGGTATAGTTGTTTACAGTAGGTATAGTTATTTACAGTATGCACCAGACGCGCAGCGGCAGGTGGGCCCGGCTGGTCAGCGCCGCGCCTCGACTTTGTTGGTCTCTTTTAGATTTTATTGAAGGAAATGCACCGTTTAGCTTCACTTACAATCATTAGCTAGATATTTTCCCTTTTAATGGAGAGTGGAAAACATAGTTTACCTATACACAATGTAAAAGATCCATTAGTGGTAAAGTATGATATTGATTCATTCTCTTTCGCTTACATTCATTCAGATCTTACACAATATATAAGTTCGTGAGTCGACCTCTAACTACCGAAAAGGTGAGTTGATATAAAACAGCGGTAGACGTTTTACTAGGAAAGCATGACGACCGCAGACTACAAAAACAACAGAAGTAATGAAATACGTGACTCCATCAATCCCGGCTTAGTATTCCGCGCCGATATTCAAAACCTCCGGCTAGACGTACTTCAGACGAACTTTATTAACAACTTTTCCAATTTTTCGATGAAATTCTCTTGCAGTGTTCCTCATTATGATATGATTAGATTCCAGATTGAACAGTGCGAAATATAAACGATTTTAGAAAACTTCACTACTTCATTTCCCGATAAAAACCAAAGCTAACTAGAGAACTATTTACGTTACATAGCTAAAGAAATAAGTCGAGTTTTAAAATCCTAGCTAAGATACGGTTGAATTGTATGAAACATACAAAGGCCATATTTTTAAATCTACCAGTCCAACAAAAACCTGTGACGAAATATTTGAAACAGTGGTCGGAATTTTTCACAATATTTATGGGGACGTCCACAAATTACGTGAGGTGTTTAGGGGGGGGGAGGGGCTCGAGTCAAATCTCATCTAATCTCACGTTGAGGAGAGGGGAAGTCTCGGCAAATCTCACGTAATTTTTTTTCTCAACAAAATAATGCTATTTTGGTCCATTTCATCCAGATGTACGTAAGCTTAAGATTTAATCGTAAGCGTAATCGTTATACGATTAAGATCATTCACAAATTCGTTCGAAAGAAAATCTACTGACTGTCAAACCAAACTTTTACGTAAGAAGCCCACATTTTAAAAATCTCACGTGAGATTTGGGGGGAGTTGAATAAAATCTCACGAAATCTCACCAGGGGGGAGGGGGGGTCCAAAAATAAAAATAAAACACCTCACGTAATTTGTGGACGCCCCCTATGGTGTGGGGCGCTATCTCTCAAAGTTATGTGCTTTTGATGGCCGCGCGTGATGCAAAGCCCCCGATTTATTTACGAGCAATGCTGGCGCTGGCGCCAATCCCGATACAGCCCGATATCGCCCCATATTATCCGATATTGGACGATATCTCCCGATTCACCGCGCGCCAAAACCCGTCACAATACCTGTTGTTTTGCAGACCACGTCCGCTATGAATATCAGATTGTCGGAGCGGTTTTCGCGTTTTAAACCGTTCAGAACAAATGCGAGCTTTCATATTGTTCGCCCGCTCGTGCTGAATCTGTGATGCAGATTTGAGAATGACAACGAAAATATTATGGTATATTCGCGAAAACTTCATTTCAATATTTACAAAGATATTATTTGTCCATTCTTATACGCCAGACGATTATCATATTATATTCGGCAGGCTGTATTAACATAAATAGCAAACAAATATTAGCTACACAAGAGACACTAAAGCTTTGTCCACACTGTGCCTTTTTTGTTCATCAAGAGCATGCGTCATAGCGCAGTTAACAGCGTACGTGAGGCATGCCCGCGACGCATGCGCTCTGACCGTGTCTAAAACTATCGCTTAGTTCTATTTTTTCTGGAATTTCTTATGACCAAATAAACCGCACATATTCCACCCAGTAAAACGTTCTCGTCGCACATGTTACAAAGCTGACAGATACTGCAACTGAACAAAAATGACAATGTTGGCGTTGCGTTCGTTAGCGCATTCAATTATTGAAAGCGCCAAACGAAAGTTGAATACAAAGAAGATGACGAAAATTGAAGACGAAAGCGCATAGTGTGGATATAGCTAAATAACAATGCCTAATGTCGGCAGCAGGACTCACTTAGCCGAGTAATGATAAATTCCGCTTGAAACCCTCACAATAAACTTAATTCTCATAGCCATTCATATTAGGGTCGTAAAGTTGACCCACATGAGCTCCAGCTCGTAAAATATTGACATAAATGACGTCTCGAGTGAGTTAAATTACTGAATTTTAGTTCAGCTAAATGTCCCACAGGTTCGAATTTACAATTCACACTGTTTATACACTAACGACAGTCCTCGCACCTCGGAGCAGACCAATTAAGAGAGGGTTCAATCCTCAAAGATACAAACGATACAACGTCATCATAATGCATGAAGTTGTTTTTGATATTGCACTCTATAATAAGCGTCGTAAGGCTGCAATCAACGTGCAGTTTTCATCTAGCTGCACATAAAAATGATAAATGTGGGTGCGGTTTTCTTTGATTTTCTTCCCGGAGTTGTGCCGTTTTAATTAGTGAGCGCAACTCCCGAGTTCTTGGCATAACTTGTGACCGCAGTCCGCCGGCCGCAGTAATACGGTGGGTCAGGCTTTACCCGTTTAGCTACACGCTCAGAAGTATTTTCTACAACTAAAAGAGGTGGTTTTAAGTTGGTCTGTTTATATAATTATTTTCGAACGTTTACATTTTAAAATACAAGTTGTACTCTACAGTAACTAGTAAGATAGTCTCTTTATCTTCTCTAACTAGAAACTATATTGTACAAGATGTGAGAAAACTCGGAAATATCGACCATACGTATCGTCCTTTTGCCAATATGTCTCGCGAAGGCTAATGTATTCATCATCCAATATGCAAAGAGTGTTGGAGTTTAAACTGCACTCAACAAGTTGGTAATCAGCTTGAGTACGTTTTACGATCCGTCTGACCTCAACTGAATCAATACAAGTGTGTACATTTCGCCAAAACCGTGCATTTGAGGCTAAGGCCGCCATAACGTGGTGATAACAAACTCTCCCAACAAGTTTCGATTATGTAGAGCACATTACTTGTATTACATTATATCACTGACTATAATAAGCAGAGATAATATGCGTAAAGTATTAACTTTAATTATTATTAGTTGTGTTTATTTTATCATGATTAATTCACGATAATTCAATTACAATTTTTGGTACTTGGAGGTACGTGATAAATTTTTGCCACAAAATAAGTGGATTTGCATGTATCGTTTGTTCTCGAATATAATAGGCACCAGCCCCGTCCCACCAGATAAATGGAAAAATTTCAAGCCATAAAGAGGTCCCTCAACTTTAAAAAGCCGTTTCACGTTTTTATTATAACTAGGTAAGTGGCTGAGCGTTATAGAAAAACTTTATCTCAGAAGTTCACAATCTCCGCTTTAATATCTGCCACTATCTTCTGTAAATGATCCTCATCTAGTTTTATAGGGTGCCAGTTTGCGAACGTTTCTTTTGTTCGGTCCCCGTCATCAGATCGTTTCTGAACCGTCCAAGAGTAAATTGTTAACATTTCAAACTATTAAGAAACTAACTTTGAAAGTATTAATTGAAAACTGAAATTAGTTTTAAGTGCCTTAACTGCAAAACATGTTGATAACATTGATACAGGGAAATAGTAGAAATAGTAACTGTAAAATGTTATAACTATGTAATTATTATTTTACATTTAATTAAACCTTTACTTTGTATATATTAAAATAATCCTTCGATCGGGGATTCTTGGAAATGCTATTGTATTCTATTGTTGTCGCGATCACCGGTTCTCGTATGGGGCTTGAAGGATTAATACACAGTATACAATTTTTTTTTATGAAATAAGGGGTAAACGAGCAAACGGGTCACCTGATGGAAAGCAACTTCCGTCGCCCATGGACACTCGCAGCATCAAAAGAGCTGCAGGTGCGTTGCCGGCCTTTTAAGAGGGAATAGGGTAATAGGGGAGGGTAGGGATGGGAAGGGAAGGGAATAGAGGAGGGAAGGGAAGGAAATAGGGTAGGGGATTGGGCCTCCGGTAAACTCACTCACTCGGCGAAACACAGCGCAAGCGCTGTTTCACGCCGGTTTTCTGTGGTACGTGGTATTTCTCCGGTCGAGCCGGCCCATTCGTGCCGAAGCATGGCTCTCCCACGTATAAAATATAATAAAATTCTGACTGATAACGGCTTGATGCTGATTTTAAAAACTACAAAAATATCTAAGACTTAGATAAAACGCTAAGAATATTGCATTGTAGTGTACCTCAGTGTAAGCTATCGGGTAGGGGGTAGGTTGTGTCAACTGTCAAGTGGTATGTGCAGCCGTCTGGTGTACTGAACCCTGCCTGCACTCGCAATAAAATATAATGTTATTCGTCTCATATCAACTAATCGCATTTGTTTGTAATGGTCCTTTCTGAAATAAATACTATATTATGTACATTCTTATTATAATACAATATTACACTTGATATAAATTCTTAGAGAAACAGGGCTTACGTATTTCAGTCTTTTTCACTACAAACAGAATATTCTCTATATAAAACCTAGAATATTAACTAAGGGCCCGCAAACCTAAATTCTAGGAAAAAAGTAAATATTTAGTAAGGCTAAGCAGTGAACATATTACAGAGCCGAGTCAGCGCGCTCGAGATAAAAACCGAAATACAGAGAAACTCGCCCGAGCTACAACCTCCTTTCAATTTTGTACCCCGATCACAGAATACACAATATTACTACAAGTACCCCGATACCTTGACGTGTACAAAAATATAATTTATACAATACCACAACAATATTATCATCATAATTTCTAGTAGAATATATAACGCCAAGTGAACAAAAAAGGTTTTAATTACGGTACCGGTATTTTAATGTTTAAGGAGTATTGATCACATATTTTGAAACATAGGGTTAAGATTCTTTATGGCAGATTATGAGACTTCCTTTAATTTATTTAAAATTTCTTGCATATTTAGTGCAAAGGCACTTTTTAAGTGAATAATTTTATACTTTACCTCAACCAGCGCAAAACCTGTGTTTTTTAATAATCACGATTTTATTTTATAAGCTTGTGTTTTAACAAAATGATTATTATCCAAACAAAAAATGCGAACGTTGGTAAGATGTTGGATTTTATTACGGGCGGTATTCGGTAATGAGCGTGTATCTGCTGACTCCGCACTCGGCAGGATTACAATTCGTATTTCGTGGTTCATCGCTCCACAGTTTTTGTCTATGGAAGCGGAAAAATATTTTTACTTTATACACGCAGATAGTAATATAATTTATAAGCAATTATTTACTCGTGTACATTAATATATATGTTTTTTATTTATTTTGTTAGACCGTACTATCGAGGACATTGATTCCTAGGCAGTTGACGGACCAACGTTATTTGGTCGGCTCATGTCAATTAAATGTTAGCTACTCTGTCGTATGCGTTTGACTTACCGCGACCAAATTACTTAGGTGCGCCATCTGCTTAGAAATCAACTTCTCTGATAGTACATATTTGAGTAACTACGTTGACGGGAACCAGTTGTTTCGGGAGAAATAGCAAAGGTCAAATTCAGAGACATTTAATAACTGCTTTATTTTATTTACTTGTTAATTTATTACTACTTTATTTAAATGAAAACCATGACAGAAAATCCACTTAGCAACTCCAGAAGAAAAAACCTTATACAATGAAAGTAAATATATTCAAACGAAGCTAACTTTTCAATTTATCATCATCTTTAATATATTATTTTATTGAAGTAACTAAATAAGTATGTCACCATGGCAACGTCCATTGCTTGCCCGTCGCACAAGCAATGATCGCCGTCAGTCTCGAGTTGTAATAATTTACTATTATTTATTCAACAAATGCACTTATCAATATAAAAAGTAGCTAGTAGCCGGTTCTCAGACCTACTGAATATGCATGTAAAATTTGGTAAAAATCAGTAAAGCCGTTTCGGAGAGTACGGTGACTAACATTGTGACACGAGAATTTTATATAAGACTAGCTGTCCCGGTGAACTTCGTGTCACTTTAAAACCTTCCCTGGACTTCTACGAATATAATAAGACTAAAATCAGCGCAATCCGTTCAGCCGTTTTCGAGTTTTAGCGCGACTAACACATTTGAAAATCCATTTTTATATATAAGATATACCAATCGCTTTCGTGTGACAAAAATAATAATATAATATTATATTGTTGTTTGTACGACTGGAAGTGACTGGAACTTACGTGAAATACCTACCTCTATTTTCCTAAAACGGAGAACTAATATTTGAGTACCATATAAAAGTATTATCTTTTATTTTATTGACATTTATTGGGCGATGTTTATAAGGTCACACCTACACGTCTTCTTGAAACAGTAAACAGCTCCTCAATTTTATTTACATTGAAAGTATCCATACTTTACTTTACTAATATTATAAACGCGAAAGCATGTCTTTCTGTCTGTTACCTCTTCACGCCCAAACCGGTGAACCGATTTTGCTGAAATTTGGTATGGACACACTTTGAGTCCCGGGAAGGGAATAGATATTTTTTATCCCGGAAAAATATACGGTTCCCGCGCGATAAACGAATTTTGGCCCAACGAAGTTGCGAGTTGCGGGCGTTACCTAGTTAAAAAAATTGTGTATCTTAAAAAAATATATTTTCTTTTACAGAACTATGTTTTATTAGGGCCATATTTTTGCTTTTGAAACTTCAAATACTTACTATAAATAAAATGTATAAGTAAGTTTTTGTATAAAATTCAATAATAATAAAGATAGTCAATATATAATTTCTAAATCTCTATTAGAAAACCGGCCAAGTGCGTGTCGGGCCACACACAATATAGGGTTCCTATCCAACGACACCCAACCCGATCGGGTGGACGCAAAAAAAATAATCATTCCCGCTTGATGGGTAGGGGAGGTACCATAAAAAATACTTTTTAAGATTATATGCACCATTTTGTCGACATCATTAATATGTGCCAAAATATGCCAAATTACAGCTTTGTAGGTCCTAAAGTCTCTGAGCAAAACCGCGGACAGACAGACGGACAGACCGAAACTATAAGGGTTCCTTGTTGACTACGGCACCCTAAAAAGGCATGACGCAACACACATAATATTAGTTCGACTATTATTTAATATTTATTACTAAAGCTATAGATAATCTTAACAGTTATTATTCATCATAATCCTAAATCAAATATTTATGATCAATGATTAACATTGATCATTGTAACGATTAACTAAGTATTATGAGTTATGACGCATATGTTATTAACACGTTGAGCGCCATGTGTATCCATTTGGAAACACAAAGTGCCACCTCTTGAGGCCACGTGTATCTTTTTGGAAACACAGGCCGTGCTTCATTGCGAGGCCAGTGTTTCCAACAGGATACACATTTTAGTACATTTTATAATGGAAACTGATTCGTCTGGCCTCCACGGTTGTTTCAGTCCGAGTGGATTCTCTGTCCGACTTACAGGTCGAAAATTATGCTAAAAATTAAAAACATAAATTTTAACAAAAAAAGACTTTTATTATTTTTAATTACAATGGTTTTTTAACGTGCAAAAACAATAAAAATTCTTTTTTTCTTGTATATTTGTAAACAAAAAAATTAATAATAAAGAAAAAGGCAAAAGAACTAGAAAGGAAAATGTGTTTCCGAAAGTATACACACGACCTCTGACGAAAATTTCTACACAATTCCTACACAAAACTTTTTCAGAGGCCTTGTGTATATTTTTGGCACACACGGAAAATGGGGCAAAAATCAAGGAAAATACTGTTTTATTTTACCGCAATATAGTACCATAGCATATTATAAAATAATTTAACAAAAAAAAAATATGTCCAAAGAAATGAAAAACACTGTCTTTGAGCTTGGCGGTCAACGTGTTAAAATAGGAGATTTATAATATATTAAGGGCCTTCCCTACGGAGATTCCGTAATTTACCGTATTTAAAGCCTTATAAACTCATAATTTGAAAGCTACAAAGTTATAATAAAAGTACAGCAATTATCTTCAGTATATCAACATTCCTTTCCCCGTTTTAAATTTTCTATTTTTGTTTATTATACTCATGATATCAGCTTCCAAAATAAACCCAATTTGTTAAAATTCAAGCATACATTCTGCATCTCCTTAGGATTTACAAATTACTTTAATTTGAAACACACGCCAATAAATCGACAATATCATGAACTACATATTCCCCGTTTCAATTTTTTTTAGGACAATTTTGAACTAAGATAAGTAAAAAAATAGGGTTTTGGTGCGATCTCAGCAACGCGGCAAATGTATGGCCAAGGTCGTTTGCTCGGGGGATGGCCTTAAAGAACATATTTTATATGTTTTTATATTGATTACACACGTATACCAAGAATAATATTATTATTGAAAAAGAAATTATGTAAGAGTTTAAACTAGTTAGTTGCTACTACAATTACGAGTGAATAATATTATAGTTGGGGAGGGGAAGAGGGGATTTCGGGAGTAGCTCGAGCGTGTCAGATTAAGCTTGCATAGGCTTCCGACATGTGTCTAGTTATCATGGTATAGAAATCAGATTTCTCACGTGGTGGGTAAATTTTTTTTTTAATATTGAAATGTCGTCGGATCTGTCAGATTAAGATATGTTTAGTATACCCCAAAGAAGCTTCCATATAAAGCACTGACGATTCAAAGGTTAGGTAAGCCTGTAGGGACATTTTAAAATAAAAAAAAATAAAGCTTCATAATATTTTCTTAACTAAGCTTCGCAGATATTTTACTTTGCTCTAAACTAAATGATTTAGTCCTTGTTGTCTAAAATATATTTATAATTTACCTAAATAAGCAATTTTCTGAATATATTTTCTTTTTCAAAACTTTAAAATGGCTGCAGTTTCTGAACCCAACGCTAAAATAAAAAAACGCTCTTTTTATTTTTTTATCAGTTTTACCTAATGTACAAAGCCTACTAGGTCTCCATGACGCTCGAGTGACTACAAAAATAGCACCCTCCCCTCCTCTACTATTATGATGGAACGTAAAGACCTGTTTTTGCAAATTAACTACAGTGTACACTGTACAGTGTGACCTTTTAAGTTTTAAATTTCATTTAAACACTTACAATTAAAAATATGTTGATAGCAAATAAAATAGAAAAATTAACCCAATCACCTCCGTGGTACGTAAAAGTCCTTCCAAAATATGAAAATGTTCGTTCCATTTCCGTAGAATAATTAGGGCATTGATTGCGCTCGTGCAACGAAAATTAAAAAAGTCCGCACGAACTACGGGCGCTCGAAAATATGAGCCGTAATTACAATTTGGACGAGAAATTTTGAGATCAATAGCATCGTAATGTAATTGGGCCGAGCATTACCGAGACTGCACCAGCTCGTATGGATCACTTATGTGGGAGAGCTGATAACTCACGCCTGATGCACGATTTAAGGCGACGCCTTGATAATTTGGCTGTAGCGATGCCGATTTTTCTCAGCAAGGACTAAAGCTAAGAAATTGAAGTTCATTGTCAGTATTCATCATGTCTTTGTCTTTGAATTGCCCATAGCATAACACGATTGGACAACTTTTATAGCACAGAATAATCAATCGAAAAGACCTCTGTAAAAAAAGGGATTCCTATTTTTCCAACAGAGGAGAGTGATTTAAGGTTCCAAAATTTGTACATAAATTGGTTCAAGCATGCACTTTAATTTGTGCATAGCTTATATGAAATGTATTTATGGTTTTTAAATTATGCGACAAAAACCATTTTGTCGCTTACGCCCTTTCCATTTTTTGCTGTTCCATTGCTTGTTTTCTATGAGAGGCCGGGCCGGCCTCTCATAGAAAACAAGCAATCTAAAACATATCCAACACGGTTTCTTACTTTAACGCTGCGTCACCTTAACACACGTCATCTGATTCAATCAAGGATTTGGGTCGGAGAGACTACTGACGCTTAGTAATGCTTACTAGTGGTTCCTCTGAAGGAAATAAGCATCACATAGTTTTAAGTTATTTATTATTATGAAATTTAGCTTGTTATAATTAATTTGCATGAAATCTTAATTTTAAGTATTTAACTCATAGTCAAATTGTATCAATTTAATCATGTTTTGTTATGAAATCAATTTTTAATATTGTATATTTTGTAGAGCTATTATCGCGAATGCTGTGTCGCCTGTTAAGGTACATGCATCGGTACAAATTACTATTATTTATTGTATTTAACAAGGTTTTAATGTATGTGTTACGCGCAAAGACCGAAAACGCTCAGTGAGCGAAAAAATGGCTCACAACGCGTTGTGGTCATAGTGAAACGGCCACGACGCGAATCTCGCGTCGTGGCCCTAATGAAAAAGGCCACGACGCGTTCTGGTTATCACAGAAATACCACATAGCGAAATTCGTGTCGTGGCTGACGTGCTATTCGACCACAACGCGTTGTGGTAATCGAGAAAGCCATGACGCGTTCTGAGCATTTAAAAACAGCCACGAACGAACAGTCATTAGGGCGACGACGCGAAATTCGCGTTGTGGCCGTTTCACTAAGACCACAATGCGTTGTGAGCCATTTTTTCGCTCACTGAGCGTTTTCGATCTTTAAGCGTAACATATGTACTGTTTGGTGTCCTTAAATAATAAATAAATTAATTAATAAATATAAATAAATAAAATATTAATATAAATAAATAATAATATAAATAAATATAAAAAAAAATGATATAATAAAAATAAATATAAATAAATTAATTAATAAATAAATAGATCACATTGTTTGTGAAATAAACGCAATATTAGAGGTGCAGCTTGTAGCGCTATATTAGCCAAATGGTTTTCAAAATTCACTAATCGAAAGAAGGTTCTAATGCTAAATTGGAAGAAATATGCTTTTCGACAATAGTAATATCGAAAAACATAATATTCAAAATGTTTTTCGATATAACGGAATACGAGTAGAAGTTGACTCAATAATCAAAAACAATAAGCAGGGAAGCGCTAAGTGATAACAACCTCGCACAGTGCTGTGCCAAAACGCTGCAGTCTGTTGGGAATATTCGAAGAGTTCATATCAGAGAGGGTAATATTTGCCAGGGCCTTTCACTTAAGTTTTTGGGTTTTATATAAAGGAATGTATAATTATAATCAGACAGATTAATAGCAAAGTCAATCTTTCGAAGCGTATTCGACTCATTGTTTAGTTGCCTTTGGATCGTATAGTTAGTTGCTTTATAACTTAAAGAAAAAAAACTATTTGAGAAGATGGCACATAATTTTATCATGTAATCCGTATCCATTGTTAAAAACTTTACCATAAAATATGTTGAATTTGATAAGAGACACAATGATGCCAGGTGAGCATATAAACATGATGAATTGTCCAAGTTTTGAAATCTTTACGTTCGCGGACCACTTGGCCGCTGATTAATGGAGGTTGTAAAATAACGTTAAAATTCTCAAAATTGCATAATTAATCAAATAAGATAAAACTTTTTCTTTCCACCTCTCCTGTAAAACCTGAAAAAGTTAAAATTATAAAACGAAATATGAAATCGTTTACGTCAGTTACCAGCAAAGCTCGGACTAAATAAGTTGACTTCTACTCCTACGCAAAACTATAAATAGCTATGCACGACTAAACCTAATAATTTTATACGAAGAAATAACTTCTCAACCCCTTTTTAAAGTAAGTGGCTCCAAGCAAATCCCTGTTCTTGACATCCTGCGGGGACCACCCGCTTGTAATTTAAGGAGCCCTTAACCATCCAAAGTTCTTAAGAACTGTGGTATGTTATATTTGGCAACAATCCTGAATCAAACGCCACACGTCGTATGACTCAAAAACTAGTTAGACAACTATGTTAAGCAGAGTCAAAATAGATCTCCGCAATACTGCAATAGACCAGGATATCCAAATACAAATCAAAAATGCCTACCACTTTACGTCAATTCTTTTATAAAGATCATTCGCCCACATTCCTACCACTGTATCTCCTACGTCACCGGTATATACCCACTAAAAACCCTTTGATGAAGCCCAAGGGACAAGCTTAAGCTGACCTACGTCAAATGTGACAACTCGATACACGGGTTTTTGAAGCATTATTTACCTAATTGTACAGTTTAATTTTAAGTTACCTAAAATATGTTATCCCGTGTTTCTTGATCTGGCACTGCCCAGCCTTACATTATCAATATCAACTTTTTTTGTTCTTATTTGCTATTGTTCTATACTTTTTTTGTGCGTCGACGAGTCTACAACGATGCATCAGCGGTTCGAGTACTAAGTTGACAAGAAGAACCTTCCTGTCTTCAACAAGTAAGACTTAATATAAAGTTCCCGTGCGGTCATGTAGAGGCCAGTTTCCCAGTTTAATAGCGGGCTATCTGAGGGCCATCCGTCAGTGTCGGGCCGCAGCTGCTAACGAATTTATAGTTTGTATTGAGTTTAAACAGCGCCGTGACGTCACCGTCTTAACTAATTGCGTAATACGGATAGCAGCAATGTATATATTAAAGTGTTAATAAGCTTCAGGTAACAAGTTGATGGAAAAGAAAGTAATTTATTATGTTATGGGTTAAGGTAAGAACAGACGCGAGTAGAACGAGACGCCTATAAAATACAATACACGAAAATTGTACCATCGTGGAAATTGATTCCTAGGTAGTTGACGGACCTTGCGCGGCGGGGGATACGTAACGTATTTCCCCCCCTCAACAAAAAAAAGGCAGTTGACGGACCTAGGTCATTTGTTCGGTTTATGTCAATTCAATGTTAGCTGTGATCGGTCGGATGGGTTTGACTTAACGCGACCAAATTACTTAGGTCCGCCATCTGCATAGGAATCAACATCTCTGATCGATGTACATCGATGTACTCATCGATGGAACATAACAGCAGTCATAATAATATTATGACTGCTGTTATAATGACATAATCATTTTCATAACTAAAGTTTTAATGTGTTTGGATTCTCCTTGGTTTTAGTACTAAGCAGTATTATTTTGGGACGTCCAAATTATTACAATTTACTAATGATTTTAATGACCCGCGCCCGCGCCGAGACCCGCTGATTGACAAACTTTGATGAGACCGCGAGTAGTTGGCAACTTTGTGATTGTTTGATCGAGGGACAGGCCCCGAATACGGATTATTTACAACGTTTTGATTAGCAATTTATGAAACTGTAAACAAAATTTAAAGTTACACCAAAACAACAATTTCGGAATATATTTATAGACAACGAATTTGATGAATGGAGAATATTTTGAACTAAAAATAGTTGGCTATACGAATCCTATAATACTTCCTGCTTCATATTTAAATACATTCAATTACTGAGGCATCGTATCACAAGCTCGTAAACGAGCATTTCACGTTTGGGTTAACAATTATTATATTCACAAGCTCGGGACGTATATTCAGCGAGTAAGAAAAGATTTACATCGAGTTCACATGCAGCTGCGTCGTTAGCCGCGCACGTAAACTGCGGGTCGGAGCCGGCCACTCCAACTAAAAGCGTTGCTTGTGTAATGTGCATCTAGATAACCTCAGAGAGATCTCAAGTTTTAACTTAAAACGCTAAAGGAATGCTGATGCCAGTATGAATAAAATAATTACCGAGGTTTCTCGAGAAAACTAATTGGACGAGAGAAATTACCGCCCCCGCCGCCGGCCGACACCTACTCATAAAATTTTCTCTAAACAAAGAAGTTTAGCGCTGTGAAAAATAATTTAATAAAATGCACGAAACGGGCGCCGTAAAAATAATGCAGCGGCGATGTCGGGGCGAGGTCGACGGAGAATCTTTTACGATCGGAATAAGTACGCGAGAAGTTTGCCTCTTAATTTTGATTCAACTCAGAATAGCCTCTTACCAGGTAATGCAGGAAACTCGCTACATTCTAAACTTTAAAAGAAGCACCATGTAAGTAGAGTTCGCTACAAACTCGAGGAAAGAAAATCTTTCGCTCCTAGTTTAAGTTTGCTTTAGTTAAATATTCACAAAGATGTACACGTATCCTACATTTTTAACATGACAATATTATGATACAGACATAAATTAAGCAGTAAGTAAGTGCTTAGTAGTAAAGTAATTCATATAAGTACGATAATGCCATATTTTATAATTGCCCATCTGTAATAAATTCACAGTTTAATAAATACATGCGGCGAAGCACATTTTTTTCCAATATACGGCACAATTATTATTATGATACCGTTTTGAATTTCATCTCAGTGAACTAGGAGTAGATCTGAAATCCTGTATAATATGTCTATTATCATGATAATATACCATTATCTAGTGCACTTCATCCTGAAAAAATACAGATCTGAAAAATGTTGGCGGTGATCCTGACATTTTCGTAATATTCCCGCGCAAACAGCGACACTGCGCTCCTCCGACGCCGCTTCATAAGCCCCGAAAAATATAAAATTGTGCCTCGTCATAGTTATTTTCATTTCGACCCTCGAGGGCAGGTACGTCTTCATCACCTGCCCGCCCCAACCCGCCGCCCGCCCTTCGTCAGCTCGATTACTGGAGAATATTTTCAACGAATGTAACGCGCGGCCGTAAAAGTGAATGTGCGTTTTCACTTAGGATTAAAATTAAGCGATTTTTGATACTCGACACCGAGTGCGTGCGGCGAAGTGCGACTTAAAAGGCCATTTCAATGCCATTACGTTTTATATTTTGTTGGGACTCGTTAAATTGCTTTCATAAAAATGTATAACTTAAAAGGAGACGTCTGATAAGCATGAAATTAAAACTAAGGAAAGTAAGAGCAAGTACCTGGTGCTATAGACAAAACTGTTATATCATACTTCTACTCCATTACGTCACAGGCAAAAAAAATAGACACAAAAGATCGAGAAACACAATACTGCCGTTTTATGTGTCCGAGCAAATAAAGCAATGATCCTGAAATATCTTGTATCCTCGCAATTAATAAGGGCCACCCTCGATAGAACGTCCGTATAGTATATTACGTATACTGTATATCTATACATCAGGTCGGGAAACCGATAGTTAATTACGAACAAACGAAACAAACCACCCCGCTGTTTGCGCCAAATCCCTGATTGGCAAATTGTACGTTCTCAAAATATCTGCAAACTTCGCCTTTTACGAAGTTCGCCAAATTACAAGTTAGCGATTCATCAGCAACCTTCCTGTTTGTAATTATTAGTTCAGCTTAGACGTTAGTATTTAAATAACTAAGGGCTTAGCAGGAACTGTTGTCGACTGCTCGTAATGGCCGATTTACACGGGTGACTAAAGCCGCACGATTTACGCCGCACGGCGAAAATCGACCGTGTAAATGGCAATTCGACTACGCCGCATGCGGCTAAAGTCGCAAGCCCCAAAGTCGTGCGGCCAATGGCCGCATGCGGCTGGTGACTAAAATCGACCGTGTAAACGCTCAGTCGCAAGCGATCGCTTGCTGCGAATACTACTGTAGCGAGCGCAGACGCGATATTTTCACGCAGAAGCAGACACGCAAACTAGTCACAGGCGATTTTTGTAAATGGGGTGGCGATTCGACTTGGACAGGCGATTCGACTGGTGACTTGCCGGGTGACTAAAATCGACCCATTAGTCACCCGTTTAAATGGGGTGGCGATTCGACTTGGACAGGCGATTCGACTGGTGACTTGCCCGGTGACTAAAATTGACTCGTTAGTCACCCGTGTAAATCGACCATAACTCTCGAGTGGTCAGTGCCTCTACTATTCTCATTCGATTACGTTAAAACACTTTCTTAATAAAGGTTACTGCTGATGCCAAAACTCTTCTTCTTTAAACTATTTCGATCTTACTACAAAATATTTAAACACCTGTTGAACAGTTGATTAGAAAAAAATCAGTAGGTACATAATAGTGTCAAAACAACTGTTCAATAGATGTTTAGATCTTTTGTGTTAAGACCGTGGAATACACTTTCACATCAGGATCTGGCCTTAGGCTTCTTACAGACGAACGGCACGTGTCGGCGGCACGTGTCGGCGGCAATCAACGGCAGTCGACGGCAGCCGACGGCAGCCGTTGACAGTTTATGACGCTTGCAGGGGGCCTACCACGAACTTTCCTAAAACTATCGTGTGTAGCCGACACGTGCCGTCGTCTGCCGCCGACACGTGCCGTCGTCTGCCGTCGACTGCCGCCGACACGTGCCGTCGTCTGCCGTCGACTGCCGCCGACGCGTGCCGCCGACACGTGCCGCCGACACGTGCCGTTCGTCTGTAAGAGCGCTATAAATGCACAAGAGGCCAAAATATAACGAACTAGAAACAAGCCATACCTTTTTTTTTTTTTTTTTTTTTTTTTTTTTTTTTTTTTTTTTTTTTTTTTTTTTTTACGCAGTGAAATTCTGTGACGAATTCGACGCAGGGGATGGGGACTCCCGCTGCGGATATGTGGGGCTCGAAAACATTTTTAAAGAACCTTATCAAACTAATATTTATTGATACATACTATTACTTCTCACAATAATTATTACTCTTATAATGTACCCAAAAATATTACACTATATTTCATCTAGTCTATAGTCTACATAATATGTATAGGTTGCCCTCTAGTGTATAATAATTTTAAAGAATCTATGTTATACACTAGAGGCCAGACTCATAATTATTCTCACCGGAAAGAAAATATTGTCTAAACCAGTATTTCCCAAAGTGTGGGTCGCGAGTAGATTTTGGGTGGGCCCTGAAACTATAGAACGATTGTCGTACTCGTCCGATTGTCATATTTTTACTCGTTCGTTCGTCTTCGTGGGTGCGTGCGGGACGAGGGCGGGGCAAATAAGAACGCAAACGTAATTGTAAGTAAGGCTGACGATGATGATATGGTGGTGAACTACGATAAGAATTAACAGGTAAACGCTGCGGCAGCAACATACCACTGCTTTTTTTGTTTTCGTGACACAAGGTGGGCCGCGAACTTTAAACTTTCTTGTAGATGGGTCGTGGTCCCGATAAGTTTGGGAAACACTGGTCTAAACTATAAACGATCTCGATGAGCACCATCCAATCGAAAACTACACAAAGATACACTTAAATTTGTCTGCAGTTACTCCCGGTAGCTTCAGTCTAGTCAGGGGTATTTTGACCCCCTATAGCAGGGGGTCTCATGACCCCTACAACAGGGGGTCTCGTGAACCATGAGACGTTTCCGCCGGGGGTCTACGATACACGTCTACAGATGAGCAACCCGGAAACAAACAATTACGCGCGAAGAAATGTGGTTTGAGGGAAAATTATTGTTTTGCAAAGTATAGAGATACTTTCTCTCAGTTACACACAATATGATGTTTATGTTTTAAATTTAAATTAATAATGTTTGTTGTCATGTTAACATGACAACAAACATTTACATATTGAATTAATTCAAAAGACAGTGAATTTTTTTCCACAATAAATATTCCAACACACACCCTAACATTATTTCTAAATAAAAAATAAATATAATTAATACATATTTTTTTTGTTACAGATCACATTGCAACATTGGAAGCTCGCTATAGAATACAAAGTTTTTCCAACGAGGTATGTAGATAATTTTAATATTAATTTGGCTGTAAAAAAATATTTCTGTTGTATGATCTAACCATAAAAATATTAACTATAAAAAAGCGTTAAGTCTCGATTAATAAGTTTTAATTATAATGCAACGCGAAAGTTTAAAATATTATTATAAAAAAGCCATACGCTATGAAAATAACGAAGCCGAAATCTTTTCAAATCGGACAATATTCTAGTATTATCCCACGCATCAAAATATAAGTCGGAAGAAAGTAGTAGACGGTCTGCCATTTCAAGCTTTGAACACAAAGTATCCTGAATACATAACGCTAATTCAACAGTCCCACCCACAACATACTAATAAGGCTGTGCAAAAATCTTCCTCTTCCTAATACGAAAGGTCCGATTTTATCTGACCCACAAAAAGTCCGAGGTAAAAGCTAACGTAATGAGAAGTGTTCAGAGTAACAACACTCAGCAGTTGCACAGAAACAGCACTCAGCACTAACACATTGTTACTGAGTGCTGAACACATCGACTCTAATGCTGTCTTGTTCGCGAGCAAATGGAGTGTCTTGTAGCGCGTGTGCTAATGTGTTGAAATTATTTAAACAGCGGGTGTACTTTGTACTTTTATTTACGCTGAACTTTGTATAGGACGAGATTTAATGCGTTCTTGTACATCTTTTAAGCGCTTATGTTCCACAAAGATTTTTAAACTCTTCGTACATCTTTCCTATTTCTAGGCAATTTCTAGGATTGTAATGAGGTAACACTCACTAGAAATAAAAAAGATATTAATTTAGCATGTGAGGAATGAGGATCATTCCTCACACGCTAAATTAATATCTTTTTTATTTATAGTCCTCATGGACTGAGGGAGTTCGTAGCTTTTCAAGTACGAATGGTGACTCAAACAAGACTTAAATACGATTTCATTACTGTACTAGACGAATAAAATTCGTAGATCCAATCAGCCTCGCTCAACTAATCAAAACTTGCGAACGATTTGATATCACACGCAATCTTTACAAAAGTTCTGCCAAAACAGATGGAGGGCTGTTCCCCCCTCATCCTCTCTTACCCCTCCTCCCCCGATGTCGTCACGTGCAGATCACGTGCCTAATTGAGTGGAACACCGCAAATGTGATGATAACCACCACGCCGCGCGCCGCCGTTGCCGGCGCCAGAGAGTTGACTAGATAGAGTAATGTGATGAGGACGAAAATTACAGGACAAGTAAAATCAGCGCCGCAGTTAAAATACAGGAAATCCCATAAATGAATATTATGTAACGTCAACTCGTTAAAAGTTCTTTGTTAATAAATAATGACTTAAGCATGGTTTAGGTAGAGTAAAATCTCCTTAGGTATCTCGTCAATAAAACAAGTAAATGTTTAAGTCACTCGACACGGAAGATTTACCGGTGTCAGGTGGAGCTAAAGGCTTAGGATCTTCAGAGTCCACTTAATTTGTCCACCCAAAATAAGCGCTTTACCTTTCCTTCTAACGATCTCTTATTGAAAATATCGAATAACAAATCTTAACTAAAAACGTTTTTAAGTAGTACCTAGTAGATATTTTGGCATAACATTTCGTGTTAAACACTTAAATTTTAAGCGGACGTTATGTGAGTGGCGTATTTTGTACCCACATAAGTGTCTCGTAGCCGTACAAACCCATAACCTGGGCGGTGGCCTCATTTCGGGGCATAACAATAACTGACATGAGGTCGTTGAGCCCATGTCAGCTAATAGGGCCCATGTCGGCCTCCGCCGAGTGTCATTACCGCTGGCCCGGCTTATATTATTTCGGCTAATGTTGTATCGTCTTACGTAATTATAACAACGTAATATTATAACATGACGTTCGAAACTACGTAGAGTTTTATCACACTAAATTAAGACAACTATTGTACTTACTCGAGGCCAGCAACGTATTTTGGGTTTCTGACGAATAGTTGTGGAGGCTTGTAATTGGCTTTTTGTAGTCAATCATAATATTGTGCCTACATATTGTATAATTTATATTAAGTTATATAGTTAACAAATTATTATTTGTCACTCATGGTTGCATCATCTGGGTCTCATCATCTAGGATTCTAGGCCGCGGCACCATTCCCTATTTGTACAGGAATGACTAAACATCAACTTTATATAAATAGTCATCTTTTAGTAATTACGGACACACTTCGCTTTAAGCTCGCAGTATTGTAAGTAACTCATCAACAATAAACGGTCACGGTAAATCCGTCTTTAAATAATTCCTATTACCTCCACACTGGTAGGTAAAACTTTAATGCCTGTAGCTGTAAGCCACCCAAATTTATTAAAATAAAATAGAAAAAGTACTTAACTCGATATTGTACATTTATGAAAAGTTTATCTATTCTATAATCAATTTTACAATTTTATCTAGCTATTAAGTTACTCTACATTAGTAGAGTTCAATGTTTTTCTTTTTAAAATAATGTTAAATATTTTTGCCTTTTAGATTATTTTGCTGACTGTATCCGAGTGTTATGTAGTTAGTATGATTTGCAAAAGGCAGGAAAACCTTTCGAGTGTGAGGGTGTAAGGGTCCACTAGAAGGATTCAAGTGTAATTGAGCCACATCCTTATAAAAGGGTTTTTCACAGCGCGATCATAGTGTGTGTGTCTGAGTATGTATAAATAGAAGAATGACAAGTGACAACCCTTATAAATTATAATACATAGGTAATATACATGATAAATTGTAAATAACATACGATACGATACAATTTAGAAAAATATACAAACTATAATGTGCTGATAAGTGACCTCGATTAGTGCTTGTGACATACATGTTTGAAATAATGTCTGAGTAGATTAAATAGTGAATTGATAAAACCCAAATAAAATGGCGGAGAGTCCCTTTGGGCGTAGTGGCAGAACGGCAAGAACTCCACCACCGACACCCGGACCTTCAGTTCCACCTCGCAGTGCAGGGATGGAGACGACCGACATCATCAGTACGCCAGATGTTCAGCAATGGTTAGACAGCATAGGACAAGCCCTTAGTGACATATGCATTATTGCCTCCGAAGGGAAATTGAACTCCGACCAAAAGCTTCGTGTCAACTCATTGTGCAGAAAAGTAAACCACGGCGCTGGACAGATGGCTTTACTTTATCAATCAGTCAAGCAGAAGGCTATCCAAGCCCAATTAACTAACCGCGTTCTCCGTGACAGGCAAAATTTGGAGCGAGAACTGCAGGACATTAAGGCCGACGTTAAAAGTATATTGAGAGAATCGCCTAAAGTAACCACAGGACATTCTTTTGCGGATATGGTTAAAAGAGGAAATAATTATATCCAGCCCTCTAACTTAAGCTCTGTAGCCAAATAAATTATAATACATAGGCAATATATCGTTATATAATATACCGACAAACAAAAAACAAGCGACGATACAAAATGCCTGGTACAGCAAATTATTCGGCCAGAAGAGCTTAAACTCCACGTGCGTGCCCTACGAAAGACAAGGAACGGTGGTGTTGTAATAAGCACTGAATCCAAGGAGGATATAGAAAAAATTAAACAATCTCCGTACATCAGTGATGCAGGCCTGACTGTTGATGAGCCGCGCAAGCGCAAGCCCCGAGTCGTGGTTATCGGTGTTCCCTCGTCTATGACGGAAAGAGAAGTACTGACGTGCATATATAACCAAAATCTTGCCGAAAAATTGAAGGACCTGGACATTCAATCCTTTCTGAATTCCAGTAAATTAAGCCACAAGTCTGGCAAAAAAGACGCAGAAATCTGTAACTTTATATTCGAAGTACCAGCAGCTATTCGCAGAGTCCTCATCTCCAATGGTCGCATTTTCGTGAACTGGTCGTCTTGCCCTGTAAAGGATTTTACTATAGTAACAAGATGCTTTAAGTGCCAGCAGTATGGCCATGCTGCGAAGACCTGCCGGGAAACCAACTGCACGTGCAGCCACTGTGGTAAGCAAGGGCACACCATAAAAGATTGTCCAAAGAAAGAAGTAGATGGAAGGTGCGCAACATGCATGCGCTTTAAAAAACCTAGCAATCATGCTACCGGTGCTGCTGAATGCCCCGCCAAAACAATAGCCGAAAAAAGGTATATAAACTCGGTGGACTATGAAGGCGCCTACAAGGGCTGCTATTTATGTATCCGGAACTGGCCACTTACAAGAACAATATTTAAAAAGTAATTACAACATTTGAAAATAGAACTCTTTGGTTGAAGAATACATTTTGTTTCATGTGACTGTCAATTATTTTTCCATTGTGGCGTCATTTTGAAAATTGCGTGTCTTCATTTGCCATGCATTTAACGCGTGAACATTTTCGTGCAATGATTTACTACGATTTTCGGCGTGGGCTAAATCAACAACAGTGCTTTATTCAACTCACCGCAACTTTTGGAGATGAAGCATCATCAAAAACCACTGTTTATCACTGGTACAGTGAGTTTAATCGTGGGCGGTCTATGCTCACGGATGAAAATAAAGAAGGTCGCCCAAAAACAGCTGTTGTCCCACAAAATATAGATGCTGTGCGGGAACTAATAATGCGTGATCGTCATGTTACATATCGCGAGATAGAGGCATCCTTAGGCATAAGTATGACGAGCATACATAAGATATTACACGAACATTTGGCTGTAAAAAAAATATGTTCGCGTTGGATTCCGCACAACTTGACAATCGATCAAAAACGGGCTCGTGTCGATTGGTGCAAAAAAATGATAAAAAAATACAACCGTGGTACGTCAAAAGCCGTTTATAATATCTACACAGGTGATGAATCTTGGATTTATGCATATGACCCCGAAACTAAACAACAGTCAACGGTGTGGGTGTTCCAAGATGAGCCGAAACCAACAAAAGTTACTCGTGCAAAAAGTACTTTGAAGCAAATGGTCGCCTGTTTTTTTGGAATTAATGGACATGTGGCTACAGTGCCATTAGAGAATCGTAAAACGGTTAATTCTAAATGGTATACGACCATTTGTTTACCAGAAGTCTTTGAAGAAATAAGAAAGGACAACCGACAACGCAGAATCATATTACATCACGACAATGCTAGCTGTCACACCTCAGCTGAAACAACTCAGTTTTTGGAGGGTCAAAAGATCGAATTGACTGGTCATCCGCCGTACAGCCCTGATTTGGCACCTAACGATTTCTTTTTATTTCCATACGCGAAGAACAAATTACGTGGTCAACGTTTTTCGAGCCGCGAAGAGGCTGTTGATGCGTTCAAAATGCACGTTTTGGAGATACCTCAATCAGAATGGAAAAAGTGCTATGAAAATTGGTTCCAGCGTATGCAAAAGTGTGTCGATCATCGCGGCGAATATTTTGAAAAGCAATAAAACCATATTAAATGATATATGTTTGTTTCTTTTTTTAATTCCGGATACATAAATAGCAGCCCTCGTAAGAGCGCCACATTACAGGTTTTTTATCGACCTTACTAATAATCCTTTATTAACTCTTAGTTTTCCTATTAATTTAATCTAAGTGATAAGTTTATTTTAAAAATTTTTATAATTATACAAGAAATAGATACTATGTATGTTGCTGAATCAAAAATATGCGAAGTAGAAAATTGCAAACGTTATCTTTCCGACATAACAAATCCACTTAATATTTTAACACAAAATATTCGCAGTATCTACAAGAATTTTGATGAACTTAACCTTTTCCTCCACAGACTAGACATACATTATGATGTAGTTGTTCTTACCGAATGTTGGCTAGCTAAGCAATATAATGTACCAATGTTGGCGGGTTACAATGTGTATATGACTCAAAACAACTACAATCAAAATGATGGAGTTGTAATGTACGTTAATAAACAGCTTAATGCTACCGTAGAGGAGTAAGCTTTCCAGGACTGTAGTACACTATTACTGAAAATAGGAACTGAATATGCAGTTCTAGGATATATCTAATTTTATGAATAAATTAAATGTACACCTCACAAATCTATCACATTTCTATCACATTTTAAGAATATAATTTTGATTGGAGATATTAATATTAACATTCTTCCAGGAAGCAATGACAGCAGTGCTCAGGACTACCTCAACTTATGTGCTTATCACGGCCTACTCCCTGCTCATACGCTCCCCACTCATCGAAGTGGATCCTGCTTAGATCACGTAATGCTTAAATCAAATTATCAACCGCTAACACTAAATCTAAATCCAACAATAACAGATCACAATGCTGTCCTACTAACATTAAATTGTCGCATGCGTAGTCACAAACAAAATTGTCAATTAATGTCTAAGTTAAACATAAACAAACTCGAGGATGATTTATGCAAAATCGACTTTGCACCGATTTACAATAATGCAGACACTGATTTTTGTATGTCATACGTAATACAAAATCTACAAAATGCAATCCAGAAAAATACAAGGCTCTATCGCACTAGCAGTAAAAAAAAATTAAATCTTAAACCATGGATTACTCCCGGTCTTCTGTGCTGCATAAGACATAGGGATAAATTACATATGAAATCTCGAGAAAGTCCACACAATGCCATATTGCAAATAACATACAAAAGGTATCGTAACTTTTGCAATGACTTGCTAAGACGAGTAAAAAATAATTACGATAAAAACATTTTGGAACGTGCTAGAAATAACAACAGAAAAATTTGGAAATATATCAAGGACATAACATACACCAAAAAGCATCACGAATCATCCTCAGTTTTGCTGAAAAATCAATCTTCAAAATTGGCATCTTTAAACATTGTAAATAATTATTTTGTAAATATTGGGGCGCACTTAGCACATAAATCACAAAGTCAATTGCACAATCGACCATATGCCGCTTTAACTAATAGATCTAACGCAATGTCTTTCTCATTAATAGACACCGATGAATCCGAGGTACATAGAATTATTGAAAGCCTACGGGACGACTGCGCAGTTGGATGGGATAATATCTCGTGTACAATTTTGAAAAAATCTAGACATATTCTGGTTCCACACTTAACCCATATCTTTCAAAAATGCTTATCTCAAGGTCATTTTCCTAAATATCTAAAAAAGGCAGTCGTGGTACCGATTTATAAATCCGGTGACAAACAGGAAGTCTCAAATTACCGCCCTATCTCAATCTTACCATCATTGTCAAAGGTATTAGAAAAAATCATTAACAACAGGCTGGTCAATTACTTAGAACATATATCAGCATTATCAAATAACCAATTTGGATTTAGATCGAAACTTTCAACAGCTGACGCCGTACATAATTTGACAAATCATATAGCCCGAGAAGTTGATAAAGGTAATCACGTAATTGGAATCTTTCTTGACCTTGCAAAAGCTTTTGATACTGTATCTACAGAAATCCTATTACACAAATTCGAATCCTTAGGAATAAGGGGCACACAATTAAAATTATTTAAAAGCTACCTAGAGAACCGTACTCAATGTGTCAAGGTTGACAGTGTATATAGCACATTTGAAAATAATACTAATTATGGTGTTCCACAAGGAAGTATTTTAGGGCCAACACTGTTTTTAATATACATAAATGATCTGTGTCAACTAAAACTAGACCGTGGCATAATCATATCATACGCTGATGACACAGCACTTGTTTTTTCTGCTAACACATATCGCGACGTTTTCGAGTATGCACAGCAAGGTTTTAATATCGTAAATAATTGTCTATCGACTCATTTATTAACATTAAATGCCGAAAAAACTAAATACATAAAGTTTTCGATGCGTAAATCCACCTCAGCAGTTACTAACCAGCCACTATATGCACATCTTTGCACAACATTCTCTAACATGGCATGCACATGTCCTAGTATTGATGGGATCAACAATATAAAGTATCTAGGTATAATAATAGATGAAAATCTGTCTTTTAGGCCTCATGTATATAAACTATGTGAAAAAATAATAATAATAATAATAATAATAATATCTATGGACGCTTCACACCACGTCAGTCTGGCCCCGTGCTAAGTACCTAAAGGACTTGTGTTACAGGTACCAGACAACGGAAATATATTTAATACTTTTATACTTTACATATATTTAAGATTTTTATTATATCATACACATATTTAATACACATCCATGACCCAGGAACATTGAAAAACTTTTTGTTCCGTCGGCGGGATTCGAACCCGCGACCCCCGGCTTGAGTTGCCACACACTCTAACCATTGAGCCACGGAGGTTGTCGTATATAATACGTAAGTTGATGTTTATTTTCAAGAAACTTCGTCATATACTAGACCAACATTTAATCAAGCAGGTGTATTTTGCTTTATGTCAATCGATTCTAACTTATTGTATTTCATCTTGGGGAGGAGGAGGCAAAACGCTGTTACTAACTGTTGAAAGAGCACAAAGGGCAATAATCAAAATATGTAACTTTCGACCTTTTCTTTTTAACCAGCTTTATACGTCATTTGAAGTACTAACAGTTCGTCAGCTTTTCATACTAAACGTAGTACTAAAGCAACACATATCTCTACCCTTCTACCCGGATTTCATCAACAAAAGGCGGAAAGATATCGTTTGTCCACTAGAAATAAATACAAAACATGCTTTTGCTGATAAGTACTATATATTTTTTGGTCCTCTTCTTTATAAAAGAATAAATGCCCTGTTAAATATATATTCAGTTAATTATTTTAATTGTAAAATAAAACTTAAAAAATTTCTTCAAAATATGACTTATGAGGAAACAGAGAAACTTCTCGTGGTTTTGCGGTAAATGAACATTAGAATAAGATTAAGTGAGTAAAATATGTGTAATAATAAATTATAGGCAATTTAATTATAATTAGTATAACTACTTATTATTATTATTATTATGTTTGTGTTAAGCAATCCTTGCTCACGGGCAATTAAATCCCGGACCTTTGCAAGGCATGCGTGGGGCCGAAGCCAACACGTAGAGGCCCGTAACACAGTTTTAATCTAGATGTAATGTGACACTAGCCGGCGACTCTCCCTGTCCGCACTATAGGAGTACGACCAAGGAGAGCCAGCGGCCAGTGTAGGACTATTGCAGGGAATGGAATTAAAATGATACCGGGCTATGGGGGTGAGGTGCTAGTGGATTGGGTAACTGGGACTATGGAAGGACTATGGCGTCTGCCGATACAATGTTGTAACATGTATAAAGTTGGCAGACGGTGACTCGCCAACTCTTTGAATGGGCCCCTCAAAATGGTCGCACGGAAGGTGCACCGAGGCGGCAACATTGACAGAGCGGCTTGAGGTAGGAGAGGTGTCGCTGGACTTTAAACGCCGATCATTTGCACCCTCAGAGGGTCCCATCACGTCGCCCACTCGCCACTTACGCTTCACATCCTCCCTCCGAGCCGAAGCTCTCGCGACTCCACTCTGACCGGCCGGTTAAGGCAAGGCAGAGGTAGGGCCTGATTCTCCGTCAGTGTTCACTCCGGCCGGCCAATGAAGGCAAGCCAGAGATGGAGAACAGGGGCTTCCCTGGGAGCACTCGGGTGCGTGGGGTCGCTACTCCCCAACAGCTCGCCACAAGCTGCCCTGCGGGCTTATTATTATTATTATTATTATTATTATTATTATTATTATTATTATTATTATTATTATTATTATTATTATTATTATTATTATTATTATTATTATTATTATTATTATTATTATTATTATTATTATTATTATTATTATTATTATTATTATTATTATTATTATTATTATTATTATTATTATTATTATTATTATTATTATTATTATTATTATTATTATTATTATTATTATTATTATTATTATTATTATTATTATTATTATTATTATTATTATTATTATTATTATTATTATTATTATTATTATTATTATTATTATTATTATTATTATTATTATTATTATTATTATTATTATTATTATTATTATTATTATTATTATTATTATTATTATTATTATTATTATTATTATTATTATTATTATTATTATTATTATTATTATTATTATTATTATTATTATTATTATTATTATTATTATTATTATTATTATTATTATTATTATTATTATTATTATTATTATTATTATTATTATTATTATTATTATTATTATTATTATTATTATTATTATTATTATTATTATTATTATTATTATTATTATTATTATTATTATTATTATTATTATTATTATTATTATTATTATTATTATTATTATTATTATTATTATTATTATTATTATTATTATTATTATTATTATTATTATTATTATTATTATTATTATTATTATTATTATTATTATTATTATTATTATTATTATTATTATTATTATTATTATTATTATTATTATTATTATTATTATTATTATTATTATTATTATTATTATTATTATTATTATTATTATTATTATTATTATTATTATTATTATTATTATTATTATTATTATTATTATTATTATTATTATTATTATTATTATTATTATTATTATTATTATTATTATTATTATTATTATTATTATTATTATTATTATTATTATTATTATTATTATTATTATTATTATTATTATTATTATTATTATTATTATTATTATTATTATTATTATTATTATTATTATTATTATTATTATTATTATTATTATTATTATTATTATTATTATTATTATTATTATTATTATTATTATTATTATTATTATTATTATTATTATTATTATTATTATTATTATTATTATTATTATTATTATTATTATTATTATTATTATTATTATTATTATTATTATTATTATTATTATTATTATTATTATTATTATTATTATTATTATTATTATTATTATTATTATTATTATTATTATTATTATTATTATTATTATTATTATTATTATTATTATTATTATTATTATTATTATTATTATTATTATTATTATTATTATTATTATTATTATTATACGACAGTGAAAGAAACACTTTACTAAACAATAGTACATTACGCACCTAGGGCAGGAAAATAAGAAATGTCTCAGATCACATGTAATTGTTGGCCGAGGCGACGCCGAGGTCAACAAACATGTGATCTGAGGCTTTCTTATTATACTGCCCATGGTGCGTATACTATTTTTCTCATCGACGGAGGCGGAAAACGGCAACATCGGTATGCGCATCGGGAATAAAGTTGTCGTTTTCCGCCCGGAGGTGAGTAAAAAATATTTTGTTCCAGTAGAGTGTTTTGTTGTACCTACCAAATATATTACATATTATTTAATAAAAATGAGATGCTACGTCACGTTTAGTGACAGCTACGTGAAACATAATACATAATATTATTTACAGGTTGTAGGCGCCAACTCATATCAATTTGACTGTAGCTCCGTACAAAGTACAATATTTGCCGCTTGCGGCTTGCTGTAAACTTCGATTTAGTTTAGGTGCTGTATCGGTAAGATAAGGATACATATTCTTATGAAATACCAAACCAAGATTAAGCAATCTGATTGGTCAAAACTCCAAAATGTCAGTTGTACGACGTTTCTTTAAAATTTACTATTTTTTTGCTTGATACGAACCAAACACTAGCTAGAAGTAACAAAACTAACTTTAGGGTGTTTACATACAACACATGTTCCTTATACTGCACTCATTTTCCACGCTAAAACTGTAAGTGATGTCCGTTGAATTGCTGAAGAAGGATTAGCGCTTGTTTCAGATTGGCTCAGAACAAATCTGTTAACAATAAATGCCTCGAAAACAAAATTTGTGTTTTTTCATAAAACAGCTGCATCAAACTGCAAATCTTTACTCTATTTGAGTATACATAGCTGTTCTGCCAATGAGCGAGAGTCCTGTAATTGTCCCCAAATTCAAAGAGTACCAAACGTGAAATATCTTGGCATAATTTTAGGTGAGAAGCTGTCTTTTAGGGAACATCTGCCTATAACTGACCTCCCGTATTCGAAAAATAATATCAGTTCTGAAAAATCTACGCAACGCAGCGGACCCTCACTTACTAAGAACCATATACCTAGCATTCTGTCAATCCATTATAAACTACTGCATACCTGTGTGGGGAGGTGCAGCGTCTACCACCCTTATCGCGGCTGAAAGAGCTCAGCGTGCTTTACTTAAAGTTGCTCTGAACAAGAGGAGAAGATATTCCACTTCTGCTCTGTATCAAGAATTTCGTGTATTAAGTGTTAGGAAACTCTACATTCTAAGAGCAGGAGTGGCTACTGGCTATGCACAAGTATATCCTTAGCTCCTTCCAGTACATAACACTACTGAAACAACGGTCTTTTAGGGTTCCCGCAGTCGCCGTCAAAACTTCGTTCGCTCAAAAATTTGGCTTGTTTCACCTGCCTTACATATACAATAACCTTATTAAATTATGCCAAATTGATAAGTTATCTTTTATGAAAGCTAAGACTGTTCTTTTTGATACTCTTCTTGGAATTTCGTACGAGGAAGCTGAAAATTTGATCAAAATTATGGAATAAAGTCATGCACACACACACACACACACACGCACACACACACACACATACACACACACACACACACACACTAATAACATCAATAAAACAACTTTGAATTTAGTGTAATTATATTACTAATTAATATAAAAAAATGTAATTATTATAGTAACTTGACCACACCCACATGACAGGCATCGCCTAGTGTGGGGATCCGTTATCGCATATTATGTTAAAATTTTTTGGTAAATAAATATTTGAATTTGTATTTGTAGTATATAATATTATAGAGTTCACTGTAAAAGTAGCAGCGATGAAAGACCATTGTGAGGTTCTGTATCTTCTTCTTCTTCTTATATACAAAAATGGATTTTCAAATGTGTTAGTCGCGCTAAAACTCGAAAATGGCTGAACGCATTGGGCTGATTTTGGTATTAAAATATTCGTAGAAGTCCAGGGAAGGTTTTAAAGGGACACGAAGTTCACCGGGACAGCTAGTTTTTATATATAAAAATGGATTTTCAAATGTGTTGGTCGCGCTAAAACTCGAAAACGGCTGAATGGATTGGGCTGATTTTAGTCTTAAAATATTCGTAGAAGTCCAGGAAAAGTTTTAAAGTTACACGAAGTTCGCCGGGACAGCTAGTAAGTAATAATTTGAGAACCTGTTTGTCTTTTTACTTTGAAGCTAACTTCTGTATACTAATATAAATAAATAAGGATTGTAGATTGTAGATATTTACTTAGTTGTTTTTACAAAAAGCCATAAGTGCACGTTTTTTATCATGATATTATGTAATACAGCCTCTCCACATTGACCAACAATAGAGAAGACGTGTTTACACATGTAGATTTAGAACTAGTGGGGCATAATATTGTCTATGATTGCCTATGATTAATAATTGTGGTGGCAATCACTGAATATTGGCCAAACGTGGATATTTCAATGAAGAAGATCCTTTAGTACCATATCGGCTTATTTAGCAGAGAATAGTGTTATTTATACAATGCTATCGTTATTTTCAATCACTTACTATTAAGGCGACGCGACGCCTTGATAATTTGGCTGTAGCGATATCGATCTTTCTCAGTAACGAATAAAGCTAAGAAATTAAAGTTCATTGGCATGTATTTGTCTTTGAATTACCCATAGCATAACACGATTGGTCAAGTTTTATAACACATAATAATCAATCAAAAAGACCTCTGTAAAAAAAGGGATTTCTATTTTGCCAACAGAGGAGAGTGATTTAAGCTTCCAAAATTTGTACATAGATTGGTTCAAGTATACATTTTAATTTGCCCATAGCTTATATGAAATGTATTTATGGTTTATAAATTACGCGACAAAAAACCATTTTGTCGCTACGCCCTTTCCATTTTTTGCTGTTCCGTTGCTTGTTTTCTATGAGAGGCCGGGCCGGCCTCTCATAAGTCATAGAAAACAAGCAATCTAAAACATATCCAACACGGTTTTTTACTTTATTACTAAAAAATTATAATACACATTACACATACATAAAGTTCACTCATTTTCAGGCGAGCAGCCCTTACAGCAAACGAATATCTCCCGAATTCGTGAGATATTCGCTGCAGCTCGATACACCTAATATCCGCTAATACTCCACGATATACAACCTACGAGGTATTGTACTTACAAACTTGCAGCTCCATTTTATACCTTAACAAGAGGAGCTAGAGTGCATATTCTCCTGCCTGCAAACTCAATATAAACTGCACGGCTCGTATATTTGTCTGCAATATCTAAATATTAGATAGCACGTTCATGGTCCTCACACATTTATTGCGTTTTGTTTTCAATAAAATGTTCAAGCAGTGAATTTCATATTTTACGTTGTTTGGTTATTTTTAAATTTGAATAGACTAAATGCTAGGAAATTTATAGTTTAATACTGATTGGAATGATTACTACCCACATGATGTTTGTATGTGAGCGATCATTTCTAAAGTGCCGAATATTGATAAAGTTCGATGTATTTGGTCAGCTGTGCAAAAGTATTTTGTGGCGATAGAAAGCAACATAACGCAACCGAGCTTTGTGTCGAGTTCGGAAGCGACCCACTGAAGAAAACCTAGCTAAATACAAATATCTCCGAAATCTTTGCAGTCGTCTGTGTAGGGATGCCAAAAGGCGCCACATACATTCCTCCATTGACCAATCTAACCCATCTCAACTTTGGAAATTTCTTTCGTCACTTGGCATTGGTAAGTCCTCATCATTCAGTTAATTGTTCCTCAGTGGCGTCAAGTTACCTGGACGCCACTGAGGAACAATTAACTAGACTCGAGCGTTTACAGAATCCTTGTATACGTTTCGTGTTTGTCTTGAGAAAGTTTGATCATGTCTCGGCCTACCGCTGTAAACTCAAGTGGCTACCAATCCGTCTCCGCCGTAACTCCCACATCCTTTCCTTACTTTACAACATCCTGTACAATCCTCTCGCTCCTGCATATCTCCTTGACAGGTTCAATTTTTCCCGTTCTCCCGATCTTCCATGTAGGTCCAACGTCCGTTCAAATCTTTCCCTCCCCTCACATCGTTCCAACTCATTTACTGTTCATGCTGTCAGATTGTGGAACTCGCTCCCTCACACCATTCGCGACAGTCCCACCATCGCGGTTTTTAAAAGACGCTTGAAAGAACATTACCTCGAATCTCAATCCACTTAAATACTATTATTATATTTATTTATGTATTATGTATATTGTATATTATAATTATATTTTATTATATATATAAGATTTATTTATTTTTTATATTATAGTTATAATTCAGTGTTTAATTAGCGTTATATCAAAATATATATTATAGCCTTATCTGTTTATATTTTGTACATTGTACGTATTCATATTATTAATTATAGTGCACGTTCTATCTGCTGTCTCAATCCTATCTCTCTCCGTAGGGCTGCTGGAAGAGATTTCTATTAGAAATAAGCAGACCCTTTGTGTCGTTTTACTGTGTATATTGTTATATTGTAATTGTTTCTTGTGCACAATAAAGTATTAAAATAAATAATATTATGGTCTACCATACGCTAACTACTTGGCATCACACCAAAATGTACGATGTCTTCATTATCAAGGAGTAAAGACACGGGCCAAGATGAAGTTTAGATCTACAAGCGAGTGAGCAGTACAAAGCGAGCTACTTCGATACGCTAACTAGTTTTCATCACAGAATATTGTAAGATCCGCAACATAAATGCCTTCATTATCAAAGACATGGACCAAGATGAAGTTTAGATCTACAAGCGAGTGAGCAGTACATTGCAGGGCTGCACTTACAGAACAATTCCCGCGCTCGGCGTTGTGTCAGTCCCCCGGCGCTCAACTTGCCCACTAAACGCCCAATTCTCTCCGTCCCTCAAGTTCACCAACTATTAGTAATTATTTCATCTCGTAATAGCAATGGATTAAGAGCACGTTCTTCCTAAATTAGCAGGTCGCTTGTCTATCAGTGCGAATATCGACGTAAATAACATTAAAATAATATTCATATCAGCGCGCCTACGGTGGCGGTTACGACGCTCGCCGCGTCTATGATAGGGCGAAATAGGAGAAAAAACCTTTTTACTTAGATAAAAAATATTATAACTAAACATGTATCCAATCATTTCCCTGTAAAATTTTAATAGTAATCGAACTGTCCAAATTATTTTTTGATTGAGTCCCTGTAAGTCCTATAAAACTCAAAATGTTTTTAAAATCGAGGTTGTTTCGGATTTTTTTTATCGAGTAAAATTATCTGTATTGTGTTTCTAACCAAAAAGTCACTAGTTAAAAGATGTACAGGGAAAAGGTGGTAATGTGGCCCCTGCACATAAATTGCCCCCCCTCAATATTTAATGTTTTAACAACGCTATCCAGTATAATTTTGGTGGAACGGGATGCTCGCGGCATGCTACTAATTTAGCAGGCACCGTACAAATCCAACAGAGGCTGTCAAGTTCGATTGTCATTCGATCAAGTTAAACTTGCGACCTGCGAAACTTTTAAGTGTGTGTGATTTTATTTCGATAGTTGTTAAGAAACAGAAATATTTGGCTTTTGTGTTCAAACATCGGATACATCAAACTGTTCTCCTACGAAATTTAAAAGGTAAATATAAAATTATACATTTAATAAATATTTTTGGTACGTTTGTTTAAATATTAGCAATGATTGTAATTTGGCCCCCTCACATTGGTCGTAATGTTGTTCCAATGACAGAGCTGGAGAGCCATGGGTACAGTATCAAATTTTTGACTAATGGGCTATGTAGCCTGTGGAGGCTCCAAAGGTGACTATTACATTTGTGATTTTTGCCGCTTGTGCAATACATTTAATGTGATATCCCCGGGGGGGCACATTACCATCACTTGATCTCAAAATACCAAATGTGATTGATTAAGAATAATTAAAACTTTCGATTATCCTGCACGAGTTTTATTTATTCCCTAATAAGATATGTTTAAACAAATGAATAAGAAGTCCCATAATGTATTTTTTAGGTTTCTGACTCCTATATTTTTTAAATAATGCTTGATAAACAAAGTTGGGGGCCACATTACCACCTTCTCCTATATCCTATACATGTATATATTTTTCAGTTTTTTTAATGACGCTTTCTTTAAAAATTACTCATTCTAGAAACGTGAATTTGGAAGAACGGGCCCTTAAGTTCAGAAACTTAACAAAGAATCTTTAGGGCAATATACTAATAAACTAAAAAAAACTTATAGAGAGTATGTAAAAGTAACTCAATAGTCACTGAAAAAAAAACAGTTAGATTATAGTCTGTAATGCAAAGACCGCAAAAAAACTTATGCACACATAATGATACTTAACTTAAGTGAGAAGAAATTAGTGTTTGTAGTGTACACTGTACAGGGCGCAGACGTAGAGACGACATTGAAGCTATTGTGTTTAAAAACTCTACACTGAAATCTCGTGTCTCAAGATTCATAGAGTCATAGTCTAAAGTCTACACAACAAAGTTCTAAATTCAAATATTTGAATGTGTATTCTGAGAATATTAATGTATTTACTCTCTAACACCCCTATTTGTTGTATTGTTCTAATGTACGATTACTAACATAATATTACCCTTATTTTAATATGCATAAGGTTTACAAGTGATAGCAAGTTAGCCAGGACTTTATACGCCCACATGATTGTGGTGTCGGGGTGTTAGAGTGTAAATAGTATTTGATGTATGGCCTAGATCCTAAGTCTTGTCGAAACACCCCGCGGACACAAATTAATTAATATAGATCCCACCAAAAACATAAATGTAAAAATGCTGAGCCAAGTTCCTTACAAACATTATATTTCTTGTCTATGGACTTCGCCGTAAAAAGGATGGAGATCTAAATGGGTGCCAAGTTCCATGGAAAATCGAAATAAGTACGTATAGGAACCAAATAACATTATGAACAAATAATAGAGTCTATTTCTTTGCTTTATTGAATATCTATAACAATTGATGTTATTTAAATAATGTGAGATCTTAAACTAGATTAGATCTAACTTGGCCAGTTTTCATTACGTCAGTCATTTTTCATAAAGTTATTGAACATTTTAATTCTGATGAAAACTAGCCAAGTAAAATCTAATCTAGTTTAAGATCTCACATTATTTAAATAACATCAATTGTTATGGATATTCAATAAAGGAAAGAAATAGACTCTATTATTTGTTCATAATGTTATTTGGTTCCTATACGTACTTATTTCGATTTTCCATGGAACTTGGCACCCATTTAGATCTCCATCCTTTTTATGGCGAAGTCCATAGACAAGAGATATAATGTTTGTATGGAACTTGGCTCAGCATTTTTACATTTATGTTTTTGGTGGGATATCACAACTTTTTGTAAAGAAAACTTTCCGAGCAAGGGTAGACACCTTCACCTTCCCAGTTCAAACATCCATAATATTTGACTATATTCAATGGCAATTCGCAACCTTAAGGTGTCGTTTCACCACATCCCGACAAGTGTCGGCTATGCTATCCGCAACTTATCTGGCAGATACTTCATCTATCAGACAAGTTGTGGATAGCCTATCTGAAACTTATCAGGAAGTGGGGAAACGGCCCCTAAGCCTTGTTGAGACTTGAGTATCAGACGAATAAAACAAAGAAAATCCGCGAATGGAAAATGCAGCTACCATCAGAAGGCATTGGAATAATACGGTATAACACAAGTGTATTTCCAACCATTAACTGTATAGTGTACAACTTACTATGCGGAAGCTAAGTAGCTATTATTATAGCTGTCTAACAGACAGACAGACAAACGGACGGACGGACAGACAAACGGACAGACATGTTGAAATAATTCTATGACTATTCTCGGGACTCAAACTATATCTCCATACCAAAGAACAATCGGTACAAGCAGTTTGGGCGTGAAGACGTAACAGACAGACAGACACACTTCATAAAGTCACCTTCTATTCATTTCAAGTTTTTTCAATTCATAAATAAATGTTTACGGGGAGCTCCCATACGATAAACGTGATATTTTGGCCTTTTTTGCTCTAAATCAATAATGGCATACTTGAAATGTTCACAAAATCCTTAATTATATTTCTTCTTTCATAACAAATAATAAAACAACATCATTCATAACAAACAACAAGTCCGCAATTTGTGAACACACACTGGATCAACCTCGCCATTACATAAGATTTGATAAACCACAAGTACTGGCAAAAGAAACACGATACCGCCCACGAATGATACGCGAGGCCATAGAAATTAAAAAACACCCAAATTTCAACCGCGAAGATGGTTGGATGCTGCCATCTAGTTGGGATCCAGTGATAAACAAACTAAAGCACAAATCTATGATACCTCGGCTTCAAGACACTGTGAGTTCGTTCTGCGTAGATCGGAGCGCAAACAAATATTGATGAGTCGTCGGGTAGTTGGATAACTTCAAGAAATTGGACACCTGTCACCTCAGTCCGCCCGTGACCACGGCCGCTGTAAAGTAGCCGAAACGTCGGGATTAATAAAAGTGCTCCGCGACAAAATCCGTAAGTGTTTAAACTTATAATATCATGAGTGATACTCGCGAAAACTTAAGAAATCATTATGTGAACCAGTACGGACTGGAAACCGCAAACCAAATACGCCGACTGGAAGATCTCAAAACAAAGTGCGCAAGATTTGTAACATCGTTAAATTTTCTGAAACGATGTCGAGACCACAATCTGATCCCTACGTGTGTCAAAATATCACCCAAAGAAAACATACGAGGCAGCGCAAAGATCCTACAACAGGCCAGTATGAAGTTACTAATAGCCATGATTCATCAAAAACGTTCCGATCTCGCCGCCCTGAAAAGTCAAATAACGGTTTTAACCAACAGTATTAAAAAAGTTTTATCTTTAACGGATTTTCAAAATTGTATTGAAATACTAAACAATCGTGAAATGGCAAAATATAATTATTGCAAAAACAACCAGATTTTAAAATTTAACAAACTTAACAGCAAAAAAACCATAAACAATTCAACCATAGACAAGACCGTCTCTCGCACAGTTGTCAATCTGTCAAAACAAACTTTTGATATACATACAATAGAATTGTTAGAAAAGGGCTTGAATTTTGCAATAACACCGCGAAAAATACCGTTTGAAGAAATTATTTGCAGCGTTGAGGATTGTTTATTAAGCAATAATATAAGCAAGGAGGATTCGGAGGCCATACGACAAGATATATCGTCATTCTTACGACGTAGTTCAGTGCCCAAACCAAATCTTTCCCGGGAACAAATGAGTGCATTAAAAAACTTACGCTCCAGATCTGATATTACTATTCTCCGCGCAGACAAAGGTAATGCCACGGTGATTATGGATACTACAGATTACAGTGAAAAAATAAAACATCTTTTATCGGACGAGAACACGTACAAAAAAGTCAAAACAGACCCCACCAACAAAGTTTTTAATACAACTCAAAACCTAATAAAGAAGTACTCCGACTCACTGAATCTGGATCCCAAATTCTTGTTGCCTTCATGCCCTAAACCTCCAAAGTTGTATGGTTTGCCAAAGATACACAAAGCCAATGCTCCTCTTCGACCAATTGTAAGCCAAATTGACTCACCAACCTACAAATTGGCTCAGCTGGTGGCTAATGTACTCTCGCCTCTACGCGGACAGACCAAGGCCCATGTAAAGGATTCTTACCACTTTGTCGATGAGATTAAACATCTACGCCTCAGAGACAATGAACAACTGGTCAGTTTCGATATACAGTCCCTGTTCACGTGCCTACCAATACAACAGTGTATCGAAATTGTTACAAGAAGGCTGAGAGAGAATGACTTACCGGTTGAATATGCGGACTTGTTAGAACACTGCCTTACATCTGGCTATATGTTGTGGAATTATGACTTTTACAGGCAAGTAGATGGTGTTGCGATGGGCTCACCTGTTTCACCTGTTGTGGCTGATATTTTTATGGAAGACTTCGAGAAGTTAGCCCTTGAGTCCTCACCTGTACAACCCACCTTCTACAAGCGGTATGTAGATGATACTTTCACAATATTACCATCAGACAAAGTATCCATATTCCTTGAGCACCTGAACCGCCTCAACTCCAAAATACAGTTCACAATGGAGTTGGAGAGAGATAATTCCTTAGCTTTCTTGGACGTATTAGTAATAAGGAGTCCTGATGGCACATTAGGTCATACGGTGTATCGCAAACCTACACACACAAACAGATATTTAAATGGTGATTCCCATCATCACCCAGCACAGTTAAGTACTGTTGGAAAATCGTTATTTCAAAGAGCACGAGGAATCTGCGATGAACAGCATGTGGACACCGAACTTCATCATGTTGCACAAATTTTACGCGACAATAAGCTTCGGGTACCACGCAAACAGAGCAGCAACCGAGTGAAGCCGGCAACAGTGGAAAGATTACCTGCAGTGTTACCATTTATAAAGGGAGTCACTGATAAAGTGAGCTACATTCTAAGGAAAGCTTCAATAAAAACATACTTTAAGCCGCCCAAAAAGATCAGCCAATGTTTACCATCAGTGAAATGCAACTTACCCCTTCAAGATGCAGGAATCTACAAACTCGACTGTGATTGTGGCCTCTCTTATATAGGGCAAACCAAAAGGGCCATCAAAACCCGTATCAAGGAACACATTGCAGATGTCAAACACCGTAGGAACAACAAGTCCGCAATTTGTGAACACACACTGGATTAACCTCGCCATTACATAAGATTTGATAAGCCACAAGTACTGGCAAAAGAAGCACGATACCGCCCACGAATGATACGCGAGGCCATAGAAATTAAAAAACACCCTAATTTCAACCGCGAAGATGGTTGGGTGCTGCCATCTAGTTGGGATCCAGTGATAAACAAACTAAAGCACAAATCTATGATACCTCGGCTTCAAGACACTGTGAGTTCGTTCTGCGTAGATCGGAGCGCAAACAAATATTGATGAGTCGTCGGGTAGTTGGATAACTTCAAGAAATTGGACACCTGTCACCTCAGTCCGCCCGTGACCACGGCCGCTGTAAAGTAGCCGAAACGTCGGGATTAATAAAAGTGCTCCGCGACAAAATCCGTAAGTGTTTAAACTTATAATATCATGAGTGATACTCGCGAAAACTTAAGAAATCATTAAATAATAAAAGTAAAATAAAATAAATATTTAAAGGGGTTCTCCATACAAAAAACACAATTCTCGCTATGTACGACTCGCACTTGACCAATTTTTTTTGTTTTCGGATTTTTTCCTACGGTTACACACAATTACCGAGCTGGATTCCAAATTTCAGCCTTCTAGGTCATCTGGAAGTGAGTTAGAATTTTGATCTATAGGTCAGTCAGTCAGTGATAAAAATTTAGATTTTCGGACGTTAATATCTCAACAACCGTTTAAGCTGTGCTTATGAAATTTAAAGCATGTATTTATCTCGCAAGTCTCATTATATGAGCTAAATTTGAAACGTTTATGTGAAATAGTTTCTGAATTATGAGGGGGTCAAAAGTAGCTGCAAATGGTTCGTGTAATATTACACACGGTGCATGCTCGCCATTCTGTTATGCTGGAACTTGGCTTGACACTCTACCGCGTGTCTAGATAGAGGAAATGCATTACATTACACTATACAATTCAGTTTCAAAGAGCCTATGAAATAGTTACTTACGATGTAATTCTAATAAGACGTATCCTCATATTTAGACGCTGTCTTTCTCCATACCTCCTTTCTAATAAAAATACGTCTTGCCCAGCAAATAACTATGCAAGGCACATTGGAAAAATGATTTGACAGACATAGACCTTGATTAATTATAATACGATGATGCGCGAATATCTTAATTATGATTAGTAATGGTGATACTATAGGATCTAAATAGACTAAATTTAACGTACCTACACTTTATAGAGTACAAACATGCTGATCGCTGATAGATTGATGTTTTTAATGTTCATTTAAATAATATGCTTAAAAGTACTTTAAAATCGTAAAGGTCAATCAAAATTGCACATAATCTGCTTTATTGACCCACTGTATAACTTTTGTATCACATCTATTTTATTTACAATTTAAATCAGTTATATTGCCGTGTTCCACAAACCACATCTCGTCTCCCGACAGTCCCAGTATCTCGGCGACAGCTGTTAACTGTCTCGTCTCCCGCTGTTACTCATCGCTGACTGACATAATGTATTATACCTGTATATTATGTGAGAAGTTATATCGTTTGAGGACGTTTTAGGATGAATACACCCTGTGTATAAGCAATTTTTTATGGCAACAACTTTTCCACTTGAAAAAATACGTGCGGCGCTCGGGGACTGCCGCGGTGGAGCAGTCACCAATGGTCGTATATCCTCGTTTTGAGGGCACATCTTTAACCATCTCCCCTGGCATTGAGATACTTGGCGTCAACATATCGACCGAAGTCCAGTTCCGATATCATCTAGAGGGTAAGGCCAAATTAGCCTCGAAGAAGCTTGGTGTTCTTAACAGAGCGAGACAGTACTTCAGTTCGGACCAACCCCAACTAGCAAAATGGTTTTAGGAATAGCAGCTTATAATGCAAGAAGTCCGCCAAAAGCCACAGAATAGTTTTGATTGATGTATGTTGGCTTATTATTGCACTTTGAAACGCTAATCTAAACATAGTCCTAAAGTAGCACGATATGAGACTCTAGCTCTATGTCAAGTACATAAGTATAAATAAAATCATAACCAAGACTAACACATCTCTACAAAAATGCGTTGTGAGGATGCGTATAAGCCTTGTAGTCTTGGGTACGCTACTTATTGTACAAGCGATGCTAGAATTACTGAAGTAGCGAGTATCGTGGCTGTTACAGCATTAAAAACATTGAATTGGTCCCATGCTCTCTCATAAATGATAATTAATCCTGATAAAGTCTTGTATGTTGCGTTTTTAAAATCTTGAATAAACGCATTATGGATTTAAAAAAAATGGACACAACTAAAGCGATGTGGTGGATTCAGAAAAAAGTTACGGCTAAATATAAAAATTTGCACAAAACGACAAGTACAAACATTATAAACCAAGAAAAGTGCAGTGAACAATCTAGTGGTTCCGTACATTTTCTAAAACAGTAGGTATGTCTCTCAAACTGTTAATGAATATTTTTAAATTTACTGTAGATAAAAGTAATGCTGCAATGTTACTTAGGTTCATTAATAAAATATTAAAGAAATATTTATTGTATATTATTTTTATAGTTTTATTTATAATATGGCAACAACAACAATTTTAAGCATAAGTAGTGTTCGCAAGGTCTTCATTGTCTATCTGAAACAAATAATCTATTAAGATTATGAACTTAAGACAAAGTTAGACTAGTAACCTAAGCTAATATTTATTTTAATCTTAAACGGTTTTTTGATAACAATTGCAAGGAGCCCCAATTTAACATGGTTTCAAACTGTCACACTCTAAATCGGAGCATAAAGTATAATTTACACAGAGCCAGTACTGGCTGCCAATAAGACTGGCAGCCAGTATTGGCTTGACATATGCCGCGTGTGAACAGTTTGGCCTGGCTTGAAAAACTGTTCACACGCGGCATATACCAAGCCAATACTGGCTGCCAGTCTTATTGGCACTGGCTCTGTGTAAATTATACTTAAGTCCTACAATAGCATAATGTCGGACTTTACATCTTATAATAGTTTTGTATCAGTTTGTATATAAAAAAAATATATTTAATTAAAATTAAAAGTAAAAATAACAAGGGGGCATTGAAAATACACCATATAAACACATATATATAAACGAAAAACTTACCTTCGCACTTAAAGCTGGACGCATGAGGTCGCAGTCAGGCCAAATCACTATTATTTTAATGGTGTTATATATTGCTTATTATATAATTCGTTATAAATTGACAAACACGCGTGACGCACACACGGAGTTTTGTGCAAATCTATTAGTCTCATAACGATTCTAGTTTAGCAGTACTGAAGATATGTAGCACGATATAGTGCGTTTTGAAGATCAAATTAAGAGTAATTAGCATTTTTCCTGATCTGTACAAAACAAATTCAAAACCAAAGTTCCTGAATTTTGTGCCCAAACGCTAAAGTAGTCTATGTGACTGTTATAAGTCTACTTTATACACCATAAGTCTTCACGAAAACGCAAATCTGACTTAATCAGAACCAAATTTTTCTAGGCGCAGGTTCGACCTCATATGGAATATTGTTCTCATCTCTGGGCAGGGGCGCCAAAATACCAACTGATCGTATCCAACGAAGGGCCGCTCGAATTGTTGACTGCCATAGTGTTTCAAACAGCTTGGACCCCTTGGAATTACGCCGTGATGTAGCTTCACTCTGCATCCTCTATCGGTTGTATCACGGGGAGTGCTCTGAGGAATCGTTCGGAATCATACCACCTGCAACTCTTCGTCATCGTCCCACGCAAAAAACATACCATCCTCATCACCTTGATGAGTGGCAGTCTTCCACCGTGCGTTTTTCGCGTAACTTTCTGCCGCGCACTGTAAAACTCTGGAACGAACTGTCACCAGCAGTATTTCCGGACCTATACGACCTGCAAACCTTCAAGAAGAGAGCGTATTCCCTCTTAAAAGGCCGGCAACGCACCTGCAGCTCTTCTGATGTTGCGAGTGTCCATGGGCGACGGTAGTTGCTTACCATCAGGTGACCCGTTTGTTCGTTTGCCCCCTTATTTAATTTAAAAAGAAAGGCAATTTTTATGGCAACAACTTTTCCATTTGAAAAAATACGTGTGGCACTCGAGGACTGCCGCAGTGGAGCTATTTTATCAACTTATGCAATAATTATAAGTCGCATACGTCTAGTCGTAACACACAAACACCGTGCCGGAGTCTGACGAAACGACGACGCAAGGCAACGCCGCACCGTCGGAATGGACCCCCAATCCGAGGTTAGGTTTATTTTTGTTACGGAATGTCTAGATCAAAGCTCGTGATAAAAGCTATGCAATAGCTTTAAAGGAATGAGATGTTTCAGTGTTACGGCATTTTTGAACAAAGTGACAGAGAATTTTTTCCTTGGCCAAACAGAATAATTAATATAGACGACCTCTGTGGCTCCCTTGGTGGGCGTGTCGTGGGTTCGAATTCCGCCGACGGAACAAAAAGTTTTCAAAAGTTCCCGGGTCATGCATGTGTATTAAATATATTGTGTATCAATAATAAAAATCTTAAATATATGTATAGTAAAAGTATTAAATATATTTCCGTTGTCTGGTACCTATAGTAAAAGTCCTTCTGGTACTTAGCACAGGGCCAGACTGACGTGGTGTGCAGCGTCCATAGATATATTATATTATAGTCACTTTCACCCCGTAATATTGCCTCTTTCGGTTCCACTCACTACTGGTTAATGGTAATACAATAAAATTATCTAAGTAAAAAAATGGAACTGGTAAAAACTAGTGATAAAACAATTAATACAATCACGTTAAGATAACAAATTAGATACAACGTTGTTACGATAAGATACGAGTACGGCGCGGGCCGATGCACGTACGCGCGGCAAATATTGTACGCCATTGTTACAGTGTTTGTCTGTTTGTCCTGCCCACACGTGTGGGTTTGCCCGGCAAATACTTACTTTGTTTTCATTGTTTGCTTCGGCCTAAACCTTTGTGAAAAACAACCTTCGTTAGATATGCAGTATGAACAAGACAATAGCTAAAGCCTAAAGGTCATAAAAAAGGCTTTTTGTCAAATGCCACGAACCCTGCACCAGTCAAGTTAAAAGTTAACCTTGGGTTCTGGGTAGTATTATATTATTATACCTTTGGTTATTTATATAACTGCAGGCCCCACTTTAACTGGAATTGGCGCAAGAAGGCTGAAGCAGACATAAATTTAATTTTAATTTAATGGTACAAAAATTGTAATTAAAGTAAGTGCTTAGTATATCCATGTAAGTTCATTATTGTAATTGGCATAACCAGTTATAATTAATTTTAATAAATAAATAATAATATTTTTTATTGCAGTTATCGCGTCTACTTTTTGTTATACTCGCCATAGGTCTTAGGTCTTAGCAATTGTTTCATTACAGCGAGTAATGACAATGATCGACCGGCGTTTAGTCTCGCCAAATGTAGGGCGGGCGGAAATGTAGCGCGACCGAGCGACAGCCCGCGACGAAATGACAGACGGCGTCGATGTGGCGGGCTCTACATTATCTACTGTTTTATAACGGCGTTTATGCTTTGCACAAACCTACGCGACCACGCGACTGCGAAGCGGCAGCGTCGATACAAAACACACATTTGACAACTTGTCAAATGTGTGTTTTGTATTGACGCTGCCGCTTCGCAGTCGCGTGATCGCGTAGGTTTGTGCTAAGCATTACACTTATTTTACCTACATCTTTACAGTAACGATATAAAAGTCAATTTAAAATCTCCCGGGAAATATTACAACTGAATGCGGCTGGTTAATTCAAATTTATTTCATTTATTTGATACACAAACAACTTCTTATTAATTACATTCATTTAAATCTAATCCAGGTATTCTTGTTCTAATAAATAAGATAATTAAAGGTGTACACAGCAATTATAATTATTATAGTTCCCCATAAAAGTTAACAGACACTTTTAACTGACTTCCAAAAAGGAGGAGGTAATATGGTTGGTTATTAAGAAAGTTATTTAATTTATATCTGCGGTATTTACAAGTAATTGGTTAAAATTATACAGCATTGTTTTTGCCTTTGGTAACTAAAAAGTGTATAATATTTAAATGATAATAGAAAAAAACTTGGAAATCATTAATTGAGGAGGTTCTTTTCAAAACTTGACTATTCCACTTGCGACCAAAGTGGATTTTTTATTTTTTTTAAGTTGGTAACATTAAAATCTATATGCATCGAAAACAAAATCCTGACAAAACGTGATCAATCCACTAGAAAAAAATATTCCAAAACGCATGATTTCGACAAAAGTAGATTATTCCTCTTCGAATTAACATGTTCAAAATAAGGATTTTAAAATTGCAACAAAACATGATTAATCCAGAAGATATTTTTTTTAATTACTAGAAATTGTAACAAAACATCTTTTTTCCTCATATTTTTCAGGTAGTTTAAAGTTTTTATGTTCTCATTGGTTCCAAATCTGCCAAGTTTTTGAACGGTTGATGTCAGGCTCGAAAGGGAAAGAACACAGAGCCGACATACAATATTACTCTCAGTTTGGAATAGTAAAAAAATTAGGAATTGATTGGAAGTTATATAATATTAAAGAGTTGGAAAAAGTTTACAAAAAAGTTACAGGTATACAGGGTGTAACAAAAATAAGTGATAATACTTTAGGGTATGTACGTGTTCCTTGTAGAGAGTTCACTGTGAAAGTAGCAGCGCTGAAAGACGAATTTTTTTTTTCACTTTTGTATGGGCAAGGGCCCGAGCGTCACGAGTTTCCCCATACAAAAGTGAAAAAAAATTTTGGTCTTTCAGCGCTGCTGCTTTCACAGTGAACTCTCTACAAGGAACACGTACACACCCTAAAGTATTATCACTTATTTTTGTTACACCCTGTACAGAAATTAAAAAGAATAACTTTTATTACAACCACTTAAAACTATTAATAAAAGAAACCAACGTCAATGTCACATTAAAACTTTTGAAAATTACATGTTTATATCGGATGTCGAAAATAATACCGTACAAAATTAACCCTTTTTAAACGACAAACAAGTCGGGTTAATCTTGATTTAACCGAATTGGTAATAGAAAAACACCTGATTTTAAAAAAGAAAAATGATGTAAGAAACCTGCTTGTGAAACAATTTGGTGAAAATTGGGCAGAACACCAGGAGCTCTCCTGGTATGTCAATATTATAAATGGTTGCAATAATTCGGATAGTGATGAAGAAGATGCTTGTGACAATGATGAACAATGTGATTGCCTTGAACATGAAACGGCTGTTAGAATTTAAGTATAAAATAAAAAAATATTTCTTTAATATTGCATTAGTTTTATTTATTTTATTTCAAGATGAAAATGAGGTTAGTCAAATAAAATATTAGTAAAAAACGATTTTAAATTAATGTGAACAAAATAAGATTAATCCATAATGGTTTGAATCAAAACTAGATTATTCCTATAGAACACATAACAAAACTTGATTATTCCAATCAGCCTCGTCAAAATTTGATTATTCCATTTTAAGATTCTCGATTTATTCAATATTATAATAATGCTAAAATTTTGAAACTCATACGAAATAATCACTATTCTTGTTGTATATTATAATTCACCAAAATTTTATGTTAAACATGTAACTGTGTTCTTAAAATTATATTTCTTTAAATTATACAAAGATCCAAAAAATGAAATAGTCAAGTTTTGAAAAGAACCTCCTCAATTACAATGTTTTTATCGTCGGGCCCGCGATGTGACGTCACAATAATGACATAACGTTCATTTATAACCTGTCAGCGCGTTTGTTTGGGCGCGTCTGATTTATCGCGGGTGTAAATAGAATCGTTTTAAAATGAACATTCGCGGGTGTTTACTCGCGGCCTACGAACTGGTAGATAAATCACAGACACAAAACAATCTTGCCGTGATGTCACACCTCGATGAACCCTCGTGATTGTCGTAAAAATATAAACAAATATACACGAGGTTCCATAAAAACGTCATAAAACATTGATCTATTTTGTACTGACGAAAGAAAAGGGTTAGCAAACTATATAAAGACAGGCAGGTTTGTTTCCATAAGGTAATAGCATTTACCAGTCCTGTTTCTTTCATAAATACTACTCCTTTTACTTTTGCAAACATTGCATAAAAGTTGATAGAGATCTTAAGCATCGTTTATGTCCGAAGAACTACAATAAATCTCCCCACAAACCCTCTGCATGCACAAAATATCATTATAAATTGGACCCTTCTCATTTGTTATTTTCCTAAATATATTAAAAATACACAAAGATTCCTCTGAAATAATATTTGAGGGTTAGGAGGGATCGGGGAGATCCTCCCGTTTTCTTATAAAAGTAAGCTGAAAGTTTCATAGTTTTAATATTGTATTAAAGTAACCTCGAGTGGACTTAGGACCCAGACTGCTTAGCCTTTAGAATTTTACCTAGAAAAATCAATAAAAATACGTTTTCACCAAATTATGGAAATTATTAATTCTTATAGGTACATTATACCGTAACTCAAATATTCAGAGACATTTTTTCAGACATGAAATACAAAATTAGGTAAACTGCTTACTAAATGTTAAAAAAGATTCTTACGTATTTTATGGGACATTAAAACTAACAGAGCATAAAAAAATGTTATATTTCGTGATCTCGAAACTACTCGAAAGGCAGCATTAAAAGATTAAAGATAATCTCAGATATTGGAGAGAACTTTTATTTTCGTCGCGTTTTATTGTGGCGAAGTGAATCGCCGTCCGAACAATAATAAAACGTTTGTATTTTGTAAATATCTATAGCTATAGCTCACATTCCTTCTCCTCCACACCACTTTCGTGAACCCAGAAAGATACAGCGAAAAGTCCACGAACAAGCGATTTAAACGTTTTTCACGAAAATCTTGACAAATATTGATATGTAGCAGCCTAATACACAAGAACTAGTAAGTAGGCTTATAGTATCTTTAATAGGACATTGCTTAGAATTAGTAATAGGTAACAAAATTCGATTCTATTTTCGATTCGATCGATTCGATTCCCTTAATCAGGGAACTATTTTTGTGATGACGCAATAAAAATATTATGATCTCTGTTCACACAGATTATATTATGATAATCTCGGTGTTTACTAACCACATTTTATACGAGCAGTCGTGTGCTATATTAACTATATTATAATATTCTAGAGCCGTGGTCGCTGAAGAACCATCATACATCCATCATCTTTTATGAAATATTTCATAAGTTCGCCAATTTCAGAGTAAACTAATAATGCTACGTAATTTCCACTATGAAGCCAAATTAACAGTACAATTAGAGTCAGCTCGAAATACGAGTCCAGGGAATTAGTAATGAAAATAATATAGATAACATTACAAAATTGAGGACTACTGTTACATTTTACGGTAAAATGACTCGGATCGAAAGCTAATCCAAAATTGTTAAGATATTTTCCATTTCCGTTGGTACGCGCCGAATTTAAAAAATAATCCTCTTTCTACTCATTTTTTTTAATTTTATTTTGCTCCAAAAATAACCTAGAACGCTTACAGACGAACGGCACTTGTCGATGTCTTCAAATGGGTCACAAACTTATACGGCCCACAAAAGAACAGCTACCTGACCAAATGCTACATCTCAATACCTGAACACTGAGCATCGTAAATAACAAATAGGTCACAACAGACCCCACCCTACGAGTTCCGACACATCCAACGCGACGTCCAAATGGGTTACGTCGGGCAGACATGACGTCCGACGTGGAGCATCGTAAACCCCACCATAAATCCGTCGTAATCGATTTTTACGATCGTTTAATGGGCGGCGAATTGGCAATCGACAGTTATGGCTAATCAGCTTCTGAAATATCGGAGTATAAAAGTATGCTTCTGGGTTTGAGCCAGACTCTTAGTAAGAATATTTATTAAGTCTTATATTACTGATACGCATTCTAGAATCTAGACACATAATAGTACCTATATAATATATCTTTCAAAAAATATGCATGTCAGTCACATAATATATTTTATTATTTCCTACACAACGTAAAATATTGTAACGTAATGACTAATGGACGTCGGAAACAAAATAGCTGCTATCCTTTAACAAATACTAGCTATTTGACCGAGCTTTGCTCGGTATTCGATAAAACACGACTAAAATGACATTTTCTAAAAATGATTCCTAGCTAGATCGATTTTTCGCCCCCGAAACCCCCTATATACTAAATTTCATGAAAATCGTTGGAGCCGATTCCGAGAACCAATTATATATATATATATATATATATATATATATATATATATATATATATATATATATATATATATATATATATATATATATAATTGGTATATTGGTATATATATATATATATATATATATATATATATATATATATATATATACATATATATATATATATATATATATAATTGGTTATATATATATATACATACAAGAATTGCTCGTTTAAAGATATAAGATTTCACACTTCATACAAAACATTTCTTCGTAATTAATCGATTATAAAAATGTGTTAGGTAAACGGCTTGTATTTTACATTAGTCCAATAATAAACAAATTTTTATTCTTTGGCTACAAGTAACTCCCTCGTGGATTAGCACGAGTATTAAGCTGAGATTTGATTTCGTCTTCAATTTAAAGCCCACGCACTTTATCAGATCTTACAACTACATGTAAAAGTGATACTGATATTTTAGAAGCACTATTATTTATCTTTATTTCATGCGATCCCCCACGCCATTAGTTTCGATGTAATAAAACACCTAAAACACATTTGTACATTGAGATTCGTAAACACTAGTTGCAGCGTCGCGTCACCTCCGTTTAAATTTACAGCTCGGTATTTATGGGGGCGGGGTGAACTATAAAGGGATCCTACGATTATGGATCTCTATCTCTAATGTTTGACATGTTAAAAAGAAACTTTTTTTTGTTGTTATTTCAAGAGCTTTTATCTCCAGCATAAGCTCGGTATACTCGGTAAAGATATAGCTACACAAGCTACACAGTATGACACAATATTATAGTCATCTTCATTACCATCCGAATCAGTGGGCGATCTATTAAGAATGATCTATTAAAAATGAATGCAAAACAGACAATGTGTAGCTAGATTAAGAAAGCTTGCCATAACATTTTTCAAGCCATAGAACTGATCTGTTGTTTGTTATGAATTTAACAACGGTGGATGGAATAATGAATGTGATGTATTTCATTTGTCATGTCCGAAATAGCGGTGCGGTAAACATAACACGCGGGGCGTTGAAACAGTAACGGGCCGGTCAGGTGAGGCGCGAGATTTACGACCTGTTGACTAACTACTGCAGAGCGTCTTAACAATATAAGACATAGGTTTGCTGCAAAAATTCCTCCAACGATGGTTATAGGCTATAGATATCTTATATATAAAATTCTCGTATCACAATGTTAGTCCGTGAACTCCTCCGAAGCGGCTTTACTGATTTTTACCAAATTTTATATGCATATTCAGTAGGTCTGAGAATCGACTACTGGGTACTTTATATTGATAAGTGCATTTGAATAAATAATAGTAAATTATGCAGCAACGTTTGCCGGGACAGCTAGTAGTTATTATATAATTATTAGGGATTAGATAGTATTGCATTAGTTGCTATAGTCAGCTATAGCAGATAGTATTGCCGTGGCAGTAGTTTTAGTTGGACGAGGTCACTGACAGCCAGTCTTATACAAAAAAGATGACGACCCGTTTGTTTATCATCCCGAGCGCAGATCTTTGATCTTCAGTTTATACAATCAATTGGAATCGATTTGAAAAGTATGTATTGCGAGTATCCCTAGTGGTTTACGTTTTAAAATTAAATAAAAATGTCCGCATAACTTTTAGAAGCCGTTTGCGTCACTACTAAACGATTTAAATCTTATTTTCCCCATTCGTCACCTCGAGTCGTCTAGACTCGGTGACAAATAGCAGCGTATGATCGTTATCTCGAGTAATATTTTCAAATAATTGTATTTTTGTTCCAGATCCCGCCGCCGGACCACTGAGCTCGCCGATCTCCGGCCATCGAAATAACAAAATGTGAGTGAACAGTGTGAACTTACATTTCTAATAAATCTGGATTAGTTTAATTTCGCTCCCCAGCTTATCCAAAGCCCGAAATGAATTTTTACAAAACGTCTCCACTCGAACAGCAAAGTAAGTTACCTACAATTTACATATTAGCTGTATCAGATGTAAGCTCATGTAAATGTATTTAAATTGGGGAGCATCGTAGTTGCGCCAGTGAAGAATATTTGAGGAGGAGGAGGAGTTGGGAGCACTCAATAGTCGAACACGTCTCGCGGCTCCTGGCCGAGCTTGACCCGATGTAAGAGTGGCCAGAAAATATTTCAACTGCAACCACATTATAAACTTCAAAAAAGTTTCTCTTGCACAGTGAATTACGTTTGGCCCGGTTATATAATTAACTAGTTTAGCTAGCGGTCCGCCGAGCGATTCAATTTTAAGAAGTTAATTAACATCGCTGCAATATTTTAACTGACGTTAATTTTTCAGGTGAGTGTCGCCCCCGGCCGCCCGCGGAGGTCTCGGTGAGCCCGGAAAGCTCGGAGAGCCCGGCAGCATGGAGCTGGAGGACGTGGAGGCGTGGGAGGGCAACCTCACCGAGTACAACGGCACGGTGGGGTGCGGCGGGTTCAGCCTGCCGCTCGTGACGCCGGTGACGCAGGCGCTGTACGCGTTGGTCTGCGTGGTCGGCCTGCTCGGCAACTCGCTCGTCATCTACGTCGTGCTGCGCTACTCCAAGATGCAGACCGTCACCAACATGTACATCGTGAACCTCGCTATCGCCGACGAGTGCTTCCTCATCGGCCTGCCCTTCCTCATCGTCACCATGGCGATCGGCTCGTGGCCGTTCGGCAGCTTCATGTGCAAGGCGTACATGATCTCGACCGGCATCAACCAGTTCACGAGCAGCATCTTCCTGTGCATCATGAGCGCGGACCGCTACGTGGCCGTGTGCCACCCGATCGCGGCGCCGCGCCTACGCACGCCGGCCGTGTCGCGCTGCGTGTCGGCGGCCGCGTGGACGGCCTCGGCGCTCGTCATGACACCCATATTCATGTACACGACGCTGCTGGAGGCGGGCCCCGACCACCGCCTGTCCTGCAACATCGTGTGGCCCGAGCACGAGTCGGCGCGCGGCCAGTCCTCCTTCACGCTCTACTCGTTCGCGCTCAGCTTCGCGACGCCGCTCACGCTCATCTTCGTATTCTACGGCCTCGTCATCCGGAAGCTGCGGACGGTCGGGCCGAAGAACAAGTCGAAGGAGAAGAAGCGCTCGCACCGCAAGGTGACGAAGCTCGTGCTGACCGTGATCGCCGTGTACGTGCTGTGCTGGCTGCCGTACTGGACGTTCCAGGTGGCGCTCATCTACTCGCCGCCGGACCCGTGCGCCAGCCGCATCACCGTCACCGTGTTCCTGGTCGCCGCCTGCTTCAGCTACAGCAACTCGGCGGTCAACCCGATCCTGTACGCGTTCCTCTCGGAGAACTTCAAGAAGAGCTTCCTGAAGGCGTGCCAGTGCGCGTCCGGGCGGGACGTGAACGCGACGCTCCACGTTGAGAACAGCGTGATCCCGCGCAAGCGCGGCGGCGGCGCGGCGCGTGCGCAGTTCCGGGCGCCGGAGGAGACGCGCGAGCTGGCGGTGCCGGAGGCGGCGGGCGGCGCCTCGCGCGAGGCGTCCACGGGCGTGACGGAGTCCCGCTCCGCCGCGGCCGAGGGCGTGCTGCTGGACGACCGCGCCGCCCCGCTGGCGCCGCTGATCGCCCCCAACGGCGTGTCGCACACCCGGCTCTGAGTGAAGATGTCTCGCCGCCGGCGCGAGTCCTCCAGCGCGGTGCTCGATGAAGACACTCTGATAGTTTCGATCGATTAATATCACTCCGGACCAAAACCTCTGCCAGGCGGCGGGATTAGAGCCCAATCTCGCCCCCTGTCACCGTCGTCTCACTTTTAATCGTCCTAAATGTTTTATAAGTCGGTGTTTTGTGGACCTGTGTATACGATTTCGTGTTCTCCGTCGGTTGCGAGTGTGCGTGCGTGCGTGGTGCGTGCGGGCGAGTGCGATGCGTACGCACGTTGTGTGTGGGGAACAGCCCGCGCCGCGCCCCGGCGCTAGGGTTTAACGAAGAATTTATTAATGTTTAGGTGTCGTGTGGCGATGTAACGTATTATTTGTATACTGATCTAACTGTTAACTGTAAAAATGTACATATCGTGTAAATATTCACACACAATTGTCATAATGCCGTTATTATAATAAATATGGAATATATTATAAATTTGTCCTTACGTGTTTAATTATTACGTGCCTCTGATGAACAAAAATTATTATTTGCAATTCCACACAAAAATTAAGATGCACAATGAAAAGTGAAACTAGAGACACTTGTGACTTACTGAAATGTTTATTGCTACCACTTGTTTTACTCACACCAAGCTTTTCCTATAAAATGGGTATGTGCATATACGCCGCAAAGATGTAAAATATAATAACATGAAGCTAAAATAGAATTTCTTCAAAGAGCTGTTTCGATAGTAAATTAAGAAATGTGGGAAGAACCAAGCGAGAAGTAAGTAAAGGTTTATGTGTTACTTACTATTTTCCGTTTTCTAATATGTGTGAAGCGATTATTATACAGTACAACTGAGAAAACGAGTTTTATCATTGGTACAACGGAGCTAGTTATGGACATTCTAGTCATATTATGGGGAGTTTCAAAAAAATACTACAACAGACAAAAATCGGCCAAAAATCATAACTTTCACATAAGGCGGTTTTACGATTTTAGTTATAATAGTCTATTACTAAATTTATTAAATATCATATTTTTTGTGACTAATAGACTATTTACTAGTAAAAAATTCAAAAATATGTGTGTTAGTATCAAATTTGTGTCCGTTTTGTTACCATAATAAAGTTGAATAGAAATAAAACTATAATATATTTTGAGACTCTTACGTATTTATTGAAATAATACAGTTCTTTTACGTTATTTACATAAAAAATTAAGACACTGCACATTTTAAAACAGATTAGAAAATCCAATTTTTATTTCGGGTTCCAAAACTACATCCATTTTTTATAGTACTTTCTCAAAAATTGAGCTGTTTAAAATCTGAATGCAATTAAAAACGCTTAATAAAAATTGTTTTAGCTAAGACAGGAGACATATCTCATAAGATAGAAATTTACGTCAAAATCTTAAAAATACCTTAAATAAATTCAGGGACAGTAACAAAACCGACAGTAACAAAATTTTAAGGCATAGTGTACAAGACTTAGAATTCAATATTATTGTTACGTGCTAGGGTTCGAGGATTCGGAGAGAAAGACCTGGTGACTCTCTTGAAGACTTTATTCACAAACACTAGGTCACACTAATCACTAAGTCCAAACACTAAGCACTAAGTCCAAACACTAAGCACTATCACTGTCACTCACTATTGATCACTTGTTCTCACTTTGAAGTCGCATTGAAGATCGCTCAGATAAAAACTGAATTGCCGGCTGCAGTCTGCGACTATTTATACGGGCCGGATCGAATCTCAGAAAATTCCGGAACATCCCAGAGTAAACCCGATATGCGTAAACAAGTATGAGATATCTCTAGAAATTACTCGTAGGTACTTACTCCTAGCGCCATCTAGTATCGAGTAGGGGATTTATGTTGCCTGTGTTCCCTTGGTCAGTTCGCTGGTCCGACGCTAGATGGCACCACGTGTCCGTATCCGTAACACTACTCCCCTTCTAGCGATGCTCGTCCCGAGCATCGTTGTTACTGCCATGGTAACGCGCCAGACGGTCTATGTGTACCACTTTGAATGTCCCTCTTGGTTGCTTTTGAATCCTGTAAGTCACATCATTCAATCGGGTAATCACTTTGTAAGGGCCGTCCCACTTGGTCTGCAACTTTGGAGATTTCCCTTTTCGGCGAGTTGGGTTATGCAGCCACACCAGTCCCTTCTTCGAAGCCGCTCGTGTTCGATTTCCGGTCGTATCTGGTCTTCATGTTCTCACTTGACTGTAACCCATTTTCCCGAACCATGGCATGTATATAGCGCATTTTTTCCCTTAAATCGCAGACATAGTCTTGTACGGTCTTCGGTTCCTCCGGTGACCCTCCTGTTAAGAGGTCTACTGGTACTCGCAGTTCTCTACCGTAATTGACATACGCCGGGGTAGCTTTTATGCTCTCATGCTCGGCGGTACGGTACGACAGAAGGAAGAGTGGTATATACTTGTCCCAATCCTTTTGTTTGTCATCTACCAATTTCGCCAAATGCCTCTCAAGGGTCTGGTTAAATCTCTCAACCATTCCATCAGACTGTGGATGGTACGCGGTGGTCCTCGTTTTATGCATTCCCAAAATTCTGCACACTTCCTGGAAGACCTGCGATTCGAAATTCCTGCCCTGATCGGAATGGATTTCTAGAGGCACACCAAAGCGAGATATCACTTCCTCGACCAGCTTAGAAGCAATTGTTGTAGCTTCCTGGTTTGGTATGGCGAACACTTCGGGCCATTTGGTGAAGTAATCCATGACAACCATAAAATACTTGTTCCCCGATTCCGTTACAGGAAATGGCCCAGCTACGTCAACTGCAATTCGTTCCCACGGTGCGCCAACGTTATACAAGCGCAGACTCCCACGGCTCCTTGTTTGAGGTCCCTTCACTGCAGCGCAAGTAGTACATTTGCGGCACCAATCCTGCACATCAGCTTGACAATGCAACCAGTAGAATCGTTCTCGCACTTTTGTTAACGTCCTCTTGACACCTAGATGACCTCCTGATACGCCATCGTGTATTTCACGGAGAACATCTGGTACTCTCGTTCTTGGGACAACTATCTGAAGATGGAACTCTCTGCCGTTAGTCTTCTCCCATTTCCGGTAGAGTATTCCGTTTTGAAGAATCAGACTGTCCCATTGCGCCCAGTACGCCTTAGTGACAGCGCCAGTGGATGCAACCTCACTCCAGATTAGTTTTACGTCACCCCGTTTCTTCCATGTGATGATGTGCCGAAGTTTCTTTCTTGAGCCTCCCTCATGGCATCATTCTCCCATGGACCCAAAGGACTTGTTTTCGTTAACTTTAATGTAATTTCATTAGATTCCTGCTTAACACAATGTTTGCAGTCTTCTGAACACGGCCTTCGTGAAAGTGCGTCGGCATTCCCATGCGCCTTTCCACTGCGGTGTTCCGTCTTGAAGTCATACTCCTGGAGTTGTTCAATCCATCGAGCTACTTGGCCTTCTGGGTTCTTGAATTGCAGTAACCACTTCAAGGCTGCGTGATCAGTTCGCAATAAAAACTGTCTGCCGATGAGATATTTGCTGAAATGTTGTAGCGTCTTTACAACAGCCAAGAGTTCTCTTCTTGTGACACAGTAGTTTCTCTCGGGCTTAGATAAAGATTTGCTGAAATATGCAATTACAACTTCTCTTTCACCCTATTTTTGAGATAACACCCCTCCAATGGCCGTGTTGCTTGCGTCCGTGTCGACTATAAACTGACCTTCAGGTTGTGGATACCCCAGGATTGGTGTTTCACACAGATGTTTCTTCAGTTTCTGAAAAGAATCTTCAGAAGTCTCGTCCCAAATAAACTGTCGTTTATCTTCTGTCAGCCGATGTAATGGCTTGGCTATCTCCGAGAATCCCTTAACAAAACGCCTGTAGTAGGAGCATAGGCCGAGAAATGCCCGCACTTCAGTTTTGTTCTTAGGGGTTGGCCAATTTTGAACTGCTTCCAGTTTCTCCGGGTCCGTCTGGATTCCATCACTGGAGATAACATGGCCGAGATAATTGACCTTACTCCTGAATAAACGACACTTTTTCGGATTCAACTTTAACTTGGCCCCCTCTATTTTGGCGAAAACTCGTTCTAAGTTTCGCAAATGGTCCTCGAAGTCGCGGCCAACAATGATGACGTCGTCCAAGTAGACTAAGCAAGCCTCTCCAACTAAGCCTGCCAGTACACACTCCATGAGTCGCTCGAATGTGGCAGGTGCGTTGCACAACCCAAAGGGCATGACGTTAAACTGCCATAAACCTTTACCGGTGGAAAAAGCTGTCTTCTCCTTGTCTTTTGGTTGAATTTCCACCTGCCAGTATCCCGATTTCAGGTCCAGGGTCGAGAACCATTTCATGCCACTCAAGGTATCCAGAGTGTCGTCGATTCGAGGTAATGGATAGCTGTCCTTCTTAGTGACATCATTGAGACGCCTGTAGTCCACACAAAATCTTGTGCTGCCATCTTTCTTTTTCACTAACACAACAGGTGAGCACCACGGACTTGCAGACGGTTCAATAATCTTATGTCTTCTCATGTCCTCCAAAAGGCCTTCAACTTCTTTTTCCTTTGCAATGGGTATCCGTCTTGCTCGTTGACGAATTGGGTTCTCGCTTCCGGTATCTATCCTGTGCTGAACCATCGACGTTCTTCCAAGGTCGCCTTCTTGACTGGAGAAGATATTCGCGTGGCGTTGTAAAAACTTCTTAGCTTTCATGCTCTGCGAATAAGTCAGATTACTCTTGCAGTCATCGAGTAGCTCGGTCACTATTCCATAGTTGCTGCTGTTTTCTGAGTCTGATGATGAGTCCTGTGATCGAACTACACTTTCTCATCCAGACAACTTCCTCGCACTTTCCAATGACGTCACCTTTGTTCAAGCAGATCTCGTGATCACCAAGATTCAAAACCCTGACCACAGCGTTACTGCTTCCACTAACAAGGGTTCTCGCCGTCATCAGTTTTTGCGCTGATGTCTTGGTAGGTGTGTCTTCGATCAACACGCATCTGTTTGACTTCTTCTTTCCAGCTGGCGGTAGTTTCACCATCACTCTAGCTTCCGCTCGTCCAGGTATAATGACTTCCTTTACACATGCGACTTTCCCGCAGAAGGATGAAATTTTCTTCTTCGCCACACTTGAAAACTCCGTCAGCGACATTAATTCTGCAGTTGTGCTTCTTCATGAAATCCAAACCCAAGATGCAATCATCCATAATCTCAGCCATCGTGGCTGAGATTATGGATGTGAACGTCATGAGGGTATGAGTAACCCCCTACATTAATCGTAACTGACATTTCCCCCAGTACGGGTATTGGCTGACCGGAGGCAGTACGGAGCCGACAGTTAATTCTCCTCTTGTGTCTTCTTGCGGCTTTTACCAGATTTGGGTTCACTATCGTTCTAGAGGCTCCTGTGTCTAGAGTCATTTTGCAATCCGTCCTGTTAATAGTCCCCTGAATCACAAGACTATTCCCGCTGCATGCTTGGGAGATAACAGTTATGGGGGCTTCCTCCGCGTCAGCCAGTACTCGCCCCTCAGTCCTGGCTTTTATTCGTTTCCCTGATCCCGGGCAGGGGACGAAGTTCCTTGCTTCTTCAGCTCCTCTATTTGTTCAATGCGTTCCTCGAGTCTTTTCATTCTTGCCATCTGAGTCTCCTTCTGCGGGCAGTTGAGCTGAAGATGGCCCCTCTCGCCGCACTTGTAGCACATGGCTCCAAAACTTCTCTTCGTGGGAGCCTTGACCTCCTTAACTTCCTCAGAGACCTCGTGGATCTTATGGGTCTGCCGTATATCACGCCGAACAGCCTAGACCTCTAAAGCATGCGCCAATGCTTCCTTAAGCGAGGTGTGGTGACGAAGCCTCACTGCAGCTCTGACCTCCAGATCCCTGATTCCGTCGACAAATGCTTGCACAATATTCGTGTCGACCATCTTGGAATCGGCTCCTGGGTGTGATGACTGGGCTCCTTCTTGACCAGTTTTTCAATTTCCAACGCCCATTGTTGTAGTCCCTCTCCTGAGCGTTGGACTCTGTCACGAAGTTGAGCACGGAACACGTGCTCCAGGTGTCGCTCCCCGTATCTGGATTCAAGAGCCTCCATCAGGTCTTTGAATCCATTTCCTGTATGCGCATCCAGGACTGACAAGGCTTGCCCTCTGAGCGCAACAGTGAGAGCGGTTAGGCATTGTTCGTCAGTCCATCCACTGGAAGAAGCAACCGTCTGGAATTGCTGACGATAAGCGTTCCAAGAAGTAGTACCGTCGTATGGTGGCACTTTAACTCTTGGTCCTTGTACCATTACGTTCCACTAGACGTCGCGACTCCTGTGGTTTCCAGGCGCACTTTCCACTTCTGTAGTTCTGTGAGGCCGGTTTTCACATTTTCCATATCCACTCCTAGCCCGGTAACGCGTTCTTCCATTATGTCGACATCTTTCCGAAGCTTAAACCGTGTCACTAACATCCTTTATTGCCAATAGCACTTTTTCTTGGAGGTCCTTTTGTTGCTCTTGAGACTCTTGCAAAGCGCCGAGCTTGCGGTCTTGTGCTTCCATCATTGCCCTTTGAGAATCTTGCAAAGCGCCGAGAATCTTGCGGTCTTGGGCCTCTTGCAAAGCCTGAATTAACTCAATTATGCTTTCCAATTGAGGAGCCATTTGAGGGGCCGTAGAAACTGTCAGTTCGCTGGTCCGACGCTAGATGGCACCACGTGTCCACATCCGTAACATTATATTAAAATTAGCAATTATTTTTTCTTAACTCCACTCGTCTATTCTAGCTTCTGCCTCAGCTGGATTCAGTTCCGATATGTTTTTCTTTTTTTATTTAATCTTCGTAAAATTTTCCTTAATTTACTCTGGATTTTAATTTCTTAACCTCTCCCTATACCTATTTGTAAAACAAAAATTTTAAACAAACTATCAGCTATCTTTAACTTTACAAAAATTGTATTTAATTGAAACTTCGTAGATAATTTATCACCATGCAAATCCACAGTGTATCTGCTACTTTTGTGCTTTCGGTTTTGTTACTTTGCCGGTCCGTCTATATGTTACCCTGTAAGCAGTAACAAAACCGAAGTAACATTATGCGTCTACCTTACACTTAAAGACATGTAAAACTTTTTCTGTTTTACGCTGAATGAAACTACACACACTTACTTTTAGTTCAAAAATCAGTATATCTTTACAAACTATTATGTTACAAATAAAGATAGTAAAAAGTATCAAACAGTCGTAACAAACCTGAGTATCAATTTTGGTCTATTCCAACTGATTACACATTTCTTTGCACCACCGAAAAAATTACTCAGCCAAGCCGTATTAAAATGGCCCATCGTACTGAATATTAGTTTCGCCATAAACAGAACACAAAAAAATATATTTTAGTAGAATGTTATTATGAAAAAATTATGATAACAAAACTGGAATGTCCGGAAATAGCATATTCCGGGGACAACAGATAACTGCAAATTTAAATGGATTAAAGTAGTCTTACGCTTTAAATTGAGCCTTAAAAGTAAATAACATGGTTCATTTAACCAAAAAAACAATTTAATGTGTCAAGTATTTCCAGAAAATTTTAATTTAATTCAGTCCGAAGTTTTAAATTGTTACTGGGGACACTGGAAAAAGAGGGGCTTGATAAATTATATCACCATAATTTCTTTTTTCTTTCTATTTCAATTAAGTTTTTAATTATCCAAAATAAAGTACAAATAGACACTCTTTCAGTTACTTTATAAATAAATACCAATAATGGTCAAAGTTTTTAATAAAATAAATATTAAAATGAAGGACATGCCTAAATGGCTGTTGTATTATTTTGTTGAAACTCCCCTTATAACGTTTGGACAAAAAATAAATGAGGCTTTGTTCACACGGCGCAAACCTGCATTATAGAACCATTCACACGTTGATTGTACTGCAACAAATCGTGCAGTACCATCGACGTGTGAATGGTTCTATGGTTGTATGTATAATGGTTTGTATGCGCAACTATTTATTCGTATATTGCATAAAAACGTGCAGGATTATGCCATGTGAACGAAGCCTAAAGAAAACATTGCACACCGTAAAATTCAAAGCACATATCCTAATAGGTCAACATTCAACAATCCATCAGAAACAGCCAACCCCTTGACCACCATATGATTTGATTGACAATGATTGACGCCTCCGTGGTCTAGTGGTATAGAGCGCGGCTCTTGACTCAGAGTTCGTGGGTTCGATTCCCGCGTTGGATACATGTTATTTCCAAGTTTGGTTAGGAGTTAGGACAATGCAGGCTGATCACCTGATTGTCTGACAAGTAAGATGCTCCATGCGTCGGATGGGCATGTAAAAAGTCGGTCCTGCGCCTGATCTCTCGCCGGTCGTATCGGTCTTCCGTCCCACTGGGTTACTAGAGTAAAAGAATAGAGAGTGCTCTTGTATACTGCGCACACACTTGGGCACTACAAAACCGTCACCGAAACCGGTGTGGGAGCTATTATTATTATATGATATTATTTAAGTCAGTAGTTAATATTTTTTAGAGATGAATCGAACGTAATGAAAAATTTGAGAATACATCGCATTGTATCGCCTCGTCACGTTATTAAATACTTAATCAAAAAATCAAAATCAAAATATTTGAAGTGAGCACGGTCCTCGCGTCGTTGCGAGGTGAATCGCTTGCCCGACTTTCAGTTTAGAAGGTGCAAAGGAGAATCTTGTAAAATAACGCACTCGATGTTCCAGTTGAATTATTATAATCTCATGACAAAATCTATCAAAAAGTAAACAAGTCAAAATACCATAAACTAAAGAGTACAAAATAATATAAAAAAGGTTTTTATAAAAGAAATTTAGATATGTACACTACATCACCCCCCTCCAGAGACCGTCAAGGGCGATAATAGTCCGGAAATTTTACATGACGGCCTGACCTCGTCGTTCTAATGATGTTATCATCAGCGGGTTGCAAGTCGCAGTTATCCGCAGGAGTATAGTGATGGGTGTTACTGTTGAGTAGTGAGTGTGGAGTGTCTTGGCGCGTGTTAGTATTATGTTGTGAGTATGGTGTGATGGTAGGGTCACTCAGTATGAAGGCCGGCTTGATCCGGTCAATTGATACGGTAACCTGCTTACCATTTACTAAAATTTTGAAAACTTTGTCCCCTCTTTCCACAACCTTATGCGGGCCAGAGTATGCTGGCTTTAAACCACCGCCAGTACAGTCCCTCAAGAAAATATGAGTTGAGGAAGATAAATCCTTATGAACAAAAGTTTTGAATTTGCTATTGTGCCTAGCCGCAGCTGATGGGCGGAGTTTCCTGACAATACTTCGAAGTTTTGACAAGTACTCCGTCATATCGCTAGTCTCATCAGCCTGAGGGTCAAAGAACTCACCCGGAAGCCGTATCGGTTGACCGTACACCAGTTCGGCTGCTGAAGCCTGAACATCCTCTTTGAAAGATCCGCGAATGCCTAACAGTACTAATGGGAGGGATTCCACCCAACTGTCATTTGCATGGCATATGATTGCGGCTTTGAGTTGACGGTGAAATCTCTCCACCAGTCCATTGCAGGCAGGATGGTATGCAGTGGTTCTGCGGTGTTGAAAGCCAGCGATCGTAGATAAGCTCTTAAATAATGCCGATTCGAACTGCCTACCTGATCTGTAACGATATCAGATGGGCAGCCGAATCGAGCGATCCAACCACTCAGTAGGGCCTTTGCCACCATTTCTGCAGTTATGTCAGCAAGCGGTATTGCCTCAGGCCATCGCGTAAAACGGTCGACGGCAGTGAGACAATAGCGGAAACCTTGGCACAGTGGCAAAGGACCCACGAGATCAATATGAATAAAAGCAAATCTCGATGAGGGCAGTTTAAAGTTACCCACCGGAGAGTACACATGCCTAGTGATCTTCGATCGCTGACAAGCCGAACATGATCGAACCCACTCGCGACAATCCTTCCGAATACTAGGCCAAACATATCGCTTGGAAACTAGTCTTATGGAAGCCTTTGCCCCTGGGTGACTAAGAGAATGCAGGCTGTTGAAAATAGCTTTGCGTAACTCTTGTGGCACATAAGGTCTAGGCGTAGCGGTGCTAATGTCACAGTAGAGCTGGCTACCCGAACCCGGAATCTTAAGACGCTGTAAGCGTAGTGAGGTAGCGTCATCTAAAAGATGCTTCAGTTCGGGGTCCTCAACCTGAGCAGCTGCGATTATTTCAGCGGACACAGGCTGAGAAATCTCCTCTACACGTGAAAGTGTATCCGCCACAACATTATCCTTTCCGGATATATGCCGGATATCTGTGGTAAATTGAGCGATCAGATCTAGGTGCCTGAACTGCCTTGGGGAACAGTTTTCTTTCCGGTTTCGAAAGGCGAATGTCAGTGGCTTGTGATCTGTATAGACCACAAAGTCACGTCCCTCGACCATATGCCTAAAGTATTTTACGCTCTCATATATTGCCAGCAGCTCTCGGTCATATGGTGAGTATTTTTTTTGAGTTGGACTTAGCTTGTGTGAGAAGAAGGCGAGGGGTTGCCAGGCATCCCCATCGTGTTGCTGGAGGACACTACCTATAGCGTTGTCGGATGCGTCCGTCACCAACGACAGTTTGGCATCGCACCGGGGATGGGCCAGCAAGGCGGCCTGACATAGACCTTCTTTGCAAGCCACAAAGGCCTTTGATGCTTCGCCTGTTATGTCCACTGGATGGGAACCCTTGACCGAACCCGTAAGCAACTCGTTAAGTGGAGCTTGATGCTGGGCAGCTTTGGGAATGAAGCGCCTGTAAAAGTTTACCATTCCCAAAAACCTGCGTAACTCCCTTACAGTCTTCGGCTTTGGGAAGTTTTTAATAGCACCTACTTTTTCTGGAAGAGGTGTAGCTCCTGCGCCCGAGATTTGATACCCTAAAAATTTTACCTCCGCAACTCCAAAAAGACACTTGGAAACGTTTATGACCATGCCATATTCACGTAACCTAGCAAAAAGTTGACGGAGATGCTCTTCGTGAGTTTTTTGGTCCTTCGAGAACACCAAAAAGTCATCCAAGTACGCGTACGTGAAATCGTGCCCCCGCGTCATTGGTGACCCCGGAAGGAACACAGGATGGAGAATCTGAAGGAGAATGTAACCAGCGAACAAGGAGACGGCGCAAGACATCGGTGACCATACACGCCATCTTCATCACCATCACTCCCCGCCCCTTCGCACCGCGTCAGCCAGCATCGCCTCATCGGGTATCTCGTCCACTAGCCGCAATGTACCGCGTCCTGGACGACTCCGCATCGGCATCAACGGGCTTTCTCACTACACCGACCGGTCAGCAAGCAGAGCACATCTCTCCTGGTCAGCACGTAGCATCGGCCCCGCACGGCAGCTATCCGACTCACTGGATCCCGCGCAGCAGCTTACAGTTCCGACTCACTGGGACTCACTGCAACAGTTCCGACTCACTGGAACTCTCTGGCACTGGCGACTCAAGCGACAAGACTTCAAGATTCGACCTCCGGTCTTCGGGGGGGAGTGATGTGGCGGTACTCACAATTCGCCTAACATTCCTGCATCGCGCTATCAAAGTTTTCTGAGCGCGTCGGTATATATACGACAGCTGAAATGTATCACGTCGGGGTCACCAATGAAGTGAGCACGGTCCTCGCGTCGTTGCGAGGTGAATCGCTTGCCCGACTTTCAGTTTAGAAGGTGCAAAGGAGAATCTTGTAAAATAACGCACTCGATGTTCCAGTTGAATTATTATAATCTCATGACAAAATCTATCAAAAAGTAAACAAGTCAAAATACCATAAACTAAAGAGTACAAAATAATATAAAAAAGGTTTTTATAAAAGAAATTTAGATATGTACACTACATATTTATTTCCAAATAGGTCAACAAAGTTAACACTTAGAACATCGAGTCTACATGCACCTACCACCGGTTCGGGAACTAACCCGGCGAGAAGAACCGGCGTAAGAAACTCGCACGGGTCCACCTTTTACCAAAAAGGTACAAAATAACGACATAACATTGATGCTATAAATACTCCACATCAACATAATTAATATGAAATTTAGAAATATAACTGACCTTTCCAGCAACCTTTAGCCTGAACCGAAACCTGGACATGATATTTATCCAGACAAGAGCCTCTTACGTTAATGAAGCGTGAATTTAGTAAGTATGGGGTTAAATTGTGCCCAAATATAAACCGTAAACAAATCCTTTTATACCCGGGCCAGGTTCACCTGGGGCGTCGCCAGAACAAACATAATCTCATAACACTTACATGATGGAACAATATTAAGTATCTAAGGTGAGGTTACAAACATAATATTGTTTAATACGCTGGGCACTCGCAATCGCTATCTCACAGCGGCGAGTTGTGTCAAATCTCAAAATTATGATTTCTGACTTCGTTGTTGATATTATCGAATACAAGTTGACTAACTACCCTGCTCGTGTTGTTTTGTAATAGTTTAATTACACATAATGGTGCAATAATATAGATGATACTATCACCAATACGCTATAAAGTACGAGATAAACGCGAGAAAATCCTTTGAAACCTCGACAGGTCCTAGAAAGGAAAAGCGAAAATCTTGATACTACTTCAAGGTTTGTTGTGGACAATGTAATTAAATGACAAATGGTTATATATTTTACATAAATTCAAGAGATATTTATAGCCTAAGCCTTATCTATACTTATAAAATAACATGTCCTGACTGACTGATTCATCATCGCTGAGCAAAAACTGTTACATCCACAAAATTTGGTGAGTAGGGTTGTTTTATTATGTAGACACCTACTAAAGAAGGAGTTTCGGAAATTTTACCCCGAAGGGTGTGAAATAGGGGTTGACAGTTTGAATGAAAGTCAGTCATTTCTTGAGTTAGAAACATGAAAGTTTATTTTTGGGCTACTGATTAGAAATTAATGGATACGTGTATAAGCCTTTCTGGAAACTCTACCCAAAAGGGGGTGAAATAGGGGTTGAAAGTTTAAATGAAAGTCCGTCATTTCTAAAGTTAGTAACATGAAGCTTTTATTTTGGGCTGCTGATTTAAAACAAAAAGATGCGTATTTAAGCATTTCTGAAAAACCTACCCCTAAAGGGTGGAATAGGAGTTGAAAGTTAGTATGAAAAATTATTCACCTTTGTTATTATACTATTCTGACGCGGATGAAGTCGCGGGCAACAGCTAGTATTTGATAATTTCCTAATAATAATAATTATATTTCTTCGCTTCATTCTTCGATATATAATTAACCAAAAGTAGTACCTTTGCTTATCTGCTAGGCAATCGCGTTTTTTTAAAGACGTATGTGGGTACTTCGAAAAGTTACCCGCTCTCTCGCTCGATAACTCGACATTCTGGCGTGCTACATTCTTTGTTAACGCGAGGCAACGCGAGCACGTAAAGCGCAGCTGGTTATTATTATTAAGATGTTTGAGTCAGTGTTGTAAGTAACTAAAGTCAGTGTTATTTTATCGTATAGCAAGAAAATACATGTAAGTACTATTAAATACTTAAATAAACGGCAGGCACTACCGAGGCCTTGACGAGCCAATTATATTCAATACTAGCCAGCTTGTACTGCGACCGCGAGTCAATAAACGTACAATGTGTTGGGACTGCGAGTCTTTATCTATACATATTATATTATTATTTTTAACAAAAAATTAAAACCGACTTCCAAGGTAAAAACAATAATAACATCCTTATAATATGAACTAAAAAGTATTAAATAATTTTTCCTATCTCATGGTGCCTTTTTCCGAATTCGGCTAAAACTCAACTATTTCCGTACTCAATCTTCATAATTTTGAAGTCGGTACCAGATATAGCTGAATCCAGATGCCAGAATATTTGAAACATTTGTAACTGGCACCGACTTCAAAATTATGAAGATTGAGTACAGAAATAGTTGAGTTTTAGCCGAATTCAGAAAAAGGCACCATGAGATAGGAAAAATTATTTAATACTTTTTAGTTCATATTATAAGGATGTTATTATTGTTTTTACCTTGGAAGTCGGTTTTAATTTTTTGTTAAAAATAATAATTTCACTCTTTTTAGTTACTTGGTAAAATCATCGCGTACTACACGTAGATTATCGACGACCTCTGTGGCTCAATGGTTAAGAGTGTGTGGCAGCTCAAGCCGGGGGTCGCGGGTTCGAATCCCGCCGACGGAACAAAAAGTTTTTCAATGTTCCTAGGTCATGGATGTATATTAAATGTGTATGATATAATAAAAATCTTAAATATATGTATAGTATAAAAGTATTAAATATATTTCCGTTATCTGGTACCTGTAACACAAGTCCTTCAGGTACTTAGCACGGGGCCAGACTGACGTGGTGTGAAGCGTCCATAGATATTATTATTAGGGCCGATTCACAACGGAATGGCAGAGGCGAGGCGAGCAGCTTCAGTGTCATATGATTTTAAACTTTATCTTCATTATAGTAATACATAGTATCGCTTGAGAAATCGACGCCGCCGGCGGCCGCAAGAGGCCACGAGCGTCCACGGGCGGCCGTAGATTTCTCAAGCGATACTATGTAATACAACAATGTAGATAAAGTTTAAAATCATATGACACTGAAACTGCTCGCCTCGCCTCCGCCATTCCGGTGTGAATCGGCCCTACACCTGTATATTGTTCTACGTATCTTATTACAATTTGTTAACAGTTACACTTACAAAATATAATATCAGCTGCAGATAATTTTAAACAATACATTTTTAAAAAATCGAAGTAGACACGTGCTAGGGCCGCGCCAAACCGGAATTTTAGCAGCGGCGAGGCTTTCAGTGTCATATGATTATAAACTTTATCTTTATTATTGTAATACATACGAGTAGTATCGCTTGAGAAGTCTACGGCCGCCCGTGGCTGCGATTGGTAAGTGTGACAGTGCACTAGCATGTTACTTGTATTATCGAAGCAACTTACTTCTCAGAAGTAATGTCAAATGTGTGCCTTACGCTCTGGAGATAAGGTGGAATATTTTGTTATGTTCAATTTTGGTGACATTGGTGACCCTGACGTGGTAATGATGATGATGATGATGAATGTAATTTGTATAGTAGCATATGCTTTCAGTTCTTAAAACAGCACCTAAACCCCCAAACTTGTATCTATAAGGAATCCGGAGTTCTCTTAGTATCTTCGGAACCATAGTATACCTTGGTGCAAAATGTTGCGTTTTGGTAGCATATACTTAGGATGCTTCTTATAAAACCAAAATCACTATATGTTTTCATATAAATTTCGAGGAGTTCCCTCGATTACTCATGGATTCCATCATCAAGTCACCACTTTTGTGAACATAGTACCAAATTAAAGTGAAACCTAATACAACAAAACAAAAATTTCGAATATCGGTTCACAAACGGCGGAGTAATCGTTGAACATACAAAAATAAAAAATAAATAAAAAAATATCCACAGCCGAACATATAACCTCCTCGTTTTTTGGGAGTCGGTTAAAAACAAAGTCGCTTTTTTCCCTCATGTCCCTTTGTTCCCTTTGATCTTTAAAACTACGCAACGGATTTTGATGATTCTTTCAGTGTTAGATAGCCCATTTATTGAGGTAGGCTATAGGCTATATTTTATCACGCTAAGACTAATAGGAGCGAAGAAATAGAGGAAAATGTGGAAAAAACGGGGAAAATTATTTGAAAGGGCTAACTTAAACGCGCTAATCTCAGACACTACTGGTCCGATTTGAAAAATTATTTCAGTGTTAGATAACCCATTTATTGAAGAAGGCTATAGGCTATATTTTATAACGCTAAGACTAATAGGAAAATGTGGAAAAAACGGAGGAAATTATTTGAAAGGGCTTATCTCGCGAACTACTGGAGCAATTTTTATGTTATTTGGCACAGATAAGAAGTAGACCACGTGAAGGATCATAGGCTATCGATTTTAATCATTTTTTCAGTGGCTATATATTTTATACCCGTGCGACACCGGGGCGGGTCGCTAGTACACTATAAATAGAATTATAGAACTATATGTTTGCCGGATTGGGAGAAACCACTGCAAGTGATTACTGCAATTATTTAATCAACCGGCATGTACTGCGACTGTGAGTCAATAAGTACAGTGTGTTTGGACCGCGAGTCCTTTTACACAATCTTTAATGCATCGGAATTTATTGCGGATCTCTGACGATGTTTTACGTATTCTATAAATAGAACTATATGTTTGCCCGATTGGGGGAAATAACTGCAAGTTAATTACTACAAGTGTTTAAATATATTAAGTTATTTTATAAGCCGCCATAATGTGTGGATTGACCGCGGGTCTCTAAACACAATTTATATGCATCGGAATTGACTACGAGTCTCTGACGATGTTTTATCTGTTCTATAAAATATAGAACTATACGTTGGCCGGTTTGGGGGTTAACAGCGAGTTATTTTATAAGCCGCCATAATGTGTGGCGGCTTATAAAGCGAGTCTCTAAACACAATCCTTATGCAGCGGAATTGACCGCGGGTCTTTGACGATGTTTTATCTAAAAATAGAAGTATAATATGTTGGCTGGTTTGAGAGGATTAACTGCAAGTTAATTAATATTTAAATTTAAAATATATTGATATTTTTTTAAATCTACACAATGTATGGATTGAACAGGAGTCTCCGACAATGTTTTAAAAATAAAAATTAGCAACTACCGCGCGTTTTCCCGCGCTCTTTGTTCTATAAATAGAACTACATAATTATTATTATAATATTAATATCTTTGCCGTTTTATAGAGAACAGCTATTTCGAGCTAATAACTAGATTGACTGCGAGTCTCATCAGTTAACAATCTATGCGCGTCCCGCGCGATCCTTTTGTTCTAAATATAGAACTACGATTATAATTTACTATGTCTGTCGGTATATAATTTTAATTATTAAATAAAACTTGCACCAATGTTGGGACTCGGGATACACCGCGATTGTATAACGAAACTTACTTAATATCTACGTAACGTGATAGTTACTACCCTCAATATTTTTTGTAACATATTTTATCGACAAATAAGTCGATTATAACGAGCTATCCCAATATTTATTTTTTTAGGTCACTAAGACCAGACAATTGGGGAAATATCACTAAAAGTGATCAATATACGGGTCAATCCGGTTACGAATGAACCCGAAGCTTTCCCACTCCTAAACCAGGTGCCAACGGTCGATTCTGAGTACCGGTACTGATAGAACCGGACCAGATCCGGGTAGATCCAGGGCTCCTACTGACGTTAGGTGAACCCTTATTGGATTCGCCAGATTATAGTTTTAAATGATCCCAAAAACGATTAAGATAAGCTACTGCTTATAAAACGTTCCTGATAATAAGTGTTGCAGATCGATTCCATTTCGGTCGATTATTATCATTATAGATTTCATCTGACAAAGTCTCGATATTATCAAACTTATCAACAGTATCTGACTTATCTATATCAGACCGAGATTATTATTGTTTCGCTGGATAATTCCAGTATTTGTTCTCAGAGACAATTTGTCTTATGATCCCAATCGGATCCCTATCAATCGGGTACCTTTTGGGCTCTGGCAAACCCTTCCAGCTACCCGTCAAAGGGGAGGGGGGGGGGAGCTGGTAACCGTCGGCTGGCGCCGCTAGCACTGTGCCGCTACAATCAACCTCCTTCGAGTTCGAAGAGCGTTGAGACGACTAAACTCTCAACACCGCAGCAGTAGTGCTGACAGTTATTTTTTTTAAGTCACCGTAAGATTGTAAACACCGTGAGATTGTAATATGACGAAGTGATGGATTGTAAACAAACAGTTTTCCTGTGATTTTAAATTAATTATTTCGTATTTAAAATAACTTCAATGCCAAATGGTATGAGATGTATAACATAAAATAAAATTTAGATATATTTAAAGTGCTGTTTGAATGTTCGGTTATTTAAATTAACCTAATTTATAATTCAAACTGCACTTTAAATATATCTAAATTTTTCTTCAATGTTATACATCAAATATTCAGGCAATTGAAGTTATTTTAAATACGAAATAATTAATTTAAAATCACCGGAAAACTGTTTGTTTACAATCCATCACTTCGTCATATTACAATCTCGCGGTGTTTACAATCTTACGGTGACATATTTATTTTATAGATGTTACTATTATAATTATTGTGGGCTTTATATAGCTATCCCCAACAAACGGCCCGCGGGCCGCATACAGGCCACCGGGACTTTATTTGTAACCCGCGTGATGTAAAACCATTTTGAAATTCACGTCCACGGGCAAAATATTATACAGTCAACGTGAAAGTCTTTTTCACTTGTAAATCGTTAATTTTGAATAACGTTATTTTTTAAACCTAAAAAAGTTTGTTGCGGCCCGCGACACCAACACCAAAAATATTTGCGGCCCGCATGAAAAATAAAAAAATTAGGGAACTTCGTTCCAAAAACAAAAACAGGTTGGGGACCATCGGCTTAATATATTATACATCATGACATCAATAAATTATTAGAATTTAAAACTATATCTTCGTATACCCCCACCGAAGGTTACCTTATTTCAAAGATTTTATTTTCTCCAAACAAAGCGGCGGAAAATATTGTATTATATTTTAAATACAATTTTTGAATTATTTTAAATTTGAAACCACTTCGCAAGTTTATTTTGAAATTACATGTTAATTTAGAAAATGAACCTTTAAGGCTTCCAAGCCAATACCTAAAAGTGGGTATCTAGCAAAAACAGATTTAAGAGCCTACTTCTTGGTTCCTAGTAACTGACTAGTCGATCGAAAGATTTTAATTTACGAATTAAGAGCCTTAAGTCTTGACGTACAGACTATCCGATGCGCTAACATTTTTTTCACAAAAAATATAAAGAAGGAAACTAGACCAGGCGTAAGCTTTATTCCTTCGATCGCGGTAAAACAAGACACAATGCCTTTCTATTGTTATCGCGGCCCACTTGGGCCTTACGGGAGTTGAAGCGTTATCACTACTAGACTTTAACAAAATCAGTGTTCTAGGCGAGAATTCTTCAGCCTCAGGCGCCCCTTTTTTGTTAACGTTTTATGGTTAATAGTGCCATGGGTGTATTAAATCCACAACAAATATGTAAATATTTAACTCTTAACGCTTATAATATATATTATTATAACATAAATAGCTGTCCCGGCAAACGTTGTTTTGCCATATAAAGTATTTCACCCATATTTTTATTTTGTTGAGGTGACTAAATATGTATGTCACCATGGCAAAGTCCATGATTGCTATCCCGTCACATAAACAATGGTCGCCGTCAGTCTCGAGTTGTAACAATTTACTATTATTTATTCAACTAATTAATACACTCATCAATGTAAAGATAGAAGAGTAGATGTTGTCCGATTCTCAACCCTAGCCGATATGCTCGCTAAGATTCACGAAAATCGGGCGAGCCGTTTCAGAGGAGTTCAACCACGCACACCGTGACACGAGAATTTTATATATTAGAAATATTTTATAATAATATATGCCTATTAAAAACGGAATAACATAGAACAGTTAAATCAGTGTACTATTCGTGAGCTAGCTCAAACTGATAGGTGTTTTGACACCTTCATGTCCTGATTCCTGACTCCCACCGCGGAATGCAACTGGTTTTCAGCGATTAAAATATTTAATAAATAAAATATGCAATGATTAATACGATAACAGAATCACACTTATTCTTGAACAATAATTGTTTAAATATTCAGCTTGGTGGACCGAGAACACAATATTCTCGACTTTCAATCATATTAATATGCAATAATCACATTATCGACGACCACAGAGCCGGACCCAGTTAAAGCAGTAGACTCCTTAAAATTTATTCTAAAATACTTTACTTCGACTTAGATTTTAGATAAAATATGCTCTCTTCAATCTTATTAGTTAATAGATTTATTACAGAGATCTTCGTCCGCTCCATCGGAAGCTAAGCCAAACAATTTGACAATGGCTGTAATACGATATCTTCTACAGCCATCACTGTGCACTGTCATTGTTTATGAACAATGTTGACATTCTCGGTTGGTGACATTGGTTCAGATGAATGTGCGAAGCGACTTTTGAAAGAAGCTTTCCTGTAAAAATCCTAGCCCATACCTGAGTAGTGTAGAACCTGGGATCCACTTATAAATTATTTGTTTTTTCTTGCACTCTGTACCTACAGCTGAATACTGATCATTGACTTAAAACTTTCTGCCTAATAAAACTCGGCAAAATAAAAATAAAAAAATACGGTTTTAAATAGCGGTATCGAGATTTATATTACAAAGACATAAACTCCCGGGCGTGATCGGATGTTAATTTTTTTTATAAAAAAAAGAAGAAGAAGACGATATAATATTTAAATTATTACGCCCTGTGATGGTTATTCAAGATTATATTAAATAGGATAATGCTACAGTACGGGTTATTATTGCTAACGCTTAACGCTCTGCACAGAACAGCCACCTCCCAGTCGGTCAGTTAGCCGCTGGATAAAGCAGGTGCTGTGCGAGAGCGGCGCGGCGTCGACACGGGGATTGATACTGGACACTATTAGTAAGACGACAGTCGACAGGCAGGAGTCAGGACTAGCGATTCCGATACTTTCGCTATTTTCCTTAACGATAATTTCGAATAAAGTTTCGCTGAATCAGTTAAATAATCACCATGATCTCAGTATAACTGTTATCATTTGAATCACAAACCATAGAGGTCTCTTACGTTTCGTTTCTACTAACTATTATTAAATTTATGGGCATAATGTTAAATTTTTTCTTGAATATATTATAATGATTACTTACTATTCATAATGTAATCTGTTGTATTTTGTAAAAAAAATCTTTCTTTTATTACTCTGAAAATCTACTTTTGGATAATTATATATCGAAGAATGAAGCGAAGAAATATATATGTGAGTGGTTGACCAACAAGGGACCTGAAGGATTGGAAACGGTTTTTTTTTAATTTTTTTATTTTTTTAATCCGTAGTCTTTTAGCTTTATTTTGGTCTAACCAGAATATTTTAAGGCGCCGTAGTTTTTTTTTATGAATTTTTGTGTGAACCGCGCACGAGTCGAAACACGAAACTTCAAACGCATTTTACTCAAAATCAAATTATTTACCTTCAGGTCCCTTTTTGGTCAACCACTCACATAACGAACTTACCAAGTGAAGTTCGATCATTATTATATGAGTCGCTTCATTCGAAGATATAATCTCCCTCCCACCCAGTCTGCACGAAACTATGTTTGCTGCAGTACCCAAAGAAAGAAAGAAAGATTTTTTGCATTACTTCTCTCTAAACATAATGAGGCACGCCAGAACGTCGAGTTATCGAGCGAGCGAGCGGGTAACTTTTCGAAGTACCCACATACGTCTTTAAAAAAACACGATTGCCTAGCAGATAAGCAAAGGTACTACTTTTGGTTAGTTATATATCTTCGAATGAAGCGACTCATATAATAATGATCGAACTTCACTTGGTAAGTTCGTTTGATCATTTATTATTATTGTTAGACGTAACTCACGGCATCACTTTCTTAAACGACTGCAAGGTATAGCAATATACGCTATTCATATAGTGGAATGTGATGAACCTTCAATCGCATATTCATTTCAATCTAGTTCACATACAATACAGGCAACAAAGATTGACACCATAAAAGTGGACGGGCTGACCTGATTAGACTTGGCTGGAAGGCGGCTATCTAACATGGCGGCCTTTAACATGGCGGCCTCCTGACATGGCGGCTATATGCTAATACTATTACATCCATCCGCGTTAGACTACAAATTACTCCAAATGGACACATGGCCGCCAGTCGCCACTTGGCAAATTGCGTGCGACACACTTTCAGGGTAGTGCATTAGTCTTTTATGGCATATAAAGTGACGAATGTGTCTGTGATTCACTAGAAAAGACGACCGACTTTCAGTGCAATCATATATTGAGTTACAATAACACATGCATCAAAATTGTAATCTTTCAAAATATCTTTGCATTCTGAGATCATGTTTTCTTATCACTACTAATAAAAACTAAAGTCGCTACCCGCTGTCTATCAATGGATTTTAGTGGAGAGATTCAAGAGCAAGTTTATATGCGTTTAGAGATCATATTTTGAATGTTTACGTGGACGGAGCCGCGTGGTTCGTCCAGTAAATAATAATAAGATTCTAAAACGCATGATATTACATTTAACAAAAAACGAAAAATCGAACGCAATTTTTCTTGTGTTACCCATTTATAAAGTGGAAAACTACTTTGAGGCAGCATCCCATTTATTATTAAAATGTTTCAAAAGAAATCGCGCTAAAAACATTAGTTTACAAGTTCTGAAGACGAAGTTTACGATCTGCGCGATAAAATATTACATAGTTCGCCTCTCTGACTTTTTCCATTTATTTTAATTTCACAGTCAAATAGTTCGAAACAAATAGACTTTTTATATAAAATATTGACGTAGGTTCGAACGAAATAGAAAGTAGGAGTCGCGTACACGAGTCACGAGTCAGAACTTTCCAGACTCGGAGGCCAAGGACTGCATAAATCTGTAGTTTTCACTCAGACAATGTCTGTATAAACTCTAACTCTCTCTGTCCTACGACTCTTACGTCGTGCTAACAGCTTTCATGATAAACGGCCATTCTTATAATTGCTTTGTATTCTTAAATTACTTTTATTATTTTCTTTTATTCGTCCTAAGCAAAGAAGGGATTTATATTATATTTTATATATATTTTTATTTTTTTTAATCTAATTGTTTTAGCTATACTCTGTGAGTATAAGTGTAAGATGATTAAACACATTGAGTATTCGATTACATTAACATACGAGTATTAGCACTTTGAATTAATTCCTATTATTCCTAAGAGGATTAGGTATTTAGGCGTTCACTGGATCCTTTGGGCTTTAATAATATTTATTGTCTGCATAATATGAATAACTGGTAAACATAATATAAATAGCGAGCACCGGTGATCGCGACAAAAATATAATATTACAATGGCATTTCCGAGAATCTCCGATCGAAGGATTAAGTGATGATTTATATTAATGAGTGACTAAGTTACAGTAACTTTCTTTCAAAATACCCAACCTACCGACCTAAAAAATCTAAAGGTATAAAATTTCATTTTGTCATAACAAGCTCATTTCAACAATGAAATGATTTATGACAATCGTAACAACAACATCAGCCTCGGATCACGAGGGGGAAAAGGGCGGAGTTGTCAAACTTCGCAGAGTTTTGGCGAGAAAAGTTTAGATTGATCCTATTTGTCGCGCGACAGCCGCACCGCACCGCGACAAACTGCGCGACCGAAATGACTTAACTGATTATTATAAACGACGCACTTCCGTACACGACTTGCAAAGAATCGTTTTTTTTTTTTTTTGCACATGTCGCAGATTTATTATTTCGCAAAGTGCATTATAAAAATATCATGTTGCTTAAAGGCCCCATTCACTATCCTGCATTGCAGTCCGCCGTGCAGGCCTGCAACACCATTCACTATCCTGCATAAGCCGGCGGACTGCACGTGCAGGATAGTGAATGGTGTTGCAGGCCTGCACGGCGGACTACAATGCAGGATAGTGAATGGACCGTTTTAGGGAAAATAAGATTCTAAAAAGAATTGAAAATGTCTCGACAATAGTTTGTCTCTATTAATTTTAGTTTGGATAAGGAATTATGATTATTTGATTAAAAGACATTTAATTGAGCCGAATCAAAAGTCAAGTCACTCCAAAATTTCACTATTGATAAGGAATTATTTAATTAACTAAAGCATTTGGACTTTGATTAACAGACATTTAAATTGTGTAACAGCCAATTCAGAAATCAAAGTAAAGTTAAGTGTTCTGAAAGTAAAGTTAAAATCTTTACTTCCAGAACACTCAACTAAATTGATTTTTCAATTTCATAATTGCTAATTTTTCTCAGAAATAAATCGTAAGAAAATCGCTCCCATTGGGTCGCATTACGCATAGCTCTTTGGCGCAGTAAATGAAAGCCCTGGGTCTTAATTTGAAGGAGATACTTGAAATACTAAAGGGCTTTACAAATTTAACCATAAACATATTTTGTGGAGTCCAATGGCCGCCTGACTTCGTAAGTGGGAGCTATTTAATAAATTATTGCTATTATGAACTAAGAGGCATTTGGGCCTCTTAGTTAATTATTATCAATTTCATAATAGGTATTTCTTAAAATAACATTGTCTATTTATTAAGAAGGTACTACACCTTCTTAATAAATACACAGTATTATTATAAGTTACAACAAACAACTATCTTTCGAAGGTTATTTACAATGTAAGACAAATAAATCATTTCTAGTAACTAAGAATCAAACACTTAGTTTTGTTGCCCGTAAAAATTATAACCACGTTATTTGAATACTGTTAATAGCTAAAATATTCGTAGAATGTCGCGTACGTCGCGTACTATGTCAATAATATTCAAACCCGTTATAACATTAAATCAGTTTTCGGTAAACGGGTAGAGTTAACACCTCGCTCTCAGCGACACCGACCTTTCCAGGAACAAAGAAAAATATTAAGGGTAATAATTATCTCTATAGAATAAATAATTAACACGACTTTTATGCAAGATTTCTATGATAAAAATACATTTTAAGATAAGCTCAGAGTTCGAATATATTGATGTAGCGTAATCAACTTTAAGAGCTATGATTTTTAGTAATGGTGATGTTAACTTGATAAGTTCCTGCATTATTTTACACGAAGTCTGTTCAAGTTACTTTTACAAACAGACATAATACCCGCCCACCTGTTACATTAAATGGTATAACAGTCCCTCAAGCCAACGAGGCAAAATACTTAGGAATGTACTTGGACAAAAAACTAACCTGGAAAAAACATATTTACACCAAACGCCTAGCATTAGGCCAACAAGTCCGAAAAATGTACTGGATGTTGAGACGAGAATCTCAGTTGTCTCTTACAAATAAACTCCTTCTATACAAAACAATAATAAAACCAATTTGGTCTTACGGAATACAGTTGTGGGGTACAGCTGCAAACTCCAACATTGAGATTTTTCAGAGATTTCAATCAAAAATGTTAAGAATGATAACAGGTGCTCCCTGGTACATAAGTAATGATAGACTACATCATGACCTCAATATAAATACAGTTAGGCAAGAAATAAAAGATAAATTAAAAACGTACAACTCGAAAATTTTAAATCATCCGAATGTATACGCCAAACACCTAATGAACAATGACGAGCCACTAAGGCGACTCAAAAGAAAACTACCGCAGGACCTACTGTAGGCTGCGTATAATATAGGGCGTACTTGATGCTGGTCAAGTAACGCGCAAGTCATTTAAATAACACAACAATTACTCAATGTCAGGAGTGAATGGTTATGGTAGTAAAGTAAGAGTGAGTTATATTATATACACACACTTGGGCACTACAATACAATATCTGCGTAGCTCGTATAACGAAGTCTCGTTTCAGTGAAACCGGCCACATTCACTGAAACCGTTGCAGGAGGCATCTACACAGAGTATATACAATAAATGACATTCCAATTTACTCCGCATAACTCCACCTGTGCAAACTTTTTATTGAAAGTGGAGTTTTTTATCGTTTGTTTCGTACGAAAATGTATACCCGTTTGTAACTGGAAATTAAACGTTTTAATAAAAACAACAGCCCCCGGACATGCCCGCCGCAGTTTACTCGATACGAACGTGATGAAACAATGAAAAGAGTTTGTTAAAAGCGATTTTGAAAGACATTCTTTTACAATCAATTTTGACCTTTAATTGCTGCAATATTATTTTAGGAACGCACACAAAGTAATTTTTGTCTCATAATAATTAAGATTACCTTTATAAATATGTTTTCGCCATCATCACATTATTTTAAACATCACGTAAGCATTTTAAACTCAATTAATTTAACAAAAAAAACTCTAAACGTAATAGCACCGGCTAGACTCGGGAATCGCTGACGAAGTTCTCCCCGCCTTTAACTTACGGAATATATCGTTCAATTTAAACTTTTATAAAAATATACAAAAAGGGAATTTGATAGAGATAAAACGTAAACGGGGACCTTCGGCATCTTTATCTAAAATGGGATCTCGAATCAGGGACGAGATCTGCATGCACCTGAGGGTCAAAGGTCGAAGAGTCTGACCCCAGGAAGTAGGTGGAGGCCAGGTGGAGTCCAGGACAGGGCCTGGCTTAGCACGGGAGCCCTGGAGATAAATGAGCGGAGATATTGTGTAATACCGCCTGGTGATGACTGCGACAGATGGAGGTCTGGCGGACTTAAGTAGCAGCTATCAATTAACCCGACTAATTGTTGAAATTAAACGGTTTTGAAGCAATTTTGTCGCTTCCATCTTCGTATCTGCTCTACTGGTAGAATTTCTAATTTGTTCCTACAAAGTTAAAATCCGATTGGAATTTGGTTGTGGTCCTATGCCATTGCTACGGGACCACATTTTTGCCTCACCTGTAGCATTTTAGCACATAATATTATACCTCTCTGGTACAGAATTTAATGTACAATAACCACATGAGCCCACACTTGAATGCTGATGTGATTATCTTTACTCATCACCTGCCTCGCTGAGCAGCCAGATCGACATGGCATCGACGACACCGTGGAGACACAATAGTAATATAAAAAGTAGAGCAACTCAGCTACTTAGTGCCCTTGAAATCAATTGTGAAAACAGAGACAAGCGTTTCGCGAGCGCGGCTTGATATATCATTGTTTTGGTAAGTAAAGTATTAGCTATGTCCACATTATGCAATTTCATCTTCAATTTTTGTCATTTTCTTTTTATTCAACTTTCGTTTGGCATATTATTCAATTATTGAATGCGTCAAAATCCACCCGCGTTGAAAGAAAAGTGTTATAGCAAGCGCTACGATTTCAACGCGCGTCACGGGCATGCCTTACGTTCGCTGTTGACTGCGCTATAACGCATGCCCTTGATGAACAAAAAAAGGCCCAGTGTGGACAAAGCTATTCTGATTTACTTAATATGACTCCATATACCTGTTTCGGGCGGTCTACTACGACCATGGTATACTGTATTATCATCTTATACTGTAGCAGCGCGGCGCCCTGCTGCCACACGATACGAGTCTTATATTCACTGATTGCTTGCATAAATTGTTTATTTTTCCACCTATGGTATAATAATTGAATATTGAATACTTTTTAAAACAGAATGGATAGTCCACATCATCAAATAACCCGTTCCGCTATCGTCGTGATAAACTATTAATCCTTCGATCGGGGATTCTTGGAAATGCTATTGTATTCTATTGTTGTCGCGATCACCGGTGCTCTTATGGGGCTTGAAGGATTATGAGTAATTAGTGGCTGACATAATAAATTATTGTGATAAGGTTAAAAGCAATAGATAATAGATAATAGATAATAGATAATAGATAATAGATAATAGATAATAGATAATAGATAATAGATAATAGATAATAGATAATAGATAATAGATAATAGATAATAGATAATAGATAATAGATAATAGATAATAGATAATAGATAATAGATAATAGATAATAGATAATAGATAATAGATAATAGATAATAGATAATAGATAATAGATAATAGATAATAGATAATAGATAATAGATAATAGATAATAGATAATAGATAATAGATAATAGATAATAGATAATAGATAATAGATAATAGATAATAGATAATAGATAATAGATAATAGATAATAGATAATAGATAATAGATAATAGATAATAGATAATAGATAATAGATAATAGATAATAGATAATAGATAATAGATAATAGATAATAGATAATAGATAATAGATAATAGATAATAGATAATAGATAATAGATAATAGATAATAGATAATAGATAATAGATAATAGATAATAGATAATAGATAATAGATAATAGATAATAGATAATGGATAATGGATAATGGATAATAGATAATAGATAATAGATAATAGATAATAGATAATAGATAATAGATAATAGATAATAGATAATAGATAATAGATAATAGATAATAGATAATAGATAATAGATAATAGATAATAGATAATAGATAATAGATAATAGATAATAGATAACAGATAACAGATAACAGATAACAGATAATAGATAATAGATAATAGATAATAATTATTATTGAAATAGTTAATCAGCAACATCAGACTTAATATTCTTATGTTTTAATTTTTTTGTTGTATTTTTTTATATTCGTGTACTTATTTCAATCCACTCAAAGAAAAATGAACCATTCATTCGAATGAACAATTACGCAAGTGAACTCTCATATGAGTTTAAATTAATAATACTCGTTGCTTTTATGAAAGTTCACAGCAAACTTCTCAATTTTCACTGGTTACTTAAAGAAAGTTTTTCTCTGTTCCTGTTTTGGTATTCACTCAATGTATAGGAAGTAGTAAATTTCTCAGCGTCATTCCCGGTATATTTTCAAAGTTTATTTTTTTATTTTTAACATTGTAATAACTCGATCGTGGGAATCGCAGACACAATAGATTTTCGATTGCTATGCGGCAGCCGGGTGCCGCTTAGGGATTGATGGGTTAAAAAGTGTAGGCCCTCTCATTCGATGCAGGTTCGATTCCCAGGTTTTGTCTTATACCCATTTCCATTTTTCAATATCGTACAGGTGAAAAAACTCACACATAGCTAGGTTTAGACGTGTTGACAAAAATTCCTCTGGACAAAAATGCGACACTAAAAACTGTCCATCCAGCCACAACAATATTTGAAGAGGTTTCTTCGCTAAAGTAAACGTATAAATCATTCATAAAGGTTAAAAAAGACCTAAATTGTTTTCTTGAATAATGTATATAGGCGTAAATTGTAGGCTTTTAGTACAACCTTAGGCTACGTAAGTAGGTTTTGCGCCAGGTTCCAGCAATTCTAGAAGACGACAACCTTGGATATCTAGTTTTAGTTCGTCCTATTTCTTGGTAATCTGTGTTATTTGCGCTCAAATATTATTTCGAGCTCTATTTTAGGCCAGTAAAATGAATTTCAAACAAACAAAAATAATAATATTGAAATAACCCTAACAAATAGAAATATGATTGATGATTTATTTATTTGCTAAATAAACGAATATGGTGTTACAGTTAAGCAAATTAGTCCTTTTAATTTCAAACAAAATATTTGATATCATCACATCATCAACGACATCAGAATCGTTTTCGTTGCGAAGATGCAAGAACAACAGCAACGACCAACAAATTCATGTAATGCAGCCTTTCTCAAAGTGGGCGATAACGCGCTGAAGATCGCTGTGGGCGCTGAAGATCTGAAAGGGGGCGGTGTGGGACCCAGAAAAAAATGGGGGCGTTGTGAAAGAGGCTTGGGGGGTGATTTATTTCATCAGGATGCATTTTAAATTGAAATAATGGGGGCGCTAAAATATAATATTTTGTTCTTAAAGTGGGCGGTAGACAAAATAAGTTTGGGAACCTCTGATGTAATGGAAACAAAACAAAATTGATGGAGTGTTGCAGCAGATCCAACGATTTACATTAAGATAAACTGATCATTAATATTATTGGACAGGCTGGCCTCTCAGTAGCACGAGGTCTAGATAACACCTAGGTCAGGTCGCGGAGCCAGCATCAGAACTGTTGGCTGCAGTTCAAGCGTCTGTTGCAGGTGTTATATCACTGAGTGCTGTTTAATCAGCTCTTATCATGAGCTATATAGGTCAGTTCTCAGCTGATTCATAAATCTTTTGTTTGTTATAGATTTAATAATCAACATTATATTATATTTGTAAGTATCTGCTTAATAACAATGCTGAACTGGTTATTTTATATAGACCAAATTTTGTTAAATTCATTACAAAAATTAGATAATAATTCATTATATTAAACATTTAGCTATCCCACAATATTTTTACTGTAAAGAGTTTATTAATTGCTTTTACGGTTCCTCGGGCGGAAATTAATTTATAATTCAAAACCACCCGAAAACAAGATGTTGAATTGTTTATCGGCGCAATTTGTTGGTCGAATTAAAACGATTGTATTGCGGGACGACGGGATCATTTGTAACGATAACAGGACGAAATCAATCCCCGCAGGACACAGCTGTTCCCGCTGTCCCGGCGTGACGGATGGGGCCTCTGCCCCGCGCGTGACCCCATCTCCGTGATTACGCGTAATTAAGATAAGTGCTATCCGAAGATGCCTTCATGTGTAATTAACCTACGAGTAGCTACTGTCGCCCCCAGCCTAATATTATTAGGGATAATAATAATATAACGTTTTACAAAATATGTTTGTTTTAGGAATAATTTACGAACAAATAGGGGTTTACAGTTAAATGTGGTCTTTTGGTTTTATAAGGTTTATGAACATATCAAGGGGAGTATAATTGAACTTTTATTTTTTAATTTTTACCTACTACGAAAGCAGAAGATTACAAGTTGATGTGTTAATGTTTTGTATCATCGTAGCGCCTTAACGAATGTACCGAATTTTAACTAGCTACAGTCTATCATCAACAGCTTGCTTGTAGAAGGAACGGTTAATTTTTTGCGTCATGACTCATGAGCGAATGTTGAGACGAGTTACTTTAACTGAGGCTCCTAAAAAAAGAAGACATGCTTTTTTTACGAAGAACAACTCGTAAATATTCCCAAATAATATAATGCTTCATTTAATGTCATAACCCAAAATAAAGCTTTAAATCGACTGCGACAACAAAGGCGACATTCGGGATGTATGTGCAATTGTTGCGATGGAGTTGTCGAACTCGACAAACTGGGGCCATCTCGTCGGTGCAATGGGGCCAAAAGTCTGCGACGAGAGATGCATACTAATTCCCGTGGCGACGGCGTCACGCGCTATATTATATCTGCATAATATCTAATTATGTATATTGTAAACTAGATGACGCCCGCAACTCCGTTGCGTGAAAATTCGTTTATCGCGTGGAAGTGTACTTTATGCTCTTTCCCGGGACTCAAAGTATCCCCATACTTTCAGCAAAATCGGTGCAACAGTTTGAGCGTGAGGAGGTAACTGACAGACAGACAGACTAACTTTCGTCTTTATAATACCAATGTGGATATAAGATAGTCACTTTACCAATTACCCCCAGGCATCCTGGAGTTGTTATTCAAATTGTTTTCATTTCTCCTTGATTCTGTTTGTGCATTCCTTCGGTATAAAATTAGCAAGCCAGACAAATAAGCTCGCTTCTAATTATAGAAGAAAAGTGACGTTTACGTAAAACAGAATTAGAATAAAAAATCTTATCAAAACTCTTACTTTCGACGTGAATATTATAACTTTTTTTGGTTAAAGAATGAATAATATTAACATTATGGTTACATTATAATATCTCAAAAACACATTTTCAACTTATTTACTTCATAATATTAGGTACAATTGCTTCTTGAATGAAGAAACGATTCTTTCATTAATCTAAAGTACAAATCTAAAGTAAAGTACAAAACAAAACTAGTAATAACTGTATTAGGTACTATAAGTTTATTATAATGTGTTTCCAATACACAAAATAATCGAACTATGACGTATAATACTAGTAGCGAGTCTTGTTATCGAGACCATTAACAGATACTAGCGTCAGATATATTACCCCGTACACGTGACCAGGACCTAAGGGCAATATCATAATGAACACAGATAAAGCGTAGGGAGGTGAAATTGTTATATGGCAGAACAATTAATCTGCAAGACATTAATTATTCGTAAAATAATTTAATATTACTTCCGAAAAGACAAGTTACATACGTACGAACGTGTATTATAGTCTAAAATCTATATCGTAAGTACAATCTACATTACTAATAAGATATTATGTTACTAGTTAGCAACTATTTCACTGTAATGTCCAAAAAGACATAGAAAATAAATTCCTGTATTGAGTTTTCAGATAACTTACCCTACACTTTTCTGCGCTAGTGTCATCTGACCTTTATAGCCCCGGGCTGCGCCTCAGACGCATAAATATCCTTCGATCCGACGACGACACTTACAAATAGGGGACCAGACTACAACTAGGACCAGACGAAAACGGCGAATAATCACCAGAACAGCTGCGCCCATCCCTTATGGCACGCAATTAAACTTTTCAAATCGAGACCTTCTAAGTTTTATTTTCTATCACTTGTATAGGAAAATACAACATAAGCTACACTTTTTTTATATAACATTAGGGGACAAACGAATAAACGGGTCACCTGATGGAAAGCAACTTCCGTCGCTCAGGGGCATCATCAGAAGAGTTGCAGTGCGTTTTCGGCTTTTTAAGACGGAATATGCTCTCTTCTTGCAGGGCGTAATGTTTGGAAGTGCCAATAATCTTCTAATTATATTATCATACCTATTTTTACTAAATACATAAAGCCGTAAATCTGTAGTAGGCATTGTCTAAAGTATTCGAGTACAGTTAAACATTTTGGAGGACTGAAGATAAATGATCTTTCCATCAAAATACTCATATTATTATTTATGATTTAGATAACATAATGGAACAATATTATTTTGTTTGATGTACTATCAGAGAAGTTGATTCCTATGCAAATCGGGGACCTAAGTAGTTTGGTTGCGTTACGTCAAACCCAGCCGACAGATCACAATTAACATTGAATTGACATATTCGACCAAATAACGTTGGTCTGTCAATTGCATAGGAATCAACTTCCTTGATGGTACATTTCGTGAAATAACGTTTGACAGAGTTGCGTCAACAAAACCCTTGCTCATTCATATTTATCGGTGAAACAGTGACCTTATAAATACATAAATACAATATTTTCATCGCTCATGTTGATCCGGCGAAGCTGGATAGAGCGATAACTATTAATATATGGCCGTTTAAATTTGTGTAGCGACAGGCGATGCGGCGGAAGCCTACTTTATGAACGTTGCCTGTTAAATCGAACATAATGCGGTGTCGGCTGAATAAGTTTAAGCCTACGACAGACTTAGGGCCAACCCACACGTACCACAACCACACGACAACCACAACCACACCACGTGGTCGGGCGTATATTTCGTATTGTAAATGAACTGGACTATTCATTCACACGTACCACAATATTTTGCAATCGTTGTCGACCACTTATATGACACCGACCACATCGCAACCACAACGTTGCGTCACACCGCCCGCGCTCTCCCCCCCCTCCGTTTCATTGTCTTTTGTACGTAACCACATCGCAACTACTGGCGATAACGCAACCACGTCGACATTTTGTCTGTACCATAACACAACTACAAAAAGCTGCAGCAACACCATTCACACGTAACCACTGCTTGACGGCATTTGTCGTTGCGACGTGGTGTGGTTTTGGTACATGTGGGTTGGCCCTAATTTTCTGTTTTCTGTCTTTGTTTCAAAAGTTTTTTAGGGGCAGGTTGATTGTATAGTTTTTCTTAGTTCAATGCTAAGAAAACCTCCTTCTTGCAACTAGAAGGAGGTTTTCTTAGCATTGAAAGTATTTTTATGGCATGCTGTAGGCAACACTGTTTGTTACATTAGAGCTTAAGAAGTATCATTAGAAACCTACGTATCGAGTGATACTTCTTATGCTCATCATCTTACTTAAGAGAGTGGCGCAAAGCTGTTAGAATGAAATGTACAACAGTTCTACATTTTTATCGGTTCAGGTTATTTACAACTATTAATTAGTTTGATGGTTCTAATGCCCTGTATTTACTAGTTTGTAGAGTGAAATTGCAGGCAACAATAACACGTTCAATTACATTAAACAAAAGCTCATTACGTATGAACATGCAGACAGACATAATTACCGCTGGCGTCACGTTCGCTATACAACTTTATACTATAAAACTGAACAAGTCAGTAAAATTGGTTTAAATGATTGTAAAATCTTATCTCTAAGGGCCTTATCACACTGGCGATTAGCGAGCGGTTTGAAAGCGACGCGATTGCGCAGCGCGCACAGTCTGTGGACTGTGCGCGCTGCGCAATCGCGTCGCTTTCAAATCGCTCGCTAATCGCCAGTGTGATAAGACCCTAATTTATAAAATTCTCGTGTCACAATGTTAGATAGCGTACTCCTCCGAAACGGCTTTACTGATTTTAACCAAATTTTATATGCATATTCAGTGGGTCAGACCCACGGGTCGGTTCACGGGTCCAGTCGGCTACTGGGTACTTTTTATATTGATAAGTGCATTTGTTGAATAAATAGTAGTAAATTGTTACCACTCGAGACTGACGGCGACCATTGTTTGTTGGACGCGATAGCGATGGACGTTGCCATGGTGCCATACGTACTTATTTAGTCACTTCAATAAAATAATATTGGCAAAATTTTTATATGGCAAAACAAAGTTTGCCTGAGGCCGGGACAGATAGTAATATATAAAATACTACAACAATTTCTGAACTATTCAAACTTAGTGTCACGTTATGTCAAGAAACTGCGTAAAATGCAAGAACATCTATTTATTTATTTATTTAATATTAGAAAACCAACAGCTTACAATATTACTTAAATAGCTATAGAATAGAAAAAACAAAAAGACAATGACAGGTTTTCACTAATAACATTAAGGAAGTAAACCACAAGCAAACGTGATTTTTAACACTTACAAATAAAAATCTGTGTAATATAACAATATAAACCAAAATTTAAAAGGAATTTAAGATTGAATTACGAAGAACACGATGCTTAAGAAAAATGTAAGCAGTAAGATTTACAAACAAACCAAAAGAAAAGGTTAATTAAAGAAGTCAAGGTTGAGTTTATCTCTCGCATTCTTGGTCCAGTTTGTATGAGGATCAAAAGAAAAATTTTTACAGACATTGTTAAATTCAATGCTAGCTCGCACTAAGTAGGTGTTACGCCTATAATTAGAGTTGCAGCATGGGATAGCCAGTGGTGGATTAAATCTACGTGGTCTAGTTGGTACATAAAAATTAAGCTTACTAAGAAGGTCCGGACAATCAATTTCATTGTTAATCAATTTTAACAAAAATATAAAATCAGAAATGTACCGGCGATTACACAGAGTTCGAATATGGAATTTCTTACAAAGGGTAAGGTAATTATTGGAATTATAGTATATCTTCAGTCTGTAGCATAGGTATCGGATAAATCGCTTTTGTATATTCTCGACCTGTGTAATATATTTATCGTAGCACGGGTTCCATACCTGGCAGGCATATTCTAAATGCGGTCTGACGTAAGTCCAATATAAAATTTTAAGGGTTTTTGCGTTCTTGAAGGGGGAGCTAAGTCTCATTATAAAACCCAGTGCTTTTGAGGCCTTCGCAATTATATGGTCAACATGTGTGTCAAACATCAGTTTAGTATCATGATAAACACCCAGGTCACATACAGTATTTGTTGTACGTATTGCAAAGCCCTTGAGATAATAGGTAGTCAAGAAGATATTAGTTTTCCTACTGTATGTGATTAGTAGGCATTTTTGGGGGTTAAGATCTAAACGATTATTATGACAGTACTGGTCCACGATATTATAAGTTTAAACACTTACGGATTTTGTCGCGGAGCACTTTTATTAATCCCGACGTTTCGGCTACTTTACAGCGGCCGTGGTCACGGGCGGACTGAGGTGACAGGTGTCCAATTTCTTGAAGTTATCCAACTACCCGACGACTCATCAATATTTGTTTGCGTTCCGATCTACGCAGAACGAACTCACAGTGTCTTGAAGCCGAGGTGTCATAGATTTGTGCTTTAGTTTGTTTATCACTGGATCCCAACTAGGTGGCAGCACCCAACCATCTTCGCGGTTGAAATTAGGGTGTTTTTTAATTTCTATGGCCTCGCGTATCATTCTTGGGCGGTATCGTGCTTCTTTTGCCAGTACTTGTGGCTTATCAAATCTTATGTAATGGCGAGGTTGATCCAGTGTGTGTTCACAAATTGCGGACTTGGTGTTCCTACGGTGTTTGACATCTGCAATGTGTTCCTTGATACGGGTTTTGATGGCCTTTTGGTTTGCCCTATATAAGAGAGGCCACAATTGCAGTCGAGTTATTCTCCGCGCAGACAAAGGTAATACCACGGTGATTATGGATACAACAGATTACAGTGAAAAAATAAAACATCTTTTATCGGACGAGAACACGCACAAAAAAGTCAAAACAGACCCCACCAACAAAGTTTTGAATACAACTCAAAACCTTATAAAGAAGTACTCCGACTCACTGAATCTGGATCCCAAATTCTTGTTGCCTTCATGCCCTAAACCTCCAAAGTTGTATGGTTTGCCAAAGATACACAAAGCCAATGCTCCTCTTCGACCAATTGTAAGCCAAATTGACTCACCAACCTACAAATTGGCTCAGCTGGTGGCTAATGTACTCTCGCCTCTACGCGGACAGACCAAGGCCCATGTAAAGGATTCTTACCACTTTGTCGATGAGATTAAACATCTACGCCTCAGAGACAGTGAACAACTGGTCAGTTTCGATATACAGTCCCTGTTCACTTGCCTACCAATACAGCAGTGTATCGAAATTGTTACAAGAAGGCTGAGAGAGAATGACTTACCGGTTGAATATGCGGACTTGTTAGAACACTGCCTTACATCTGGCTATATGTTATGGAATTATGACTTTTACAGGCAAGTAGATGATGTTGCAATGGGCTCACCTGTTTCACCTGTTGTGGCTGATATTTTTATGGAAGACTTCGAGAAGTTAGCCCTTGAGTCCTCACCTGTACAACCCACCTTCTACAAGCGGTATGTAGATGATACTTTCACAATATTACCATCAGACAAAGTATCCATATTCCTTGAGCACCTGAACAGCCTTAACTCCAAAATACAGTTCACAATGGAGTTGGAGAGAGATAATTCTTTAGCTTTCTTGGACGTATTAGTAATAAGGAATCCTGATGGCACATTAGGTCATACGGTGTATCGCAAACCTACACACACAAACAGATATTTAAATGGTGATTCCCATCACCACCCAGCACAGTTAAGTACTGTTGGAAAATCGTTATTTCAAAGAGCACGAGGAATCTGCGATGAACAGCATGTCGATACCGAACTTCATCATGTTGCACAAGTTTTACGCGACAGTAAGCTTCGGGTACCACGCAAACAGAGCAGCAACCGAGTGAAGCCGGCAACAGTGGAAAGATTACCTGCAGTGTTACCATTTATAAAGGGAGTCACTGATAAAGTGAGCTACATTCTAAGGAAAGCTTCAATAAAAACATACTTTAAGCCGCCCAAAAAGATCAGCCAATGCTTACCATCAGTGAAATGCAACTTACCCCTTCAAGATGCAGGAATCTACAAACTCGACTGTGATTGTGGCCTCTCTTATATAGGGCAAACCAAAAGGGCCATCAAAACCCGTATCAAGGAACACATTGCAGATGTCAAACACCGTAGGAACACCAAGTCCGCAATTTGTGAACACACACTGGATCAACCTCGCCATTACATAAGATTTGATAAGCCACAAGTACTGGCAAAAGAAGCACGATACCGCCCAAGAATGATACGCAAGGCCATAGAAATTAAAAAACACCCTAATTTCAACCGCGAAGATGGTTGGGTGCTGCCATCTAGTTGGGATCCAGTGATAAACAAACTAAAGCACAAATCTATGACACCTCGGCTTCAAGACACTGTGAGTTCGTTCTGCGTAGATCGGAACGCAAACAAATATTGATGAGTCGTCGGGTAGTTGGATAACTTCAAGAAATTGGACACCTGTCACCTCAGTCCGCCCGTGACCACGGCCGCTGTAAAGTAGTCGAAACGTCGGGATTAATAAAAGTGCTCCGCGACAAAATCCGTAAGTGTTTAAACTTATAATATCATGAGTGATACTCGCGAAAACTTAAGAAATCAGTACTGGTCCAGACGGAATAAATCGGCTTGTAATGCCTCAGCATCTCTGACAGAAGAAATAGGATAGAAAATTTTCATGTCGTCGGCAAAGTAAAGAGTAAGGGCATATTTAAAACAAATATCAATATCATTGATAAAGATGATGAAAAGAAGTGGACCTGAGCCTTGAGGGACGCCACTAGGGATGGGAACCCAACTGGACATATAGTTGTTTACTACTACAGCCTGCAAACGGTTTTCAAGGTAAGAACAAAACCACCTAAAAAGATCACCTCTGATGCCAATATTGTAAAGTTTAGTTTTAAGAATATTATGATCTATACGATCAAATGCCTTACTGTAGTCAGTATGGACTACATCAACTTGCTTACCTTCATCCATGTTCTGAGTTAAAAAGTCGTTTAGAATTACTAGATTAGAAACAGTAGATCTTCCTGATAAAAAGCCATGCTGTGACTTACTAAAGACATTGTTCAGTGATGCATAAACTTGTCTGTAAATAAAACGCTCAAAGACCTTTGCTAATGTGCATAATTTGGAAATTAGTCTATAATTTTCAATCTCAGATTTGGATCCTTTCTTATGCACTGGAGTAATATAGGCCAATTTCCAAATATTAGGAACTGTGCAAGATGTAATAGATTTAATAAATAGTAATGATACTGGTAGTGATATAGTCTCATAGCATTTAATTAAAAGTTTAGGGGAAAGATTATCTGGTCCAGAGGATTTATTGGGATCAAGGTGTTTCAACTGATACTTAACAGAGTCAAGTGTGATTTCGATTGAATTAATATGTGAAATTGATTCAGCGTGGTTGATACTCGAAGGCGAATTTTCAGTGGGACTGAGGTTACCTAAGCTTAGGAAAGATGACTGAAAGTGCTGAGATAATGATTCGCAAATGGATTCACCTGATGATGCAGTAACACCATTAAAATTCAGATTATTTGGGAGCATATTAGATTTAGATCTGTGCTTATCTGTGATCTGTGTCTAGAAGTTAAGACGTCTATTATAATTTATAATAATAATGATAATAATGAAGTTATTCATTAAACTCATTAGTTTAATTAATAACTTCATTATTATGATTACATGACCGTCAGTTGTGAATGTCACTACATTCACAACTGACGGTCACAAGCAGAGACTCAAGTGATTAATAATTGATGATGGATGATTAATTATTTATTGAATGAGTCTCTATTAGTACACTAAATGAATGTTTTATCATATTATTTACCGTATATATGTTACGCTCAAAGACCGAAATCGCTCAGTGAGCGAAAAAATAGCTCACAACGCGTTGTGGTCACAGTGAAACAGCCACAACGCCAAATTCGCGTTATGGCTCTAATGAAAACCAAAAAAGACCATAACGCGAAATTCGTGTCGAGGCTGATATGCTTTTCGTTTGTCTTGATTTGTTCTTGATTGATTAATCGTCCATAGGTATGGAAGATTATATTTGAATTACCACGCGTACTACAAAATATTTTTTCTTTATAATTTGTCTTTGTCTGGCGCAACGTAGTTGCGGGCATCAACTAGTAGTAGTTATTATATTTTTAAAATTATATAAATTAAAATAAAACTATATTTTTATTATTTATTGAGATCAGCACGTTGCGCCAGACAGACAGACAGACAGTAATAATATTAGTACGAATAGTATGGAACTATGGATATTTTATAAATAATAATGATAAACACGTTATGCAGTGATTTAGTAAAAGAAAAAATATTTTGTAGTACGCGTGGTAATTCAAATATAATCTTCTATACCTATGGACGATTAATCAATCAAGAACAAATCAAGAAAAACGAATAGCATATCAGCCACGACACGAATTTCGCGTTATGGTCTTTTTGTGATTGCCAGAACGCGTCGTGGCCGTTTTCATTAGAGCCACAACGCGAATTTCGCGTCGTGGCTGTTTCATTGTGACCACAACGCGTTGTGAGCTATTTTTTCGCTCATTGAGCGATTTCGGTCTTTGAGCGTAACATATATAAGTACTATCAAAATCTTTATTAATTCTGCACTCATGACAATGAAATATAAATAAAATGCGCAGGTGATGAAATTGGTACAAATAGCAAAACGAGGAAGATACATAGCGTCGTTTCCTTACAAGGGGCATAATTCGTAAGTAAGTTAATAATACTCGTCTGGCATAGTAAATGACTCCCCATCAGATGAACCACCTGCTCGTTTGTAACAAAGAAATAACAAGCGCAATTTGTGATATACAAGTGGCAATAATTTCCTGTTTTCCGGCCTCTTTATTGTTATACAAATTGAAACGAACCACAAATTGTTTATTTACACAATATTATACACAATGAATGGAATATTTTATAATCGAATATTTTCAAATTGTGTTGACATAATATGGATCTTTGGACCAACTGACGCTCTCAAGAGTAATATGTACTATGTACTACATATTGTTCATACTCCGATCCGATTAATAGTGAGGGAGCCCTAGAACAAATTTTTTTGTGATTACTAACAAGCAAATTTTTTGTGAGTAGCTTCATTTTGATAAGATAAACAACTTTTCAAAACAACCACTTTCAAGATTTTTCGCAAATAAAAAAGTTGTTTGCCTTATCAAAATGAAGCTGCTCACAAAAAATTAGCTTGTTAGTAATCACAAAATTATTATTTTTAACAAAAAAATTAAAACCGACTTCCAAGGTAAAAGCAATAGTAATATGAACTAAAAAGAATTAAATAACTCTTACTCTTTAATAGTGCCTTTTTCAGAATTCGTCGAAATCTCAACTATTTCTGTACATACTACGGTCTTCATTACTTTGAAGTCGGTACCAGCTAATTTAAGCGTGAGTTCAGTAATGTCAGAATATCTGAAACTTTTAGGACTGGTACCGACTTCAAAGTAATGAAGACCGTAGTATGTACAGAAATAGTTGAGATTTCGACGAATTCTGAAAAAGGCACTATTAAAGAGTAAGAGTTATTTAATTCTTTTTAGTTCATATTACTATTGCTTTTACCTTGGAAGTCGGTTTTAATTTTTTTGTTAAAAATAATAATTTCACTCTTTTTAGTTATCTGCAAAATAAGGCTTTATTCATAAATAACCAATACGAAATACGTTAACTATTCACATTATGTTACTGTAAGCGAAATTATGGTAAATGCTTGCAGTTATCTAAGCGATGCTGCAATTTCCAAACTTTTATGTTTAAAGGTTCAGGAGTTCTGTTCAGTGCCTTTGGACCAAGAGACACCTTCGTATGAAATTTCTCTTATTCGTAACATATGTTTAACTTACTAGAAACAACATCTTAACCACTATGAGTGTTTTAATAAATTTCAAGGATTTCCCTCGATTGCTCATAGATCCCATCACCAGCTCACTACTGTCGTAATTGTTATACAAAATTAAGATTAGGTATATCCTATACAGAAACACGAGAATTTTGAAAATCGGTCCACAAACAGCGAAATCATCATCAAAAACATCTGCTTAGATGCAAAATATCACGAAAAGTACCAATAATTGGGTCATAGTGTGATGACTCATGGTATAATTTTAGTTGTGATGATGATGATCAATCAAATTGATGTGCTGACTTATGCTTTCAGTTGTTTAAACAACGCCGAAATCCCCGAACCTGTACCTATAAGCATTCAAAAGTTCTGTACGGTAGCTTCGGATCCAGGGTACAACCTGGTGCGAAGTCTTACTTTTTGGTAGCATCTACCTTGAATGCTCCAGATAAAATCAAAGTCACTATATGTTTCCATACAAATTTTAAGGAGTCCCTTCGATTCCTCAAGGATTCCATCATCAGATCACCACTTTTGTGAACATGGTACCAAATTCGAGTTAAACCCTATACAACACAAAAATAATTTTGATAATCGGACCACAAACGGCTGAGTAATCGATGAACATACAAAAAAAAAAAAGATACATACAGCCGAACGTATTACCACCTCCTTTTTGGAAGTCGATCAAAAAATTGTTCTAGGGCTCCCGTACTAAAACATTAACCTCTATAGAAAACGAAACATTAGGAGCAGGATTACATTTTCGAGAGGGGTCATTTCTTCATCCTACGACATACCGGCGGTCCTAAGAATAAGAATTGTTTATTTGCAGAAAGTACCGTTATAATTGGTGTTACAATAGTCATACAGAGGTCCAACCTTTCTACCTAATACTAGGCATGCTTTGATAGTGATCACTGATCATGTGCACAAAATAGTTCAAATAAAATAGAAACACTAATCAAAATAAAATTGATTGAAAGTTTGGATGAAATTTTTATAGAATATATTAAGAAGAATTTTGTCATAAATGAGTTACACAACGCCGCTTAAGAAGTTTTATTGTATTTCTTAGTTAGTCTGTTTTTAACATGGATTACGTCACTACTATTATTTTACTGTTCAATCTTTGTCAAAATACGGCTTTTAACAACAATAAAAACAATATACAGGAGCACAATATAATTAGAAGCACGCTCGTTGAAAGCAAAATATTCGTACACACGGCGCGGTTGTTGGCTCCGCTTTGAGTTCGCGGTTGGTTACAGATCGTCCCGTCAGATATAAACAGAATTCCAGATGAGAAGTTTGCACAAAAACTCCACTTTTCACTCTACCCGCAATAATTTTATTCAAGAATTTAATTAAAACTTAAAATCAGTTCGTGGACAGAATAAGAAGTCGGGATTAGGTTGGAGTTAATTAGCGACGAATAACTCCTTGGGTCATCATTAAAGGCCCAGGCTGTTAGGTTGTTCGTATTGTCAATGTCGACATTTAGATAACTACATTTTCTTTGCCTTCGCAACTAAATCCTGTACTAGTATATAATAATATTGCTATGCATCATCATAGTCATGTATGACGAATGTCTAATCATAAAATATGTTCTATTTGCAAGGCTTTGAATTTCATATCCAAGTTGCTTTTCCAATCCAAGAGATTTTCGTATACCTACCATTTCAAAGTGAAACAAACGCTATCAGTACAAAACACACAAACAATACAAAGTAATATGCGGCAATAAACCGATGCATATTGTGACAAAGCGGTCCCGAACTTTTTCCAGATTCCGCGCGCGACGCCCGCAAATTTTCATAACGACCGCCCGCGCCTGCATCCAAAAGGCCTTCGTATTTCAAACTGTTTACTTTATTTGCCATTTTATGCTTTGTTCAAACCTACGCGACCAAGCGACTGCGAAGCGGGAGCGTCAAGTTGTCAAATGGTTTAAAAAAAGAAGTCTAGTTCAAAACACACATTTGACAACTTGACGCAACTTGACGCTCCCGCTTCGCAGTCGCTTGGTTGCATAGGTTTGAACAAAGCATTATAATGTGTTGTTGAGTAAAATATATTTTTGGTTCTTTTTTTACTAACTTACTATATATAACTGATAACTGCTTAGCACAGTATAGAGTAGATTTATGATCAATTTACTATTTACGTGTATTTTTAAATAAGCCATTCGTAACAAGCAGCCTGACACTGCGAGTAAGTCTATCCATTCAATTTGTATCTTGTTTTAAAGAATATAATATACAATTTCGAATGGTTAGCTTAAAATACATTTACGTTTCAGTGTTAACTGACCCTGAGTTAAAGTTACAGGTAGTTGCCAGATATAATGATGACTTACAGGTATTAATACCAACTGAAGTATCAAAACACCCTCAACTAGTTCTACGACTCGACAGCTCTGAAACATTTCTCGAAATCTAGTCTTTGGATCAAGATATTGGTTAATCTATTTCCGAGTTCCCACATAGATTCCCAGCATTGAATTTCTTGATAATACCAGTAGCACAGACTACTGAATAGTTTCTACGTATCTAGCAGTATTATTTGTATGGACACAAACAAAAATTTACACAGTCATCATGTAAATTTCAAGTAAAAAGTGTTCAGTAATAAGTAGTAATAAGTTAGTAGTAGCCTATAATGTTTTCCATAACAAAAACTATTTTACGTAAGCCAAACGGAGGTTGTATAGCATAGTGTTAAGACGAATAAATATTTATAGCCATGCAGCGCGGAGCCGATACTTTGTGCGCGCGGCGTGTGGCAACTTGCCAGTCGCACGGCCCTGTCACACTTTTACATTGGCTTCCTACCTGAATATCAGACTTACATTGAGCCTGCACTGACTAGAAATCCAGATTTGTTAGCTTTGTCGTCGTTCAGATGATATTAAATGATAAAAGGCTATTGTGACAGCCAAATATTTCAAATTTACATTTTAAATGCCATAAAATTATACTGTATGCTATTCAAAGTAATATTTTAAATGACAAATTGTCTCTATCTTTCTTTTTGTAACGTTGTCGCAATATCAAGACGTATTCAATAAGTTTCACAATCTAATATATATAAATCTCCTGTCACGATGTTTGTCCGCGATGGATTCCTAAACTACTTAACCGATTTTAATGTTTTTTTTTTAAATGTGTGCTTTTTTCCAACTTGAGAGATAGGATAGCTTAGATCTTTAATTATAGTCGCAATTTTATTTTATTGCAAATTATTTGTCTATAAAGAGCAAAGAGCGACCATTGTTTATGCGACGCGGGTCACGGGATAGCGATGGACGTTGCCATGGTGACATACTTATTTAGTCACTAATTCAATAAAATAATACGGGCGATATACTTTATAAAATATGGCAAAGAAACGTTTGCCGGGACAGCTAGTATCTGTATATAATACGAAAATTGAAATGCAAGTAAAGGCAAATTACTGGCGCGTGTACTCGGTAAATCATTTATTCACAACGTACATGTACGAGTGTATTGAAACATGAGTGACATATAACCATGAACGTAGAAAAAAAGGCGGACGGAGTCTTGTCATATACAAAAATGTGTCTTCACTTTTCTTCTGAGTCGGCCACGCACACATTCTGACGCCTGTCAAATGGTATGGACTAGCGCAAGAATGTGTGCGTGCGGACCGTGTACATACAGCCAGCTGGCCGACTCTGAACGACACAGTTTTGTGTATGGTGGGACTCCGTCCGCCTTTTTTATACGTCCATGCATATAACCGATACAATTTGAATAGGAGCCGCCAATCTGTTGGAAAGTAAAAAACGGGAAAAAAATTACTACGAATATGACGTGGAGGTACTTTAGTCCAGCACAAATGGACCGGCTCGACCAATTACACAACACAAATAGGACGAGTTCCAATCAACCAAATATTCCCCTGTCCATTTCATAAAAATACTACCTCCATAGAGTGTTACAAACTTTTCAAAAAGTGCTTCACTAAGTAAAAGTAGTTGGAATCGGTCGAGTGCATTTCAACTATTATTTCAGCATTACGACCCCGGCTACCCGCTGCCAACTTTGAATTTACGGAATTTCGAAAACTTTTAAAGATTTCTACTCGAACATAGACCATAGTTTAGCATATAATATGAAGTTTAGCTACGCTTTTTATCTCGTTGAGTATGAACTCTTTGAGATAGTCACAGATTTAATACACAAGAGATATGTGTGGGCGTGGCATTAGTCGCCGAATCCTGTTTATAAAAGTGAGTTGTATGCAAAATTACTATACGGCAAAAGTAGCGTTTGCAACCGATCAGAGGCTCACGAAATCCAGGCGTGTTATCTAGATTATAATGTGAATGTTGTAAATAGTTGTGTGAGTAGCTGATGACATCGTCTCCCGTACAAACAGCGCTTCAAAACATTTCTCCCTCTTTGTGTGGAGTCAACAAAAGTTTCAATTACTGATTGGATAAATAAATAGGAGCATTGCGAACGCAATCTGTTTTTGCTATAGAGCCGGTGGCGGAACGCTCGCCGCCGAGTCTTCAATTAAAACTCGCCACAAATAGAAACAAATTTCATCCCGCGCAGACAACTCCAAATAGTTTGGGAACGCCTGCAATATGTTCATAGTCCGGGAACTGCTGACCCCCGCACTACATACGTATTCTTGGAGCTACAGACTCCTGAGCTACACATTTATTTTGGGAGAGCCTGTACTATATTCATAGACCGGGAGCTCCAGCACTAAATTCATAGTCTGGGAGCTCCTGCACACACATAGTGCGGGAGCCAAAGCTAATTGTGCTGGCGTATTTCGTGAACATAATTGAGGTGTTGCATTTACTCCGCCAAACAAACAACGTCATAAACAAATAAAATGCAACAGAGCAAATACGAGTTGTGTTATTACAAGTTGTTCTTGTTTTATTATAATACCAAAATACAAAATATGATTCATATCCGACATACCCTCGTACGAGTATAAATTTAAGGGCGGGCATTGACGGTACGTCAATTTAACAAAAAGGCTACCATCGCACCAAAAACGTACGTAAAGTTATATGCCTAATGTTATCTAGATTCTAGCATGTTCCCTACTCCTAAGCAAGTTACCTGCTCATTAGTGCGTTCTCCGCTCCCCAGCATCTTTCCCGTTCCCCGCTCATGAGTGCATCCCAGAGGAACAATTAGTCGCGACAGCCGCGGGCTGTATTCGATCACTAACTCGATCGGCTTTGATCCCGTGTCCCGCGCCGGATGCCGATCATGTACGTAATCTCGTTTGCATCGCTTTATGTCTCTGTCGTTTTATATATAACGTTTGGAGACAGTTGACATTTTCATGTAATGTTTCTCAATTTTATTTAAACTTGCAGTTAATTCTGTTTCGAATTGAAAATGCACGTGTCGGTTCAGTCAGCTTTGTAATTTATTTTATGCAACTTGTCTTCTCGATACGCGACCGTTCATACTACTATTATTTTTATAATACCTTTGATCACGAATTCGAAATAGTTGAATTGAGTTAACTATAAACACAACGCTCGTAGATATTATGACCCATTCCGGAACCACTTGCGAAAAATGTAACACAAGTAGCGTTCAGCGGGTTGTCGCGTAGAGGCCGCTACAACAGCTTGTGTAGCACTCGTAGAGGCCGCTACACCAACTTGCATAGCACTCGTAAAGGCCGCTACAACAACTTGCGCAGCACTCGTAGAGGCCGCTACAACAACTTGCATAGCACTCGTAAAGGCCGCTACAACAACTAGCGTAGCACTCATAGAGGCCGCTACAACAACTTGCGCAGCACTCGTAGAGGCCGCTACAACAACTTGCGCAGCACTCGTAGAGGCCGCTACAACAACTTGCGCAGCACTCGTAGAGGCCGCTACAACAACTTGCACAGCACTCGTAGAGGCCGCTACAACAACTTGCGCAGCACTCGTAGAGGCCGCTACAACAACTAGCGTAGCACTCGTAGAGGCCACTACAACAACTTGCGTAGCACTCGTAGAGGCCACTACAACAACTTGCGTAGCACTCGTAGAGGCCGCTACAACAACTTGCGTAGTACTCGTAGAGGCCACTACAACAACTTGCGTAGCACTCGTAGAGGCCACTACAACAACTTGCGTAGCACTCGTAGAGGCCACTACAACAACTTGCGTAGCACTCGTAGAGGCCGCTTGGAGGCCGCTACAAGTTGCGAAGCAAGCAAAATGCCCTACTTAAGTAAACTTCTTACCCAAATTAAACTTATTGTTATAAAAATTATCGATGAATAAACGAAACATTTTATTTTACTGTATCACAAAAATTAAGAACATTTAAGTAGAAATAAGCTACAGATGGAATAATACTATAATATTATTTTCCTCTTTTAAAATAGGTTAAAGTATTGTACTTGAACATACATTAGTAGCGTTACAGAGAGCTTTATAAAATAAAGTCTCTACTTGCAAATTATGAGTACAAACTTAATTATCATCGGTACTTGTATTCAAATATTCTGTAGACACCGGTTCTGTAAGGAAACAGGAATCGCCAATGAGCGCCGACACCGACTTACAACACCACGCCGCACTTCATTTGAATATGTTTTGTAATTTGAGTGCACTCAGCTGTGCTTTTGTTTCATCAATTCCGTTGCGAGCTCACTTTGCAAGGAGGTCAAACACGAGAATTAAAGAAAACATGTTCTAAAATTCTACATTGTACGTATTTACATATTCCTTTATATTTAAATTATACATAAATGTTGTATATTCGAAAGCTACGAGTAAGAAATAATAATGACATTTCAAAGATATAAAAGAAGTTATTTAGTAACGAAATGATATCAGGAAATCGAATTCGAACCCAACGCTAAAGTTATAACACGAAACGAGTGCGTGTCTATATAGATTTATAAAACAAATACCAATAGGAAATATTATATTCTTCGTATGCTATAAAAAGGGAAAATAGAGAAGGTTATTAAACCAAAAATTAAGTACGTTATTTATTACAGACTAGATAGTGCTCGCAACTTGCGCCAACTTTCGTTTATCGCGCGGGAACTGTACTTTTTTCCGGAATAAAATCCTATGTTCTTTCCCCGAACTTAAAGTATACTAAATTTCAGCAAAATCGGTGGAGCGGTTTGGGCTTGAAGAGGCAACAGACAGACAAACACACTTTCGCATTTATAATATTAGTATGGATGAGAAGACATGACATAACAGTATATTATTAGCGCAAATAAGGCTTGTCTGTTAATTTTTAATCGTTGTTCTTTGTTTTGTTTTTTTTAGATGAGCGGCTATATATTTATTTATTTTATTTACTAAAATACTAACAATCTCAACGGATTAACAAGACTAAATCATTGATGATTAAGCCTTACGATTTCAGTTGATAACGAGTAAATATGGTATTTTAATCAGTTTAATAGACAATCAACTACCGCACAACCGGGAACACGCTGTATTATTCACGTGGTTGAGTTACAACAAGTGGCCTCCATTACCCTAATTTCCTGCACCACACTATGCTACCACTGTACTATACGTATACAGCATAATATGAACTGCACTATATTAGTTATTACTTTACATGGTATTTGCAGCTACACAGTTAACATGAAAAGTCGTCTAACGCATGTTAACCATCTATCTATTCTTTATGGGAGCCCGCTCTGTGGGTTAGTATTGTTGATGAATTTTAATATGTCCTTGATTTTGAATTACATACTGACACTTACGTACATACAAAACATAAATAACATATGTCCTAAAAAACAAATGCGATATACCTCATCATACTCTAACGATTAAGATGAATTCAACGATACCTCTTCTAGCTCAAATCCTACCAACCAACCATTGGCTGGTCGGATCGGGCCAACCCGAAATTATTTAAGTTCCAAAACTTAAATAATTTCTGGAATGCTAAAGAAATGCACATAACCACTCTGTAGTCCGGGCGACTAAGGTTACCCATTATATTTTGACGTACACCGGTAAGGCGACTATGCAAGCCCTAAGGACTCCACCGCTCGCAACGTTAATTTCTCTATGGCACTGTTTAAGAGGTTCACAAGCATTACGCTAGATGGTTTTCTATTAAATTACGCGTCTTTTGGTAGGTAAAACAGTACATCCGGTGGAGCCAACATTGTGAAAAAAATTGTTTGCAAGCTCCTAGCTCATATTTTTCTGTGTGTCGACTGTGAGTGCCGCCATAAAAATGACAGTAAAAATGTATTTATTTACTTATGTATTTATTTATGTGTTATATATTTAAATGATTCTGGAAATTCATTCTTTCAGAATATTTAGAAATTATAATTATCTACAGTACTTTAACATGTTTTTAAGCGAGTTAAAATCGATAACTTAAAAACTTCGCCATTGTTTGCCGGTTTTCCGTTATTTATTTTTTGTACTGTTTTACGTTATGAGTTATAATTTAGTTTTCACATAAGTCGATTCCGTATAATATCAGCTTTATAATCATATTTTTTAATTTGTCATTACAGTTGTAGTTTGTTAGAAAACAGGGTTTTAATCGGTAACAGCATTGGGCGCTCGGCATTTTTTTTTTACCTGCGCCCTCGGACGGTTCTGGGTTGACTGCTGTCAAAGGTCGGACGTTACAGTGGATAAAAACACTAATTGAGAAACTTAAGTGTCACCGCATACGGGCCATACGCGACAGCGCTGTTTTAAGCTAGTCTATTGGCCGTAAAGTGTATCGTTGCGGCGTGTGGCGGCCACCAGCGTCAAAAATGTATAAAAACTACAGGAAATATGCCGGCAGCGGAGTTTTGTGGTTGTGGCCGGTGGCCCGTGTGCGGGAGCCCTTGGTCTCCTTTTAATTCCTCAAACACTTGCAAAGATAACTAGATTTTCGGGTATTAACCTAAAATGGAAAAGTTCGTGCCTATTTTGTTTACTCTAGTTACATCGTACAGAGTCGAGTCTATTTGTCATTGTAATATTTATATTTATGCTAACTAGGCGAGGTGTTCACTAAAATTAATATGTATGTGTTATGTATGAGGCGAATGTATGTATGAGGTTGAATGTGCTGACTTCGAACGTTATAAATCACACAAATTCGGCGCCCGGGTAATTGCCTCACACCAGATATACACAACTTTTTCTTGTTAACAGTAACTTTTTAAACGTTACTGTATATATTTATATGAAAACTTCTCTGTTATCAAAAATGCTCAGATGTGATGAAGAAATAAAAATACAAAGTAACTTCGCTCTACTAGTACATTCTAGGATTAATCTAAAAAATATAATTGGTAAATGTACAAAGCTAAACTTCATTGTCTTATTGTGGCTACGCATATTAAGACTGAAACGGTAATTAAGATTGACACAAATTATTTATTTTCTGTCTGAACCAAAAAAGCCACTCCTCAGCCGTCATTTGTAGCCGAAAACAGCTGCCATATAAAACTCGTAAAAATATGACCCGGGAACATTTATTATTCGCACAAAATTGTAATGGTCGGTCACACCTGACGGCAAATTGCAGGGCGGCGCGACATTTGGCGCCCTCGCGACGGATAACACGAAGGACCAGCTCACACTAGTGAATAAAGATTACGTTAGTAACATATAATATCATTGGAATAAAGAATGAATTTGTGTAAATTGTGAAAAAATGTCCACACGTAACGCACATCATTCTTCTAAGATAATATTATATATTATTATACTTGTGTAAACTCACAGAAGAAGCTGGAGTGGTAGGGAACTCTTTTGTTATTGTTTTTTTTTTATCTTAGACGAATTAATTTTTTTTTTCATTGCATACATTATAATAATGGATATTTTTTGTATTAAACCAAATCACAGTGAGTAAAGTTTCATTAATGTCAGAATTTTTGACGTGACAACGTCTTATAATTCGATATGGGCTGCGCGCACGAAAAAACATGACGCAATATGCGGCGTTACCTCGCTCTGAGGCGTTCCATTTGAGTTGTTTAGCAGAAATGTACAGTCGGGGAAAATTGTGCTAAGCAGAAATGTACAGTCGGGGAAATGAGTTGTTTAGCAGAAATGTACAGTCGGGGAAAATTGTGCTAAGCAGAAATGTACAGTCGGGGAAATGAGTTGTTCAGCAGAAATGTACAGTCGGGGAAATGAGTTGTTTAGCAAAAATGTACAATCGGGGAAAATTGTGCTAAGCAGAAATGTACAGTCGGGAAAATGAGTTGTTTAGCAGAAATGTACAGTCGGGGAAAATTGTGCTAAGCAGAAATGTACAGTCGGGGAAATGAGTTGTTTAGCAGAAATGTACAGTCGGGGAAAATTGTGCTAAGCAGAAATGTACAGTCGGGGAAATGAGTTTTGACGTGACAACGTCTTATAATTCGATGGAGCCGGCTGCACGCACGAAAAAACATGACTCATGCGGCGTTACCTCGCTCTGAGGCGTTCCATTTAAGGCTTGAAGTGCAAGCGAGAGCGCGGAACGAGCGACAAAGAATCACGTTGTCACATTCAACTATCGTCAGTAAACCGACTTTACAGACAACCGTTTTTTTTTTACTATTTTCTGACTGCCTTCGTGATTTATATATTTTGCTGAGACGGCTCGCTAGTGTGAGTGGACCCTACCGCGGAGTACATGCACGTACATACATCACCCAACTTGTCATACATTAGCTCGCGAATATCGCCTGAGGTTGTGCATATACATACAATATACACACATCACACATTCCATCATATTATCATACATTAGCCTGTTTCTATGTAGATTTGTGGAGGTGCAATGATTTGAACTGTCAACTGCGTACGTTCCATTATTGTATGTTGATTTTGTGAAATTGTATTCACTGTAAAGACAGGGCTGCTTTCAGACTTCGATAATATCATACCTACAATAGTAAGAGCCAAATGTTTTAACGAGAGTCGAGAGCCTCTGCAATTGCTTGATAGAATAGATAATAATAAACTAAAACTTTTCGATCAACCGAATAGAGGCGGACACTCTTAGAGACACTTTCTCAGTCCAATCATGCAAGAATCTATACACATATTATAAAACAAAGTCGCTTTTTTTCCCTCATGTTCCTTTGTTCCCTTTAATCTTTAAAACTGCGTAACAGATTTTGATGATTCTTTCAGTGTTAGATAGTCCATTTATCGAGGAAGGCTATAGGCTATATTTTATCACGCTAAGACTTGGCTAAGACTAATAGGATCGAAGAAATAGATGAAAATATGGAAAAAACGGGGAAAATTATTTGAAAGGGCTAACTTGAACGCGCTAATCTCAGGAACTACTGATCCGATTAGAAAAATTCTTTCAGTGTTAGGTAGCCCATTTATTGAGGAAGGCTATATGTTTTATTTTATCACGCTAAGACTAATAGGAGAATGTGGGAAAAAGCGGGGGAAATTATTTGAAAGGCTTATCTCGCAAACTACTGGAGCAATTTTTATGTTATTTGGCACAGATAAGAAGTAAACCACGTGAAGGATCTGCTATCGATTTTAATCATATTTTCAGTGGTTATATATTTTATACCCGTGCGACGCCGGGGCGCGTCGCTAGTAACAGTATTTAAAAGGTTTCTCTCAGAATCAGACGGCAACGTTCGAAAGGTAAGGCTAGGTAAGAATGCTGCCAATAAGTGTTTTAGTTTTTTGTAAGCAATGTCGTTTATGAAATGTCGTTCTCTACTCCCTTAATATGGGTGCGACAGGTTTTACCTATTTTTTCCGAGCATGATTTATGAAAACTTTTCCTTACAGCATGCAAGGAAAATTTGGAAGGTTCAAGTCAATTAGGTGTGACCTTGTCTCCGATCGCCGAACTCGATATTTCACCGAAACTCGATCGAGCTGTAACGAGCTGAATTATATTCTCGAGTTTCTAAAACGTCTCAGCCTCACTGAACTCTACTACTCTACTGAATACTTACTGTAAGATAAAGATCAGCTTACATCGAAAAGCGGTCCTGCATTTTTTTTTTTGTGAAGGCATTACAAATTTAACTTTTTTGATACAGAACATAAAGGTGCATCTTCACAACGGTCGCTGCTGGCCTACTACAAGCCATCGCCATTGTGTAGACGGGGTAGTGGTGTATGATGGCGGGCGATGGCCACTGGATTGCCAGGCAGTAATAAGGCATGCGTCATTGTGTTTAACACCAAGTGATCGTGATCTACAGTTCACGATGGTCTGCTGTTGGCCATCGTGAGCCATTGCGTACTGGGGGTTTAACACTTCATTTTCAGATTTCCAATGGTCATCAATTGTAAAGGCATCACAGCAAAACAATTCCGTGCATCGCGACAGTCGTAAGCCGCGCGCGGCCGACGACTGTCGTCGGCCGGTCGCGACAATAGTCATTGTATGAAAATGTATGGCACCGCTTCCAAGGCCCGCGACAGACGCGCGCGGCCGACGACTGTCGTAAGCCGCGCGCGGCCGTGTCATATAACTTTGACACGGTCGCGCGGGGCCTACGACCTTTGTATGGCACTTACGACTGTCGCGATGCACGGAATTGTACCAATGTAACTCATCAAAATAGGAATAACTGACTTGAAATTTACAACAGCAAATTTTTGAGAAAATTGTCATTTTAAACACCGTACTATCCATATTTAAAAATTATGATTGCCGGGAGACTCTAACTAGTTAGTTGCAAGGTTTAATGAAGGAGAACAAGGAAGTAGCATCAGGCGTGAAACACAAATCACAGCCGATAAATCGTTGGGATCATTACATTTGTCAACGGTCATCCCCCGAGGCGTGTAATGTCTATTGCGCGCTAACGCTGCATTACTGCGGGGCTTAGCCTAAATCACTGCGTAATGAATGCAGACTACAATATGAGCTCAACGCAAACGAGCGACTGTTGCGACACACTGAGACTAATTTTCGTACATTTTAAGACGCCGTGCCGCGACCGACAACTACGCCACTATAAACGAATAAAAAAAAGTGTGTGAAAATAATGTAACGGCCCCAATCTGACAGATTTATTGATTACATGACTTGAATTTAGAGTTTTTATCTTTTAAAACTCCATACATTTTCAGTCAAATTCTCAAAATTAAAGTGATCATTAACCTATCAAGCCTCATAAGAGCACCGGTGATCGCGACAACAATAGAATAACAATAGTATTAACACTCTCAACATTATTATTTTGTATTAACACTCAACAACAGCCAGTTGTAGCTCGTTTGCGCATTACCACAGAATAGGTGCTTCGTCATTATAGATAGTAAACTAATTTGTCCAGATTACACGTTATTTATAGCCCGCAATAATTGCTGGCCAATTTGAATTACATTTGTACTAAATACTGATTCTGTTTACTATTTATCAGTTTTCAATGTAGTTTATTTAATATTTAACAAATGATTATACAGTACTAGCGGCCCGGTACGTGCTTCGCTACGTAAAAAGTGAAATAATACAAAAATCTGTTAGAACATCGATTCTTTAAAAAAATTATAACTTAAATTGCTAGCTATTTAAAAACTTGATGTAAAACATTGGGAAAAACAATATTTTTGGTTTTTTCATTTTGAGTGTGAATTAACAAATGGCTGGGGGGTACCAACTCTGGAACAAGCACCATAAAGTTGGCCATGTGAAAAACATGATTCTTCCAAATTCACACTACAAAGTGCCACAAATGTTAATTGTAAGCATCAGATGGCATACGATCGAGAGCAATTTTAAGCAATTGAACTAATGCGTTATGCTGATGGAAAAACCATTGTAGCTCACGAATAATTTGTCGTCTTGTATTAGAAATAATTGCACAACGTTGATCCAATTCACGATTTTCATCACCAATAGAATAAATTTGTAAAAATTGATGATCAGCGTCGGGGTATGGCAATAACGAACCAACTTGATGATAAATCTGGCCCTGAATCTGTAATATGTACCTATGCTATTTTAGGTTGTTGGATAATTTTTTTTAAAACTATCGAGTACTTTATGATTAAGATGGATATAAACATGGGACAATCCAATTGAAAAAATATTAAATAAAATTTCACTCTTTTTAGATAGCTAATAGTTATATAAAGCTTTCTGTAAATACTTATGTGTTCTGCTTAGTGACTTTGGATCCAGGATACACCTTCATAATACGAAAACTCATAATCAGCTGACTTCACTACCACTTTAGAATTTCTTAAAAAACTCCAAGCATATTATTCTACTGTATCTGACTTTCGTTTTATTATTATAGCACTAATTCCGCATTGAAACTCATCATAAAAAATATGCATAAACTACTTAAAACTACATCAATTGAACTAAGTGTGTCCCAATTTTGAAAGACTTTCCTATACAATATACATAAGTACCTCATAGATCCCGTGATCAAATTGCTACCTTAGTAACCGCAACACTAAGGGTCAATTTATACTACTCGTAAGTCGAAGCGCATCGAAGCGACTCACTAATATTGATCATAACAAATTCAACCTTAACTCCAGAGCGTAACGCACATAATCACGTGACATTGGTGACCCTGATGTAGTAGTGATGATGATGGTGATGATGACGATGAATGTAATTTGCATAGTAGCATATGCTTTCAGTTCTTAAAACAGCGCCCCAACGCCCAAACTTGTATCTATAACGAGTTTGGAGTTCTGTTCAGCACCTTCGAACCATGGTATATCATGGTGCAAAATCTTACTTTTGGTAACATATGCCTGGAATACTTCATACAAAAGCAAAATCGGCATATGTTTTCATTTAAATTTTGAGGAGTTCCCTCGATTACTCCCGGATCCCATCATCAGATCACCGGTACCAATCCACGATCATACCCTATACAACAAAACAAAAATTTCCCCGTCTAAAATATCTCCATTAACAAAATGACCCGCCATTTATTGAATTTATTTGTTACAAAAAATGTGATAAATGAAGAACCACTCGACCGATTTTGTGCAAACTTCACATAAACCATCTACTAAATAGTCCGAATAAGCCCTGAAAATTTGGTTTGGATAGGTGAGCCCGTTCTTGAGTTATAAAGTGACAACGAAAAATGCCACTTATTTTTATATATTATACATTACATAGACGTGGGTACTAAAGACACGTTTGTAAAAATTTACCAAAAGTTAGGCTGAAAAAACACAATGACCTTATAGAAATTGCCATGAGTTTTAATCTTGTTATCATACATCATCATAGTTATAGGACTGAGATTTAATATATCTATTGCGTTTACTCATATTTCTTTTTACCATAACCGCTCTGAAAAGAAATCAAACATTAGTACTTTCAAAACGAACGATTTCTCGACAATAAATTTCATGGAAACACTTGCAGCCGTGCTTAAGAAATTAATCCCCAAGATTCTCTTTTAAGATTGCCAAGAAAAGAATTAATTAAAGTGTTGGATTACTCAGTGAAAGACTCGATTTCGTACAGTTCAATATAAGTAATTCCATGTAAAGTACTATGAATGTAAAAATTATTAGTAAAGCCACTGTTACACCTACCGAGTAGACTGGTGAATCAGTGCTTTAAAAATATACAAAAAAATATATAGAAAATAGCCCAAAAAATAATGTAATGCGAAATATAAAGAACTGCATAAAAAATGTTAAATTAATTCTTCGATCGGGGATTCTCGGAAATGCTATTGTATTCTATTGTTGTCGCGATCTCCGGTGCTCGTACGGGGCTTGATGGGTTAATAACTCATAACGAAAATAACAAGAAAATGTACATTATTACAAACTATGTAAAATGACTGTAACCCAAATTGTGTAGCACTTTTTAAACTGCAATGTAGCAAAACAAGAAAGGTAAAAAAAATCTACATGTATAATGTACGGGGGAACTAGAATTAAAAAAAACAGTGCTTTCGGCTAATTTTATTGGCCGCCATGTCTCGCCGCTGTCTCCCCACTCTACTCGGTAGGTGTAATCAGGCCCTAAGGGGCCTTATACACGGTAAGATTTATCTGTACGATTTGTTGCGTCAAACCGATCGAAACGACAAATCGATGGTGTGTGTCAAGATCGTTAACGATTTAATTAATCAAATGTGAGCGACAATTTGATGCGATCAATCGTCACGATCGATCGTATAGGCGAATCGTACCGTATATGGGGCACTTAAGCCGCAATACTCGCTCGAGAGTATCAGCTTGTTGAATCAATCGTCTTACCAGTTTCAATTAATTAAATCCAGATTCAACGCTCAGCCACATTCTAAAGTCAACATCCCCTTGGCTCCAGCGGCTCCGGTTCAATCAGTAAATGAAAGAGATGGAAGCCATTTCAAAAGTATCTCGTTTAAGTTTATTTAGATTTTAAAACTAACATTTTTAACTGAGTTAGCATAGCCTGTTTGTAACTTTGTAAGTTATATGTTTACTAGTTGCAACTAAAGCGCCTATGGTTCAGTGCCTTAGAGCGTGACTCGAAAGTCGTGGATTCGATTCCCACTGATCCCACATTACAAAAATGTTGTTTGCAAGTTTGGTTAGGACAATGCAGGCATAATCACCCGATTGTCTTCATAAGAAATATCTATGGACGCTTCATATCACGTCAGTCTGGCCCCGTGCTAAGTAACTGAAGGACTTGTGTTACGGGTACCAGATAATGGAAATATATTTAATACTTTTATACTATAAATAATTTTAAATGTTCCGTCCAATTTAATATTGTCCCGTCGGCGGGATTCGAGTCCGCAACCCCCGACATGAGTGCTGACAACACGTTCAACCACTAAGACACATAGATCGTCTATCAACATCAAATAATCCATGTATCGAATGGGCATGTAAGTTGATCTACTGAGCTATGAAAATATAGGAAGAGAGAGAGATCTCATAACTACGTACATACTTGGGCACTATAGAATCACTCCTGCGTATAGGTCTACCAGAATCTGATGGCAAATTTTGACAGCAGATTTTCAAAAAATATCCTTGATCATTGGATAAATTTATATATTTGTATGTTTCACACACAGAATCAGCCGCTATAAGAAAAAAAAGGATCAAAATGTTTTATTCAAATTACAACGGTATTGCTCTATAGTCAATTTACTATCTCACTTTTTGCCATCAGATTCTGGTAGACCTATATCTGTCCTGGGTTTCAATGTGAAACAGGTGTGAGAGGAACAATAATTATTATAACTAGTAGTATTAAACAAAGCTATATTAGGTATAAAATCTAATAATAAATACAAATGTCAGCACTGTGTGATATTTTAAACCACTCGACCACTAACACAGAGCAGCTTATTTCCCGGCGGGGTTTCGTCATTATAACAATAAATTACTCCGCCCGTGATAGAATTAGACATTATATATTTATGGAACCAAATTCATGATGCGACAACTTTTATAGCGGTTTCGCGGCTTTAATATTTATAAAGCGACACCTTATCGCCTCATATTTTATGATTTTTAGTAATAATCTCACTCTAACTCAAGATAAGCAACAGTATCAAATATTTTTGCTCCACTTACTGATAGCTTTAATATCAGCACCATAAAATGAATACAAAAACTAAGTTCTAAAAACTGTATTATTCACTTATAGAATAAATAAAATGTGAAATATTATGTGTGTCAATTTGTATGCGACACAAGCGCGGCGGAAGCGTGCTAACGAATGTCAATGTATGGAGGTAATCGGCGGTCGATCATAGCCTTAATACTACAGAATTGCTTTCAATTTGTATGTGCCGCATGCATCTGCAATATTATGTAAAGCGAATCATATTAAGGCATCAAAGCTGTGTTTAATGAGTGTCATATTGGAAAATGAACTGATAATAATTATACCATGCTCGACAAATAATAAATATATACTTACTAACAAAATTAACTAAAAATTATTTTTGACCCACACCTGCGTAAAATTTTATCCGCCTGCACCAAATTTAATTTTTCAGCAAAACGGCTTGATGAAATTTAGCTTATGAGGCATCAATGTCATGGTCAGAAGAGAGTCAAACTCATACTGTATTACTATCTAAATTAGTTGAAATATTACATTAAATTCAACTATAATCCAGAACTATTTTCTCAATAACAATACAACTAGATACTAGAAAAGAAAATGAAAAGAAAATTAAATTCTGAATATAAAAGCAAATCCAACAACAGATAGCGAATAATGTGGTGATCTCGCGCTAAGCGGCGCTCATACAAGATTAGGTTCCTACATTATACAATGTAATGAGATATAAGAATCAATTGTATGCAGCTTCAGCCGGGATTAGATTCCGAGATCGAGGCGAGATCTGCCTTCGAAACGGCGCGTGAAAAAATGAGCCCCAATTAGAGTGAAGCCACGTCGATCTGTTGCGTTGCGTTGATGCACAGTTGCTTTATATAAATACTAGATGACGCCCGTAACTCCGTTGCGACGAATTTCCGAGATAAAAAGTATCCTATGTCCTTTCCCGGAACTCAAAGTATTTCCATACAAAATTTCAACAAAATCGGTTTAGTGGTTTGCGTGAAGAGGTAACAAATAGACAGACACACTTTCACATCTATACATTGAATAAAACTGTAGAATTGAAAATTCTGTACATTAAAGATATTCAAAAAATAATAAGCGGGGGGTGTTACTACATCGCTATAGAAGCCAAAAATGTGGTTAGTTTTTTTGTCTGTCTGTCTGTCTGTCTGTCTGTCTGTCTGTATGTTTGTTCCACTATCACACGAAAACTACTGATCCGATTTGAATGCGATTTTCGCAGGTATATTTGTCTTCTTCCAACTTAACATCCGGTCTATAAAAAAAATTCCCCCCACCCCTCTAAAGGGACGAAAGAGGGGGTCAGATTTTGTATAAGACTTTTGCTTTAACACGAAAGCTACTGATCCGATTTGCATACGGTTTTCACAGATATATTTGTCTTCTTCCAACTCAAAATCTGGTGTATAAAAATCACCCCCCTCCAAGGGAGGGGGGGGTGAGCAAAGAGGGGGTCAGATTTTGTATTAAACTTTTTTCTTTAATGGACTTACTTCATATTATTAACTGCTGTTTCCAAATTAACATCTGGTGTATAAAATTTTTCCCCCCACCCCTCTTAGGGGACAAAAGAGGGGGTAAGATTTTGTATCAACTGATGAAGTAGAAATACTTTGAATGGCAAAACTACGTTTGCCGGGACAGCTAGTTTATAATATGAGTATGGATATGGATACTGTATGGTATGCCACATATTGTATCGTTGTCGATATTTCAGGATAATTAGCGGGGGGAAAGGTAGATAAGCTCCGATTGGCCGATACTATTATGCAGAGATGTACAAAATAGTTTTAAAAAAGCATTTTAATACAAAATGCAAATACTTTTCAGATTTCCTATTTCAAATGCAAGATACCAAATAGTTTTGTATTTCAAATGCTAAATGCAAAATAGGTATTTTCAAAATACTTTTTCAAAATAAAATACCTTTTGACCAAATTGAATTATATTTCTATTTATTTTAGGTATTTAACATGAGAAATGGAATAGAGATACAATGCCGAGCCAAATAGCACTTTATGCGTGTAATTTTGGACATATTTAAATAGTTAATGGAATCAGGCGTTACTTTGCGGAAATCCATAGCTTAAAATTTAGTTTGTTATTATTTTTAGCAATATTCCGCGAAATAAACTTCCACCTTTAAGTAAATGAGTGAGTGTACGCATAGGCATGCGTACAGCACCTCCCTCCTCCCACACTGCCTATGCGTACACTCGCATGCAAGAACTTGCAAACACCACCACCACACAAGCAATAATGTTGGCAAATCCGTGCGAGGCCCCTCACCACCATGCAGGTTGAAAACCTCGACGCGCGTTTCGCTCCAACACCGGAGCATCCTCAGGATGTGGACTCTACGAACAACGTCCGTCAAGTGCCGCCACCGGCCAAAACACCGCCTTTTATACCCTATCGAGCCCCGCTACTACCTCCACTACCCTCACCAGTACCCCCGAACATATTAATAAGCGGTGACGTAGTCAAGCAAGTTTGGTCATTCAACAATGCAAATCTGTTATTTTTCTTTTCTTTTATGATCTCTTATTGTTCCAACACGCTCAGCCGAAAGCCTTTATCGCATTTATGTAAAACTTTATAGGAATGGCCATCGGGCACGGTGTTGATTACTATCTAAAAGATGTTTAGCAAAATGTGACTTATCAGGATGACCATTCCTATAAGCCGCGATATGTTCTTTATACCGAGTCTCAAAGCTGCGTCCAGTTTGACCCACATGTACACTATCGCATTCAAGACAATCGATCTTATAGACACCGGACTGATATTTTTCATCAATCCGGTCTTTGTTATGACATAAATGATGTTTTAAAGTATTATTTGTCCTGAATGCGACATGCATATCGTTGTTTTTCATTATTTTGGATAAGCGTGCAGATACCTCTCCCATGTAGGTCAAACTGGACTTATATCTAACTACCTCCTTATCAATAGGACCTGCGTACAAAAACTTAACCAGTTCTTTCTTGTTTTTATTTTTCAAAATATTATTAATAATTTTTGGACTATATCCGTTGGATATCGCAATTTGGAAAATAACATTAAGCTCATTTTGATAATTATCTTTACTAAGAGGGATCGATAATAATCTATGAATGTAACTATGAAAGGCCGCGAGTTTGTGTTGCCAAGGATGACATGACGATGCATGAATAGTAGTATTAGTATATGTCGGCTTGCGAAAGATTCCAAAACTGTGTTTATTATTAACTCTAGTAATAGATAAATCGAGAAAATTTAGGGTGTTATTATCTTCACATTCTAATTTGAATTTAATTTTAATATGTTTTTTATTTAGTTCTTTAACAAATACGTCCAGTTGTCTCTGTGTACCCGTCCAACAAAGAAAACAATCATCTACGTATCTAAAGTAATATAAAATACTTTTATTAACGACGATATTTCTTTGTTCAAAATCGTCCATAAATATTTCGGCCATCAAAGGACTTAAAGGTGAACCCATAGCTAGACCGTCGTCTTGAACAAAGAATTCGCCGTTAAATCGAAAGTAGTTTTGATCCATGCAGGTTTTAGTAAGAGTAAGCAATTCATTACTTTCACCAGGAGGTAAACGTTTTTCTAATGCATTCCTTAAAATACCCAATGTTTCCTTACGTGGAACATTAGTGAATAAACTATCGACATCAAGTGAAACTAATTTGCAACGAGGTGGCAAAGTTACATCTTTAATTTTGTTGACTAATTGTAGACTATTTTTTATGGCATAAGGTGGCCGAAATGAGAGCTTTTCTTTTATTATGAAATTAAGTGACTTTGCCAGCTCGTATGCTGGTGCACCTATGTATGAGACAACTGGACGCATGGGAATATCAGTTTTGTGAATCTTTGGCAAGCCGTACAGTGATGGTGCGCGAGGATTCATTGGGATGAGTTTTTTCTTTGATGATTCAGTTTGAAAGAAATATTGATTATTATTAATTGCTAATTTAAGCTTAGCTAAAAACTTGTTTGTTGGGTCAGAAGGAACCCTTAGAAATGATTCACCCTGAATCACGCCATTAACTCTGTCCAAATAATCGTCGCGCTCCATCACTACTACTGTGTTACCCTTATCGATATTCGATTTCGATATTACTAAGTTATTATTATCTATTGTTTGTTTTAATGACCTCAAAGCCACTCTTTCGGGGTTAAAAGAGGAACCGGAAGGAGTACCTTTGATTTTGTTGGCTAGTAGGCCCTTAACCATGTTATCTTTCTTATTAACTACGGCAGTTATTTCCGAATCCACCGCAAGCATTTCCAAAGCATTCTGATTAATATTAGGAGTAATATTATATTTAAGACCCTTTTCCAAAAATGTCATCTCATCCTTGGCAAATTGTACTCTGGTTAAGTTTTTGACGCGAGGGTGGAAGGAAAAAGGTTCAGACCTGGATTCTGTATGTGATTGGACAATCCTGTTTTTATTTACCAAAGTCTGAAGCTTTTTCTTTTGACTTAAATATTTAGCGTGCACTTCGATTGCTGCGAAATGGCGTGCCTTTTCATCTAAGCGATCGAATTGGATATTATGTAATTTAAAAGAGAGCTCGGTATAAAGAACTTTGAGATGTAATTTTAAATTATCCCTAACGGTAAACCAATGACGTGTCTCTTCGTTAAGCCAGATAGTCTCGGCTTTTTTGATAGCAATATTGGAGGCTCGGCTGTGCGTGTTGGTTCTTACATTAATATAATTAGGAACGACATTTAGACGTTTGCATTGTTGATTGAACCAAACAATAAAGAACATATCGCGGCTTATAGGAATGGTCATCCTGATAAGTCACATTTTGCTAAACATCTTTTAGATAGTAATCATACCGTGCCCGATGGCCATTCCTATAAAGTTTTACATAAATGCGATAAAGGCTTTCGGCTGAGCGTGTTGGAACAATTAGAGATCATAAAAGAAAAGAAAAATAACAGATTTGCATTGTTGAATGACCAAACTTGCTTGACTACGTCACCGCTTATTAATATGTTCGGGGGTACTGGTGAGGGTAGTGGGGGTAGTAGCGGGGCTCGATAGGGTATAAAAGGCGGTGTTTTGGCCGGTGGCGGCACTTGACGGACGTTGTTCGTAGAGTCCACATCCTGAGGATGCTCCGGTGTTGGAGCGAAACGCGCGTCGAGGTTTTCAACCTGCATGGTGGTGAGGGGCCTTGCACGGATTTGCCAACATTATTGCTTGTGTGGTGGTGGTGTTTGCAAGTTCTTGCATGCGAGTGTACGCATAGGCAGTGTGGGAGGAGGGAGGTGCTGTACGCATGCCTATGCGTACACTCACTCATTTACTTAAAGGTGGAAGTTTATTTCGCGGAATATTGCTAAAAATAATAACAAACTAAATTTTTTTTTTTTTTTGTGACATATTTGTCAGTATGCGTATCAATAAATTCTGTTGTTATTAATAATAATAATACTCACTTAAAATAATGTAAAAAAATCGTCCAAGTGCGAGTCGGGCTCGCTCACGAAGGGTTCCGTACCGTTACAGACAGAAAATATGCAAAAAATTTTGTTTTTTGTATGGGAGCCCCCCAAATTAAATATTTATTTTATTTAAATTTTATTATTAATAATTAAATTACAAATATAATTAAAGATTTTGTGATAATTTAAAACGTTTAGCTGTTGCCATTATTGATTACGAGCAAAAAAAGGCAAAAAAATCACGTTTGTTGTATGGGAGCCCTCCTTGAATATTTATTTTATTTTGATTTTAGTATTTGTTATAGCGGCACCGGAAATACATAATCTGTGAAAATTTCAGAACTCTAGCTATAGCGGTTCTTGAGATACAGCCTGGAGACAGACAGACGGACAGACAGACGGACAGACAGACGAACAGACAGACATCGAAGTCTCATGAATAGGGTCCCGTTTTTACCCTTTGGGTACGGAACTCTAAAAACTAGACTAACGAAAAGAAAAGGAAAGACTGTTTAGTCTTTTATTACTTAAAACTCATAATTTCTCTAATAATCGGCCAAGTGCGAGTCGGACTCACGCACGAAGGGTTCCGTACCGTTATAGAGCAAAAATGGGCCAAAAATTGTGTTTTTTGTATGGGAGCCCCCTTTAATTATTAATTTTATTTAAATTTTATTATAAATTATTAAAGTATAAATAAAACTGAGTATTTTGTGGATATTTCAGGTGGCTACCTGTTTTCATTATTGATATCGAGCGAAAATTGTTGAAAAAATGACGTTTGTTGTATGGTATAAATATTAAATTTATTTTGTTTTTAGTATTTGTTATTATAGCGGCAACAGAAATACATAATCTGTGAAAATTTCAACTCTCTGGCTATTACCGTTCTTGAGTTACAGCCTGGTGACAGACAGACGGACAGACGGACAGACGGACAGACATCGAAGTCTTAGTAATAGGGTCCCGTTTTTACCCTTTGGGTACGGAACCCTAAAAATTAAATGCGCACAATAAGTACGTGTAACATACTTTTCTTTACAACCCTGAAATCCTGAAATCCCTTTTATCTTGGTTACGACGAGCGTTAATCTCTAAAAACTTAGCAAAAATCTTATAGTATTATTTAGCTTAGCAAAGCAAACTTTCTTTTTTAAAAGTTGTGTTTTTTGTTAATTTTCAATGTAAACAATCGAATAAGAGTCATTAATTAACAAGAACAAGATTTTTTTTTTCTTGACTGGTTTTATATGGTGAAATTTTAATTCTTAATTAAGTAACTAAAAAATTAAAAGCACAAAAAAATTTTTGGTAAACTTTGCAAGTTATAGTGTAAAAAAGAAAATGACACCTCAAAAACAAAAATCCATCCACTATTACAATTTTTGGGGGTTAAAACCGTTGGCGACTCCACTATTTTCTTTTCTTTTCGTTAGTCTAGTTTTTTAGAAGAAAAATGAGTGTATTGTTAAAAAGCGTATTATATTTAAAAAAAATGATGTTTCGACTGTTTAGTCGGGTTTATAAAGGGTCTAGTGCAATAACGTTTGTTGATGACGCGAACAGCCGAACGCACCCGCGGCGGCATTTATATGTCCACATTATGCGCTTTCGTCTTTAATTTTCGTCATCTTCTTTCATTCAACTTGAATGCGTCAACGAACGCAATGCCAACATTGTGATTTTTGAAGTTTTGGATACGGTCAGAGGGCATGCGTCGCGGGCATTCCTCACGTTCACTGTTGACTGCGCTATAACGCATGCCCTTAACGAACAGAAAAAGGCACAGTGTGGACAAAGCTAATCGTTAATTTCATTTTGTTTGACTGGTAATATTGACTAGACTTAGTCAAAAAGTATTTTACATTTTGAAACGAATATTAAAAATGCAAAATACATCTCGAAAGGTATTTCAAATAAAATACAAAATGTTTTTTACTAAAAGGCATTGAAATGCAAAATAAAAAATAGGTATTTTGCATTTTGTATTGTCATTTTAAATGGAAGTATTTCAAATAAATCACATCTCTGCTATTACGGCGGCGAAGCTATTGGGGATGTAATATTTCGGCATGAACGTAACTGAATGTCTATTGAATTTTATGCTATGCGTTATTCCGTTGTGACGACGTAATGCTAACGCAACGCAGCCCGCCCCAGCGATGTAGCCCCGCTCTTACACTACGCTGTGACGCTAGTGCCAATTATTTATTTTTGTACCTAGATATTTATAGTAAAACGTATTATATAGAGCTCAAGCCGTGAAACATAATATTATAGACTAATTGGCTTCGCTAATTCCTATTAGACACAGTTTTATTTAAAAAATCTAGTAAGCCTAATCCTACGCAAACAATTTCCAAGTATAAAGACTTTATTAGGACGGTATTACGTCCATCAATAACTTAAAATGGCGCAGATTTTTGCGCAAACATTTCAAATTAGCGTTATAAAGGCCGAAAGAAATTCTCGCAAATTAACAGCTCGACTTAATTGCTTCTTGTTTAAGTTATACGCCTATTATACACAGTAATTAAGAAGAAAAATAGTATTTGAAAATATTACAAGATTTTTAATCCATAAGTTATAACTTAAGTACTTATTTCTTTTCGCAAATCAATTCAAATTGAATTGAGCATGCAAATTTTACTTTTTGTGGTATTGTAAGGCAGAGAGCTTGATTTAAATGTATCTTTAAGGTCTCTCAAAAACATCGCGCGGAATAACGCTGTTATAATTTAAACCAGTGGCCCCCAACCTTTTCTTCATGCGGGCCACAAACACATTTTGGTCTTGGTGTCGCGGGCCGCAACAAAAATTTTTTATGGTTAAAAAATAGCATTCTTCAAAATTAACGATTTAAAAGTGGAAAAAATTAACGTATACGTATACTTTACGTTATTTCGGTGGGCGTGAATTTCAAAATTGTTTAACATCACGCGGGCCACAAATAAAGTCCCGGCGGGTCGCACGCGGCCCGCGGGCCACGGGTTGGGGATAGCGGAATTAAACTCTATTTTATTTGATTTTCTCTCAGCATATTCTGGTACAATAATGAGGCACCCCAAAAAGAGAATACTTAATAATGTAAGTTAAACCGCGGCAAAAACCCTCCCTCATCCAAATTGGGTACATTCATGACAATGTAATGAGGATTTCACGTTTTGATTTAATAAGCCGCAGTAAACCTCCGCCCGACATTCGCGTGATGACATACGACGCTATGTTTTTATGTTATACAAACGTGGCGCCATTTCATCTCGCGATTTTGTTTTATTACGACCAGCCGAGACGTTAAGGCCGGTGCACGGAAGGCGCGGATAGCGAGGCGGATGCGAAACGGAGCGTTACGTTGCAGTACGTTACGTTGTCGTTATAACGATAAGTCTTCATCTCTTCTATCTAAACATAGTGTCCGACACGTAGGCCTTTTTATGTTGCGGTTACAGATACACGGCCATTAATAAAATCCAATATAAAATAAATTAGCTTTGTCTTTTTAATTCTGTTATTGAAAATACCTTACGGAGACTTAAAATATTCTGTTTATATAATAATATATAACACGATATAATATTATGTAATTTATAACACTGTATAAAAAATGATGTTATGATATCGCAACCAATACCTCAGAGACTCTTGAGGCTTTATTTTAAAGGTAGTGTAGTCATTTTTTCTATACTGCTTGGGAATTTAATTTCAGAAACTGTATCAGAAATATTTTACTTCTAGCTCGTAAACCTCTAGGGCCTAGGTAATTTTGTAGTCTATTCATTTAATTCTTTTACTGAGTAAACACAAAAGTAATTGATATAATATTATGATAGGACACATATTTTATTTAAAAAAATAGTTATCTTAAATTGCTTTTTGCAGCAAACATAAATACGGCACATCTAGTGCCGTAGATAGTAGTATTACCCACCTTTTTTTCGGGCAGAAACCATTTTTTTTTTTGTTGGACTCAAAGTATCGCCCAGACTACTCAACTACACCCAATTTCCCAAACGGGTGGAAATACGAGTAAGTACCTACTTTAAGCACACTATATTGACGAATTTATAAAAATTGGTTCTGCGGTTTAAAAAAGCAAGAAATAACACAGTATCCACCATAACATTATTATGGAGTAACCCAACTAGCAAAGGTGAATGCCCAAAAAAACCCATAGTCGATTAAAATTATTAATATACAGCAAAGTAGACCATTAATAGTACGAGTAGATTGTAAATATATAACTCATTTTATTCAATACCATAACCGAAACGGATAATTTGAAAAAATAAATCTGAGATTTTGAGACAGCGCTTTGAATCAACTATGTAGTTTCTTCCTTTGTTTTTTGTGTTTTCCTTGTAAAAACGATGGTGACACGTATAAGAATATACAATTTAGAGAAAATAAAGACAAAACCGGCAAAGTGCGTGTCGGGCCACGCGGAATACCTATAAGGTTCCGTTGACCGCTAGTTTTTGATACTTTTTAATGGTCAATGTATGTACACATTTTATAACATTACTAACAACATCATCTCAGTAACGTTTTTAAAGAAATTTAAATTAAAAGTTCCTTTAATACTTCTCAGAATAGTTACATTTTTTTTAGTTGATCGACTATATTACTTATGAAGTCTTCTTAGCCGTGATAGTTTTTCTTTTAAATTCAGCATATTTCCTACTCCCGTGAATATTTTTCCAGAAGCAACCGTTTAGCTGGTAGAAGGGGGGACACTGCAGGATTCTAAAGATATTTTTTCCACTTTAAAGCTTCATATTTCACATCTCTAAATCGGAAAATTGTATGTTATACTCATAATATTTTAAAAAACCCTATCCAACGACACCTCACACGGTGGGGTAGACGCGAAAAAAAAAATCATCCCCGCTAAAATATGTGTAGGGAGGTACTTAGGTACCTTAAACATTTTTTTTAAATATCTTATATACCATTTTTTCGTCATCATTTATATGTGCATTCATGCCGAATTACAGCTTTGTAGGTCTGAATAGTCTCTGAGCAAAACCGCGGACAGACAGACGGACAGACAGACGGGCGGACGGACATACGGACGGACAGACCGAAACTATAAGAGTTCCTTGTTGACTACGGAACCCTAAAAAGATATGTCACCGTACGTTTTTCGGAAAAAAGCGTATTCCCTCTTAAACGCACCTCTAGCTCTACTAATGTTGCGAGTGTCCATGAGTGACGGTAATTGCTTTCTATCAGGTGACCCGTTTGCTCGTTTGCCCTTTTATTTTCGAAAAGACGTAGATACTTAACTGATATCATGTAATAATCGTTAAAAATACATGTACAGATTATACCATTTCTATACCAAACTGACATTCTATACTTTCAGATACAAAAGTGATAAATATTTTAATATTAAATACATGAATAATGAATATGTATAATCAGTAGATAAATATAAATGTGTTTTACTACGTACTAATCGTCGCAATATCGTTTGTAGCATCATGTCGTCCTAAAAATCATAGATTCCTTTAAGATAAAAGTCAATTGGTTACGATCGTTTTTAAAGTACTTGGTGATTGTTTAATCCAAAAAGGACATTGTATTTGGGATACCGTAGATGTAGTCTACTATGCCCCATATAAATGGTTTCAATCGATTACGGATTTTTGGTCCATACATTTTTGGGCATTCACCTTTGGTCATATAATTTTCGAGACAACGTTTTGGTTATAACTTGAGGTCAGGCCTTTTTGGTTATATAGCATTCGTATTAACCTTTATATGACGCGAGATAGGCGCAAAATATATAACTTTTATTTGTATAACGATCGTATCATGGTTGTTTTAGTGGCTAAATATTCGTATAGCAGTCGTAAAGTGATTAATTTTATAACCGTTTCGTCGTATTATGATCCAGTAGACGTTGTATAAACATTGGGAAGTAGTCATCAGCATTACCTTTTTGCGGATACTAATTATTTTACAGTTCTGTTGAAGTAAGATAAATGAATAAGTAGCCATTATGTTGGTAAAAGTTTGTCTGCCATATTTATTATTGAATGAATGCTATTGACTATAATGTATTTGGTGTTAGTCGGTAACAATATCTACTTCTCTAAGGGAAATTAAATTTCTCGACGATTGTATATACGTTTTTTAACAAATATTTAACGCCCCCTTCGAATAATGGCAAAATAATATTTCTGAATTTAATTTAATTAAAGATTACATGTACTTTTACAATTACACGATTTTAGGTAATGATGATGACTTTTATATGATGTCTCATGACTATAAGTCGCATATCTTACCATTTATTTATTTTATCATCCGCCATTTTTAGGGTACCGTAACAAAGTTGAAACCCATGCATTTTATCGAATTCTTAATATGGTGATAATTTCTGATGTCGAAAAGAAAATCAATCAGTAGTTCCTGAGATTAGCGCGTTCAAACAAACTAACTAACTCTTCAGCTTTATAATATTAGTAATAGATCGTAAAAGTTGGTACATGAAATATTCACAAAATCTTCAATTATATTTTGTTCTTTAATAATAAAATTAAAATTAAATAAATATTTAAGGGTGCTCCTAAAAGAAAAACTATTTTTGGCCAACTTTTGCTCTATAACGGTAAAGAACCATTCGTACGCGAGTCCGAATCGTACTTGGCCGATTATTTCTTGGCGAAAGTCGTAAAAGAGAAATATGAAAATATCATTAAATAACTAAAATGTTTTGTAACAGTAAGTTTTAAAAGTATTTTAAAATCATATCTTGAGTAAGTTATTTAAGTTCTCAAAATATGAATATTAGGCTTATAAACAATTTATAAGAGTCGTATAAAGAGAGTCGAAAATCATTTAAGAAACGTTTATTTAAAGATGTATTTTATAATCGTTAAATACATGGACTTTACATGACAGCCATGTAGAAATCTTATTACTGATAAAGAGTAGTGTTATGGTCGGCATTACAACCAGATTATGATTGTTATATAAATTAATTTTATACAACATCAAATATGTATTTTAAAGGTCACAACTGCGATATTTATAGGATAGTCATATAATTTGGTCATGTTAACGATTACAGGACTAAATTCAATGACTAAACTCTTATATGACATATTGTTCGTTTAATATATTGTTACACGATGTTGGAAACTTTAATTACAACTATACGATTTCTATACGACTAAATGTCATTTAGGCTTTTTGTTAAAGGACTAATTTGCTAGTTGGGAAGTAATACCTCGATCGTGGGAATCGCAGACACAAAAGATATTCAATTGCTATGCGGCACCCGTGTGCCGCTTGGGAGTTGATGGGTTTTCCTAATTATCATCATCATCATCATCACGACCAGCAACCCGTTCCGGCCGACAGCGTGTGCGCACCCTCGCCGCAGATTTGCCATCACGCATCGCTCGCCGAATGTTGTCGACAGAATGTAAGCCGAAAATGTGTTCCTCCCCCTCTCCCCCTCAAGTCCCCCTTCCCTCCCCGTGGATCGTGCACGGCTATTATCATCAGGGAAATTGCGATACGTGACAATTTTATGTGCGTAATCAATATTTCCGCAACAGAGAGTAGGTACTAGATTCTTATATTTTGATCCAACATTAATAAAGCTTCGATCCAATTTGGATTCTATCGAACAGCAACATGATATGATAAATTATACACGTCAAATGATTTGTTTTTTTGACATTTTTTTTTTGTCGCAAGCAGAACATGTTTGACGTTTGTTAAATATTTTACCGAGACTGCATTAAAAGTGGATCGAAGCTGTATTTTTGTTTTAATTAAAACAAAATAATACTGATTTTGGTATGTAACAATAAATGTATAACGTATTTCATTCACTGGGTGCATGTATAAAAATTTCATTTACATCCTACATCAGATTCGGATTTTGTAAACAGAGAACATAAACTAAAACTTCCAAATTACAAAGGAATGTAATAAGCTTTTTCAAACGCTTTGAAGCTAAAGGCCGTCAAAAGCCGAATTCAAGGAACGCTTGACATTTAAAAGAGGTCTCCTAAATGCTTATTTAGTTGACGAACTACGGCCAGCTAAAAATTGAATATTTAATAAATGTTTTGATTTCATAGGAACATATGTTAATAAAAATGAAAACATAATATCAAAAATATCTTTTAAATCCATATTAATCCTTCGATCGTGGATTCCTGGAAATCTATTGTTATTCTATTGTGCTCGCTCACCGGTGAGCTCATGGGGCTTGATGCTACCAATTTATATTTGACATTCGACAACGTTACGATTACGTCGCTGTTAATTGTTCGTGCTTACCCCACAAGTACAGGCCGAGCCACTGTCCCCATAAACTTAAGATGGCCAGTTTCAAGTTTCCTCGTTAATGCCATCTGCCACTTTATGCTTCTGTTACTGTAATTACATTCATTTAATTTGTTTGATTTCACTGCCGCTGAGATATCCATACTAATATTATGAATGCGAAAGTGTGTCTGTCTGTTTGTCTGTCTGTCTGTTACCTCTTCACGCCCCAACCACTGAACCGATTTTGCTGAAAAGTATGGAAATACTTTGAGTCCCGGAAAAGGAAATAGGATACTTTTTATACCTGAAAAAATGTACGGTTCCCGCGCGATAAACGAGTTTCGGCGCAACAGTTGCGGGCATCATCTAGTTATTGTATAATATAGAATTCTCGTGTCGCGGCAACTATTGCTCAATTCCTCAGAAGTAAAATAGACCGATGTTATTATTAAAATGTTGTTTTGTCAACCGTTTTTTTAACCTTAAAAAGTGTGTTATTTCATATAATAAGTTAATAACACACAACATGGCACCAAACAGTGCACAGTCCTTAATCGAGTTATCGAAGTTTTTCTGAGATTGGTGTGACAGATGAAACTTCTTCAATACACAGTCTCAAATATTTTCCCACAATTTATGTGCAAAACAATGTTTGCCGGGTAAGTGTTTAATAAGAATTGGCATCAACTATAATCCGTCAAGTTATACGTGGGAGTGCCATGCTTCGGCACGAATGGGCCGGCTCGACCGGAGAAATACCACAAACAGCGCTTGCGCTGTGTTTCGCCGAGTGAGCCGGCAAGGCACCTGCAGCTCTTCTGATGCTGCGAGTGTCCATTGGCGACGGAAGTTGTTTTCCATCAGGTGACCCGTTTGCTCGTTTGCCCCCTTATTTCATAAAAAAAAAGTTGCGTTATATGTATAATATAACGCAACTTTTTTTTTATATAAGTTAAGTTATATGAATAACTAGCTGTTGCCCGCGACTTCGTACGCGTTAACATAGCATAATAACAAAGATGGATAGCTTTCCCCTTTTTGTGGTTCCTTATACAAAGGGTAAAAACGGGACCCTATTTAAGCAAACGTCAAACGCAAACGTCAAAAAACTTTCATGTTTCTAACTCAAGAAATGATGGACTTTCATTGAATCTTTCTACCCCAATTTCACCCCCTTGGGGGTAGAATTACCAGAAACGCTTAAATACGTATCCATTCATTTTTAATCAGTAGCACAAAAATAAAGTTTCATGTTCCTAACTTAAGACATGACGGACTTTCATTTAAACTTTCAACCCCTATTTCACCCCCTTGGGGGTAGAATTTCCAAAAACACTTAAGCACGTATCCAATCATTTTTAATCAGTAGCCCAAACATAAAATTTCAAGTTTCTAACTTAAGAAATAACGGAATTTCATTCAAACTTTCAACCCCAATTTCACCCCCTTGGGGGTAGAATTTCCAGAAACGCTTATATACTTATCCATTCATTCTTAATCAGTAACCCAAAAATAAAGTTTCTTGTTTCTAACTCAAGAAATGACGGACTTTCATTCAAACTTTCAACCCCTATTTTACCCCTTTGGGGGTAGAATTTCCAAAAACGCTTAAATACGAGTCCATTCATTTTTATTCAGTAACCCAAAAATAAAGTTTCATGTTTCTAACTCAAGAAATGACGGACTTTCATTCAAACTTTCAACCCCGATTTCACCCCCTTAGGGGTAGAATTTCCAAAAACGCTTAAATACCTGTCCATTCATTTTTAATCAGCAGTCCAAAAATAAACTTTCATGTTCCTAACTTAAGAAATGACGGACTTTCATTTAAACTTTCAACCCCTATTTCACGCCCTTGGGGGTAGAATTTCCAAAAACGCTTAAGCACGTATCCAATCATTTTTAATCAGTAGCCCAAACGTAAAATTTCAAGTTTCTAACTTAAGAAATAACGGAATTTCGTTCAAACTTTCAACCCCAATTTCACCCCCTTGGGGGTAGAATTTCCAAAAACGCTTAAATACGTATCCATTCATTTTTAATCAGTAACCCAAAAATAAAGTTTCTTGTTTCTAACTCAAGAAATGACGGACTTTCATTCAAACTTTCAACCCCGATTTCACCCCCTTGGGGGTAGAATTTCCAAAAACGCTTAAATACGTATCCATTCATTTATAATCAGTAACCCAAAAATAAAGTTTCATGTTTCTAACTCAAGAAATGACGGACGGACGAACAGTTACATAGTAATTAGATTTCATAGCTACAAGTATATGGTGACCCATCGCCGCATCACGGTACGCGGGCGACAGAGGCAGAGATCACATAATAATATTATTAGGGCCTGTTTCACCACTTCCTACTTCCCACTTCCACTATCCACCACTTAACTTAACAGGTAAAGTATGGAGAATCTGTCAAAAGTTTGAGAAGTTGTGAATAGCCTATTCAGCACTTTATCACGAAGTGGTGAAACAGGTCCTTAGTCTTGTAGTAAATAGTAATGCAATGAAATTGACAGCTCACTGTGTAAGTGTTTCTTGGTAAGTGTATATTTTTATTTGTGTGTCTCTAATAAAGCCTTATGAAAAAATTACGACAATTCACGAAAAAATGTTATTACACATTATTTATGTTGTGCTTGCAACAATAACAATTTACAGCAAAAATGGGCATGAAACGTAAAATAAAAGTTGTAAATTGTATTTATTGGAGTTTTATTACAAACTATAAAATGTAAAAATAAATGTCACAATCAGAATTTTTGCCGCTTATATCAGTTTATTTGACAAGCAACAAGAAAAGGGTCGTAATCAATTTTAACGTACATTCTACGGCGTAGCAAAAAGTCTACGGCGTAGAGTTACTGCTACGATATAGCGATTATTCTACGCCGTATGAGGCAAGTTACCGTAATATGTCTAATGTCTATGGCTCTATGCGTAGAGGTTAAAAATTGCAGTGGGTCAGTACTCAGTGCTAATGTCTATACTGTACTCGACGAAACATGGCGGTAGCGGTCATGACTCATTGACTCCCTGTCAAAAACTTGTAATTTTCTATATAATATAAACCACGATTGATAATGGAGTGTCAGATGTTGTCAATCGCGGCTTTGTATAGAAAATGACAAGTTTTTGACAGGGAGTCAATGACCGCTACCGCCATGTTTCGCCGAGTACAGTATAAATTACTTTACAAAATACTAAGGGCGTGTTTCACCACTTCCTGATAAAGTGCCGGATAGGCTATCCACAACTTATTCGACAGATTCTCCATACTCTATCTGTCAAGTTAAGTGGCCTATCCGGCACTTAACAGGAAGTGGTGAAACAGTCCCTAAATTAAATAAACAAGCAAATGAAAATATTACAATTAATTGTAATTATAATTCGTAAAACTATTTTACTAATTTAGTGAATTAATTATAAATTAACTCAAATATTATCGCTACAGAATGTACTATGTTTGAAGCAAAATGTATTTTTATTTGATTCAAAATTCGTCCAAAACTATTTCATTAGAGAGCGAAACAAAATTTGATCATTTGAAACTCGCAGCGTCGCCATTCGCCGCATTTTTGTAACTACATCGTGATTGGATTCCGGAAACACTAATTGAGTTCCGGTTTGATTTAAAATGAATTTGAATGTAGTTCCAAAGCAAAATATAACGCCATAATAACGTTTCATTCTATATAAAATTACTTCTTCAAATACAGAATAATCATTTTTATTTAACCCAAATGGATTTTACTTTGTAACCTATATTGAGACATCGCTCTCTGTATATCTGTACGTATCTATCTGTGTGTTAAATACAATCAAATACAATTTAACGTCAGCAAGCACAAATTTAAAGTAAGCAACGTATATTTAAAAGATTTAGACTTTAGATTTGAGGCAAAAGGTTATTAGGCATTTCCAACAATTTTACAGAGAAGGCATTTTTGTTATTGTTGAACAGACGGGTCACATTAGCATAATGGCGAATTAGCTTCCCCTTCCTCTCTACCGCTCCCCTCCTCCGGGCAAATGGACGGCGGACGGGACAAATTGGCCGCTTAGCTTTGTGTTATAATTTTGGCGGGAAAGGTTTTCAGACGGCCTAAGAGTGGGATTGGAGCACAGATAAAAAGGAACAGAAGTTCAGATTTAATAAGCAAATGGTAGTCTTTGATTTCGTATTTTACATATTTTTCGCTTACATGACATAAGGCTATTAGTGCAATTAAATTGAGAACTATCGCTATGTAGCGGTCTCTCTGTACGAAAGTTTAAACTTTAAAGAAAAAACATAGACACACAGAACAAAAGAAGTAGTGACCGCACGTCCGGTTTACCTATTTTTTCTACCTCGGTCTTTTCCCTAATTCTATATTTCAGAGGGCTAATTCTCGTACCTCGAATCTCAAAATAAATGAAAAGCGGGGATTCGAAATTGAACCACAGCTGATGCGTAGGCGATGTTATACTATTATTTTATTTTGTTATCATTAGTAAAACATCTCTGATACTACGGGCTAGTGTAGGCGTTCAAAACGAAAAACGAAATGGCGAGTTAACATTTTATGTTATTTATTTTGCCGACCTACGTTACTCCAAAAATTAAAATAATCTTTTTATTTATTATTACAGTGAAAATTTCAAGTTAGGTAGGCAAAAATAAGTTTTAAATATCACGTACGTACTCCTGAACAAACAAATCTGAAAATAGGTCTAAGTATTTCAAACACTTCATTAATTTATAAAATTACCTAGGAATTGACAATTCTATTTATTATTTATACCTAGGTATTGATTATCACGCCACCTACCAGCCAGAACTTCTGTTTCGTTTTGGATGATAAGCAAAGTATAAGTTTAAAACAGAGAAATGAGAGAAGTATTCAGATTTCAGGCCTTAAGCACCTGCTCTAAATTTGATACCAGCTCTATGACTTGTACAGTGAGAGTATAAAGTCGTGTAGCCGGCCACGTGAGGCTGTTGTTTATGGGCTATTGTGTGGTGCACTGTACACGCACACCACGTGTCGAGTCACACGGTCACATACTCACATAATACCTGGCACACAATAATAAACTGAAGCACTAACTTACTTACACCTCATATTATTAGTGACAGGTGTTCTCCAGCTGTTATTAGATGTTCTACAGTTGTTATTAAAATAGGTACCGGTAAAATGGGGCTATTTGGCAGTGGCGAAGCCTCCATAGAACACGATTCCTACCGGCTTACCTTGGCCAATTTTAATATATACATTTTTTATTATTAATAATTATAGCTTACCCCGCTTCCTACAATTTCATAAAAATAATTCGCCATGTATTTAAAATCACGCAAACGCACACATACCCGTTTTTACGATCGCACTCAGAACGCGTACGTACTGCTCCTCCTGGGGAACTCGCTCAAAACATCGGGAATCCAAACATTTGAAATGTATGAAATTCACGCACACATACACATTACTACTACATGCAAACGACTCGTCGATATTGTCGAACAACAAGCCGATCCCACATAGCCTACCTAGTCTTTATTTGTCATGTGTTAAGGTTTAGTTTCGCATGTTTCGCTTTAAAAGATTTCGTCCAATCACAACAGAGCTAATTGCTGCGGCCGACCGGCGCGTGCTGTCATTTCAATTCACATAAACAATTATATTACGCGCTAATTTGCACTCATTTTGTACTGTTATTATTGTAATATGCAAAATTTTGTTTATTAAGTTAGTGGGCTAGCTTGATTGTAATATTATATAGTTTAAAAGAATCGAAAGTAGTGAAATTTTACTTGCCAAGTGTTGTGTTGTGTTTTTGTTTGTTACATCGTAAAGGTTGGTTTGTTTTACTTACTTTGTAATTTGTCGTGACACGGTTACGTGAGAAATGGCAGCATTAGTACAAATTGACTGTTGTCTTACGGATTACCTATTATATTTTATAATAATATTAAATAACGACGACAGACGACAAATAACAAAATTAAATATTAAGGTACGTATTTCTGCTGATATTTCTTTGCTACTAGCTTTTGCCCGCGATTTCGTCTGCGTGGACTTCAGACAGGTAGCCTATGTTCCTTTCCATGTTTGACATGGGATGCATGCAAAATTTCATCTAAATCCAGTTTTTGCATGATTGAGTAACAAACATCTACACTGGCAAGTCAGGATTCACTTATTTTTGGTGTGTGAGTGTGAGTGACGTGTGCTTAAAACGGGTTTTTTTAAAGCCACTTTTATCATACTCGACATGCACTGTTCATATAATACCAGTGATGTCATGTATGGTGAAGGTGGTGAATACTAACAACACTAACACTGCATGCAACGCACACAATGCAAGCAAAGCACCCTAGTAGTTATGGGAAAGGTAAACTAACACACTTAATACAGGTATGTAATTTATTGCACGTTTTTTTTACAAGAATTGAAATTTTGCTTATTCACGAGTTAGCCGTTTTTTGGTCCGGCTTTACCTTTATTTTTTTTCACCCCACGCCACTGCATTTGGTACAACATTTTGTGAAAAATTATTATTATAACGAACTAAGTACAGGTAACTGTACTTTAATGATTACTACTAACACATCTCACCGGTAACTTCCCATACTGGTACATATTAAACGTATATTCATTCAAATCACGAAGCTACCCTTATTCAAAGGTGCCGTTCCAAATATCGCAATAGTGGGGCTTTTCGAAATTTGACACAAAATAACTACATTTTAAAATATTCTGGCTTTGTTTCTATTTATCTCATCAGGCGATTGTTGGAACAATAACACTTCACATTACTACGTACATACTAACACTGCAAATACATATTTTTCATACTAAACATTTTTATAAAGATATGGTGGTGCTAAATTTGGGGTTATTTGGAATAAATATAGCGATTGCTTTATAGTTTTTGTGAAGTATGTGGGGTATATTTGGAACAATTTAAGGGGAATTAGTACTAGTACATTTTCTTACATATGTACGCACTATGTTCATAAAACTGAAACAAAATGCAACCTACCCTTAAATACTCGAAAATTGCATTTGGGGTTATTTGGTACACCATATCTATTATCTTAGTAATACTATCACCAGCCTCGAAAGGTGCTATTTGAAATTTTGTTCCGAATAACCCCAAAACGGTTTCAAAAAGTCCCAATTTATAAAACAAAATAGATATAGCGATGTAAAAACGTTAGGAAACGCCGGTATAAATCATTAGAATCATAATAAAACGTACGATATGTGACAAATCTCATATTTATCTTACATCCAAAAACTTCTCGTAACACACCAAAAGTAGGCCACACATAAATAAGTTCAATTTTGACGATTTTTTCTAAATAAGTTAAGTTTTGCAGTACTCACAATAGTTTCATTACCTCCAAATATCGTCCCCCACTACAGTTTTAGTTGAAGTATTGCCAGACGAAAAAAAATGTAATACTTACCAGTAAAACAAAAGTTATAAATTACCAAATCTTTTATTTTATTTTTTTTAAATAGCCCCATGGTTTCCAAAAAGCCCCAACTTACGTAATTAAATTTGAGGTACATAATTAAGTTTATTATATCTACTAGCTGTAGGTAATACTCAGCAGATGTTGAGTAAGAAACATTTATGAATGGCCTTCAAATTTGTAGATAGAGTTTATAAATTGCTTGTAAGTATTAAACTCATTGATATACTTATACTTACAATAATATGAATCTGTAGAAACAATTCATTTAAATAATATTATGTCTTTTATAAAGTTTAAAATTAGACTATGACCTATGTTATTGACCTTCAAAATTCATCAAGCATTTCCATCACTTGTCGGACACAGGCGGGGAGAGGGCGGAGGGGGGGGGGAGTGAACTCTCGGTCGAGGCTCGATTAAGACATCCGTGTTTAGTGTTTACTCTCATAGCACTCGGCGATCCTGATTAATAGCAAATACGAACATAAACCTATATTAGCCAAGGAGTATTTTAGTAACGTTAGTAACATAATATTATATAGTGCTTACCTATATATAGTGTTTACTTTGTAATAACAACAAAGAACAATTATTGTACTCCAGGTCCTAACACAGGGCAACCTACTACCTATTATAATAAGGGCACCTGCGGACTCTCCTGCTATAAAATTTTATGGCTTCATCTTAATAATTATTGTATGAAGTACAAATACTTTTGTAATGTGAGGGAATTCAATAAGGAATATTTAAAGAAACGGTATATTCTTTTACTTAAAAAGGATCTAGGCCAGAGTACACTCAACATAATAATTTAATTTTGTGAATAAACGAATATTTTCCTGCGACCCCATTTGTAATCATTACCATACACGTATTTTATACGACAATAAAGTTATTAAGTAGCGGACATAAAAGTTAACATAACAATAATCGTAAAAAGGCCGGACAATTTCCGAGCTGCAGCAAAAACGTTGCCAAATCGCATAAAAATAAGTGCGGCCTGGCGCGGTGTGCCCGCTCTGTACTGGCGGACATTAGCTGCTAATTACACACCGTTCACAGTTATTATCCCTCTGACATGACCGTTATGTCGGTTACACAAGGATTAATATTAAAGAAACCCAGAGGTAAAATACACTAAAAAAACTGTAGCGAAGTTTTCACTTGTGGAGAACCTTCATGTAAAATTAGGTCAAACAATGCATTAGAGTTGAGCGTAGACTTTTGTATCATAATTGTTTGATCAAACTAAGTTGATTAAAATAGCTCAGACTTTTAAACTCATATTACTTTACAGAATTTTGTTTGTGGAAAACACTATACGAGTAAATGAGTTTATGAGCTGACCTAATTTGTTCAAAATTAAGGATTTTCGTTAAAATCAGCACAATATATTGTATACTGTATTATAATACAGTATACATGACGATGATATGCATAACGATGCAAAAAAAATAATGTTTTGAGTACCGTGACGGTACTCAAACATTAAAAGTTTGAGAAAGTATTAATTGTTTATAGAATTCAATTAATTATAGTTTTTTGGTTTTATACAATATTGAACCCCAAAATTGAAATTAAAATAATATTCAGATGTTTCTGTTATAGTTAAAACCCACACTTTATTTTTTTCGCTCGATATCCCGTTATTATTCATATATTGCGTCCGTCTGTATTAATTAAAATATATTTTATTGCGAAATTTTTTCCATTGTATTAAAAAGTAAGTTTTTCATGATTAAAAAAAACGGTTGTCTGTAAAGTCGGTTTACTGACGATAGTTGAACGTGACAACGTGCCTCTTTGTCGCTCGTTCCGCGCTCTCGCTTGCACTTCAAGCCTTATATGGAACGCCTCAGAGTGAGGTAACGCCGCATGAGTCATGTTTTTTCGTGCGTGCAGCCGGCTCCATCGAATTATAAGACGTTGTCACGTCAAAAATTGACGTGTATTCTAAATAATTTGGACCAAAAGTTTGTTTTGTTCCTGCAATCTGTGAAAAAAATCCTATTTTGTAAAATTTACTTATCATAAAAAAAAAACTTTTTTTAATGATAATGGAAAGATAATACATTAAACCACGATACATCATAATATATTACTACTCCCTATTAAAATCGTCAGAATATCAAATTATACATAATATTATTATTGCTTTAACGTAAGTAGAATCCTGGCGATTCCTATGGAAAGAAATAATAAGATGTATCTTGTGTTTGTGCTATAGTGCTGCATCACGCAGAAACACCCGTAAGATATGATTCTCCAGAGAAAGTGTTGCATGAATATTATAATGTAATACACCGAACAAATGAACACGACCGAGGTAATCTAAATTTTTATTCCTAAGTCTAATAAATAGCTGATGAGATAAAATTATTAATGAAACTTTAAAATAGAATTCTTAATTTAATATAGCACATTCGAGACTAATAAAACCACTAAAATAGTATCTAGGTTACATACTCCAAACCTTTTATGATGAAAATAGACTAAGTTCGAATTACTGAAATAAAAGACCTATTTTCAGATTTGACTTCCAAAAATTGCTTTAGATTGAGGCTGAAGCTTTATGGTTGATTTCACGAGAGAAAACCTAATAAGTTTCGAGATAATAATAATAATTTTTTGATATTCTATTTGCCACCCTGGTGCAGGTACGTAGGGTCTATCGTTTCAAATAGGCATATTATCGTGACACATGACTGCTATATCGTGACATTTGACAGGATAGACCCTAAGGCTACATAGCGGCATCTGGTGGCAATTAGAATATCAAAAACTCTCAGGATTGTATTGTTTAAGGCGGGATTATAGGCAACTGACATTTTAGAATTTGCGGAAAACAAGCTCAATAGATGGCGCTCGATAGGTACATTTATTTTTGCTATGGGTCCCAACAAAATTAGAATGAAAAATAGTAGTGAACAAGACTTATATTATGCCAACTTTCCAATAAACCAGTAGGTAAATTACACCAGATTGTCGTGAGTAAAAAATTAATAATTGCATAAAATGTAAAATTTCTTTGCTCTCTACTTTTAAGTGTCGTCGTGATTTTTATTCACAAAATATCATGTTTTTGATAAAATCAAATAAGGTTTAAAGGTTTTTCATTTCGATTAATATTATTTTTTGTGTAAAGAATGGAATTCACATGTTCGATAAAATTGTAGTTTAACATAATATCGTATCAAAATCATGGTGTATCTATGAATTTGGATCTATCCGCTTGATAATATTATTTTTACGATTTTACTCCAGTGCTAATAATCAGGGAGCCCTAGAATATTTTTTTTTTACTACTAACAAGCTAATTCTTGTGAGTAGCTTCATTTTGATAAGACAAACAACTTTTTTATCTGCGAAAAATCTTCCGTTTTAGGGTACCGTAGTCAACCAAGTTTTGTTGATTTCAGAACCCTAAAACGAAACCCTAACCAGCTGATTTTTTGTATATTGGTAGGTTAATAGTTATATAATTTAAGAGTAAGATTGTTCTATAAATTGAACAATCCATAATTTAGGACCATCAAATCAAATTATGAAATCCTTTCTATCTCTGTTAGCTACCACTTTCAAGATTTTTTCGCAAATAAAGAAGTTGTTTGTCTTATCAAAATAAAGCTACTCACAAAAAATCGGTTGTCTGTAAAGTCGGTTTACTGACGATAGTTGAACGTGACAACGTCATAGCCTTAACCCCCCAGTTCCGGGAAAAATCTATGCAAAAAAGTTGGCAAGTCAATGTGCAAAAAAAATGGCGCCCGGCCTACCCTTTTTGTAAAATTAATGTAATATTACAAAGAGGGTAGGCCGGGCCTTTGTAAAATTAATATAATACAATCCATATTTTATGTTTGTGTGAACTACATTATAATATATGTTAAATTTTCTATCTATCAAGCCATCATAATATAGTATTTAGTCCGATGTTACTCAATTATAAACTTTCGAAACTATAATTATTGACTTGTTCAGAAGAAATAAACGAATACTGTATTCTTCATATATTAAGTCATACCTTGACACGTAAGAAATAGAGCACAATTTTGAATAGCCGAAATAATACTAATATCTCACAGGTTGTTTATTTATTTTTCATTCAGAGTGTGGTCAATGTATCAAAGGTCATAACTAACCAAACTTCTTCATACAAAAGTATTCTCTAAGTCATCGAAATACGTAATATAATCGAAACAAAGAGCGCGGCCCAGGTGGGCCTTACGGTTGTTGAGAGACTTGAAAGTGTAAATGGAACGCCTCAGAGCTGTCAGCGAGGTAACGCCGCATGAACTGTCATGTTTTTCGAGCGCGCCCATATCGAATTATAAGACGTTATCACGTCAAAAATTAGCTTGTTAGTAATAAAAAAAAATGTTCTAGGGCTCCTTGACTATAAGATGTTATATCTTTCTATTGCTATGGATTGGACATGTTCGATAAAATTGTTGTTTAACATAATAATATAATTATCATTTTACAATGTTTTAACACATCCCTCAAAGTGTGTCTCTGTGTTGAGGCACTCTGTTCATGCTCTGTTCATTATTATCCGACTTAGCTGTGATATTTGCACTTATGACTTTCAAACCTACCAAAAACATATAAATGATCGTTTGGCGAATGTAAATTATCAAATATATATCAATAAGATACCTAATAAGGTAGTCTCTCACCAAATATTAGGTTACAAAACAATATTGTAATATTTGTAAACCAAACATATTGCCTATGTTCTGAAATAAAACCCAGTTTACTTACCAGTGATCAAGACGTCATCTTACGACGCCGCACTGTATTGTACTGGTATTCCACTAGTAAGACAAGTGTAACGTATTATAATCACATCACAATAAACACGTTTAAGTACGACAATGCACTGGCAAATATTTCGAAACGAATCAATAGTATGGGATCACGGCGATTCTAGGCCTAAGGAGCTCTGGCCAGTATACTGGGGTATATTTGTGAACATACTCTAGTTTTTCTGTAATAGACAATCAGTCACTGAAAGACAGATTTCACTGATGTCATTCAATTATTATCCATCAAAACGCCTGTGGAATTGTTGTGGCAAATATTGAAAGCAGGCGTTGCATTCGAAAATCAATAAATCGTTCGAATTTGTGATCAAAACGATTTATCTTTATTATTGTTATTATATGTCAAAAACGAAGCTGACCCTAACCTTCGAAATCATAATTTAAACATTTTTGTATAAAAATATTTTTTCCTGCGTTTATTTTCGCTGAATTGTAGTCGAAATAAAATTTTGAAAGGAGCATTCTTTATTACTCTTTTTTAGTGGTAAATGGATTTAAATCAAAATTCTAAGCTGACTGGGGCCTTGGTAAGGAATGTAACAAACCTACAAAAAATGTTTAAATGCTTATAATTACTTCTGGTCAAAGTTCTAGTGAAAATAAAAACATGAAATTTCACTAGTCCTCGTTATATGCGGCCTTAATCAGAGAAATCAAATAGCTGTCATTGTAGTGAAACGGCACTATCAGCATTATTTTGAACCGCTAAAACAGTACTGTAGAGCTGTAGTAAATAGTAATGTCGAGGCTAGCCATTCATCTGTATAGTGCTAATACAGTATGTCAAGACGTTAACATCACATATCACGAGGGATCTAGTAGTCCATTACTCCGATGAGGGGTTACAGGTCGAAAGCGCTCGGGGGAGCAGGGGGCTTGTATCACAAGGGGTCCAGGGGTATAAGGGGGTGCAACAATGTCGGATTCGCGCGGAATGCAATATCGTTATCCGCATACGAATAATTCCATCAGCTGTAACGAGACCGCCGCACGTACTGTGCGTCCAGATTGCGGCTTGTTCGGATTTGTGCCTCAGTTACTGTACATGTTCACTACAGTGTATTCGGTGAGCAGAACGTTATTCCCGATTATTCAGATCGTAGTTGGTCCATATACAGCATCGTCGACGAAAATCTAAAGCGAGTAAACTAGAAGACAATATTCTGGAAAGTCTGACATCGAAGATTTGAGAAAGATATTACAACTAGATGACGCCCGCAACTCCGTTGCGCCAAAATTCGTTTATCGTGCGGGAACCGTACATTTTTCCGGGTTAAAAAGTATCCTATGTCCTTCCTCGGGACTCAAAGTATCTCCATACAGAATTTCAGCAAAATCGGTTCAGCGGTTTGGGCGTGAAGAGGTAACAGACAGACAGACAGACAGACAGACAGACAGACAGACAGACAGACAGACAGACAGACAGACAGACAGACAGACAAACAGACAGACAGACAGACAGACAGACAGACAGACAGACAGACGGACAGACAGACAGACAGACAAACTTTCGCATTTACAATATTAGTATGGAAGTATGGATAGAAAAGTTTATTCAATTTATGTTTTTAAGTAACCTTTTTGTACTTCAATTTCATTACTTTTTATAAAATGAAATGTATCTTTTTGATGCTAACATAATTATAAATATAAGATTTCGTCACCTTCAGACGTCTCAGATAAATAATTATTTATAGTTTGATATTGAATATCAATTATACACAGATTTCGTTTTTAAATAATAATTTAAACTTTCATTTGATGACATCACTTTGTGCATTTCGATCAAATGTATCTAAGTAAAGAAAAAAATTATTATATTCTATATACGTACTGCTTAAAACTGCATCGCCGTCCAAAATGCAATGATGAACATTTGTTCAACTTTTTATTATAAAAATTGTTATATTATGTACGACAACTAAATTCTTGTTTAAAATAAGTATCTACGATCTATTCACACAATTTCATACGCTATGAAACTACTAATTCTAAAAGGTAAAACATACTTTGGTCCATTTAAAAAGGGTAAAAAGATTGTCAAAGAACCTTTACGTTCATAAAGTAAACAAAGGCAAAGCACACTTTCGGCTTGCTCGGTGCATTTTGCAGACAACACTCGTTATTCTAGAATCTAGATTATACTTTAATTGCAGATTTTATAAAATGGACCTAATTTTATTATGGTACAATTTGCATTGATCATCAACATCATGAGATTATCCGAGAAGACGAATTTTAACCATAAAGTAATCTAGTAATGAGTAATTTGATCGTACAACTGTTGTACTTTCCTAAGCCCTAATCCCTAGTGCATGGTTGCGGTCTACGAGGGCTGCTATTTATGTATCCGGAATTAAAAAAAGAAACAAACATATATCATTTAATATGGTTTTATTGCTTTTCAAAATATTCGCCGCGATGATCGACACACTTTTGCATACGCTGGAACCAATTTTCATAGCACTTTTTCCATTCTGATTGAGGTATCTCCAAAACGTGCATTTTGAACGCATCAACAGCCTCTTCGTGGCTCGAAAAACGTTGACCACGTAATTTGTTCTTCGCGTATGGAAATAAAAAGAAATCGTTAGGTGCCAAATCAGGGCTGTACGGCGGATGACCAGTCAATTCGATCTTTTGACCCTCCAAAAACTGAGTTGTTTCAGCTGAGGTGTGACAGCTAGCATTGTCGTGATGTAATATGATTCTGCGTTGTCGGTTGTCCTTTCTACTTTTTGCACGAGTAACTTTTGTTGGTTTCGGCTCATCTTGGAACACCCACACCGTTGACTGTTGTTTAGTTTCGGGGTCATATGCATAGATCCAAGATTCATCACCTGCGTAGATATTATAAACGGCTTTTGACGTACCACGGTTGTATTTTTTTATCATTTTTTTGCACCAATCGACACGAGCCCGTTTTTGATCGATTGTCAAGTTGTGCGGAATCCAACGCGAACGTATTTTTTTTACAGCCAAATGTTCGTGTAATATCTTATGTATGCTCGTCATACTTATGCCTAAGGACGCCTCTATCTCGCGATATGTAACATGACGATCACGCATTATTAGTTCCCGCACAGCATCTATATTTTGTGGGACAACAGCTGTTTTTGGGCGACCTTCTTTATTTTCATCCGTGAGCATAGACCGCCCACGATTAAACTCACTGTACCAGTGATAAACAGTGGTTTTTGATGGTGCTTCATCTCCAAAAGTTGCGGTGAGTTGAATAAAGCACTGTTGTTGATTTAGCCCACGCCGAAAATCGTAGTAAATCATTACACGAAAATGTTCACGCGTTAAATCCATGGCAAATGAAGACACGCAATTTTCAAAATGACGCCACAATGGAAAAATAATTGACAGTCACATGAAACAAAATGTATTCTTCAACCAAAGAGTTCTATTTTCAAATGTTGTAATTACTTTTTAAATATTGTTCTTGTAAGTGGCCAGTTCCGGATACATAAATAGCAGCCCTCGTAGGCGAGTACTTTGTAGATTTTATTACAGGAGCGTCGCAGGACCACAAATTCTATAATAAACTTACATTTTGGATATCCCTCATTTATTATTATAATAAAACTACTTTTACGTCCATTTTAATATTAAAGGCCGGCTGCGGGCGCTTTACGCCGGTTTTATGTTGCATTCATATTAAAAGTTTTTGATGAGAATTCAAATAATATTTTAAAAAAATAACACCGACTTCAAAATTCTCTATTTCAAAAAGTACTTATCTGATTTTGATGAAACTTGCAATACTCCCTAAGTTGAACAATATACCTAGTACATACATAGGTACACTTTTGAGAGGCACATTTATTAAGACGTTGATATAGATTATAGACTAACATAATATACGAAAACTGGGCAGTTCGAAATATTACACACACACGGAAATTGGACGATTCCATTATCGCGGGTGCAACATTTTGACGCACTTAAAGCGTCCTACAGACAAAATAAATCATATTTATTAATAAATTATCTTTTGAAGGGATACATTTTAACTAGTTCAATCATAAATTGTAAATGAAAACTAAAATTAAATCTAAGAAAAGCCACAAAACATGTTTGAAGTACCATCTCGGTGCAACCATATTGGTCCTCAATTAAGAACTCGGACGAGTTCATTTGAGAATACTGCTAATTGTGGAACTTTTAGTAATTTATTAAACGATATTTCAAAAGTGTATAAGACAAAGAAATGATTTAACTAGATACAATTAATTTAAGTAATTAGTACTAGGAATTATTAACAATTTTCACGATCGCGGGTGCAACGAGTCTACAGAAATTGAATTTACTCATAAGTCTGCGACTAATTTCTACATTTTTGATAGCAATACATAATATTATTATTAAATTATAATAATACTATTTAAAATTTAATTATTTTTTAACTATCAGTCGTTCATCGATCTGAGAAAAGAAATCGTCTAAATCATAAAAACCATTACTTAAATAATGTAACTTAAGCAAACCTTTTTCGATGTATTGTTATAAAACCGAACTACATCAAACCTTTAATTCAAAATTAATATCTATAATTTAAAAGAATGTGGGAGAATTATAAGTAAAATATTTTTTTTCAAAGAAAAATATTAAATATTTATGATTTTTCCTGTGATTTGTAGCATTTCTTCTAAAATATTTAAAAATAAAAGAATACAAATCATCATTTTGAAACGTATGTTTAGTAATACATGAAATATTTAGAAAATATAAAACACGATATTGTGACTCTATTCAATTTTTTATAAATCTTGTAATTACGTGTAAAGTATTGATAACAAATATAATCTAACGTTATTGTTTACCTTAATAATATTAAATAAGACGAAAATCACTAGAATAGTCAAAAAATAATTTGATGCATTTCCAATTGTACTGCTTCGATCGCGGGCGCAACCACAAACAAAAATAATAAAATAGTTTGTTCCAATGATTAATTCTAATTTCCCTCACATTTCTCCTTACTTTTACAAAGTTTTAAATTATTAACAACATAATATTTTGGCGAGAAAACTAAACTTTTGTACCTTTTTTATCGCGGGTGCAACAATGGCAATTTTTCTTTAACCCATCAGTCGTGGCAAAACGAGACACAATAGTTTTTTCATTGTTATCGCGGCCGGATGTGGCCGCTTGGGGCTTCATGAATTAATAATGTTTGAAAACTATTTCAAAATTGTTGTTTTTTGCACCGAAATAGAAACTTATGTTATACAGTAAATATTATGTAATGAAATTCAACTTTGAGCTAGTGATTTAGAGTAAAAATGATCATGTGTGGCATAAGCAGTTTTTCTCGCGCCGTTAGATGTATCTCACTTCAAAATGCTCTAAAACATTCAAATTACAATTTTTACTCACAAAAGTTCTTTTGCTAGTAAATATACATCTTTTTATTTATAATTCAATAAAAAAATGTAACAAATGCTATACTTTAAAAATTCGTGTTGAGGGTCGTCTCTAGCGGAATCGCCCGATTGATAACCTCCTTTTTCACGTAGTCGGTTAAAATACGCAGACTCAAACGGGCTGAGTCAACAAGGCGGAGATACCGAATACCGTCCGAAAAGTCGTCAGCGTTTGAAACAAACGGCTCGTTAAAAAAATAATTTGCCAAATTTTCTTTTGAGATCCCCCGGAATACGTAATTGTTCGTTTTTGTTGCCTGTGCGAAAGAAATTAGATTTGCAACCCCAAAATGGTTTTTGAGAGTTTCCCAGCCGCGTAACGTTGCTTTCGTCTTACAAAGTGACTTGAATTTTTAAATTCTCGGGGCCTTTAAAGAACTTTTGTTACGGCTACCACTTATTCGAAACAATTTGATTTCCATCTTTATCTATAAAAATAGATTTAACCGCCCAAATCGCTTTTGGATATAAAAATATCACGGCAATAAAATTATACTGCCTTGAAAACTACGGTTGGAAAGCCAAAAGTACTATACAAGCTTATAAGTATTAACGTAGAGTATAGGGGCGTCCACAAATTACGTGAGGTGTTTAGGGGGGAAGGGGTGCAGTCAAATCTCATCTCAACAAAATGATAAGTACCATTTTGGTCCATTTCATCCAGATTGTACGTATGCCGTAAGCCGTAAGCCAAAAGTCATCGTGATGTGCCGATCGTGGACAGACTGCGGAACCATTTGGCCTGCTAATGTCTGTATTTCCGATAGGGGGCGTCCACAAATTACGTGAGGTGTTTTTTTGAATTTTTTGACCCCCCTTCCCCCCTGGTGAGATTTCATGAGATTTTATTCAACCCAAATTTCACGTGAGATTTTTCAAAATGTGGGTTTCTTACGTAAACGTTTGGTTTCATGGTCAGTAGATTTTCTTTCAAACAAATTTGTGAATGATCTTAATCGTATAACGATTACGCTTACGATTGAATCTTAATTCAATCGTAAGCGTTCCAACCCAAATTTCACGTGAAAAATCTCACGTGAAATTTGGGTTGAATAAAATCTCATGAAATCTCACCAGGGGGGAAGGGGGGTCAAAAAATTCAAAAAAACACCTCACGTAATTTGTGGACGCCCCCTATCGGAAATACAGACATTAGCAGGCCAAATGGTTCCGCAGTCTGTCCACGATCGGCACATCACGATGACTTTTGGCTTCCAACACCGAACCCTGCAGCGAGTAAGCCTTGTCATGCAATTATGGCTTATCACACTGAATTGTTATGTTTACAATTTTCTGCCTGCCAAGTTTTAAGTTCATTAAATGTTAATATTATACTTAGCTATAAATTAGTAGTTGCTGTCTAAGGCCGGCCTCACAAAGCCGGAATTTCATAATCGGAAATTCATATTATTATTCAGAAAGACAGGAATACCATACAATATCAGTACGCTCCACACACATACTGATTTTTTCAGATTATGAGTTTCATAGATCGATCTGTAAGAATATGAATTTCCGATTATGAAATTCCGGCTATGTGAGGCCAGCCTAAGGGCTCCCGCACACGGGCCACCGGCCACAACCACAAAACGCCGCTACCGCAAGGCATATTTCCTGTAGTTTTCATACATTTTTTGACGCCGGTGGCCGCCACACGCTACAACGATTCACTTTACGACCAATAGACTAGCTTAAAACGGCGTTTGTGGCTGTCGCGTGTGGCCCGTGTGCGGCGACACTAAGGTGAAACGCAAAAATTAGAAACTAGAGTAGATTAATCTTGACAGACAATTAATATTCTTAATATTAAGTATACAATACAATAAACATTCCATAGCTGATCGTAATAATGTTAATTTCTTTATTTTCCGTCCTCCTAATGTATTAAATACATAACATAATATTGAATATTTACCTAAATATATTTCAAATTACTGTCACAATTTGTACGAGTATTAAAGAGTTTCGTCTTCCCTTTAATTTACAATATAGACATGAGAATCTCATTTTACCAGCCAAAGGCTCTGTGTAAACCCGACGCGACGCAAGCTGCGCAAGGTGACTCCTTTTGTTCCATAAACGAAGCCTAATGTCTTTCAATTTGTACAAATGTTACCAGCTTTTTTAATGTTTAACGTGTACCTAACAAAACATCGAAATTTTACCTTGTCGCCCCACATGACAGGCATCGCCTAGTGTAAGAATCTAACTATCGCCTTATGTAAAATTCTTGGTTAATTGTATTTGTATTAATTGTAAAAAATAAAACTGCCGATAAACATAAGAATTTAACGTGTTTTAAAAGCAACTAATTTGCGAAGTTTGCATCGAGAGACGAGACATTACTTACAAGTGCAAACGTAAAATTGACTACTAAATATAATTGCTAAAGCCATGTTCAAATTAACCAATCAAAGTCTTTCAAATCATGCGCTCCGATGAAACCGTATTAGTTCGGGATTCGGACCGGCCAGTTTTCATCGTTAACCGAAATCTAAAAATTGAGGTGTACGTTATAGATGTGGATATTTTGGGTACTCGGGCTATTGGACCCAAAAAAATTGGACCCATTGGGTCCAATGACTAGATATGAATTTTTAACATATTTTCATCTAGCGATTGGACCCACTTTTATGATCCATTGTTTTCTGGCAAGAAATTTTGAAGTAGGGTTGGCACAAAAATAATCAGTTATAACCATAATGCTAAGTACTCACATACGGTTTTGCTCGATCGAGCAATAACGTCGAGCAAAACCCGCGGCTCGGTCTTTCGTCCACACATTCAGCATTGCTCGATAGTTTTACTCTAAATCGATATATTTCATTCCATCAATCCGGCTCGATCCGGTTCCATCAATCCTTCGAGCGGCTCGATGCGAGCCTTCGAGCTGTCAGTTTTGCGGTCCACACAGTAATTATTACTCGATTTGGAGTAAAACTATCGAGCAAAACCGTATGTGAGTACTTAGCATAATATTATTTTGTATATTTAAAAATTAGAACACTCTCATTAACTTGTATTATAATTATTACTATTATGTACCTAAATCTACTGCGTCGAATTATGTTTTAAAAATACTTGATTTATTATTATTATTAGTATAAAAAAATTAAAAAAAAAACTGTTAAAACTACATATTTTTATATTATAACCACAGAATTTACTTAACGTTGTTACGTTAATCCTTACATGTTATCTTAGGATTATTTTTGTTAAAAAAATGTAATATTATTAAAAACTAGAAAAAATAAGGTATGGAAAGTATTACTCATACTTTAATAATTATGATATTATTACATACTTAATAATATTATTTGAGTGACCTACTGGCAATTCTAATGTTTTTAAACCTATTAAATTATGTTATTATTAACAATAACTAATTCATAATTACAAGGTACACCTAAGAAGTTATTTTATAATAAAACCTGTGATTTTATTTGATAGAAAAAAATTACCTACTTTAGTTTTATTTCAATGTTTTTAAACAAAAGAAGTACGAAGAATCTTATGTTATTAGTTTTAAAACTAATACTTAATATTAATATTATTGACCAAATATTGATTTATTTTCTATTATTTTTACCAATTGTTTGAAGTTTTAATTTGTCTTGAGCCTTGACCGATCTCAATAAATAGTTTCATACAAAGTAATTATTTTGTTTTTTATTCTAATCTACAACTTTTTTGCTGGCCCTACGGACATAAACCCGACAGTCATAAAAAATAATTACTTGGGTCCAATCGCTACATCAAAAAATGTTAAAAATTCATATCTAGTCATTGGACCCACTGAGTCCAATTTTTATGGGTCCAATAGCCCGAGTACTCGATATTTTCATGGACGGACGTCGGACATGTCGCGGACAATTTCCCGCCTCGGTTGGAATTCCCGCGTAATTCTCGTACGCAAATGAAACGGAAACGAAATTCTCGTGCGATCATTGCGTTTTCTAAAGCCCCATACATACGTAAAGAATTATGTGTGCAGACCAGTTTGCGCAGTTTTATCGATCGTGTGTATGAAAAATCGTTGTCGATAATCGTTCGTCGGTGGCAGTTGCAATTTCTATCAGATAAATCGTTGTCGATTACATTTGCACAGTTTTATCGTTACGTGTGGACGGCGATCGCTCAGTTCGGCAGTATTTCACGGAACTTGCTAGTGTGCGCACGTGCACATCGCTTTCACAGAAACATGTCGGAAGACGAAGGAGTTGGACACCGCAAACTACTTCAAGATTTTATAGAAAGCTACAGAAACCTAATCTTTCATAAGGACTTATAGCTTCTCTCATAACAGTGTCTTGTTTCTTTATTAGTATTCATCCTTAAATAGTTATGCCAATCTTGCGGAGCGAATTTCAACTCACATAACAAGTTGGTATGAGAAAATTGCTTCCTTTTCATGAGCCAATCTTTACGATTAAAGACATAACCAGGCCTAATATAGCAAGTGCGTCATATTCTTCAATTGTTAACATTCTTGCGTGAGCTTCTGTGGAGAACTGCCCGATCGACGTCGATATCGGAGCCGTGTGGAGGCACTAGGAACGTTCGATTTATCTACACAGTCTGAAATCGCTACGATAAATCGTTACGTATGTATGAGGCATAACGTTCCGGATTTTTCACGAGCAATTGTTAGCAAAAAAAACAAAAATCTGGCTCTTTTGAGCCTATGTCATGTAGGTTTTGCACATGAAAATAGAAAACAAAAATATAAACATTTGTGATTTCAAACGTATTTTTCTTATTAGGTAGGTAATTATTATTATTCTAGAATATTCTAGAACTACCTATCTTTATCTCTAATTATACCGTACTTTTTTTTAAACTAACTGATTCACGTTACTCAGTTGCGCCAAAATTCGTTTATAACGCGGGAACCGTACATTTTCCTGGTTTAAAAAGTGTCCTTAGATGTCCTTTCTCGGGACTCAAAGTATCTGCATACCCAGTGTTTCTAATTTAATATGTATAATTAAAACACTATTTATTAGAAGAAATATAGGTTTTATTCTTTAGCACAGAGTGGTGTACAAAAGCGAGAGAGACATGACAAGTATGATAGACAACTAACATGACATTTGACATTACAATCGCGTTCATAAACTATGTTCGGGAACATCTCCCTTTCTTTACAAAAATAAGCTTAGCATACGTAATCATTTAAATAACTAGGTTTAGTTCTAGTACGAACACTTCTGCTTCTGTGAGGTGGCTCTTCCGAAAGCTGCTCGTGAACGTTTTCATTGATATAGGGCTCCGAAAGCTGACATGGTGTGTACAGATGAAATCCAGCAGCATCACTATGTACAGGAGGGTCAGGAGGTGGTTGCTCAGTAACTGGTACATTAGTTGTTTTATTTTCAGGACACTGATCCCCTGCGAAAGGTTTAATGTGGACCCTGTTTCTTCTATAATCTTTCCCATCAACTGTGACTATGTAAGATCTATCATTAATAACTTTGGTAATAACACCAAAGCTCCACTTTTTATCAACTTCAGGATGTAGCTGAGTGATCACTCTCTGGCCAATAGTTAAAAGGGCTGGTTGTCTACAATGCTTATCTACATTTCTCTTTATCTTCTCTTTTCTTTTTTTAATATTCTCTGCAACCTGAGGGATAACTTGAGGCTTGAGGTGCTGTAGTGTGCAAGGTAGACCGGTACGTGTACGCCTAGAAAACAGTTTCTGTGCTGGGCTGGTGTTATCCATTTCAATTGGAACATTCCTTAAGTGAAGTAGACTATACCACAAATCTTTTTTAGTTTGAAGGCTCTGAACCACTAATTTCTTTGCTATTTTCACAGCTGCTTCAGCCTTGCCATTAGACTCTGGGTGATGAGGCGAAGATGTCACATGTTCTATTCCCCATGCCTGTGTGAAAGATCTAAATTGTTCATTAACAAAATTTGTAGCATTGTCCGTACAGATTCTTTGAGGAATACCATGTCTTGCGAAATTTTTCTTGCATATTTGTACAATTTCTCTGGCAGTAAGTGAAGTTAGGCTGTCTAATTCAAAAAAATCTGAGTAGTGGTCAACAGATACTAAATATCGCAGATCGCCAACTGAGAAAACATCCATAGAAATATATTGAAAAGGATATAGAGGAACATCATGACACACCAGAGTTAATTTCTGTAAACTTGGTGAATGAGCTGCACATATTAAACATTTCTGAATAAAATCCTTTATGTCTGCCGACATGTTTGGCCAGTAAATGTTAGCTCTAGCCAGACGAAGTGTACTTGACACTCCATTGTGAGATACATGTAGTCTATGTATCATTTCACTTTGTAATGATTTCGGAATAACTACTTGATCATTTCGAAATATCAAGCCATCAGAAGTAGATAATTCGTGACTAATCCCATTAAATATTTTCAGAGACTCTGGTAGTGCAGAGATGTATTTAGGGAATCCATACTTTATATATTCTATTAACTTTAACAAAGTATCATCCTTCAATGTTTCTTCCTGAATTTTTTTCAATAACTGATCTGAAATTTTTAAATACTTAATCCTGGATATGTTAGCTATAATTTTGAATACTTTTCTTTCCCTCAACTTAGTTTCCAACTCATAATTCTTATCTATCTCTGATGTGACAGGAGCTCTTGATAAAGTATCTGCAACTTGATTGTCTTTACCTTGAATAAACACCAGATGGACATTGTATTTTTGGAGTGTTAATAACATCATTTGCAGACGTTTTGGAGCGTCTACCAGTGGCTTGTTAACAATATTTATGAGCGGTCGGTGGTCAGTTTTAACAATAGTCCTTGAGCTTCCTGCAATATATTGATTAAATCTGGTACATGCAAAAACTACCGCCAACATCTCTTTTTCTATCTGCGCGTATCTTTTTTCTGTAGAAGTTAAACATCTGGATGCAAAAGAAATTATCTTGTTATCCTGATACATAGCCGCACCAAGTCCAAACTCACTGGCATCACATTCTATAGTTACTTCTTTGTTTACATCAAAATATTGCAAGGTAGGTAAGTTACTAATAAGATTCTTCAAAGCTTGAAACTCTTTTTCTTCTTCATCTGTCCAAACAAATTCTGTATCTCTTTTAGTCAAATTTCTTAGTTTATGTGCATGGAAACTTAGATTATTAATGAACTTGCTGAGGTAGCCCACCATGCCGAGGAATCTAAGCACATCTTTTGCATTTTTTGGTGTAGGCATATTAACTATGGCATCTACTTTGGTTTCATCTACTTTTAGACCTTCATTGGTAAGTACATGGCCATAAAATTTAACAGACTTATGAAGCAACTTAACTTTTTCTCTATTTAATTTACAGTTAACTTTACGTAATCGTTGCAACAATTTCTCAAAATTTTTATTATGGTCTACCGTAGCCTCCTCAATGGTATCTCCCACTCCATATATTAGGATATCATCTGCTATGATTTCAATTCCTTTCAGGTCCTTCAGAAGACTTGTGAGTTGTTGTTGGAATATCTCGGGTGAAACACTGAGGCCAAAGGGTAATCTCTTCCACCTGAAACGGCCAAAAGGGGTCCAAAATGTAGTTAATTTGCTGCTACTTTCATTTAGTTTGCATTGCCAGAAACCTTTTTTTGCATCGACAGTACTGAATATCTTAGCATTTTTCAGGTCAGGTAACATTTCATCCAGGGTATTAAATTGAAAATGGGGTCGTTTCAGCGCCTTATTCAAAGGTATAGGGTCAAGACAAATTCTAAACTTCTCATTTCTATTAACAATCAAAATATTATTAACCCAATCCGTGTGCTGTTTTTCTTTCACAATGATGCCATCTTTTTCCAACTTCTCCAACTCCACTTTCAATTTCTCTCGAAGACAGATTGGAACACGACGAGCCGGTTGTATGCGGGGAGGAACACTTTCATCAATTTCCAAAGAAACTTCGCCAGGAAGACTGCCGTAACCTTCAAATACATCTGCATAACTTTCCAAAATCTTTTTTATGTCAGTATTATGATGAGATGAAATAGTGTCGCAGTACTTAATGAAACCTAGGGCAACACAGGCCTTTTCTGAAAGTAGTGGCTCATGCTTAACATCAACAATATGGAATTTAATTTTAAAGTTTGTGTTCTTTCTTTTACAGGTAAATATGGCAACACCATAATTTGATATAGGAGAGCCATTAAAGCATTTCAACTTCTGAGTAGCTGGAACAAGAGAAGAAAGATTATTTTTGCCAGTTATTTTTTTATACTGCTCGGCTCCCATGACACAAACTTGTGCTCCGGTATCTAAAGTACAATAAATTTTATGCCATTCATTACCCTTTTTAAATAACAAAGGGGCTTCCATATGACCAGATACTTTATTTGCTCGGACCTCTGAAATGTACACGCTGTCGTCCAATGAATCATCTTCTACTTCTACTTCCTTCACCGAAACACATTTCTTCTTACATACAGATTTGAAATGGTTACGACCTCCACAGCCTTCACATCGGGTACCCCAAGCTGGACAAACTTTCTTCTTAAACACATGCATATTACCGCAGAACTTGCACTTTTTAGGTCCTTCTGTAGCTTCCTTCTTCACATGTTTTGATATCTTGTTAACCCCATTAACCTTCTGCAAGTCTGACACATGAGCTGATGCCCTTTCCGCTGAACGGCATATGTTAATAGCAACATCTAAGGTGAGGTTCTCATTCCGCAGCAGTTCTGACATGACTTTGCTGTCTTTAATACCTACTACGATCCGGTCCCGCAGCATTTCTTCCTTGATAGTGTCGGGATAATGGCAAGGTTTTATTAATTTTCTTAAACTGAGCAAAAAATCATCAAAATTTTCGTCCGTGCTCTGGCCTCTAATATTGAAAACATAACGGGAGTGAATAATATTAGTCTTCTTTATGATTTCTTCTTCTATTTTAATGAATATAGATTTTTCTTTCTTTTTGTCTCTCTCTGACAGGTTAAAATCCATGTACTTCTTCATAGCTGCGTTCCCAATGGCATTTAGTAGAATGCCCGCTTTTATTTCGTCTTTCTCGGGGCCCCAATTGTTCATACCAGTGGCTATACAGTAGTTTTCCCATCTGTTCCGAAAAAACTCCATATTCTCGTATGGGTCTCCAGTTTCCACTTCAAGAGGCTGGGGCCAGGGCACGCTTACGCTGGATTTTAAAGTGGATCCGACGGCGGCGTCGCTGGATGGCGCCGACATCCGAGTAATTTGCTGCTGCATCAATTCCATCTGCGTCTCCATAGTACGCATCAATTGCGTCTGCTGCTCCAGCAGACGGATCAGATTTTCGTCAGCCATTTTTATGACACCATGTTTCTAATTTAATATGTATAATTAAAACACTATTTATTAGAAGAAATATAGGTTTTATTCTTTAGCACAGAGTGGTGTACAAAAGCGAGGGAGACATGACAAGTATGATAGACAACTAACATGACATTTGACATTACAATCGCGTTCATAAACTATGTTCGGGAACACCCAGTAAAATCGGTTTAGCTGTATGGGCAGACAGACAGACAGACACACTTTCCCTTTCACATCATGGATGTAAAAGGGGTGGTATTATATTCGGTGGAGGCTGGAGACGGACGTATCGAACAAAAAGTGATAAATAAAGTTTACCCGTGCGTATTGCGTTATTTATCGAAACGTCTCCGACTGACAGACAAAAACTTTTCTCGATCTTCAATTTGTCATTTACGTAGGCTGCCGGCTGCCGCGGTCTCCGCAAAAACCGGGGTTGTGATTTATGGCGACTCGATTACGAGATGTAGCGATCATAATCGACTTTTTTATGGCACTGAAAGGGCGAAGGCCTACGCAGGACACGATGTGCTACATGAAGCCTGAAGGAATATAATATTAACATCTAAATCCATAATGATAATAATATTTTACGAAAATGAAGTTTAAGGATTTTTTTCTCTTCGCGTTTAAGCCGAAACCGGTTTTTTCTATTTAACTACCTACTGATAGTTTTAGTAGATTTCCGGCAATGGACATTGAATGATTTTTTTCGTGGAAAGATTCAGGTCAACAACATCTATTTATTCTAAGCTCATTAATTATTATTATTAAAAATAATATATCTCCAAAAATTATTGCCATCTTAAGGAAAAATTACCTGAAACCTGTCGGAACAGCGCTTTATTGATATTACAGGGGTATTTACTTAAAAAGTAATTTCGACATCGTGATAAAAATGTTGAAATCAAAGCGAACAGGAAATTTCCCGGTGATATGACCGGCACGAGGGGGAGGAGAGGGGGGAGGTGAAAATGGGAAGGTAAATGATTCAACGCCAGCCTTTTGCCTGACTTTTAGTTAAATGCCAGATACATGACTCATTAGCATTATTCATCGGCTTTAGAAGACCGTACAAAAACAGTAAAAGTCGAAATAACAATACGTACGAGTACGTAGAAATACCTACTCCAAATGAAAAGATTTTTTTCGTCACGTAGTAATAAAGAGAATTAAATTTATTGTATCCATACTAATATTATAAATGTGAAAATGTCTCTTATCTGTTTGTTGCGGGCGGGCCTCTTCACCATAGTAATACTATGTCTTCACGGCCAAACCGCTTAACCGATTTTGTTGAATATGATCAGATATATTGAGTCCCGGGTAGAGATGGGCAACGGGTTTATACCCGATGGGTGGAAACGGGTTTAAACCCGAACAAAAACCCAAACAGCGGGTTTTTACTCTCAAACTTATATTTTGTATTCAAACGTCAAAAAATAATCGCCCAAGTGCGAGTTGGACTCGCGTACGAAGGGTTCCGTACTGGTATAGAGCTTAAGTAGACAAAAAATTGTGTTTTTTGTATGGGAGCCCCCCTTAAATATTTACTTTATTTTAATTTTATTAATAATTATTAAAGTACAAATATAATTAAGGATTTTGTGAAAACTTCAAGTGCCTAGCTGTTACCATTATTGATTACGAGCAAACAAGACCAAAAAAATCACATTCCTTGTATAGGAGCCCCCCTAAAATACTAACTTTAGTTCATTTTTAGTATTTCTAGTTATAGCGGCAACAGATATACACAATCTGTGAAAATTTTAGAAGACGTCTAGCTATAGCGGTTCTTGAGATACAGCCTGGAGACAGACAGACAAACGGACAGATATCGAAGTCTCAGTAATAGGGTTCCGTTTTTACCTTTCGGGTACGGAACCTTAAAAATGATTTTTAAAGATTGAAAAAAAAACATGTTATATTTCAGTAAACCTAGTATTATACCTAATATTTTTAGCTGTATCTTGTTTGCCATTAAGGAGGTAAATAAATTAAAGCAAATAAACGTGATTCATATTGTGTTTATATTAGAATTAAATGATTGTAAAAATCGAGGTAAAATAAAATAATTTTATGAAGATGCAGAATCGGTACTTGAAGATTGTCCACAACTAATGAATTCTACAAAACTTGATGTTGTCGCTTCAGTTAGAGACGGTGCGTCCTCTTCGGTTTCTGTTATTTCAACAGGCGAACTTCCATGAAGAGTTTCTTCGCTCATCGGCTCATCTGTCGTCATTTCACTCACCACCTTTCTGTGCAATATGTTCCAGTTGTATGCAAGAAATGTTATTTTAGCAGCTCGTTCCGAAATAAGACGATTACGTCTTATATTATGTATATTTGCTTGGGCACTAAATGTACGTTCTGTTGCTGCAGACGTACATGGTGCCTTAAGTACTCTTAAAGCCACTTTGCTTAATTGTGTCGAACTGCATATTCCTTTCCACCAGGTGACCGGCTCAATGTCTCCTAGAGACCGCCACACAAATTGTTTGCCCCAGAAACACTCTTTGGCTTTGTAATTGGCAAGATCTGGTGTTATATCTAAATTAAGCCTTTGTCCTTCATTATATATAAACTCCATGGCTTCAAGTTCTTGCTCTTGGCTTAGTTCCAAACCTTGTTCTCTAGGGTCAAGCATGTACGCTGCCATATGTATAGGTTTTATACACATACTTGCCCTTAAATCTACCGATATTAAAATGTCACGCTTCTCTTCTTCATTTAACATTGTAATGGAGGGAAGTACAAATTGAAGTTTTGATTTAATATTTTTAAATGTCATGAAAACTTTGCTTATGCAATAATCATTTCCTTCAAGCAGAAATATATATTCTGTTATGGGTTCAATTATTTTTATGGTTTCTTCAATTTAACTTCAATTTAATTCCAAAAGTCTTCATTTAACAATATATTTTTTAAATCTCGGGGGAGGGTTTCGTCAGTTCGTCTACTGCTAAAGTCTGTAAAGCAGCTTTATTATTTTTTAAACTCTTCGTAGCTGTTACTATACTTCCCCAGCGTGTTTTAGCAGGTAGTTTAAGTTTTTCTCCGTACCCCTTAACCTTTATAATTTTTGTAAGCTGCGCGCTAAGTATTTGACTTTTTTTAATAATTTTTATGACATTTACTGCCTCTTCTATGAATTGTTTCAGATTTTCAGATTTTGCACAGTCTTGGCTTAATAAATTTAAAATATGCGCACAACAACCCAGAGAAGTAATAAATGGATATTTGTTTTTAATAATATCAAAAGCTTTTTGCATATTTTTGGCATTATCACCTATGATAACTACAAATTTATTTGTACCATATGTTTTCATAACATGTTCAATTTCACCAGCGATATATTGGCTGGTATGTCGATTAGCTTCAGTATTCAAACTCTTAATGAAAACTGGTTGAGGCTTTGATATTACGAAATTTATGATACCTTCCATGCGTAAATTACTCCAACCGTCGCACTGGAGATGTAGATAATTTGCTGATTGCAATTCTTCACTTAACTCCGTTCGCATCTCATTATAAATTTTATCTAAATATTTGGTAGCCAGTGCTTTCCGAGATGGTATCTTAAATTGCAATTTCTCAAAAAAATTAACCCAGAGTGGGTGCTCGACCATAGACAATGGAGTGGCTGTTACAAAAAGTGCTTTAGAAAATTCCACAGCAAGGTCGCTCTCATTCAAGTTGGACCTATCATCTTCTTGTAAGATACTCGTACTCGGGCCTGGTGTGGGAGGCTGCGATTCAGTACTAATATTACTAGCACTACTACCTTCTTGTACTGCTTGAAAGTTACCAGACGTGCCCGTCTTGCTACACTTAGCCATTAGCAATATCTTCATTTGAGTTTTCACAACTGGTGGACTCTTCAAACAGGCAACAAGATGTTGAGTCATTTTGGCAATGTTACTGTATCGGTATGACTTGTCGCAGAATTTACATCTAACCGATTTGTTGGTAAGCTCGTGATAATGTCGCCATACGCGTTGGTCTTTCGGCCGCCCCATTGAAACTAAAACAAACATAAGGATTTAATCGACATATTCTATGTTCAATCGACTATATTCATCATAATATGACTTTCTTGACTACGCCGCGGAGGTTGCGGGCGCTGGGCAGGGGGCAAAAAAATATTAAATGTGCGGTGTCGGGAGTTATTAAGCTACGTCAACGTTTCGATACTACATTGTTATTGGTCAGACATAAAGCTTGAAAGACATATCAATCCCCTGCAGCTATGAATTCGGAGAAACGGAGAACCAAATCAACATCTGGTTGTAAAGACAATGACTACCTGCTCTTTTTGTTGTAACATTAATTTTTTGCTTTGTTTAGGCCAAACAATGGACTTTTTTACGGTTACGTACCAAAAGGGTAAAAACGGGACCTTATTACTGAGACTGCGATAGTCAATAGTCAATGGTCAAAAAGCATTTATTCCATTATTTGCATAAACTAAATTTGGACATCTGTCTGGATTTCTGTCTGTCTGTCTCCAGGCTGTATCTCAACAACAAAACATTACTTACTTAAATTATAGTTTTGAAAAGGTTTTCGAACGAAGCTTTTGCCATGAAACAAAATCGGTGCTTTAGAATATTATGTACTCCTACATACATAGGCTGCTATTTATGTATCCGGAACTGGCCACTTACAAGAACAATATTTAAAAAGTAATTACAACATTTGAAAATAGAACTCTTTGGTTGAAGAATACATTTTGTTTCATGTGACTGTCAATTATTTTTCCATTGTGGCGTCATTTTGAAAATTGCGTGTCTTCATTTGCCATGGATTTAACGCGTGAACATTTTCGTGCAATGATTTACTACGATTTTCGGCGTGGGCTAAATCAACAACAGTGCTTTATTTAACTCAACGCAACTTTTGGAGATGAAGCACCATCAAAAACCACTGTTTATCACTGGTACAGTGAGTTTAATTGTGGGCGGTCTATGCTTACGGATGAAGGTCGCCCAAAAACAGCTGTTGTCCCACAAAATATAGGTGCTGTGCGGGAACTAATAATGCGTGATCGTCATGTTACATATCGCGAGATAGAGGCGTCCTTAGGCATAAGTATGACGAGTGATGAATCTTGGATCTATGCATATGACCCCGAAACTAAATAACAGTCAACGGTGTGGGTGTTCCAAGATGAGCCGAAACCAACAAAAGTTACTCGTGCAAAAAGTACTGTGAAGCAAATGGTCGCCTGTTTTTTTGGAATTAATGGACATGTGGCTACAGTGCCATTAGAGAATCGTAAAACGGTTAATTCTGAATGGTATACGACCATTTGCTTATCAGAAGTCTTTGAAGAAATAAGAAAGGACAACTGACAACGCAGAATCATATTACATCACGACAATGCTAGCTGTCACACCTCAGCTGAAACAACTCAGTTTTTGGAGGGTCAAAAGATCGAATTGACTGGTCATCCGCCGTACAGCCCTGATTTGGCACCTAACGATTTCTTTTTATTTCTATACGCGAAGAACAAATTACGTGGTCAACGTTTTTCGAGCCGCGAAGAGGCTGTTGATGCGTTCAAAATGCACGTTGTGGAGATACCTCAATCAGAATGGAAAAAGTGCTATATGAAAATTGGTCCCAGCGTATGCAAAAGTGTGTCGATCATCGCGGCGAATATTTTGAAAAGCAATAAAACCATATTAAATGATATATATTTGTTTCTTTTTTTAATTCCAGATACATAAATAGCAGCCCTCGTATTGTATATAGATTAATATGAATTAATTATGATACAACAATATTCTTACCTTGTATGATGTTCCAACGGTGATCAAACTCATAAAACAACAAATTATTGTCAATAATTCCAAATTACGCTCATACAGTCACAGATTTCAAACACATGTATTTCACAATACAAGCAAGTGAATACTGAGTACTGACCAGTGAGTAGTGACCGGGCCCAAGACAATGCAATAGGCTCTCTCATTAGAGAGAGAAAGAGTATACGTGCGATGTAAGTACGACAAAGAGCGGCATACTTTTTTGTGTATAAAATGGTATGAAGTGTTTGAAGACCACACGGGAAAAACGAGGAATGTCAAAACAGTAGAATTAAGAGAAAAACTGTTTTTAAAGTTTGAAAGTCTACATTTCTTTCATTTTAGACTCTTTTAGGTGAAATATTGAAGCAACTTATTACTAGGTTAACAAATGCTTTGCCTGTACATATTTCTAAAACTTGATTTGTTTTAAAAAGTTAAGTTATGGTTCAGAATGAAATTAGTGACTACATTCCATAGCTGAAACCATCGATGTCAATTAACATTCCTGGTTTTTGCTTTGCATTGACATTCACTATTACAGCTCAGTTATAAAAATAACATTACAAATATTTAACATTCCTATGTTACTTTTATAATACATAATAATAATATATTAAACATATATATTTAGCATTTTTTTTAATATTTTGGCCTTAATTTCTTTAAAACAAACAAAGTGTCAAATGACAACGACGGTTTTTAACGTTTGACACGCGGACATAACCGTTTCTTGCCATGGACCAACAAATACAAATTGAACTAGTTATAACAGTTGACTGCGATGATTTTACCCAATTCTCATTTTTGTAATAGAATCTTTCCCTAAAAAGCTAACAGATGGCATTAAAAAGTCAGTTTCACAAAAAAGGTGACATTTCTTGTTTTTCCCGTATGGTCTTCATTTTATCTGCTACACGGCACTGTTAGGTCATTATGTAACTTATAAATTTTGTTTTACGGTGCTTTGCTACCATGAATAAAATAGCTCAGTTTTACTCATAACTATTGTAACTCGTTGAAATACTCTATATTTTACTCTTAATATTATTTATTTTACACATTTTACTCTAAACACAATATAAGATACACATTCTTATTACACCATTCATAAGTCATACTCATAACACAATAATTTTCTCTACAAAGTCACATCTCAGAATATGTCACATTTCAAATTACAGACATAAACTTATAAAAAGGTCGAAAAAGTTTTAAACATTTCTAAAATAGAAAAAAAATGACCATATAGATAAACACCCGAATAAAAACCCGGCGGGAGGGAATATATGGGTTTTTATTGGGTTTAAACCCAGCGATCGGGTTTAAGCCGGGTGGATTGCCCATCTCTAGTCCCGGGTGTAGTATATTGATAAATAAAGACAGGCCCGCCCACTAGTAGTGGGGATGATATCAGGAGATTGTTGCCCGGGCATAGCGAGGCTCTCTCTTGTTCATCATTCACCAACCGGAGTGGTCGTGCTTAGTGTTTTTGTTTTGTTTTAATAAAATTAGACTATTTAAAATTAACATTTTAAATTTTGTAGGAAAAAAAAATATTTAAACATTCAACTAATAACTGAAACTTTTACGGATTATAATAATACATAATTATTAATAATTATTATCTTAGATAAGAACCATTCACAATACATAATTATCTATAAATGTCTGTCCGTCTGTCTGTCTCCATGCTGTAACTCAATAACCGCTAAGTATAGCTAGACTTCTGAAACTGATCTGAATTGACTGAATTGACTCGTAACTAATAATGGCAAGTGGCAACTGCTAGGCACTTGAAATTTTCACAATACTTATCCTTAATTTTATCTGTTATAGTTTAATAATAATTAATAATGAAATTAAAATAAAAAAATATATTTTAGGGATTAGGGCCTCCCATACAAAAATACAATTTTCGCCTATTTTTCCTCTATGACCGTACGGAACGGAACTTCATGCGCGAGTCCGACTCGCACTTGGCCGATTATTTTAAATATAGTCCGCTATGGCTATAAATAAGAGTTTAGGCGACGCGACGCCTTAATAATTTGGCTGTAGCGATATCGATTTTTCTCAGCAATGACTAAAGCTAAGAAATTAAAGTTCATTGTCAGTATTCATCATGTCTTTGTCTTTAAATTACCCATACCATTACACGATTGGTCAACTTTTATAAGTTATAACACAAATTATTCAATCAAAAAGACCTCTGTAAAAAAGGGATTCTTATTTTTCCAACAGAGAAGAGTGATTTTAGCTTCCAAAATTTGTACATTAATTGGTTCAAGCCATACACTTTAATTTTCCCATTTAAGCTTATATGAAATATATTTATGGTTTTTAAATTACGCGACAAAAACCATTTTGTCGCTTACGCCCTTTCCATTTCATGCTGTTCCATTTCTTGTCTTCTATGAGAGGCCGGGCCGGACACTCATAGAAAAGAAGCAAAAACATTTCCAACAGTTTTTTTTCTTTAGAGCTGGTACACATTGGGCGTTTTGAAGCGCGCGTCAGGCGAAGTACACACTCAAGTGCACGCTAAGCGTGGTTCTCAAAACGCGCGTTAGCAAAGTGCCCAATGTGTACACTTGGTTTTTAAACTTAAGTTTGCTACATGCAGAGCCATCTAGGAACCTTTTTTTGAAAGGTATGTGGATACAGCTGTATACTATCAGATATTTTGATTCAAAGGCAGATGGGGGACCTACGTAGTTTGGTCGTGTTACGTCAAACCCAGCCGACAAATCACAATTAATATTGAATTCACATGATCCGACCAAATGACGTAGGTCCGTCAACTACCTAGGACTCAATTTCCTCGATGGTACATGGACTAATAATGGGGTTTACACAGAGCTAGGTTTACAATTGTTAAATTTTTACACCACAGTTGGTAGGTTACCAACGTAGTTAGGTACGTAGTCTACAGTTTACTTACTAAAAGTGCGGCTGTCTATGTAAATTCTAACATTCAGTAATCCGTGATTTAGTACACTAAACAAAACTTTAATAATAGGAATTCTACAACTAAGTATAATAATTATTTAACTGATTCTTTTAAATAAAAAAATCAAGTACTTAGTGCCTTCAAAAAGTTCTTTAATAAAAGATTTTTTTTATAATTAGTTATCAGTAAACTGTTAATTTATTAAGATTACTTAATTGACTTAATTCAGAATTCAAAATTCGTACTTGTGACTTGTGCTGCCATCTAGGGAACTAATACATGAACTCATTTCTGTCTAAGTACTACCGAGTACCGCGGTCAAACAACAGCTCTTCACTTCAGGTCCAGATGGCAGTACCGTATTAAAATGGAGTCTGTTTAAATATATTATTTTCATTGTTTTGAGAATTTATTTTAAAATAATCTGTGAATTTTTTTTAAGAAGTAAAATATAATATCCAATCCATACTTCCATACTAATATTATAAATTCGAAAGTGTGTCTGTCTGTCTGTCCGTCTGTCTGTGAGTCACAGACAGACAGATAGACGGACAGACAGACAGACACACTTTCGCAGACAGTCTGTCTGTTACCTCTTCGCCGCCCTAGTGCTTGAATGGCCAATCGACCAGTGAGCAAATTTTACAGGAGACGTTTTTTTTAAATTACTTATGGATATTATTAGAAGTTTATTAAACTTTTGCTGAGTTAAAAAAAATTTAGTATTTCTTTATATATATAGAAATAGTAATTGAAAATAATAACTATAGCACTCATTATATTTTAGTTAAGGGAGTGCCTCCGCTGCCGGCGCCGGTTGCCGAAATGGCTGCCGGCGCCGGTTGCTGAAATGGCTGCCGGCGCCGTTTTCCGAACTCCGAAGTTTGCCGAAGTCACGCGATGTTTGCCGAATAGGCTGCCGGCGCCTATTCGGCAAACATCGCTTGTCAAATGACAGAATAATTATCAAAAACATCAGTCTTGAGCTAAAGGACTATGAAAAGTACAAAATATAATAAGGTCATAAATAGTCATATTATTGTAAGGATGCATATTTGAATCATTCGATCGGGGATTCTTGGAAATGCTATTAAATAATATATAAACGCTGAAACTCTCTAACATGTATAAGGAATCTGAAGGTCTGTTCAGTACCTTCGAAAGTATACCACGGGGCTTATAACTGTAGCTGTGGTGCAAAATCTTACTTTCTGAAAAAAGGTGCTTAGCTAAGGTAAAGCTAAGCTAAGAAAATGCATCATTAAAAACTAAAATATCCACAGCCGAACCGAGCCGATATTCACCTTTTGAAGTCGGTAAAGTCGAATATATTATTTGAGTTTATGATTTTTAAAATTTGTGTATCGGCACTGGAACCTAGCGCTCGCATTATCACCGGCTTTCATTTTGAGTGCCAGCACCGGCAGCCGTTGTTTTATACCTCGGCTGCCGGCAGTATACTTACCGCCGGTTACCATTACTGGTATTTTTGGGAGCCGGCGCCGGCAACGGAGGCACTCCCAAATAAAAAATATTTATATTGTAAAGTGCGTTACCAGGGTCAGGGCTCCGGCCCCCCGTTACCATAATATGTGCAATGTGTGAAATGCACACGGGCCCCATCCTCTAGGGGCGCCAAATCGCCATCTTTAGAGGCGCCAAAACCAAGGAGCCAAAAAATTTGCCTAAAGGGGCGCCAAAATCCTTTTTTTGCACACAGGCGCCAGTAGCCCTTACGGGGGCCCTGATCAGGGTTACTATTAGTTTGAAATAAAAAGTCTATTTTGGTAAATTGGTCGGTTGGCCATTCAAGCACAAGGGCGGCGTCTTCACGCCCAAACCGCTGAACCGATTTTGCTGAAATTCGGTATGGCGATAATTTGAGTCCCGACTCCCGACTCCCGAGGAAGGACATAATATTACTTATCACATAGGATACTTTTTATCCCGGAAATCCATACTTCCATACTAATATTATAAATGCGAAATTGTGTCTGTATGTCTGTCCGTCTGTCTGTCTGTCTGTCTGCCACTACCTCTTCACAATTCACACCCAAACCACTGAACCGATTTTGCTGAAATTCGGTATGGTGATAATTCGAGTCCCGAGGAAGGACATGTGATACTTTTTATCCTGGAAAAATGTACGGTTCCCGCGCGATAAACGAAGTTTGGCGCAACGGAGTTACGAGCGCCATCTAGTCTTACATAAATACATAATTTAAGTTGGTTTAGCTTTGAAACGGACGTACTAGTTATACATAGCTACACTAGATGGCGCTACGTAATGAATTTAAAATATCGAGACTCATAATATTGCTTACTCAATTAAGAAATTGAGCAAGAGAAATCACCAAGAAAACATAAGAATATTGTCTTGCTTATAAATCATAATAATATAATAATTCCAAAGTAAATGAGTTATACCTACAACAAGAAAATAAAACCAGCAAAATAATATTAAAATAGAAATTGTCTATGGTCGCAAGATCGTGGAGAAAGTCTGTGGCGCACTTGCCAGACAGCACAAAAAATAAGTTCAGTCTATGGTCAATATTTGTGTCGAACAGAAATACGTCGAGAGTTACGCCGGTGAACAATTTATTTCAATTAATATGTGTAAGTTCGCTGGGCGAGCTGCATTTTATCGGTTTACGTAGATAAATCTTCGGGCATCGTCTTTCGCGTGATCACAACGTCGTATACAGTGTCGTGCGATAAATAATGCTTTGGGATGAAACGTTGGTGACATCTAGTCTCGCAACCTCGGTTATGATTACGAGAAAAAGTGTATTTTGAAAGTATTTCCGATCGTTTTCGCAAGGAAAACACCTGTGAGATACTAGTGGACGGTGTCGTGTACAGTTTCGGATATAGTGGGAGCGGATCGGTGCTATGTCGGGCGGCAGGAGCATCGACAAGGAGCGCAAGTCGCCCCGAGAGAGTGGCGAGGACTCGGAGGATGAGAGTGAGATCCTGGAGGAGAGTCCCTGCGGCCGCTGGCTCAAACGCCGGGAGGAGGTGAGTCATTCACACATACACATTAGTCTCACGCACAAGGTGATCACTGATCAGTCAAAGTAGGCCAGAACAAAAGCTGTCATCAGCTGATTCACAAGGTTACCCTTATTATACCAAAATAAGACGCAAATTCTTATATATTTTTAACCCATTTGATGTAAAATAATCGTGAATTAAATATATTTGTTAAAAATATAAATTCTTGTCTGATAGTCTTTGTAGTGATTGTTATTACAAAGTTTGACTATAAATGCAGTGAATTAAAGATGTTGTAACACATTTAATGGGTTGAGAAACTTTAAAACATGTTCTTCAGACATAACAATACAGTGTTGCAGTTCTAAGAAGAAAAAAATTTAAATGACTTATTTCAAAATTATGCTTACAAATTATTACCCGCTGAAGTCATTATTTAAAATTAAGAGAATTATTTAAAACTTAAGGCTTTACTCTTTCGCTGAATATTGACACAATTTAGGTTATAAACTTTAAAATAAATTAAACGTCCCGCACGGGACAGGCTCAGTTCTGCTTTATGATGATAACTTGAACATATTATATGCAGCATGCTGAGAAAGAAAGGTGCATAATGAAGATAAGAGTTTGGGAGATAGAGAGGTGGATTTCCTCTGGCTACTTTTGCTATCTATTGTCACATAAAAAGATAAAATTGAAAAACTTTTGATTTTGTATGTTTTTTACTACCTGATTTGGATGGAAGAATCCTGTTATTTTCTCTCAAAAAGTTCTAAAGGCGACACAAAAAAAATCTGGCAACGCTGTTATTTAAACACTTCTCTGTAGCATAGATTGTGCATAAGGTAAAGCATGTGCATTAATACCTCGTTCGTGGGAATCGCAGACACAATATATTTTCAATTGTTATGAGACAGCCGGATGCCGCTTGGGGATTGAAGGGTTAAGGTTGTAGGCTAATGATCAGACGATATGGCTGAATAATTACAGAAAAAAATATATTTAAGTTTTTACCTCTATGCAATGTTCTGATTTTATAAATTGATTTTATGAGTTTCACATAGAACCTCAACAACTAGACCTAGACTTGACGACCTCTCTGCAAACGACTCTTGGCAAAGTGGTGAGTGCGTTGGTAGCTCAAGCCAGGGGTCGCGGGTTCAAATCCCGCCAACGGAACAAAAAAGTTTTCAATGTTCCCGGGTCTGGATGTGTATTAAATATGTGTATGATATAATAAAAATCTTAAATATATGTATAGTATAAAAGTATTAAATATATTTCCGTTGGCTGGTACCTGTAACACAAGTCCTTCAGGTACTTAGCACGGGGCCAGACTGACGTGGTGTGAAGCGTCCATAGATATTATTATTTTTATTATTAGAACCTTATTAATCATTCTTATAATTCGAGTATATAATATAAAATATGTTCCATATATGTATATTCTGCACCAAAGATAAAAAGTGTTCCCGTTTTTTATCCGAGTAAAGGGTTCAATATTATTAAGACTATCAAAACATTAGATATCTGTCTGTCTGTCTATCATGAATTCATGAACTAGATATAGTAAAAAATTTTACAGATAATATCTACCTACTACAGGTACACTTTCATACTCATTGTTTGGTAGTAGATACCAGTTTCTGAATACTGAACTGTTATTGGATTTCTTAATTCTTTATCTTTACATTACTCAGTGCAGAATTCTGTGCTAATGGCTGCTTGTGTATTAATTTAACTGACTCTATCTATCTTTAAGACCAAGACTCGAATTATAAGAATGATTTAGTTCATTGGATCTCATGAATAATTCACCAAAAGCCGACCTAACCAACCGTTTAAAATGGGGATTAGCTTCTTTGGCTTTTTTGTTATTCAGTTACATATTGTAATTGAAAACCCACTTAATCTGTTATTTAATAAAAATATTTTTGTTTGGCATGAATTTATGGATATCTGAATAAGCTTTTATAACCTTTAGAGTTTCTACCCCTGTTGTAGTTCAACCCCTAATTACTTAATGTAAAAAAACCTTACAGAATTTTATATTTTACTGTAATATAAATTCCTAATTTGTGGTTACATACCAAAGCAATGCCACATAAGAAATTAAAAAAAACCCCCGCCAAACAATTTTAAAAAGTAATGAAATAATATATTTTACTGACTTTAAGTTTAAATAATTCCTAAGTGTAAAGTGATATTTTAGTCCATAATTGTTGTCACGGTGTGTCGGGGGACCGCCAATAGTGTCTTAAATTGCATTTTGTAGCGCCTATATCACTGATTGGAATTGTCTCGATTCGGTTCGCTGTGAACTGACCCTTAAACTATAATGTTATGTGAAATCAAACATCTACATTAGGGGGCGTCCACAAATTACGTGAGGTGTTTTTTTTAATTTTTTGACCCCCCCTCCCCCCTGGTGAGATTTCGTGAGATTTTATTCAACCTCCCCCCACAAATCTCACGTGAGATTTTCAAAATGTGGGTTTCTTACGTAAACGTTTGGTTTGACAGTCAGTAGATTTTCTTGCGAACGAATTTGTGAATGATCTTAATCGTATAACAATTACGCTTACGATTAAATCTTAAGCATACCTACGTACAATCTGGATGAAATGGACTAAAATAGTATCATTTTGTTGAGAAAAATCGTATTTTTGAAATTACGTGAGATTTGCGGAGACCCCAACGTGAGATTAGGTGAGATTTGACTCGACCCCCTCCCCCCCTAAAAACCTCACGTAATTTGTGGACGCCCCCTTAGCGGTCCCCCGACACACCTTGACAACAATTATGGACTAAAATATCACTTTACACTTAGGAATTATTTAAACTTAAAGTCAGTAAAATATATTATTTCATTACTTTTTAAAGTTGTTTGGCGGGGGTTTTTTTTAATTTCTTAATTTAATTTTATTTCATGCTTTTTAAAAACTTGTCTTGGTTATAGTGCAGAATAATTCCTAGATGGTATTCATTGGCATATAATAATATCCCAATGAATACCATCTAGGAATGTCCTTTTGGACGAGGCCGTCAATATGAGTCCAAACGTGAAACCTCCACTTTGGTTTCATATGGAGCTCGGCTCCTATAGAATCCAGGTGATGCAGCAGCAGCATGCAAAAATTTACTGTTTATTTACGTCTTACTGGCTGTCGCAATCAAAATGAGCCCAAACACGAAACCATTGCTCTAACTTCTAAGTTGGTGAGGAGTTGGGAATCCTATTGATTACCAGGTGATGCTGCAGCACCAGGTCAACTTTCCGTTAATGTGTAAATATTCATATTTATGTCACGAACTAGAATGCAAAATATAAAGCCACCAAACGACTGCAAGTTGCTAATCGGCCCTTCACGAATCAGATGAACCGCGATTTTCCAGCACGGAGCAGGCTGATGATGATGAACTATAGCTAAGAACACTCTCGATTAAGTCAGCTTTCAAACAAAAAAAAACTAGATCAAAATCGGTCTACCCGTTTGGATGCTACGATGCCACAGACAGACAGACAGACCGACAGACAGACACGTCAAACTTATAACACCCCTCTTTTTTGTCGGGGGTTAAAAATGACAACAAGTACTTTAGCCATGTTACCAAATATAGCTAAAGTACTTGTGGTCATGCCTAGTCAGTAGTCTAAGATGTTGCAAATTCGTTTCAGTTTTTAGGTTTTTCCGACTTCAGTTATCGGTTCAGCGGTTTGAGCGTAAGGTAACAAACAGACAGACACACTTTTACACCAAATATCAAGTGTAGATTATGTATGTTTACGTAGTGTTTTTGATGTGTTACGAAATAGGTTATTTTTGCTCTGCGACGCCGTTGTGTTTTTGGCAGCGGTGCGGTGACGTAGCGGGAGACGGGACGTGTGCGCCCCGGTATCTGTCAGTAAGGGAGATCGCACACGTCACACTTTTTGTGTGATCGAGTCTGCGGCTTCCATACAATCTGCATGGCGCGCGCCATCAGATTGTATGGAAGCCGCAGACTCGATCACACAAAAAGTGTGACGTGTGCGATCTCCCTAATGAACACGGAGACGGATTGGAATCTGTCACCCCGATGTATTGTGCCATTTCTGCCGAGGTGGGGGAAATTAAACGTAGTCGTATAGCTGTAGGCAGATAGACTATAGAGTAAGTAAGTAGTGAAATATTTCTGATTATATTTGACGTGCAAATTATTAGGTCCGTGACTAACAGGAATTAAAGACGGTCAAACTGCTAAGATGCTTCTTACTATGCTTTTTTATGACTGCGTATTTAGTGAATAAGAGCACTAATTTTAATGACTATCATGGTCTGATGAGTCGAGAGTTGAGACAGACTGCGAAAGATAGCGAATTCTCATTTTGTGTTTACCATCTTAGGTACAGAATTCTCATTTCAAATCCATAGTAGCTTTCGACTGGACAGCTTAATTTACATAACATACATTAAGATATCATAATGGTGTTTTGAAGCAGATGAGCAAAACACCGCTAAATGCTAATGTCTGGCGCCGTCGTAAAACAACCGAGGGTGTTAAGAGATAAGTCAACAGTGGAGCGGTAGAAAGCGAGAGTGGTTGCGCAACACCGCCGCCTGCCGAAACCGTGGCCCGTGGTCACTGACCGGGGGGAAAGTCGCCCAAAGTGCTCGCTCAACCCTTATGTGATCATCGCCGTTGATAGTATTTTTTTTATAAAATAAGGCGCAAAGGTGCAAACGGGTTACCTGGTGAAAAGCAACTCGCCCATGTACACTCGCAACATCAGAAGAGCTGCTGGTTCGTTGCCGGCCTTTTAAGAGGGAGCTCACTTATTGAAGGTTTGCAGGTCGTATCCTGAAAAGCTCCTGGAGGTATAATTCCGAATTGCGTAGTCGTAAATAAGGCAAAATAACAAACTGTTCATAGGTAAGATAATACTATGCCGCGAAGTTGTCATGCAAGCCTTGTCGTTGGTATTTTTTTTTTCTTTATTTAAAGGCCTTACATCGTAAGATTAAGTCGGCCTTAAAACATTATTAATTACAGAAAACTTAGATCTAAATCCCTTAAATACAATGAGTGGATTACATAACTTAAAAATAGATCACTGTATTCAGCCTTAAAATTAGATGACATAATGTTATGAACAAAAAAGAACAAGTTGTTACATTTAGCATGTTGTATAAGTTCAAGCCTGATATCTTCGTTCCTCCTACATTCCATGAGGATGTGATAGAGGTCCTCGTATCGGTCACAAGCGGTACAGTTGGGATTGTCCGTTTTCCCCATAAGGTAAATAAAATTATTCAATGGAATGTGGTTTGAACGGAGGCGGAAGGAGAGAGTTAAATCTCTTTTATTGAGATTGGCGTCTGCGAACCAAGGACGTTTCGGTGGTTTGTCTACTAAGGTCCTATACCAAATACCCGAATTTACAGATTTTTGTTGGAAATATTGGTTCCACATGTCGTTGGTATTGTGGCGGTCCAATTAGAGACAAGCATGAATCACGCTATAGAAGTTATCTGTGCAACGTAAACGAATACAGTAGGCTCTGTTAGAGATCTCCCTTGGGTCTTCCGATCGCATATTCGCATATATTCATCATAAAAGTGCTGTTAGAAGTAAAATGGCTGGCCTCTGGCTCTGAGCGGAGTGTCTCTTAGGAAAGTTAAACAGTTTTTCGTGTCCAAAGCCTGCTACGAGCCGTACGAGGCTCATATTTTGATAAAATTTATATTCGAATTTAATTCGTAAATTCTGCTAGGTACGGATCACTTTAGACGTGTTTGGCCACTACGTAAACTGCAAACGATGCACATTATTCATCACAGTGATCGTTCACAAAAACTATTATTTACACAATGACCGTTTGTCGAACGTCTCTCGTTTATAGCTCGTACGCGGATTTATGCGTGTTTAATGTGCGCCGTAAAAGTTTGTTTACTCACCCGATGTATGTTTGTCACACAATCTCTGTAACATCTGTGACGTCATCACTGTTTCCACAGCTACTGCTCGCGTTATTCTGCCAACCGTTTTCGCCTCTCCTTGCCATAGGGGTTGATTAAACCTACCGAGTAGAGCAGCCTTTCCCAAAGTGGGCGATACCGCCGCGCCCCCTTATGGGCGCTGAAGGTCTAAAGGGGCCAGGGGGGCGGCGTGGGACTCAGAAAAAAATGGGGGCGTTGTGTAGAGGCTTGGGGGGTGAATTATTTCATCTGGATGCATGTAAAATTGAAACAAAGGGGGCGCTAAAACATATTTTTTTCTCAAAGTGGGCAGTGGACAAAATAAGTTTGGGAACCCCTGAAGTAGAGTCAAGGGACGTCTCGCCACTCTACTCGGTAGGTGTAATCAAGGCATTACTAGAGGCATTACTAGAGATCTTACCTTAATATTGAAGACGGCGCGAGGCATTCCCTTCCGTTTTTGACGAACGATCTTAAACCTGTGCTTGAGTTATGTCCAGTGTAATTAAAATAAAAAAATATATTATTGTAGATTTTAATGATGATATTTGGTGACGTCATCATTCGAATTAGATTTGTGACTCATGCCATTACTCAAATTAACCTCAATATTACTTCGACCTAATCAATGAATAATTTTTCATTTGAATACGCCCGATCAGTGATCAGTGATCAACTGATCACTAATAAGACCAAATACTTGTTATTTCATAATATTAAGTAATCGTAGATTTATTTGGATAAACGTGTAATAAAGGAAAAGTTTTCCATCTTGATTGAGACGCAAGGTCGTCTTTGCGTTCTGGAAACTTTTAGGTTTAGAATAACTTTGCATAATTTAAATGTTCAGTGCATTGTTATTTGTTATATTCAATACACGATAGTTTTATAAACATAATAATTGAGTATTAAATATGTTTCTAGATTTTTAACTATTTATGATAATATTATGAGAAAAACTAAACCATACCGTGGGGTATGGTTTAGTTTTCTTGTCTTGTCTATATCTAGTCTTGTCTCACCATGCTCTGCTAAAGATGGAGGAGACATTTTTTACATCAGTGATCAGATTATTTGCAATTTGTTTTTATTGTCAGTATGTTTAAATATTAATTAATATTAATAGTTCTTGCAGAAAACATAGTAATTATAGCAGATAGGCGAGACGGTAGTCAGACACGTTTGTATGTTTGTATTGTACGTGCTTCATGCTAATACTGCATACACGTGGTGTACTCTACGTGAGCTGCTATAAGTTCTGTGAACTTAAGTTGATGCTCGACCAGCCTTACGATAAAAAAAAATATCCACAGCTCGGAGGAGGTTACACAGGTACACAGGAGGAGGTTATAACATATTATAACCTCCTCCTTTTTGGAAGTCAGTTAAAAAACGAAGCGCCTTCGATTCGGGCGCCCGCTTACTTACTATGCAGTCGTTTCGATCACTTATTTTCAAATATTTTGAGTCGATATATAGAGTTGAAGTAATTTTCTGAAAGTAATTCAAGAATTTTTGCCCATTTCTGTTGGCATGGTGTAATGCCTTCTGGCAATGCAGTGCACTTAGCTGCTTCCACAATCGCCGCCGATCATTGATGCGATGCTCTATATCTCTACTGTTTCTTCCTCTTATCTTGCCTCCTAAATCCTAATCTTGCCTCCTAATATAAGAGCGATTGGGACACCGACGAAGTCAGACCAGTCTTTGTGCCTTACCTCTTTCGACAATCAGGGCAAAAGATAAACGAGTATTCATTATGTCTCTCTCTAGATCTTCATATTCAAGAAAGAGAAGGCAAACGATTAGCAATAACCCAGAGTGGTCTAACAGTAATGTAATAGTAACGAGTCGTAGTAAAAGGCCAACGTTCATACGGTCATTAACTTATGTTGTACAGACATTTGTATATTTTTTCTCTCTCGCTTCAGACGACCCACACATGATCATTCATCATGAATCGTTTTTTTGTGCGGCTCCGCTCAGATATTAACAGGCTAATATAGCATTTATTATAAAGTAGCAGAGTCTAGAATACCTTGGCGACTTAGCAGCACGGGAGTCAATGGGTCATTGGTACAGACAAATTGAACGAAAGTGAGTCGGTTCGGGCTATATTTAGATGAAGAAAGTATGGGAGTCGATGACTTTTCGTGCCAATTTTTAATGCACGGTGAAAGGCCCTGCAATGAGCTTATGATGTACTATTTTTTTTTACTTGGCTACGGTTAAGCCAAAAGGAAGGGTAATGATTTTTTTTTATGTATGTGATCCTCTTAACGCCATTACTTGTAGATCAAAACAAGAGAGTTATGATGCCTCTGGAGTCTGGTGACACAAGCTTTTTTTTAATGTTGTGTTTAAAAATTGAACTATATTTAAACCTTTTGTAACCTTTTTTACGTAGCCGGGTTGTTTCTTAACTACATCATTATTAATTTATGACAATAAGGCTTAAAAGTGCCAAGTTCTCTGTCGACGAAGCAACTAACAAAGTGTTGTGAAGTGCTAAGTAGTTGCCGCGCCGCTCGGAGATCTTCAAACTTGCACAACAGCGTTTTAATTTTCCCCCAAGAGCTTCTGAGTTGTTGTTCCTTTTTTTACCCCTCTTTTCTTTCTATTCTCATCTGTTGCACCCGGCAAGAGTTTTTTCTTTAGCACCTAAACCACATTTTCTCAAACTGCAACGACGAGACGCGGCACACACAATTACTACACTTTAATTGAATGTAGAGTTTGACAGAAAATATAAAAGGAGCTAATGTCACAAATAGATTAAATTTAAGTTAAGTAATCGTTAAATGTCTCTTGAGTGCGACTGTTAGTTGAACTTTGTATCTTTTAGTTATATAAAACACTACATGGTAACAAAGTTACTCTTGCATTAAATTATACAAACTTAAAATTAACATGGAATACCTCTCTCCTTATTAATATTATAATAACAATTAAGTAATATGAACTTATATTATGTATTGAGGTGTAAACTTTACATAAAAGAGAGTGCTCGGAACTTCGTAACGCCGAAATTCTTTTATGACTTGGGAACCGTACATTTTTCCGCTGCAAAAATATTCTATGTCCTTTCCATCTATATTACATCTAATTCAAAAATAATTATAATCGGTTTAGCACTAGCCGCTTATGCCTGGAAGAGGCAAACAAACAGAGTACAGACAAACAGATGAACTTTCGCATTTAAAATACTAGTAGGACTAGTAAGGATTCTACAGAAGTTCATGACATGTGTCCGTTACAAAAGAATTTTGGTGTTATTGCTCCGTTTGTCACCAGAACGAAAGTCAAAATAACCATCAGGTTAAACGTACAATTACCAACAATAATAATTTACAAAAGTCCCAAATTGCCTTGGCCCTGATCGGCTGTGTAAGGTCACCGGCGCGCACGGCGGAGAATCGCGTTTGCTCAGCCAACAATGACTCAGTGCACGCGATATCTAAGACATGCTGTACTTGTATATTATTATATTCAACCTCGGTTGAACTTTGGGAATAAGTTTTATTGAATCCATTTATAAAGGGTTGTAACGAGTTGAATTTGTACTTTGTAGAATATTAGGTCAAAAAAATGAAAAGTACTTATAGAAAGACTAGACGGCTCTGCTTCCGTAAAAGAGGATTTCGCGGAAAAGAACATTTTTCCGCAAGAAATTTAGCCTTTGTCCTTCTCCGTGGTTTGCTGTACCTATATCTGTGCGAAATTACATAAAAATCGGTCTAGTAGCTCATGAGATTAGCGCGTTCAAACTTCAAACAAACTCTTCGTATCAGTTGTCTCCATATATGCATTTGATAAATGAAATGGCCAGCTTTTCGGCCATTGGACATTGGCTCTCGATGAATTCGACAGCCATTACGTTATTAAATAATGTTCGGTGGTAAAATGGTATTCGCCAGGAATTCCCATTCCGTCGAAATTCCGCTATTCAGAGATATTTTACCTCTGAATTTTATGAGAGAGAAGTGCGAACGTTGTGTCATCGACACCTCTGACGGCCACACTCCGAAACATGACGGGATAAGCAAAATCTACATTTTCTAGATAAATATCATAAAGCTGAAGAGTTTGTTTGAATGTTCTAAGCTCTCGAACTAATGGACCGATTTTTATGTAACTTGCCACAGATGTAGAGCGAATCACGGGGAGGGTCCATAGACTACTTTTTTGCGTGAAAATGTACGGTTTTTTTTACGGGCGGAGCCCAACTCCCAAGCCACATAATATATTATAGTTTCTTTGAGCTTAATATGAACTAGTATTACCGCTTGATTTGTATCTATAGCAACATCGTCCAGGCATTAGGTACCTTCGGACTGCGCTAATTGAAGTCCACTCCGGCCTCGGCTCGTTTATCCCGGCCCTGACTTCCCACGGTAACCGCTACACGTTTATTGCTTAACGTATTACCTCTACATTATTTACGGACGTGCAATTTTCTAGCGAAGGTACTTACTTATGAAAAATACCTAATAACCACTTGGTTATTAGGTATTTTTCATTACAAGATGCGTTTTTATGCATTTTTTAGAATAGCCGCTACAACGCCTTTGGATCAGAATCGACAGTTGTAAGTTGTAACCAAATATCAAATATTCCAAACAACCTTTGAATACGAAGGTTTTTTGGGATCAACGACGAAATTTATCGAAAGAGGAAAGGAGTAAGAATAATGAGACATTTAAAAAACTGAAATTCAAATGCCTGCCATTTTACAAAGAACTAGAAAATAGTGGGTTAAAGTTAATTGTGGAATACGTGGTGTAACTTGTAAGTAATTGAAACTATCATAAAGCTATGGCTCAGTGGCGGCTGCGATGTGCGGATAAGAGCATTGTTCCGCGCTCACGTAACAGATCAACGCACCCGCTGGGCAGCCTTTCTCTCGTCTGGCGGCCGTCTGGCCACCACGCCGGATCTGGCCACCACACTTTCCAAACTAGACCTTTCCCGATAGGTTAGCTGCCCACGCGCGGTGGAAGGTCTGCTTGTGCATTACTTTACTGTTTAAGCCCTTATTCTGCAGTTTGGTTTTGGTACTGCTCTGTTGTTTTAGGAGGGGGCTTACATGTTGAGTATTTCAAATTGTGTTTAGGTTTGATAAGCATTTCAATATCGTTGATTGGTCAAAGGTTTTAAGCCATGAGATGGAACAATATCGGAAACAAAAGCTTCTTTGGGCTCTTTAAGCCCAAAATAATTAGAGCGCATTGTCGTAGCCTTCATCCACTTTCAATTTCAATTTAAATCTAATGCTTATATTATGTAAAGTCTGGGTAAAACCTAATTCATTTATTACAGCTCTTGAGTTAGGAAGTTCTCCAATATCTTTCATTGGAAATGTTTCTTGATCTTCCTACGTATTTTGTCAACTTTGCAAAGTTACTTCAAAGTAGTTTCGAAGTTTTCCTCGGGCTGGAAATGAGATAAATCTTTTTCTTATTATGAATCGTTCTTTGTTTGTTTTATATTTTCTTGGGTCTATATTATATTTTAATTTAATAGCTCTTTACTGTCTACTTTCTTTTATCTGTCTTTAAAGTTTAGTAGCTTTAATTTGATGTTTTTTAGGTCCTGAGCCTTCGTAAGATTATATCCTTCGAATAGGTTCCGAAAACTTCCATTGCGGAATAAAACAAGACTAATTATAAATTATGCAGATTATTTCATTTAAAGTGGCAGCCTTTTACTGTGACTTGATCGACATTAGTGTAACCATCCATGTTATTGTCCCCGAAGGTCGGAGTATCGGCGAGCTGCATGTAGACATTGTGCAGTGACATTGGACGGAGCCGTTGAGCCGTGACAGGTGGAAACTGAACACCGGATCCCCGTGATTATGTTTTCCGCGTTTTTTCCACTTTATTACTCATGTAGTTAGGCTAAAGCCTTCCGAGTAGACTCAAAAGGTGGAGAAAATTTTGAGTTTGCATGCCTGGACAATTGTTTTAAAATTTAACTTATTTCCCGGTGGTATGAGTTAAAACTAAAGACTTCGAGGACTGTTCTCGAATGTGATAGTGACAGCTCTGATGGATTAAGTATTTATCTTCGCGCGATAAGCTAATGAATCCACAAACTTTTGAGTCGGAATTACGTATTGATAGCTGTTATCTCTTCTTTACACATTCTTATAGACCGTGTCACTCGGCAATCGTACTTATTGAGGCATTTTATCGGCTACGCCTAGATTCTACTAAAGTATTTCTAGAGAACTCGGTTCGATACGGCCCACTTGTTTAAGGTCTTGAACTAATGTATCTACATTGTAATGTCGCTGTCAGAAAGTTATATAGTCCAGGTCCGGGACTCGTCGAGCAGCTTTCCAACCAGGCCAGGCGTCGGGCGTGCCGCAGGGGTCCATAAATCGGCCTCCCGCTTGCTGCGCCGCGTGGGCGACTCGGCCACCGACGGCAAATTAAATATTTAAATCACCAGATCGCGATCAGCCATTTATTGTTATTGTTCGTGTATCATTGCGGCCAATCCCGACGCCATCTTGGGTTTCTTGTAGATGCAATTCTGCGCTCCTCACAAAGGTTACGTTGAGATCATTACGTTCAGAAATGAATTTATGATCATTTGCGTGGAATATTGAATCGTAAATCTAGTTATTTTAGCGCGTATGATGTGGACTCCAGTGTGTGATGTCACGGGCTTCATGAAACAGGAGCGAGACTGCAAATTATGACCGCCTCAAAGCCGCCACCGAATTTATGTATAGCTCAGTACCTAACTACCTACTCGCAAGATTGTTTTCCTCAAGATTCGAGAATAAATTTGTACGCATCTGTGTTCTGTGCGTGTGCCTCTTACAAAATATTTCAGTTACGTTTTTTAAAATTACATAATTCTAAAATTTTTACTTTCCATTATTATGTAAACAATTAATTGTTAAAACTAATGAGCTAACTACTTTTCGGATGATAAGCATTCTTCCTTAAAATATTAGAATATGTATAGACCGTAGAAGGTGTTCAGAAGTTCCAAGTTACAACGAACTAATGTAAACAACGAATTAAAATGTACTATTTCTCAGTAAGTCCCATTCGCTATTCTATCAATAGTCAGGTCGTAAAAATTGCTATCAGTTCCAATAACGCGAAGACATGTGGTGTATTAGAAAGCCATATAAAACGTAGTAAATCAGTCGGGACGTAATGTATGGGCGAACTTTTCGAACCACCGTACCGATTAATGGCATAAGGGCTGATAGTTCACTACGTATTAGATGCTACTTCTGCAAAAAACTTGGATACAAAACTGCAAATGTTACTAAAGGAACATTGGTTCTATACACACAATATTCTGGATACCCATGGAAAAAAGGATCCATATAATATTATGTATGTACAATTTGAAAGTATCCTATGAGCGACTCTAGTGTAATTTTGAACAGTATCAGGTGATATCAGCCCTGGCCGCGCCCACCGCACCGGTTGCAATCATGTCCACCTTTATTGTGAAATTTATCGATGCTAACCTTTTGTCAACATTCTCCACCCTGAGTCTTGACGCTATTACGCGCCTGTAGGTCAATAAATGAAACAAATGGTTACTTGGAAATTGGAAACCACTCCAAAACCTTGCTGTTATTGTGTCTTGTCAATTCCCAAAAAACGTGTCATATAACAGCACACGTGAACTATGCAACTGCAGCCGAACCTGAAAAGATCTCCGCAGATTATAACTAGCCTAAATCATGCAATAGAATGATAACTGATTAGTGATTAGTTTTTATCTGTAACTAGAATATAGAGCGATAAGAAACTAGCAGATAACGATGTTTTAGTTATCACTTATCAGTAATGCAGTTTATCAACTGTTCAACGGGTTTCGCGGAAGGTTGTCGGCGGGAGCTTTCCCTCGTAACGGGTTTGGTTTATCACGACATCTATAAGCTGATAACGATCAGTGATAACCATGATTGGAAATCATCAATCGAATATCCAAGTACTAGATTGTTCATTCATTTAAGGTTACTATCGTTAAGGTCATCATTAACATTTAAAAGTGTCTCAAACCTAAAATCATTTAATTTGGCCGTTAGGATTTAGAGCTAACAACATCGTATATCAAAACATTACAATTCAGCAAAGGAGTTTTCCGTCAACGCTAAGTTATATTATACTCGTATTATAATTTATTATTTTGTAAGTAGATTACGTAAAGCTTGTACACTTTGGTGTGTAATTAGTGGTGCCGAGTTACCGTCGGCTCCAGACGGAAGGTTAAGCGATGTGCGTAGCGTCTGGAGGTCGTTGTAAGTTTTCCTTCTTGCTACGTACTTGACAATGATTACATTTATTTCCCATCACAATCTGGGTCAAAGTTACGATCACAGTTATGGTGGAAACTTTAAAGTGGCCATAAATGTATCCACCAGCTATTGACCCACCAGCAGTTAGACAAGATAATATGCCTTAATGTTTATAAAATTTTGGTGACATAAAAGTAGCATATTATGTGCCTCTAGTAGCTATAATCACCGGTGTCATGGAATATCTATAAAAAGCAGAATAACCAGCTTATAGGATAGTTCACATTCTCATAACGCTGAAGGCAGCAGGACAGATCATTACAATAGCGGCTAATTGTAATAACACACTCGTTGACCGGATTAACTAGATCAGGTCAGATGAGTGAATCAGCTCACCGGTTGCCGCGGGATCACCGAGTGAAGGTGCGACCTACGACGACCAGGGATTATCGATTGTAATAGATATTACTATATACTTTGCATATTTACCTACTGTCTGCCTTCCAAGCAATACGATTATTACTTACTTGACGTGGAAAAGTGATCCAAATTGAGTTTTAACCCCTGAATAGCGCACGCTTTGCATCCGATCCTGTGCAACATTTTGCCAGGTTTCCGCAACCCCACCTCATCCCTTCAAGAGAAATATGTTCAAAAAATTGCAAAGTACTCAAGGCACGCTTGAATTCAGAACCAAGTGCATCTTGAGAACTCTAATAAGAACTCCAGGGAGTTGTGTCAAGTTTGACACTTTTTGGCATCCTTCGTATTTGTTCTAAAAGCCTATTCCTTATGCAATTTGAGTGGTACTCTCGCCACTCCACACCGACCTTCGCAAGATAACAGCGTCGCAGTAATAAGTAATTGAGTCTTTCAATAATGACCAGCATTAGTCTAATAGCCCACTCGCTGCCTCGTCGCACCCACTCCCATTATCAGCTATTTTTAGATGATAACAGTCCACTTCGGAAGAGCAAGTTGCGTCAAAGGATCTTTGGAACTGGAAAATAATAAATTTCGTAGATGGGTTGTGTTCTAATTAGGTTTAAACCTTTAACAGTTAACTTGATCCCTTGTAAGTTGACGAAACTCAAATTATGTAAATGGACCCTGAAATAAGTTTCAGGAAAGGTGTTCAGAGTTCACGCCTACACAAAATATCGCTACCGCCGAAAAGGATCATCAATCATTTTAGTTTACATGACTTATACCCGATTGCTGTGGTTTTGGAGTTTTTCTATTCAGTAACGCTTTTGATTAGCTAAAGTCAAAAATTTTACCAATCAACAACGCTACCTAAAAGATAAACCCCTACCAAAAAGCTTCTGAAACTGGGCGTTAAAAACTAAAACAGACTTTGAAGAATGTTACTGATTTGTTTGCCATTCGTATTACAGTAGCGCCGTTTTAAGTGTTTAAAACGCCTTCTGTTTAGACTAAACGCTGATAGTGATGATTGAGTGCACCCGTAATAAAACACGTCTACGAAAGTTAATGAGTAAAGTGTTCGCCGCTTAGAGGCGTTCTCGCCCTTATCACCCAGCGATAGAGGTGGTAATGGTGTGCGGCGGTTGTGAATCACCGTCTGTGATTCATGGCTCCTTCCACGTGCCTCATGGCGGCCGTGCAGCTAATAAGGCTCGCTGATGCCTAAAAGATTGCAGACGAAAAGGCTCAGGAATCCTCTTGATATCCGGCAGGGTTTTGGGTAGCTGGCAAGCGAGAAGACTTAAACAGGTGACTTATTTTATACTTTATAGCTTGGAATGCTCTTGCAGATAATATAAAAGCTGATTTATATAAAAATATGTTCATCGGTTCAAAGAGATAATATACAGACAGAAACACCATCGCATTAATGATGTTAGTATGAACTGAGAGTTTTTATTAAAAGAGTGTATGTAATGCTAAACTCCGTAGTTACTAGTTAGTAACTCTACACACGTGCATTCAAAAGAAGTGTGGTGCGAAAAAAGCCCTCATTAGAGTCGAAAGCTCCCACTTCTATGAAGGCTCTATAAAGTATAATGTCTGGTTCGATGTTGTTTGTGTGCTGAAATAGAAGGCTGGTAAATCAATTAAGCCCTGAAGGTTCTACAGGAGAAAGCTATTAGCTCCGGTAATGTTATTTTTGGTCGAGCGATCACCGGACAGCATTGAACATACCCTCTATATTGGATGTTGTGATAAAGGATCAAGATAAGCGTAACCTTTGAAGGGATTATATTATTTTGTAATAAGGCTATTGGTCTTAGATGAATGATTGGTCTCGCGCGCGCCCTACGAGACCTTTTTGAGGGATTTTACATGATGAGCAACAGCTTTTTGATATGAAAGGGACTATAAGAGGGGTCTGATGTTTTTATGTTTGATATGATATGAGAATACCATTTTATAGTTTGTCGAGAAACAAAATAGATCAAACAAGGAATTAAACTGCATTACGGTTCTAGAGAAATGGAGGAATCGGTAGAAGTTAGCTCATAGTCTGGTTCCTATTGTCGTATCGGTTTGTATTAATTCAGTTACAACTTTACGAGCTACGTGTATAGAGCCTGTGTGGATCGATGTTTGAAAATCTGCCAGACCGAGCATAGGTACTAGGTAGCATGTGCATCTTGTGTATAATGCAAGCTTGGAGAAAAGTAATTCTGAAGAATCTAGTTTTGATAAATACGACTAAGTATATATTTATCTATTTCATTCAAGATACAACAGGAACAGACTATTGAATGCCTCTACTTCTGTGCATTAGTTACACTGTACACTGTTATTCTTGCACATTTCTCGATAACCGAAGTCTGAATGTATATCATATTTCATATTTGTATGTCAAGCATCCGTCATCATCCGGGAACATCGAGGCGCTTTCCGGGATCACCCCGGCAAGATCCGGGAACATCCGTTCGTCCGGGGTGCATACCGCCCTTACTTGGGCGCACGCGGCCCCAGTCACGTAGCTCGCACCCATGCCGGGACATAATATTATGTCACTTGTCACCGCTACCAGCCCCACGGGCCACGAGCTTGCGGCCCGCGTAGAGATGAGTGTTTGCAATAGGTTGCATTGTGGGTCTTGAGAGTTCTCAATTCTCATTATTTTGTTTTTTATTGTAGATCACGAGAAATGAGATAGAACTTCATATTGTTATGGTTGTGTACTGTAGTTTTTATTGTTTTTGAGTATTCTTATATTATACTAGCTGTCCCGGCAAACGTTGCTTTGCCATAATATAAAGTATTTCGCCCATATTATGTTATTGAAGTGACTAAATAAGTATGTCGCCATGGCAACGTCGATCGCTATCTCGTCGCACAAACAATGGTCGCCGTCAGTCTCAGGTTGTAATAATTTACTACATATTATTTATTCAATAAATGCACTTATCAATATATAAAGTACCCAGTAGCCGATTCTCAGACCTACTGAATATGCATATTATAAAATTTGGTAAAAATCAGTAAAGCCGTTTCGGAGGAGTTCGCGGACTAACATTGTGACACGAGAATTTTATATATAAGAAGATTTATTGGACGTGTTTGTGTTGGGCACAAGTCCTTTAGATAGTGGCGTTACCAGACTGACGTGATGTGGAAACGTTACTAGATTTTTTTGCCAATGAATATCTTGCAGAAAAACAAGAACAATGTATGGAACCGTTTTACACATAACGTTGTTTATTATTCTCGCTTCTTCTTAAAAGGCCTCTACCGTAAAATCGAGAGTCATCATCAGCATTGTATTCATTCCCCAGTGCTCTATACAACATCCCGGCAACAATGGCTTATGGCGCACATCCCGCCTCCCGGGCCGGTCGCGGGAGTCGGAGCAGGGAGCGACACCATAATGTGCCCGTCATTTGTCACTTGTCAGTGTTGTCACCGACACCGCGGGGATGCTGCACAGAGCACGCGATGATATGGCTATTAGCTAGATATATAATTTAAATACATAATAAGTTTACATGATCATCCTTGATTGAGTATAGTGTAGGAAGCTTAACAATCATGTTCATAAAATAAACACATTCGCAACAATTTGTAATTATTGTGTATCTCCCTGCGGAGCGGTGTTAACGAGCCGCCTGAACTTCCTCCGAACATCCATCATCCCAGAGCACGGAGTTTCGATTACTTCACCCTTATAATGTTACAAGTTTGCGTGGAAAGTAACACGTATTAAAGTATGCTATTGGTGAGAATTGAGATGGGCAGAGGGCGTCAATCCGGATCAAAGATTTAAAATACTTTTTATATTGTATTGGCTTGAAAATTGTAAGGCTTTTGTGGGGCAACCATCTGGTTTCTATCTGAACAAAAAGCTAAATAATAAATATCTACACGCTTGATCCACTGAAACGATTTAAGTGAAATTGTGTATGGAGAATGGATATATAACTTGAGTCCCGGGAAATATAGAATAGGTTTTAACACGATTTTAAAGCAAGAATGTTGCAAGGCAACGTCAGATATTGGACTTCTACACGTAATTTTACGTAACCAAAACTCGTGGTGTAAATTCTTCAAGATTAGTACGGAAGATAGCTGCGGTAGTTTCACGCGCCGCGAACTGTGTAATGCGTTTTGGCAGACAATGCACTCGTTTACGTATGCGCATATTTCTGTTTATATCGCATACTATGCTAATGCTAGCAATAAACTACGCTTCGCACAGCTAATAATAGAACCTCAATGGATGTTTGCAGGGGGCAGTGCAGTTGAAAGGCAACACTTACTGATGATCTGATATGGAGATATGAGACCTACATGTTAGAAGCTACTCTGTTCTTAAGACCGATTCTCATGCCTTGAATTCGCTTCGATTGCATGCTAATTGCTATACCACTTCCGCACTCATGCTATCCCGTGCGTGACTTAGGCAGCGTTTAATCTGAGCGCCAGAAGCATAAGGATCGAATCCAAAAAAAACTCAGGACTTAAAAGAATAAAATTAATACCCAAAATACACAACAAAATCCGCAGGCCATAACTTGAGTCCAGGTTACAAAAAGAGACGCGGCTAAACGGCATTTATCTCCACAATATATCGATTACGATAATATCCATCCTTGCCATCTGGTGTGGCACCATTTAGGGCATTACATACAAGGCGCTGTACACAGCCCGCGGGTACAGGTCCTACCCGGGAGATTAATGGTGCTGCCGAGAGCCGTCAGACGATATTGGAAGCCGATACCGATTACCGAAATAGTGATCCGATTAAATACATGTTGCTATTAATGCAGAGTTTATAGTTGGTGTTCATCATGAGCACTCTAACCAAAATGACGACGCTGGACACAGAATTTTACACAAACTTTGACATTTTATATGAAGTTGTGTGCTGATTGGACTTTAGTGTCTGCAGCACTTCAGATACTACTGCTACTTATTACTAAATTATACTACTTGCAAGTCCCCTAGTCGTGTTCACCATCATGTCTGAAGGTCCGTACGGGAGGTATGACCTTACTCCTTATGAATTGTACCAGCTTTCCCTGTCTTCGGCCACTCGGAGAGCATCGTAGACGATAGACTCGAGTGTGGTGAGAATTTGGATCAACGAATGGGGCTGCGGCCCCGCTTCTTTCTGTCAATATTTTCATTAATCAACAGTTTTTTTTTTCTTTTTAAAGACAACATTGAAGTAGAACACATAGAATATGACTCAAGTATTTTACTGTTTGCTACTGATCAGTAAATGTTACGTAGAAAGCTATTATTCTGAATGATAAAAGTTTTACTCGTATAATATCATGCTGGCACAACTAGATTAAAAAATATTAAATGGCAAAGAGATAAACTGTTCCTTCCTCGCGGCGGCCACTTTTTCCCGCTAAATAGCGTATACTAATGAGATTTCATACATATTAGCGTGTTTATATCTCGGGTCGTTCACCCCGACCTCGACATACATAGAGCAGTGTTTTTCAACCTTTTTTATGATGCGACCCCCTGGTATAAAAAATATTTGCGATGTTTATGAATACATATTATGATTATTTACCTTTTGTTAAAATTCTCCTGCTTTATATTTCAATATTTTTAATTTTAATTGTTTTTAGAGCGCTTACAGACGAACGGCACGTGTCGGCGGCAGTCGACGGCAGAAGACGGCACGTGTCGGCGGCAGTCGACGGCACGTGTCGGCGGCAGTCGGCGGCACGTGTCGGTGGCAGCCGTCGACAATTTATCACGCTTGCAGTTGTGACGTAGCGCGTAAAGGTAAGCGTCCACAGGTCGGTATCGTACGCAGCGGACGTCTCGCATCAAACGGATAATTTTTTTACAGTACGTCCACTGTATCGGCAGCGTACGGATTACCGACTAGCCAGTATTTTTATCTTCAAATTAGTCCAAACAAAGTTCCTAAGTCAAAATTTCTGCTTTCGACTATTCCATCCACACCCCTCTTTTGAGCATTCATTTACTAGGCTAGTCGGTAATCCGTACACTGCCAATTCAGCGGACGTACTGTAAAAAAATGTCCGTTTGATGCGTGACGTCCGTTGCGTACGATACTTACCTGTGGACGCTTACCTTGCGGGGGTACGTCACAACTGGGGGCCTACCACCAACTCTCCAGCGACACCGTTTGACAGACAAACATTTATTACTTTTACGTCAAGCTAGCGATCTTAAAAAGTTGATATTTCACAGCGGATTTAACAATGTTTTGCATATTTTACTGTTTTTTAGTAAAATTATATTTAAAAAGTGAGTACGGTAATATTATTGTAATCTTACAACAAAGTGTTCTGGAAACATGATAGTTTTAGGAAAGTTCGTGGTAGGCCCCCTGCAAGCGTCATAAACTGTCAACAGCTGCCGTCGGCTGCCGTCGACTGCCGCCGACACGTGCCGTCGTCTGCCGTCGACTGCCGCCGACACGTGCCGCCGACACGTGCCGTTCGTCTGTAAGAAGCCTTACTGACATACATTAGTTCTCTCGGCCTCTTCGCGATCCCCCAGGAGGTCGAGACCCAGAGGTTGAAAGACACTGACATAGCGTTATGCCAGTAACACAATAATGTTGCTGACATACAGTACCTACTATATTTCCCTGCGGATTGCCGCGAATTATAATGAAATGTTATCTTTCGACTTAACTCATTTTGATGGTCGTAAAATATATTGTGACTCTCGTTTCAAGTTTACAATGGGGATTGTCCATTTTTTTTTAATTTTGCTCATTACAAAAACATTTCGAGGAATAAGGTCAGTGATCGTTTTTCTGTATATAAACGAAAAAAATACCCATTAGTTACTTACATTTTTGAACAAATATGTTTAACCTTAGTTTGACCTTCAATGGCGTTAAATTAGCAATAAATTCGACCAACATTACGTTTCGAACTTTTGGTAAGCTTCTCGTATCAGCTTTCACATAATGATGACTTGCATTTGACGAACCAGCCATTATAAATAAGATTGAAAGGAAAAAAAACATACTGCAGAGGTCAATTGGCCGCCGATGATGACGTCAGAGCAAAACTTTAAAAATTTATTGAGAAAAAACTAGCCAATGAATTACAAAATTATTTAATTTATATTCTTAAAATACCCTATTTTAACGAAAAAAAAAAATAAAAAGTACGTGTGATTTTTTTTGGACAATGCCCATTATGAAACGGCTTCATTCGAAATAATGGTAGACCTATAAAGTTAATTTGTTTTGTTTATTGTTATAGTCCGCTATTGCCTATTAACTATAAAGTTTTATTTAGTTTATGATGATAACTTGATTGGTTTGGTGATTAATGATTATGACTTAATCCAGGGATTCCCAATCTTTTTCAGCCTGCGGCGCACTTACAAGCCAATATTTTGTCACGGCGCCCTACTCTAACTAGCTATTACAAAAATATACATAAATAAACACCTTTAATAATAATAATTATAGTTAGGTTAAACAAGTAAATAATAACTAACAAATATGTAATCATCTGCCTGCTTTGTATAATAAATAATAATACATATTATAATTTTTTTTTACAATATTTGTGGTTATGAATAATGATGGAGGATCGACTCACGGCGCCCCTCTTGCCTTTCCACGGCGCACCAGGGCGCCGCGTCGTCGATGTTTCTGTGAATTGACCTGGGAATCATTTTGCTGACCGTGTCTTTCCTGGGTAGGCTTTTTGCAGCAGTAACCGACATCCACGCGGGCGGAGCCGCGGGCGACCGCTATCTATACATTATAATAAAACTGTAGAAATGAAAATTCTGTACATTAAAGATATTCAAAAAATAATAAGCGGGGGGTGTCACTACATCGCTATAGAAGCCAAAAATGTAGTTAGTTTTTTGTCTGTCTGTCTGTCTGTATGTTTGTTCCACTATCACACGAAAACTACTGATCCGATTTGAATGCGGTTTTTGCAGATATATTTGCCTTCTTCCAACTTAACATCTGGTGTATAAAAAATTTTCCCCCCACACCTCTAAAGGGACGAAAGAGGGGGTCAGATTTTGTATATGACTTTTGCTTTAACACGAAAACTACTGATCCGATTTGCATACGGTTTTCACAGATATATTTGTCTTCTTCCGACTCAACATTTGGTGATTAAAAATCCCCCCACCCCACCCCTCTAAGGGAACCAAAGAGGGTTTCAGATTTTGTATCAAACTTTTTTCTTTAATGGACTTACTTTGACATATTATTAACTGTTTTTTTCAACTTAACATCTGGTGTATACAATTTTTCGCCCCACCCCTCTTAGGGAACAAAAGAGAGGGTAAGAATTTGTATCAACTGATGAAGTAGAAATATTTTAAATGGCAAAAAAACGTTTGCCGGGACAGCTAGTTAATAATAAAAAGAGCTTTTAATTTACATGAATCCCTCAAGCCCCAAGCGGTCGCATGCGACTGCGATAAAATTAGATCTTTCCAACAATCCGCGATCGAGGGATCTAAAAATTAAATGTAATAAAGCATAATATTATGAGGACACTTTTATTTTAGACAAAACATTGTTAAAAAATGCAAGAAGTGCAAAAAATATAGTTTTTATATAAACAAATAGCTGTCCCGGTGAACTTCGTGTCACTTTAAAACCTTCCCTGGACTTCTACGAATATTTTAAGACTAAAATCAGCCCAATCCGTTCAGCCGTTTTCGAGTTTTAGCGCGACTAACACATTTGAAAATCCATTTTTATATATAAGAAGATAATACATAAATATTTAATTGAACATTTTTTAATTTTTCCATAAAATACTATAATTTTAAGAAGTGTAGGTACTATATTTTTTATAGTTTATTTTGAAAAATACTATATTTCGCCGGAGAAATGTTGGCAACCCTAGTTACAGCGTAGGTTACAGCCCTTACTCGCCTCGACGCCTCATTTCATACCGCAGAGGACAAGATTCAAAGATTTTATTTGCAAACTAAGTAATTAAGGCGACGCCTTGATAATTTGGCTGTAGCGATGCCGATTTTTCTCAGCAACGACTATAGCTAAGAAATTGAAGTTCATTGTCAGTATTTATCATGTCTTTGTCTTTGAATTGCCCATAGCATAACACGATTGGACAACTTTTATAGCACAGAATAATCAATCTAAAAGACCTCTGTAAAAAAAGGGATTCCTATTTTTCCAACAGAGGAGAGTGATTTAAGGTTCCAAAATTTGTACATAAATTGGTTCAAGCATGCACTTTAATTTGTGCATAGCTTATATGAAATGTATTTATGGTTTTTAAATTATGCGACAAAAACCGTTTTGTCGCTTACGCCCTTTCCATTTTTTTGCTGTTCCATTGCTTGTTTTCTATGAGAGGCCGGGCCGGCCTCTCATAGAAAACAAGCAATCTAAAACATATCCAACACGGTTTCTTACTTTAACGCTGCGTCACCTTAATATACAAACATTGTAAGTAAAGACTTAGTACCTTGTGCAGGCGTTTGCTTAAAAATTGTGAAAAAAAAAACAAGACATCGCATTATCATCATCGTTTTTGCCCTTGCTCTAATTTACACTTAGCGTCTGTTAACAATCCATACTAATATTATAAATGAGAAAGTCTGTCTGTCTGTAATTACCTCTTCACAACCCAAACCGCTGAACCGATTGTTACTTTACTTCTGTCAGATCAGAAACGAAATATTCGCATCACCTCCACGTCGGTGTAGCTAAACGGCGAAGCTATACATATATTTACTGATATGTAGAATTGGTTATAGTTAGGGTCGGTAGAATAAGGTCGTGTAGATATTCAAAAGCGTGGCTCTACATGAGGGTTAATATCCTTTTCACAGGGTAAACCTTATGTGGTCGTCTTGGCAACATTTTACATGAAATGTTTTTGGTGGGTAGCATTGTCCTCTACCTTCGATGATAACCTTGGGTTATGGTCTGTATAGTTCTATTAAAATGACAATCCCCTACATTCGACAATCCCGCAAGATATGGAAGCTGGCTAAATATAACATTTAATTATGTATTGTTCATATAATTAAGGGAAGCTCCCGCCCCGCTGTCCGGCGGGATTCGTACCGAATACGAAACGTTTTCGCTCCAAACTCGTCCATCCTTTATCCCTTTCCTATTGCCCATCAGTCATCGGCTTTGATGAGGCCGTGGTAGATTGGAAATACATACTATGAGAAATATTTTTAGGATACAAAAAAATACTACATATTTCTGATGGTAGCAGATTAATTAGTCTATAACAGGGGTCACCAATTAGTTTCGCCCGGGGTCCGTTTTAATAAATAAAATTACCCTCGCGGTCCATACCTTAAAAAATATATTTATTAAACAAAGGTAATTATGGAAATTACTATAGTATTTATTTGTATTAGTGAGAAAAAGTGTCAATTTTTGTTGAGCTACATGTTCAACAGTATGTCGAGATCGGAGACCGAAATTAATTTTTAACGAAGTTCATCTTCGAACATGCTTGGTCCGCACACAATGGGTCGGCGGTCCGGATGCGGACCGCGGTCCGCCATTTGGTGACCCCTGGTCTATAAGGACTGTACCATAATTTTTGGAGCAACAAAAGCTATTTATGCTGCTGTGTATATCTCGTCCGTTTTAAGCCCAGGATTAAAAATTAAACCTGGATTATTACCGTAACACTGCATGTGATTTTAGGACCGAGCCCTATAGGATAAGCCCTGCGTAAGCCCTTTTAGATCGAGAGCTTCTATTAGTTCCTCAACCCTACACCAAATATTTCAAGAATGAAAAGATTACTTGCATTACTAATTTTAGCGTTTTTGTTTCAGGTAATGCACTCGTTAGTTTGAGAAGAGTTTTCGAAATATTATCAAGAGTCAAGACGATGAATATTAATCTGAAGTTGGTGAGGTAGGTGTAGTGTAAAGGCTTCTGGATGCCATCAATCATCATCGATAACCACGATTGTGAACGCTGGATGCTCTGACAGATCGAGGATCGAGGAGAATCTATCTGTTAGATAGAGGAGAATCTAATAGATAAGAGGAGAGACTCTTGATCTTTTGTGATGGTCCAACATTGATTAACGTGGTGAAGCGGCATTACAATACATTTTAAAGAGATGCCCGATGCCCTTTGAGATATTGTGTTGTTAGCAGTAATTACTAAGTCAAACAATTGAGGTCAGTTTATTAACCGTCTAGACGCCAGCCTGATTGACGTTTGACCATTTTATCAATTGTTTAGAGTATAGACTTGAGGTTATAGTCGGTGATGCTTTAGAACTTAAAACATAACTCGAAAGGCCCCAGCCGTTATTTCAAAAAACGTTTTAGGTCTGAACCCTTAACTACATAATATTATTTAAGCTAAGCAAAGTTTTCACAGTTTACGACATACTGATCGTCAATCAATTTTCATTATGTAACTTTCCAGCGAAGACAAAATCATAATCTAATTGTAGAACAATACGTGATGCGTTGACTGAAAACCCGGCAAGCGCGGTCAGCAGAACGTAGAAACACACGTCATTCACGTTAGATGCGGCTGCAATATCGGCAACAGGTACAAGGTTCAGACATTCATCATCATCGACCACGACATGCTATCACAAACAACTAAATAGTTACTACGTATAGAATAGGTAAAATAGGTGAATTTTTTAATTTTGTTCTTATTGATAGTTCTGTATATTATGTCATAATATGTGTAACATTTAATGGTGGCAGAATAAACGTTTATTTATTTATTTATTTATTTATTTATTTATTTACGTAAATGCTGTGAGAAGTTGGTCCATCCTCCGTAATCCGTAAGCGTCACGCTTATCAGTGCGTGAGGATAAGCATGACGCTTATGTAAGCCATACACTCTACGGTCTACCGGAGAGGTCACCAGCTGTGCAGGTATGCCTGCGCAGGTATCACTCAAAAGAATTGATTATCGATTTTGCGCCGGTCGCCTGCGCAGGCCTACCTGCACAGGTGGACCTCTCCCATAGACCGTAGCATGTATGGTAGCCATTACGGTGCACCTCGCGGCGTGTTGTTTCTGCGGTTTTTAACAGGAGCGTATCTATTCAACAGCGTTGTTAATTAGTTAATACTTACCAATCGAACCGGTTTTGATTGGTTAGCATTTGATGTTTTTATCGAAAAAGTCTCGAGCTATCGGAACTTTCATGTTTTTATCGAAAAGGTCTCGAGCTATCGGAACTGCAGAAGTAGAAACAACAGCTAGGGCAAGTCGAATCCAAAAGTCATAAATTTCCGACGTTAAACCTGACGAGACTAGACTAAGGAAAATATTTCCTAGAACGGCGTCAGGCGCATAACAATATCCCATAATGGCCAGTTGCGTTTTCTCGGTGTCCTGTACATATAACCACTTCACTTGGAACTGCACAAGACCTTTCATTTATAAATTTACACGTAATTTGTTTATTTAATTCATGTATTGTTATTTATATTTTCTAATTTCTATTATTGCCACGTCAGAAACCACGTTTTAGTAACGCAGACGTCAAACCACCATTTTAAAGTTTTTTATCTTATTTTTTTTTTTACCACCAGTCAAATTTGTATTTTTTTTCTCTCTCTCTTTTCACAGTTAAAGACAACAACATCTGTACTCTGTAGATTGAAATGTATGTAATTTATAATAATTATTTGTTGTATTAATTAGTTGGTTAATTAGTTTTTGTCACTCTTATTATTTGTTTTTTTTTTTTGCCGTAAATCTTGTTTAGTTTAGTTGCGTTGTGAAGCCACTCATTGGCCTCCGTAGAATATCAGTGCAGCGGGCTTGCTTGCTGCGTTTGCTGAGCTGGGGCCAATTTTTGGCGTCACACAGCATTATAGTAAATTTATTTTAATAATATAGGCGAACTGTACTACTGATTTATATTATAATGTATTGTGTGATGCTAAAAATAAATCCATTCTTATTCTTATTCCTTAGTCTATGGTTAAACATATGGACATTGGACAAGCTTGGCGGCAAGCTGCTCGTTCGTCTCGGAACCACTTAAATATTAAATTGCAAATTCACAATTTATCTGACCAACATCAGTTGCACGAGTTAACATCGTTAGACGTCAAGTGGTCTCCAGCTGCGGTACATGTTAAAGTTTTATTCAGCATTTACGCTCATATATTTTTTTAAATGTTGCTAAAAATATACGAGTATTTATACAGGCATTAGGCGTTTAAGCCGCAGAAACCTTTGACTTTAGTTTCTTAGTTCTGGAGCTCATGATATACGAACCCTTACACTGTATAAAGATGGAGATTAAAAAAGAATGGGAACTAATTTTTTGAGCAGTTATTTAAATATTTGAGACGTTATTATGATCAGTTGAAAAAAATATTGAGCAGTTATTTAATTTTATAGCGGTTGATTAATTATTGTGACTGTAAAACATGGACAGTTATAAAAAACAATTGAGCGGTAAAAATGATGGAATGAGCGGTTCGATAACGACTTAACAGAAGGCCTACTTAACCACGGATACCGAAGTGGGGGGAAGGAGGGGGTTGGGGGGCGCCAAAACAAAAGCAAATACAATCCAGAAAGTCCAAGAGTAGGTTAGGTTAGGTTAGAACTTAGACCACAACACAGAGGGAGCCGAGCGAGCGCAGCGAGCGTGCTGCGGCAGCAGCCGGCGAAAGTCTTATACTTTCGCTTTATAACGGTACGGAACCCTTCATGGGTGAGTTCGACTCGCACTTGGCTGATTTTATTATATTTTACCACCTTATTGTTTAAAGAACTGCTTAGAATGAGATTTCTTACTGACAAATTCCGATTTGTTACTGCCCACACGTAACCGCTCATTCATTAATTTTTACCGCTCCTTTAATTATTTTACTGTTCAATAATGTTTTCAATTATCCATTTCATTATTTTTTACTACTCATTTTTGTTTACTTTACTGCTTAGTTTTAACTGCTAAACTAGTTATTAAACGTGCCATTTATAATTTTTTACTTACCAACACTGCAATTTACAACTGCCCCTTTAAATCAGTGCCAAAAAAAAATATTGATGACTTACACCGAGTTATTATGTCGGTATAATTTGACATAGTTACTTCATTTTTACTGAGATCATAAATACGAAAGTGTCTGTCTGTAACCTCGACCACACATATAAACGGCTGATTTTATTGAAAACTTACATGGAGACACTTTGAGACCTAGGGATAGTTTTATCCAGGCAAAATGTACTATTCCCGCGCGATAAATGGATTTTGGTGCAACGAGGATTAAGGCATTTTATAAAAATACTTTATATACATCATATTGTTTAGAAATACTAGGATAACCCAACTAACAAAAATTGTTCTTGTAGTGGCTTATATAGCCAAAAATAATATTCTTATAGGAGTCGTATTATCGCTAATAAGGGTGCATTTGGGCACAATTTATAAGGATAATAACCTTATACCCTCCTTATAGTTGCTTTATTGTCCGCTTTTTTCCTTATACGTGTTATATAATGACCAAGAACAAGGTACTTCAACTTATAAGAAACATATAGAAAACGTTAATACGGGCGATCACCCTTATACGTGTTATATTATTGTCCGATATAAGGGAGTTAAACTCCGTTTGCCCTTTTTGCCGTCATAAGTGATTTACATTTTCGCAACAGCTTGGAGAAGACATAGTAACGTCAGCCATTTTACTGTCAAGTAAACGATAAGTCATTATTTTATGTATAGTTTATTTACCTGATTTAGTGCTCGTTTATAGTGAAAAGTGTATGGGAATTAAAGTGCATGATAAAATGTGATACGCTGTGTGTTTTGGTATCAACTCGCCCTTGAATTTAAGCTGTTTTTGTGCTAAAAACGTCATTAATTATTTAGTCAAGTTATATACAGTGCTTTTAAAAGAACAACAGGATTCACACATCGTCTATAAGGAGTCTATGAGAGTAAAGACTTTATAACGGCATCAATTGTTTCTTTTGATATCGCCATTTTACATATCGTTAGGATTCCTTTCACACTAACAAAATCGCACCTAGCTAGTGTTATTCCCGTATATTATATATAAAAATGTTTTTTTTCCACTGTAGTTGGGTTGGCCGAAAGAGAACCTCTTTTTATGGATACTTTAGCTCACTTTCGCGCACTAATTTTAAGTTTGAAATATTATTAAAATTACGTGATTATCAAATTAATTGTTTTATTTTTTACTTTTCTTCTGTAACCATCGCTCCTTTTCAACTTCTTCCACAGTTTTGAATCCCTTTTTAGGGTTCCGTACCCAAAGGGTAAAACGGGGCCCTATTACTAAGACTTCGTTATCTGTCCGCCTGTCTGTCTATCTGTCTGTCTCCAGGCTGTATTTCAAGAACCGCAATAGCTACAATTTTGAAAATTGTCGGGATTGTATGCATTTATTGCCACTATAACAACAAATACATCAAACAAAATAAAATTAATACATATGATATCTAAGGGGTCCTATACAGCAAACATGTTTTCTTCGCTTTTATTGCTTGTCAATAATGGTAACAGGTAGGCACCTGAAATTTACATAAAGGCCTAAAAACTTTTAAAAAATTTTGGCCTTTTTTTGTTCTATGAAAGTACGGAACCCTTCGTGCACAGGTCCGACTGGCACTTGGCCGATCATTCCGCTCCGCAAGAAATTCACACAATCTGTTGTACGTTTAAAATGGCGAATTTAGTTATGTAAAGCATTTTAATGTAACCTTAAAGAGAATAATATCTTTATAATCCCTGTTTAAGGGAATGTGGATTGCTTACATCCTTGTTAAGGTCATATAAAATGTTAGCATTCGTTTGTTGGATAGATGTCTTATTAAATGCCCCTATAAGTTAAAAGCATTATTAGTTACCTTGTGCATTACTTTTATAAGAATAATTGACCATATTAAAAGCTTTTATATGTCTTTGAATATTATAAGGCTAAAAAGCAATGTAAATAGCCACTATAAGATGAACATATTTCGAAGCCTTATATGTCAACCAAATTATAAGAATAAAGGTAATATTAGCTAAATCTCCTAATAGTGTGCCATTATAAGTAACATTTGCATAATGAATGCTCTTTTATAACAAGTATAAGAGTTTATACCTTATTGAGTTAATTTTATAAGGTTAGTTTGTTTGTTGGGCACTTAAGTTAGGTACTAAATTAATATAAGTAGAATTCTGGTCCAATCGATCGCTCCCAGAGGAAGCCCCAGGCTGCCGGGAAGCCTGTACTTCTAAATTGAAATCGCCGGAGGCACGTATATTTAAAAATTGTATTTTTGCATTCGACATTTTGCTAAAAGCAAAATTACGAAAAAGCCATTGAAAATAACTGAAATACGGTACCTCGAACAGCAGTAAAGGAATCCTATTTTATGGAAAACAACGCCATTTCTTTCTTATTTTTAGTAAATTAGGATTATAGGTGCTTGAATAAACGCAATCGTATTGATTTGTATCAAACCTGGGCATTATGTCTACGTTTATTTATTGATCGGCGAAGTCCTGATAGTACCACAGAATACATATTAGTTTAACAATAGTACTAAAATCCGACACAAATGTACTGAAACACGAAACGTATTTTGTTGAAATGATTTTCACATTTCCACCACATTTTGTTCAGTTTGCAAGCCTGTGTGAAAATGTTTTGCAAACTCGGCTTTTAAAGTTACTCCTGGATTTGTGTATGGTATTTAATATTTTTGTGTTGGAGTAAAATAGGCTTAGTTTTACGAAAACGCAAAATCATAGGGAGGGTAAAATTCGACTATACTAGCACCTTGTCGAACTAACTTCATCTGCTGCGTCCATTTTTCAGTTTTTCTATAAAGCTATTTAGGAACACTGCACAGTCCCGCTCATATCTGTCACCAAAAACGGTATGACTAGTGCTTTTGAAGGTTCTTTAACGCAACCTTTACCACGCATTTAAAGCGTTTACAACCTTTAATCGCAAACGCATACCGCCTCCGTTTGCGTACTAAAAGACCGCGTCAGCTTATGACAAACGATATATTGTCAATAGAGAATATGTGGTTTTTGCCAACCTTACATCGTACAATGGCGGCGGGTGACGGTGGCGGGATATTGTCGGGAACACAATATGTGACCTCAGCTCGATATGAGACGTGTTTTATTAATCGAACAGAATCGCTTAATAACTGCCACGATCTGAAAGAATTCATCATGATCAAAGACAGAACCAGAACTCAAACTATGTATAATGAAACGAATGGGGATTCATCACCACTATAGCCTTCGTCATGAGCACCACCAATCCGTATCCTGGACTGTTATCTGTTATGTTTTGAATCAAGAACCTAAACCTACCAAACCTCATCCACGTATTATGTGTATATTAGATCCAGTGCTAAAAGAGAGTCCAAGAGAGAGAGAAAGAACAGTAATTCTCTTCTGTCAAGCCTAACATGAGAGACAGTGGAGCAGCTTTGTCCAACGATTAATTCTTTAAGCCGTGTCTGCAACAAGCACAAATAAACTAGTACCGCAGGTCTCTGATCATAAGGCGATTAGCAACACAGACTGTCTATGTTGGATATAGTGTTGTGAACCACGCCCAGTCGCTATCTGTACAGTTCATTATGCTAATTGACACGGCTTATCACTGCTCAATACGTTAGAATTAATTAACTGATAACGCCTGTCTGTCTCCGTCATCATGAGCAAGCCTTATCAGGTTGCAGACGCCAATAGCCGTTTGCAGCGAAGGTTTTTTGTGAGAATGTGGACGCGATAATATTATGATGGTAGTGTTTTAAACATTCTGCAGGCGGAGCATTCGCACAGTTATAGATACGCAGATTTGTGAAAAAATTGTTTACGGGTTTAAAGATAAAACGAAGAATTTCCTTTGTCAGTAATTCGCTTTGTCTCTTAAACCGAATAAAGAGTCTCTATCTCTGATGGATTATAAACGTGCTGGACATATTTGAGCACCTAAAATCCCCAACTATGTGTTACGTATTTTGAGGGTAGATTTACAAATTTTCATGCTCTAATTGATATTACTTTGAGGAAATAAACCACATTATGTAAGCAAAAAAGCATGCATATAAGTCGCGACGTTGACGCTAGACCTCGGGCTAAACCGAACGGAATAATCCTCATTTCCCATACAGTGTGCTAGCTAACTACTTACTGCTAAGCTAAGCCATGAAATGACAAACTTCACGAGTGGAAAATTCAAGAAAATGAAGCAAAAACAGACTTTCACGACTTAATTGTCCAGTGACCAGTTTTATGAGCCGCTATGGAAGGATTACCAACTCGAACATACATTAATACAACGCCCAGAAAGGAGACAGTGCGCTTTTTCGTTCGTGCTCAAAAACTCGAAGAGGTTTCCTAAAAGACTAAAATCCAACTTAAAGGCATTTAACTTTAATGAAATGAAGAATTTATCAGAAAACATATGGAGTTTTCTTCAAAATCAGTAAGATTAAATTGCTCTGAGTGCCGCCGTAAGCTGAATGAGTAACTTACTGAAGTTACCACCACCACTGGGTGGTGGTAGCTCGAGAGCAGATGTCTAGTGAATCGTTTACCGTCAGGCGATCTGTCTGCTCGTTGCCACTCGCCAGTTACATCCTATTAATAATTTTTTATCTAGAAACTTCTCACGCTAAGCGGCGCCATTACACTTGAAAAATTACAGATTAAGTCGGGTAAAAAATATTATGGTAATTATTGTATACAACCTTACTTTGTTACCTTATTGCTCTGGTAACAAGGATCAGAATGCGAGTAACTTGTCCGTGATGGATAGCGACAAGGTTTGCCACTTTGTCGCCGGTCTAGACTCTAGCTAGGTACCGGCTGTAAGCTGTGTAACCTAGATTTATTGTGACAGCCGACACAGCCGTGTACTTACAGATTGTGGCAGCCGATAACCCGCCTTATTAGGCGCTGACTGCGAGACCTATGTAATTAAATACGCTGAGCTAACTTACTTGTTGGGTTAATACCCATCAGTCGTGGCAAAACGAGACAATAGCTTTTTCATTGTTATCGCGGCCGGATGTGGCCGCTTGGGGCTTGATGAATTAAGTCGAGGAACATTGGTTGAGGGGAATTAGTCTTAAAATATTTAGTCCATAATCACCATACGCCATATAAAGTTTATTACTTTGCTTTCTTATAACTTACAAGAGTCCCCGCAGACAGCAGACTTTTAGTCGGCCGATAGTTTGATCGAAAGCTTAATTAGTACGAAGATGTATGAAGGCGCGCACACTAAACGATTTGTATCAGCCGATAATAATGTACTGACTACTGAAACCCCAATTTGGTCAAACTATCGGCCGATGGAGTCTGCAGTCTGCGGGGGCTTTAATAAACTCGTTATTTCAGTAAAGGACTTATCACACTGGCTGTGGTATCGGGCGGTTATGCACTTATGCCCATCTATACTAGTAATATTATAATTGGGAAGAGTTTGTTTGTTTGTTTGAACGCGCTAATCTCAGGAACTACTGGTCCGATTTGAAAAATTATTTCAGTGTTAGATAGCCTATTTATCTAGAAAGGCTATAGGCTATATTTTATCACGCTAATAGGACTAATAGGGGCGAAGAAATAGAGGAAAGTGTGGAAAAAAACGGGAAAAATTATTTGAAAGGGCTTTAATTTGAACGTACTGGAGCAATTTTTATGTTATTTGGCACACATGAAGAATAGACCACGTGAAAGGGCATAGGTTTCTTTTTTGTGGAAAAATGTAGGGTTTTCGTGACATTCCTAAATTACGCGGGCGAAGCCGCGCGGAACATCTAGTATAATATACATCGCATGCAAGATCGACGCTAATTCGCCGCGTGTTCGCTGCGTTCAAACCACCTATAATCTGGTGACACTTGCAAAACATAGTAATATAACTAATAACTAATAAGTAATAACTAATAACCCATCTGGATTATTAGAGTGACTTTACTTTCTTTGCAAAGATACTTGCTTAAATGATTATTGTTATGCATTTCATTAAAATAAAAACCTATTACCCAACAAACAAACGAAAATATTCCACTCGTTTACGTCAAGTGTTTGTGCGAGTTGCCATGTGCTTCGGTTATGGACTATGGTGTGTGTTGTATGACGTCGGTGATAACTGATTGCTGATATCGCGGTGTGACGTCACGTGGTATCGTGTTACCGCGGACAGACGTGTCACGTGACATTCAGATGTTGCGTCATGTCGCCGAACTTGTGAAACGGGGCTGAGCAGTAACTAGTGAGTAGATACTAGACTTTGTGGATTGTGGAATAATTTGGATTAGGAGATCTTCAGAAGGAAACATAGATGTCATAACGAGATAAGCTAATATTTTTAATTACTAGATTACTAGATGATGGCCGCAACTCCGTTGCGCCAAAATTAGTTTATCGCGCGGGAGCCGTACATTTTTCTGGGATAAAAAGTGTCCTATGGCCTTTCCCGGGACTCAAGGTATCTTCATGCCAAATTTCAGCAAAATCGGTTCAGCGGTTTGGGCGTGAAGAGGTAAGAGACAGACAGACAGACAGACTTTCGCATTTATAATATTAGTATGGATTATGTACAGTATACCAATATACCAATAATAATACATCTATAGTCCAATTTTCGCAACTATCTGATGCAAAAATTTGTTTATTTCACTGTAACCGCTAATTTCACCGCGACGAAAACTGCCCTCACCGGAAACCCAAAGCAATCGTCATTCGTCACAGCCATCATCAAAATCAGTTCAGCAGTTTTTAAAGTTAAGAGGAAACGTATTTGCGGAGGTATACCTTCGCAAATACGGATAACTAGATGACGCTTGCTACTCCTTTGCGCCAAAACTCGTTTATCGCGTGGGAACCGTACATTTTTATGAGATAAAAAGTATCCCATGTCCTTTGCCGGGACTTGAAGTATCTCTATGTCAAATTTCAGCAAAACGACCTATACGACCTGCAAACCTTCAAGAAGAGAGCGTATTCCCTCTTAATAGGCCGGCAATGCACCTGTAGCTCTTCTGATGTTGCAAGTGTCCATGGGCGACGGTAGTTGGTTTCCATCAGGTGACCCGTTTGCTCGCTTGCCTCCTTATTTTATTTAAAAAAAAATGGTTCAGTGGTTTGGGTGCGAAGAGGTAAGAGACAGACAGACAGACACACTTTTGCATTTATAATATTAGTATGGATATTATTACTTTGGAAGCATGGATTTGCTACAATTCTCCGGCATGTGCAAAATTCTACACTCGAGTCTATAATCTATATCTATGCAAGTAAACCAGTGCAGATACTAGAATCTAGAAAGTGTCAATCGCGTGCGGCAGGACCTCCATCAATCTCAACACCATCAATTCTGACCGCGATTCGCTATCACACATAAATAGAGATGAAGATTAACTACATCAAAATAGATTGATTTTTTAGTCAAGGTGCTTTTATGATAAAGAACAACGAACCTTATTGGCATACCTGTCATATTTTGGTGTACACCTATGAAACATACGCCAATCGAAAGAGAAGATGTTTGTCAAACAATAAATATTCTTTGACAAAATGTCGTAAATGATATACTTTCTGAGTTATTTCAGTTTGAAAATGTAAAATAAATAACATTTTAAATAAAAAACCTGAAATATTGAAAAAAGTATAACATTTACGACATTTTGTCAGAGAGTATTTGTTGTTTGTAATTATTTTCTCTGTCGATTGACGTATGTTTCATAGGTGTACACACGAAAATATACCATTTTTTAACCGACTTCCAAAACGGAGAAGGTTTCTCAGTTCGACCGTATATAATATGTTCTTTTATTTTTTTTTGTTTGTTCGCGGATAACTCCGCCGTTTGTGGACCGATTTTCAAAATTTTTTTGTTGTTGTATAAGATAAAGTCATCATTTGATACCATAGTCACCAAAGTGGTGATCTGATGATGCGATCCATGAGTAATCGAGGGGACTCCTTGAAATTTATATGGAAACATCTTATGATTTTAACATTTTCTGAAGGATTTTGAGCATATGCTTCCAAAAAGTAACATTTTGCACCAGTGCCAGTTTATACCTTGATTCCGAAGGTGCTGTACAGAACTCTTGAATCCTTATAGATACAAGTTCGGAGGTTTCGGCGTTGTTTTAAAAACGGGAAGCATATACTACTATGCAAATTACATTCATCTGCGCCCCCCCCCCCCCCCCCCCGCGGTGTCGCGGCGTTATATTTCTCAATTTTAAGAAAAAAGTTAATAATTAAACTAAACATACGTAGAATATACGCGATGGTTTACCTACTAGGTAACTAAAAAGAGTGAAATTATTATTTTTAACAAAAAATTAAAACCGACTTCCAAGGTAAAAACAATAATAACATCCTTTTAATATGAACTAAAAAGTATTAAATCATTTTTCCTATCTAATAGTGCCTCTTTCCGAATTCGGCTAAACCTCAACTATTTCTGTACCTACTCAATCTTCATAATTTTGAAGTCGGTGCCAGTTCCAAAAGTTTCAAATGTTCTGTCAGAGAACTGAAAATTCAGCTATGTGGTACCGTTTTTTTTTTATTTGGCACAGATAAGAAGTAGACCACGAGAAGGATCATAGGCTATGTTAGTGGACTAATTAGTCTGAAATATCTAATTTACCCGGACGAAGCCGCGCGGAACGTCTTATAAGGAATCAGGGTTCCGTTCAGCAACGGAACCTTCGGAAGCCCTATACCGTGGGATATGCCTTGATGCAAATCTTACTTTTTGGTGGCATGTTATGTTAATTTTACTTAAAAAAGTGAAAATTACTGTAATGTTTTTATTGTAAGGGAGTTCCATCGATACCTCTCGATCCCGAGAAAATCAATATCAAGTCACCGTTTTTGTAAATATTATGGTATCAAATTCGGGTTAACAATATATACAACAAAAAAATTTTTTGAAAATCTGACCACAAACAGCAAAGTAAACATTAACTCCTCCTTTTTTGGAAGTCGGTTAAAAAAAAGTATCTAAGATGTTGACCAGGGATGTAAGGTAATCACCATGCCAAATTTCATTGAAATCGGTCCAGCGGATTCAGAGATTAGCCTGTACAAACAGACAGAGAAACAAAAATTTCAAAAACAGTTAAAATGTGTTCTACTACTCTTCTAACATGCCCCTCACTCGTTTTTACAAGTTTATTTTCAATGTACAAAAATTTTACCTCTACGATTTTATTATAAGTATAGATTATAGTATTATTCATTACGAAAGTTAATTTACAGCTGAGTCTTCTGAATACGGAACTGGGAACGTAACGCAATTTGGGGGTCTTGTAAAATGCTAGTGCTACGATGCGTTGCACAAGGGATGATATATAAACAACGCGTTAAGTTTTTTTCGTTTTCATAAAGGAATTAGAATTTTCAAAATCAGCTACGCTTTTCGTTTATGTTTTATTAGGAAATCCCTGGATTGTGTAGTACATTTAACATTACTATTATTTTTAACCCCCGACAAAAAAGAGGCATGAAATAAAATTAAATTAAGAAAAAAGCATGAAATAAAATTAAATTAAGAAATTAAAAAAAAAACCCGCCAAAAAACTTTAAAAAGTAATGAAATAATATTTACTGACTTTAAGTTCAAATAATTCCTAAGTGTAAAGTGATATTTTAGTCCATAATTGTTGTCAAGGTGTGTCGGGGGACCGCTAATGTAGATGTTTGATTTCACATAACATCATAGTTTAAGAGCGGGCTGTGCAATTTTGCTGTGTTTTCTAATAAGTATTACGATCCCGGAAGACGATTGACTCAAATGAAATTGAGATTTATTTAATCATTGTATATTTATCTGAGACTTAGCTAACGGAAAACACGATTCACTTATTTTGACTCGATAGTTTTATTTTTCGAAATTATCTTTTGGGCATTTCAGCTAATATCTGTTACACTTATTGAGTTACTATCATTAAATAACTTGCACTACTACAATCACACACTTTATAAAATAATAGCTAAAGGAAATATTAGTATTGTATTTAGTTTTTAAGTAATCATCAAAAAACAGTTTTGGGACTTACGATCTTTACTTTCGTGCTATAATGCGGGATCCGTTGTTACGCGATATTGTTCACTATTAGCTGCAGCCTAAAACACATTGCCCAGGAGCACGATTCATGGAATTATTGTATCACGATTGGAGCATAGCGTTGTGTGTCGGGGGGGCTAGCGTTTTGACAGCAGGCCCTTAAGGCCGTCCCCCGAGCAAACGACCTTGGCCATACATTTGCCGCGTTGCCGAGATCGCGCCAAAACCCTATTATTTTTATTTATCTTAGTTCAAAATTGTCCTAAAAAAATTAAAACGGGGAATATGTAGTTTATGATATTGTCGATCTATTGGCGTGAGTTTCAAATAAAAGTAATTTGTAAATCCTAAGGAGATGCTGAATGTATGCTTGAATTTTAATAAATAGGTATTACTTTGGAAGCTGATATCATGAGTATAATAAACAAAAATAGAAAATTTAAAACGGGGAAAGGAATGTTGATATACTGAAGATTATTGCTGTATTTTTATTATAACTTTGTAGCTTTCAGATTATCTATATATATAAAAATGGATTTTCAAATGTGTTAGTCGCGCTAAAACTCGAAAACGGCTGAACGGATTGGGCTGATTTTAATCTTAAAATATTCGTAGAAGTCCAGGGAAGGTTTTAAAATGACACGAAGTTCACCGGGACAGCTAGTGAGTTTATAAGGCTTTAAATACGGTCAATTACGGAATCTCCGGAGGGAATGCCCTTAAGGGTCAGGGCGACACAAAATGCAAAAGTCGTTATTGGCGGTACCCCGACACACCGTGACAACAATTATGGACTAAAATATCACTTTACACTCAGGAATTATTTGAACTTAAAGTCAGTAAATATTATAAGTACTTGAAACTAATTAGGTATGCCACGCTCCTTACAAACAGGTTCGAACTCTTTTGCTTGACGATGTGATGTGAATATCAAAGATTACTAAATAGTCATACGCATGTACGTAACAAGTACAATAATAATCTGTATAATGTTCTCTTTCAATGTATAATTCTATTTCTATATGCAATATTTGACACTTATTTTATATTTTTTTGTATTAAAATGACTAGCGAGAAATTATCATTAAAATATCGTTGTTTTTACAAGTTATTATCAATTTTGGTATGGATGTCTGCTGCGCAATTTGAAATGTCCTTTGACGCCGATATGTGTTATACATAGTACATACAGGCAGTCAATTCGTACATACATGTAAATGTCACGCTAATTGTATTAGGTTCACAAACATACATACAGCCTAAAGCTGGGTTCACATTACTGTAACGTAGCAGGAAGGCACTGCGTAGCACTTGCTACGAATTTGTAGATGGTCACGATATAATAATGTGCACGCATCTTAATATGATAAACTAGATGTTCCGCGCGGCTTCGCCCTCGTAATTTAGGAATGAACCGTACATTTTTCCGCAAAAAAAGAAACCTATGTCCTTTCACGTGGTCTATTCTTCACGTGTGCCAAATAACATAAAAATTGCTCCAGCCGTTTTTGCCACATTTTCCTCTATTTCTGCGCTCCAATAAGTCTTAGCGTGATAAAATATAACTTAAAGCCTTCCTCGATAAATGGACTATCTAAAACTGAAAGAATTTTTCAAATCGGACCAGTAGTTCCTGAGATTAGCGCGTTCAAATAAGCCCTTTCAAATAATTTCCCCCCGTTTTTTCCACACTTTCCTTTATTTCTTCGCTCCTATTAATATTAGCGTGATAAAATATAACCTATAGCCTTCCTCGATAAATGGGCTGTCTAACACTGAACGAATTTTTCAAATCAGACCAGTAGTTCCTGTGATTAGCGCGTTCAAACAAACAAACTCTTCCGCTTTATAATATTAGTATAGATGTCGATTTCATGTAAATTCGTTGTGACTTGTGAAATACTCTAAAGTCTAAATTAGCTATTCAATTCAATTTGCAAATGTCTAAATTGAAAGTAAAATAGTAAAATCTATACTACTCGTAATATTATAAAGCGGAAGAGTTTGTTAGTTTGTTTGTTTGAACGCGATAATCTCAGGAACTACTAGTCCGATTTGAAAAATTCTTTCAGTGTTACATAGCCCATTTATCGAGGAAGGCTATAGGCTATATTTTATCACGCTAAAACAAACAGGAGCGAAGAAATAGAGGAAAATGTGGAAAAAACGTGGAAAATTATATGAAATGCTTATTTAGTAATAGTTTGAACGCGCTAATCTCAGGAACTACTGCTCCGATTTGAAAAATTCTTTCAGTGTTAGATAGTCCATTTATCGAGGAAGGCTATAGGATATATTTTATCACGCTAAGACTTATAAAAACGAAGAAATAGAAGAAAATGTGGAAAAAACGGAGGAAATTATGTGAAAGGGCTTATTTGAACGCGCTAATCTCAGGAACTACTAGTCCGATTTGGAAAAATTTTTCAGTGTTAGATAGCCTATCTATCGAGTAAGGCTATAGGCTATAGTTTATTACGCTAATACTAATAGGAGCGAAGAAATAGAGAAAAGTGTGGAAAAACGGGGGAAATTATTTGAAAGGGCTTATTTGAACTTGCTAATCTCAGGAACTACTGGTCCAATTTGAAAAATTCTTTCATTGTTAGATAGCCCATTTATCGAGAAAGGCTACAGGCTATATTTTATCACGCTAAGACTAATAGGAGCGAAGAAATAGAGGAAAATGTGGAAAAAACGGCGGAAATTATATGAAATTGCTTATTATCTTAAGAACTACTGGAGTGAACATGAAGAATAGACCACGTAAAGGGACATAGGCTATTTTTTGCGGAAAAATGTACGGTTGAGTAAAAAATTCCTAAATTACGCGGGCGAAGCCGCGCGGAACATCTAAATGTAATAAAATCGTAGGAATGTCAATTCTGTACATTGAATATTTTTGTACAATAATACTAGGGACGTGATCTACTATGCTAAAGCGGACGAAGTCCCGGGCAACAGTTCATTAGTAACCATTCCATAATATTCCTTTCGGCGATTGTTTTTGGGCGGGTTGAGGTTGAAGCAGTAATGGCAGACTTTCGTATTGGCAATGGAATTTTGAAAAAACTTCTTTTTCATTTAGTTATTTATTTTTTCACTTGAGTTATTACTTATTATTTTTTTTACGATACAGTAGGTAGAGTCTTATTAGTTATTACGTTATTGTTATAAGTACCTTTTAATAAAGCTAAATAATAAATATAATTTAGTGAATACAACTACGGAACACAATTTATTTCTTTAAAAGTGATTACTGTTTTTATTTTTTATTAGACATCACAATTATAGTAGAGGTTCAGTCAAGGCGGCAGTCCGCGACAGGAAGCAGCCAATATGGAGATATTTGGATGCGAATTGCTTATAATGGGCTTTGGTTAGGAAAACTACGTTACTTTACACATTGATCATCATGATTCATAAGCATCGCAGTCACGACTATATCCCCATATACGCGACATAAGACATTAAATGTTAAATATCATTAAACATATTTTTTAAGAGAAAATCTCTTATCTTTTATGAAAGACGGTTGTCTTGCGGTAATTGTTCTTATTCAACGTGTAAAACATTTTATGAAAAACCTATTAAGTATACCTACTTAATTAAAAAATTTTTTTTTTTTTTGGGAATTTTAAGAGCAGCATGTAATTCCATAAAAACTTCGTATATACAATGAACTTGAAATTTTATATTTTGATGCAAAATTTAGATACAATCCAAGTTTCCTATTCCCGAGCCAAAAGCTCTTCAGCTAACTGCCGGAGCCATCAAGTTGTAAAAGTGATTGCGGCCAAGCTGCTCTGTGCCAATAATCTCTACAGATACTTTAAAACTATTAACTAAATATAGATGTCTATAAAACAATAACCTTTCCTGGCAGTCGGGTAAAAACTACGGGCCAGGCCACAACACTGCCAGACACTGCGTTGCGGCGCGGCGTCGCGGTCGTATCGCAAAGACAACCTTAGAAAAGCAATGTAGTTTTTTGCGATGCGACGTCGCAACGCAGTGTTAGGCATCCATTACACGCGCATGCAAGCGTCAGTCAATTCCGTCAGTCATGAATTATGTTTGACTGATGGTGACTGATGGACTGACGAATGTTATTAGACGGTCACTCAATTCTCTTCAGTTTTATGTCAGTCAAAGCCAAAATTTTCAAAGGTAAACGTTTCTAATTTTTTTCAAATTTTGTCAGATGTGACAACACTGGCTCAAAATTCGTGACTGATGGTTGCATGAAGCAAAAATCAAAATATCCAGATTTTCATCAATCAGCTTCATGCAACCGTCTGTCAGGCTCTTACACGGTAGGTTATCCATCAGTCACAGCCATGACTGTGGTAAAACTGACAGCAAAACCTACCGTGTAATGGATGCCTTATGGCCTGGCCCTACGAATAATAAAAACTAGTTAAAAATGATTGAAAAAATCAGAACTGTCTTTCTAATACTATGAATCTTAAAATGTGTATTATCTTTTCGTGCTTAAACCGCTAAACTGATTTTGACGAGTACTGTCCCCGAAAAAACGGTATAGTTTTAACTTTTAACGCCTGAAAAAGGGTTCCTGCGCTATAATCTAATTTCTTATTTCGGCAATTTGAAGTTGATGGAAACACTTATGATGTATAAAGGTGCCTTTTTTGCATTGTCGTGGAGTTGCGCTACTGCTCAAAGTTATAACTTATAACATATAATATGTCGTTTCAAATGATGATAACAAACCATTACTTTGTGTATCAGAGTCCTACTGGGCGCAATTCACATATTCGCAAACTTTCCTTCATCCCTTTATCCCCTATTACCTCCCAACAGGGTTGACAATCGCGTGACACCGCCAGCTATAAATATCGCGTAAGTGTGATAAGTCGATTTGTTTATTTTATGTGCCCCTAATAGAATATATTGTGGCAAGTGTGAGTCAGCAGTCGCGGCGACAAACTCCCTTGAACCCAGTGCAGTTAGATACGTGTAGGTATTATATAAACAACCTGTGTGATAACTGGGGTTTTTCGATACTTTGTAGAGAATCTAATGAGGAAAATAGAGCAGAAATTTTGCTTGGGAAGGCCGGTAACTATTACAAGTATATCACTCACATTTAAAAAAGCTATGGTATGTCTTAGCTTAGGATATAACGAATTTTTTGCGTTATAACACTTACCTACCATGTAGAGCCACAACTTATAAACTATGCAACTTTGTTTATTAAAGTTATCGCTTCAATGTTAGTTAGCATTTTTTATTTAAAATAACGGTAGCTAATTAAAAGCTGGTAATCGCTAATACATATTATCCATCCATCATGGACCAACGTAGAAAACTACATTAAGTTCAAAACTATTAAACACAATTGCTTTATTTACTTCCAAAAGTAATATTTGTCAATATGTAGAGTAGCAGACAAATGGAATAAAATAGTTATGATTTTTCTGTTCTAATTCAGTCGACGATGACGTATTATTGGCTCATCAATAAACATGCCGAGCCTCTCCAGTCTCCATCCATCAATTGATATTGTTGCAGATTTTGTTTCACACTGTGACATGTAACTGTAGTTCACACCGTGAGACGAAAAATGGACGAAAAAATCTATCACGTTGAGTAACACATTATCTTATCCCCAAGCGACAGCCGGCTGCCACATAACAGTTGAAAATCTATTGTGTCTGCTATACCCACGATGGAGGTGTTCATTCATTATTGATGGAAGAATGAGGGAATAATATAATATGAGGTGAAAGAAAACATCGTTAGGAAACCCGCCAAAGTTGGTCCCAGTCCCCTCTGTGGTCCCAGACGTATTGACCTGTTCATTCCTCAGGAGGCAGGACTAGGCCGACTATGATGCGAGAATGGCGTATGTGCTTGGGCAACCATATACGGACATTTACCATCATGTCCTAGGCCCATTTGAAGAGTGCTTCTCTACTACTATTTGAAGAGTTCTTTTCGTACACACCCGAAAATATAGCTATCGCATCCCTATTGCATACCCGTGAAAACGAAATACCTTTATATTCGTACGTTATCGAAAAATATAGGTCAATGGCCGAATTTCCACGTGTTCTATGATTGTACTTTATGTAAAAGCAATAATTGCAGAATTGTTTTGCGATTTTTTTATTTCACCACTATTTTATATAGAAATTGTAATTGATATTTTGTTATCGTGTTGCAAGTCGTTGCACCGCGATAACTCAATTTAAGTGGAACATGTCGTGACGTCACTGATAGCGGCACTCCACGCGATAACACACCTTATCTATATATGAAAGTAAAAATTGCATATAATTGATGTAGATAGTTGCGAATATTTTGCTTAGGTAAAGTCCCCAAAAGTAAGTAGAAACAGCAATCGCTGATTTCGCTTATCATCTTAGTTCGCATTCCGATTCCGATTTTCTTTTCCGGGACTCAAAATATCTACATAAGTACCAAATATTATAATTAAAAATTGGCCAAGTACAAGTTGTACTCGCGCACGAAGGGTTCCGTACCACTACAGAGCAAAAATAGGCTAAAAATTGTATTTTTTGTATGGGAGCCCCCTTAATTATTTAATTTGTTTAAATTTTATTGTTAATTATTAAATTACATATACAATTCAGTATTCTGTGAAGATTTCAATTGCCTAGGTGTTGCCGTTATTGATTAAGAGCAAAAAATAGCAAAAAAAGTCACGTTTGTTGTATGGGAGCCCCCTTTAAATATTTAATTGATTTTGTTTTTACTGATTAGTATTTGTTGTTATAGCGGCAATAGATATACACAATCTGTGAAAATTTCAGAAGTCTAGCTATTATATAGCGGTTCTTGAGTTAAAGCCTGGTGACAGACAGACGGACAGACATCGAAGTCTTAGTTATAGGATCCCGTTTTTACCCTATGGGTTCGGAACCCTAAAAACTGCTACTGCTGTATCTGTTTATATATATAAGTTTATTAAAGTATTTAAACGTGAAAGAGCTTATCATCTGCCCACATTTCTTCCGAGCTATGTAGATTGAAACTAGTGAACACCGCCTTGAAATAGCCGCATCCGACAGATTTATCCGGTGCACTTGGACAGGACAGTGCCATATGAAGTTGAATGCTTGTTTTGTTCGAGTTCTTGCGACGCGATCCGTTTGCGGTGAAATTTTTACTACTATACAGTAGCAACTGATATAGATTTAGTTCGAAATAGGATGAAAAATAGAGGTTTCTAGTAGTTCCTACTGCAAAAGAGCTGAAGAGGTTTTCTAGACGTTCCTACTTTTTTAAATCGAGCTTTAGCCCACCACACATTCCCACCACTGTATCTCCTGTGTCGCCAGGATCGACAGCGGTATCCAACCACGAAAACCCTTTGATATGATCTCAGGGGGGAGCCCGAGGGACATGTTAAAGCTGTTTTGGGACCCGCAACGAAATTAATCAGAAGAAAATAGGAGGAGTAGGTAGAATTCCAAAGACGGAAAGAGCTAAGAAATAGGGGTTTCTAGACATAAGTTCATACTGTAAAAAAACTAAGAAATTGGCGTTTCTACACTGCAATTCCCACGATAACAGCCATCCTTATCAGTTTGAAATTGTGGGAGCTCTGCCAAAACATCTTGACCTTGACCGAGACCTGGGCATAATTTATTTTCTTAGTAGTAGGCATTTTGCTGTACATTATTTGTGTATGCAGTAACTCAACTGACATTTACAGCCAAACAGATCCTGATAGGATTCCCGTTACTCAATAAATAGAGAATAAACGTGACAAGGGACACATTGGTAATTACTAATTAGATTTGTTGACATATTTACGTGACTCACACTTTTTCCAACGCCGCTGATTATAATACGAATCACAACAGCTTTTTCAACTCATCCGATCCGTCTTCGGTACGATTTCCACACGATATCGGATGTTATTTAGTATGAAAATGCATACCTGCATTATATTTACTTAAATATCAGATGAAGCATGTTCTTATCGAGACAGATATACAGACATCGGATCGGATAGTATTTATTTCAAGCACTTTAAAGGCGAAGACTTACTTTTGAATGTGGTTATGGGTTGGGACTTGGGATTGAAATGTTTGATACTTTTCAGTTAGTTACGTGTAGTCTTAAAACTCCAGTACTGTTTTCACGAAATGTATTTTCAATTAAGATTATTTGTCTTTGTTTTAATCAAACCAACTATAGATACAGGCAGTCCCGACTCCCGACTGTTCTATAATTATAACGCTAATTAAAGTCCACAATAGGTCACTAACGCCGCAGACTGCCAGTTCTCTTGTATAGGAGATTCTATAACCTACTAATATATTTTGCCTCTTTGTCTTTGTTTGCCTCTTTCAAACTACTGATTATTTTTAATTGCTAATAAAAAATAGTGTTATCTCTCTGATATTCAATAAATGGGCATTGTCAAAAAAAAATCACATGTACTTTTTATTTATTTTTTTTCGTTAAAATAGGGTATTTTAAGAATATAAATTAAATAATTTTGAAATTCATTGGCTACTTTTTTCTCAATAAATTTTTAAAGTTTCGCTCTGACGTCATCATCGGCGGCCAATTCGTCGCTTGCCTCTCTAACTGACGTAAATGACACTGAGCAAAATGTTCAGGGCAAGCTTTATTCGGTTTATGGTTACCTAAAATCGGAGGCAGCTCAACGTATATCAGCGTGAACAAAATAAAAATCTGCCTGTACATAGATCTTATCGAGTACTTCGCGTGGGTATAAGTTTTATTTCAATATTATTATTATTATTTAAATAATACATTTTCAAAGCAGATACATCTCTTTGAGAGAACTTTGTTTTCGATTTGGACGGTATTTGTTGTAACTTACGTCGGGCAATTTGTACTATAAATCATGTAATAAAACTCAGGGTATAGAAATAATCAGTTATAATGAAATTACAAGTTACAAATTACAAACACGTAACCATTAGGTATACTGATACGAGGGCTGCTATTTATGTATCCGGAATTAAAAAAAGAAACAAACATATATAATTTAATATGGTTTTATTGCTTTTCAAAATATTCGCCGCGATGATCGACACACTTTTGAATACGCTGGAACCAATTTTCATAGCACTTTTTCCATTCTGATTGATGTATCTCCAAAACGTGCATTTTGAACGCATCAACAGCCTCTTCGCGGCTCGAAAAACGTTGACCACGTAATTTCTTCGCGTATGGAAATAAAAAGAAATCGTTAGGTGCCAAATCAGGGCTGTGCGGCGGATGACCAGTCAATTCGATCTTTTGACCCTCCAAAAACTGAGTTGTTTCAGCTGAGGTGTGACAGCTAGCATTGTCGTGATGTAATATGATTCTGCGTTGTCGGTTGTCCTTTCTTATTTCTTCAAAGACTTCTGGTAAACAAATGGTCGTATACCATTCAGAATTAACCGTTTTACGATTCTCTAATGGCACTGTAGCCACATGTCCATTAATTCCAAAAAAACAGGCGACCATTTGCTTCAAAGTACTTTTTGCACGAGTAACTTTTGTTGGTTTCGGCTCATCTTGGAACACCCACACCGTTGACTGTTGTTTAGTTTCGGGGTCATATGCATAGATCCAAGATTCATCACCTGTGTAGATATTATAAACGGCTTTTGACGTACCACGGTTGTATTTTTTTATCATTTTTTTGCACCAATCGACACGAGCCCGTTTTTGATCGATTGTCAAGTTGTGCGGAATCCAACGCGAACATATTTTTTTACAGCCAAATGTTCGTGTAATATCTTATGTATGCTCGTCATACTTATGCCTAAGGACGCCTCTATCTCGCGATATGTAACATGACGATCACGCATTATTAGTTCCCGCACAGCATCTATATTTTGTGGGACAACAGCTGTTTTTGGGCGACCTTCTTTATTTTCATCCGTGAGCATAGACCGCCCACGATTAAACTCACTGTACTAGTGATACAGTGATAGGTAAACAGTGGTTTTTGTGGTGCTTCATCTCCAAAAGTTGCGGTGAGTTGAATAAAGCACTGTTGTTGATTTAGCCCACGCCGAAAATCGTAGTAAATCATTGCACGAAAATGTTCACGCGTTAAATCCATGGCAAATGAAGACACGCAATTTTCAAAATGACGCCACAATGGAAAAATAATTGACAGTCACATGAAACAAAATGTATTCTTCAACCAAAGAGTTCTATTTTCAAATGTTGTAATTACTTTTTAAATATTGTTCTTGTAAGTGGCCAGTTCCGGATACATAAATAGCAGCCCTCGTAGTTTAAAAAAATAACAAATTGTAACTAAAATTTTAAATGTTTGTGTTTTTTTTAACAGTTTGTAACATAAGCCTAAAATAACAGTGTTTTTTCTATAACGTCATTGTTTAAAATTCAAACATAATCAACATCTGTTTAGTTAGATAACTAACAGTTTCATAAAACACTATCTTTGAGATCACATCTTAGTTATGTACTTAACCTTATTCGGAAATACCGGTACGATACGCCATGCATAAACTGCATTGATCCTTTTTGGGATGATGAAAACTCAGATTTTTAGCCTTAAACACTCTGCGGTAGGTTGCAAAACAGGGTTTTATTGCATCGTTCTCTAAAGTAGCCAAAAACATATCATACATCTTACGTTATAGTCCATTGAATTGCTTTGCATTTATTAGAGGACGCAATTTTATTTTTGGAATTTGTTGGGGGGGTCAATAGAAGCTTAACCTTGAGTTTGTGGGGTCACCACCCTTGTCTCCCGGCCCGGTCGCCATCTTGAAAAAAGGGGTGACAACACAATTTTCGTGGTATCTTGGAAACTATACGTCTTACAAAAAATTTATGAGGACATGTTCATATAACTTACCTACCTAAATTAAAAATTTAAAAAGTTATGAGCAAAACAGTGAGAAAAATTTTTAAAAGGTTTATTATCACTCCTTAACGTTGTAATACATTTTACAAAAAAAAATACCTTAGACCAACCTTGTAGATGATCTTTTGAGAAAGAGATACCCCGATCCCATGAAATTAATTTTCTGCAGATACAAAGGAAACTGTGGAACCGTGTGTGGCTGCAGAAAAGCAGGCCTGAAATGATTTAAATAGTATAGTAGGTATGTGTAGACTAATATAGTAGGCATACTATAATATAGTTGCATATATTTATGTTGTGTAGTAGGCATACTTGTAGACTGTGGCTGCAGAAAAGTAGGCCTGAAATGCTTTACAGAATAGTAGGCATACTGTAGAGCATCTTATGCCTGCTTTTCTGCAGCCACACATGCTTTCACAGTTTGCTTTGCATCTGCAGAAAATTAATTTCATGTGATCGGGGGGGATTGGGGGATCTTTTTCTCAAAAGATCATCTACAAGGTTGGTTTTAGGTAATTTAATTGTAAAATGTATAAAACAAAGATATAGAGCAATAATAAACCTTTTAAAAAATATATCACTTTTTTGCTTATAACTTTTAAATTCTTTGATTTAGGGTAAAAAATTATATGAACATATTTGTAGGCAAAATAGTTTGCAACAAATTATGTTTTTACAATTTTTTTGTAAGACTTATAGTTTCCGAGATATCACGAAAATAGTGTTGTCATCCCTTTTTCAAGATGGCGGCCGGGGGACAAGAGTGGCGACCCCACAAACTTGAGGTTAAGCTTCTATTGACCCTCCAACATAATATTCCAAAAATAAAATTGCGTCCTCTAATAAATGCAATATTCGGTCCTAAAATTGTAACATTTCAATGGACTAGTATGTCACTTACGTCGCCAATAGATCTTACAAGTACTGCAAACAAAATCTTACTAAACGTCGTAAGTGACATAAGTCTTTTAGTGAGCTCTATAATTCAAGAAAGTGTAGATACGCCTGCCCCAACCTTTGTGATATCTCAGAACTGGTAAAACATAGAGATACGTCGATTATACAGATCGATTCGTCTTGCAAAATTGATTAAGATGGTGTAGATAACTCAGTTTCGAAAAAAATGTCAGATACGTCAGTTAGAGAGGCAAGCGACGAATTGACCTCTGCAGTATGTTTTTTTTCCTTTCAATCTTATTTATAATGGCTGGTTCGTCAAATGCAAGTTCTCATTATGTGAAAGCTGATACGAGAAGCTTACCAAAAGTTCGAAACGTAATGTTGGTCGAATTTATCGCTAATTTAACGCCATTGAAGGTCAAACTAAGGTTAAACATATTTGTTAAAAATATAAATAACTAATGGGTATTTTTTTCGTTTATATACAGAAAAACGATCACTGACCTTATTCCTCGAAATGTTTTTGTAATGAGCAAAATTAAAAAAAAATGGACAATCCCCATTCTCCAAGAGTTTGTATTAATAATTATAGAGATTAATATCTAATACCTATTAAGGTAGAGACCTTCATACTTCGTTTCAGACGTGGAAAAGAAAATATATTTACCCGTCTTCGTTCACCTAATTAGTGTATTGCGCGTATATCGTACATTTTTCCAGGATGACATCTATGCTATGTCCTTTTTGGTAGCTCAAGCCGGGGGTCGCGGTTTCGAATCCCGCCGACGGAAAAAGTTTTCAATGTTCCTGGGTCTGGATGTGTATTAAATATGTGTATGATATAATAAAAATCTTAAATATATGTATAGTATAAAAGTATTAAATATATTTCCGTTGTCTGGTACCTGTAACACAAGTCCTTTAGGTACTTAGCACGGGGCCAGACTGACGTGGTGTGAAGCGTCCATAGATATTATTTATTTATTTATTTATTTATTTATTTTTGGAGCCTTAAAGTACGTCTAAATTCCTTGAAAATCGGCTTATGCGGTTTTGGCGTGAAGAGGTAACAAAAGACATGCTTTCGCATTGATAATATCAATATGGATTTTTAGTTCGATCCATCTAGACCTCATAGTTTTAAGGAGACGATGATCACTAGTCCTGAATAGTCCTGAGGATGTTGGAGTGTCGCCAGGCCTGGAGCCCGGAGGTCGATGACACCGGACACCATTAATGTCACCACATTATCATACTATTTGCGGACGAACACGATTAACTATAGTGTGAGTTCCGATGCGAGAGACTTGATTTAGATACAATAGCATTCTTTGTCTGGATCGGTGGTGAATGTAAGGGGAAGCCTTCTTTTGATGACCTTCTAAGACCGTGGTCCCCAACCTTTTTTTCACACGGGCCACAAACATGTCTTGTAACTTGTTCTTGGTGTCACGGGCCGCAACAAAAATTTTTTTGAGTTAAAAAATAACGTTCTTCAAAATTAACGATTTAAAAGTGGAAAAATTTTCACGTCTTTCGCGACGACTCTACATTATTTTGCCGGGGGGCATGAATTTCAAAATGTTCATCACGCGGGCCACAGTTAAAGTCCCGGCCGGCGGGCCGTATCCGGCCGCGACTTATACGGGATAGCTGTTCTAAGATGTAATAATGAGCTCACGACTTTTTATAACCTCGTAAAGCATTACTTGTAGCAGAAAATTATTATTAGGATTATCCATACTAATATTATAGAAAGTGTCTCTGTTTGTCTGTCTTTCGGTCTGTTACCTCTACAGTCTACACGCTCAAACCTCTGCACCGATTTTGCGAGGTATGGAGATACCTCGAGTCCCGGGTAAGGACATAGGATGCTTTTTATCCTGAGAAATTGTACGATTAATACGCTTAACACGATTGATTTGCAATTTCATGTCTTCTTATCAGCACTAGTAATTTGCTTACTCAACTGTAAGTTATTGATTTACATTAAGACCTGGAGATATGTAAAACTTATTGTAGGACATAAAATATTATGTCGTGGCCGACCGGGCTAGGCTAGATAATGTACACGATAAATACAAGAGATAGATTGCTACTGATACTATCACTATGCAGTTTCTAGTCTAGCTTAGTGCTTAAGAAAGGACAAAATGAACAAACTGTGTACAGCTTACACTTGTGTGTATATGTGAATACGGATCTACGAGTGTGCACAAATTTAGTATAGCTATATTATATTTTAATGTAGGTGTTATTGTAGAGTAGACTGGTGGAAGTCAGATAAAAATTATAGATTTCTAGGCAAAACAAGTTGCTAAGCTTAGCCAACATGAAAAGTTTTTCAACGGAAGAATGGACAAAGTGATTGATGAAGACTTCATTATCATCTTGTTCCTGGTTTTACTGAATTGTCAGAATGTCTATTAATTTGTATTTCTATTGCAGCAGGCGTAGTATGGTCACCATAGAAACGGTTTCTTTCTACGGAAGAATAGACAAAGTGACAGACAAGACAAAGTGACAGACTTTAGGCGATGGAAATCCGCCATTTTGTCGATAAAATCTGTCAGTATGTCGATTATTTCCTATGTCTACTGTAATTGTTATGCTAGCCCTACTGTAAGGTTAAGGCAATGAGAACTAATACTCCGGTCGATTTAGACCAAAAAATGAGAGTGAAGTTACAAAAAGTCCCAGCAAGCTGAAAATCGGTGAAATTGTTAAAAACATAATTATAAACAATGTCTAAAAGTTCCCCATCATTCCCGTGTGTGGATTTTTTTTTGACCTTTGACCTTGAATAAAAAATTTTCCACACACGGGAATGATGGGGAACTTTTAGACATTGTTTATAATTATGTTATTAACAATTTCACCGATTTTCAGCTTGCTGGGACTTTTTGTAACTTCGAATGTCTAAATCGACCGGAGTATAAGGGAGTATTTTCATCAGTCGTTAACTCGTACGGTATACAGCATGCGGGGAGTCTATGACAACTAATTGACAACTAATGGCGCATTGTTATTGGTCGTGGCATGCGTTTCAGAGATCTCCCGCACCCCGCGTGCGGGCCCTATCGACCAGTGAAAATGCGCCATAAGGTGAAAACACCTATGATACGCGGTTCTGTCATTGTATACGCCAGGTCCATGAACACTAATCTCATAGAAACTCTCCGCTATCTTCACCGGACCAATTTAGGGCAAGCAGCGCCCTTTATGACTGTGTTGGACGCGATCCATCACGCCGCCGGCACGTGCGACGCCGACATTAATCAGACGGACGTACGTCACTGTGTCGTCACGGTACGTCACCGACTGCCGGGGGGAGCGGGGAGCAGGGGGGAGGCAGCAAGGTTCAATGTCAGGGAGTGTTGCTGGCGCCGACCGGCTTCCCGCTGACCTCTCTACGTGTTGTGTAACTCATCACCACAATATCACCACCTGCATGTAGGCTATGCGTGGTTATAAAACTGTTTGTTTATATACGAGTAAATATATAATATACGTAATAAGCTAACCCGCGAGGCTTCGCACGTGTGATCTTATATACCCGCCTCTTAAATCGGAGTATATTATGTTAACAAAATTGACTTTAAAATACGTTCTAAATATCTATATACGAGTATAAACAGGCAGCGAGAAGCGGCTTCAATATCGCACATGGATTTAAATTTTCACCACTTCCTGATAAGTTGCGTTACACAACTTTATCTGACAGATACTCCATAATCTATCTGTAGTTAAATTGCAGATAGCCTTCCGGTACTTATCAGGAAGTGGTTAAAAATGCCCTAAAATTAACTATGTATCTAGATTCTAGTAAGAGATTTGTACAGGACATATCTTCAGGAAGTTTCGAAAACATTTCTCGCAATCTATTTCTTTTGTCGTTCCTCATACTGTATCCCTGCACCCCACTGGGTGCGGTCTGCAATAATCACGATAGCACTTTATAGCGGTTGAGTATAGCGATAGCCGACATTAACTTTTATTCACCGCTCTAAAAAACGCTCGTAAACTCTCTTCATAAGGAGCGGCTCACAATTACAACACAATTATAACATTCTCTATCAAATATGTACTGCAAATGTCTGCCGTTGCGTGCGGATGGTTCGTACCGATTATACTTGGGTACAGCATACAGATTAAAGAACATCATCAACTGTTTAATGTTTATTAGTGTGAAAGAACTGGAGTAGATACTTTGTTGTATCTGAAATATAACGAGAGCTCTAGTTGAAAAGCAAGTGAGCAAATTGCTTAACTCTAGATTCATACAGTCTGAAAATAAAGCATACTTTAATTGCACGCTCTAAAATGATTGAATTTTCTTATGTTTTCGATAGTGTCCGACCGAAACTGATTTTTCAGCCGAAACCGAAACTTGGTAAAACATTTAAAATTACGATTATTTACCAAAATTTATTGATTTTTAACATAAATTACAAGTTTTTAAACTAAAGAAAAAGTACCACATTGAATTTTTTACTTTTTGCGACATTTCTTAAAATAAATATTATTAGTTTTAGACTCAAATATGTTCCCTAGAAACTTTTTTGTTCTATATTCCGTTTTTTATACGATTCCAAGTAGGTGCCATTTCACCAAAGAAATTGAACGCGTTTAGCGCACACTAAACCGGTTGTAAATGTATAAGGCTATTTCTCCAGACCGCAAAATTTAGTTGTCCGGACGTATAAAGTACCCGCAGAGTTACATAATATATAGACTTTTGTATTTTTTTTTATAGTAATATAAGGTGTGATCTAACTGGGCCACTTAGGTTTTTTAGAAAAACTTAATTGTACTTAAATATAATTAAAATAAATTCAAAGGTCCCAAAATTGATTCCCTAGCCATTTCCTGTCCCCAGAATTCACATGTTTATAAAAAAGTTGTACATAAACATACATATCGTTATATAAAAGAAAAAGTCAATTGAAGATTTGTCCTGGCGCACATAGTGATTCCCTAGACGCTTCACTTGGAGGCTCGTACCTCCCTAGTTATAAGTAGCACGTTGTTGCGGGTGCGCAGGGCGGGAGGATCGGTAGCCCTCTAAACATCATGGAAGGAGGTCACCCAATTCGTTCCTCCGTTTCCGAGTTATGAAGCAAAATATCTGATTCCCTCGCCCTTGGTTCTTTATACAATTGATTCCCTATTTGCTAATTACAATGTCATTTCAAAAGTTAAGCTTGCGTAGACACAATGTAAACGACGATAATGAGTATGGTTTCTAGTTAGTCTATTTATTATGAGTATGGTTTTTAGTTAGTCTATATGCACAGTTTTTGTACACCTCAGAAAAAACTATCTTTTTATTGATTCCCTGTACATACATTTTGATGATTCCCTAGCTAGACTCTAAGAGATTGCGTGTCCATAGTTAACAGTTATTAATTTTAAATATTTAAATAAAACGCGTGGTAAAAGGAAAAGAGTCAGGCGAGATGATTTACTAGATAAATATCGCAAGATATATCCTAATTTATTCTATAATCTCACAGTCAAACAAAATTCTTAAGTAAATAAAGTTCATACACAATATAATCAATTTATCATAGCATTTACTAAATCGTTTGTTTGGGAAACATTGTTAAAATAGCACGTAATTTGCCAACAGTTATGTATATAAAATAAGCCTGCGTTTGTCGTAGAAATAAAATTCAATAATATAATTTCGATAACAATAAGTTTAGACAATTTAATGAAAATAAAACGAAGTGCTAATTTTTGATTTGGGACTAATCTGGAAAACATTATCTCAAAACACGATTAAATAGATGGTGGTGAACTGAGCCGGGGCCTCGCTGGCAAGCAAGCGCGAGTTAACTGCGAAGTTTACCGAACGACGCATGAGTTTCGGTGGGGCCGGAAGTTTCGGCTATATTTTGGCTGAAACCAAAACTAAGGCCGAAACTAGATTTTTTAGCCGAAACTGGCCGAAACCGAAACCGAAAGTTCGGTCGGTCACTAGTTTTCGGTAAACAGAACTTAGACCGCATCAATAAAATGGAACTGACGCACAAAACGTAATAACAGCGGGTACATAAGGAAGTGCGCGATTTCTTGGAGGCATAAATATTGTTCGCGCGCCAACGTTGACCGAGCACACACCACGAACACCGCAAAACTAATACGCGGTAATACACAGAACTGACTGTAGAACTATTGTGATAATTCTATTATTGTTAGATCTGTGCTCTCTGCTTAGCCTCTTCGTCTAGGAAACTGAGGTCTGAGAATTCTGTTAATGGTCTGTATCTGCCGAACCTTGAAAAACCCTATTTGCGACAGGGATATTGTTAGTAAAAGTTCAAGTCAAAAAACCCAATATTTTGAAACAGGTATGTCCTTTAGGTCAAGTTGCCTGTCGGCAGTGTACTACTAACAGGTAACTTTTCGGATGCATTAATTTGCTGTCGCAAAGCATAGTGCTCTACATTTGATAACAGATCTTTACCTCAGTAACGCGCAGTCGATGATGATGATGAATTCCCAAGATTTTCCGAACGTTTCCGGCCGGGTGGCCGACATACGTTGCACTATCGTAATTACTAGTAATTACTATTAGTATCGTAGTACTACCAACTACGTAGTACCGGCCAACCTTACTACAGGTTTCTGCTAGTTGCGAATATCCTGCCGACTGCCGCAAAAAATTGTTTGCACACATACCGCTGTAGGCCGGGAGATGGCTACGTTTTATTCACGGTAATATGTAACATTTTTATGTCTAACACGGCTTTAGGTTGTTATTCAACTATTTTCCAAATCAGCCGCTATAAGGAAAAAAAGGATCAAAATGTTTTTCCCCAATTACCCCGGTATTGCTAGAGTCAATTTATTTTCTCACTTTTTGCCATCATATCCTGGTAGACCTATAATAGTGTTTAAAAGATTACCTGGAAACGTGTCACATAACAAGATTTATTACGTATCTCGATACGAGACTGCGGCGAGTGCCAACTTCACGTATGCTCTGTTCTCTATGGTCTATTTCATCTTATTTGTCAACACAAACGTCAGTTCCTACTTTAATAATAGCCGCTGTAAATGTGTAACGATTTAATTATGGCTCTGTCATGCCGCCGCCTGATGATTGAATATTATGTCTCATTATAGCGCCGCCACCTAATTATAGACCGAGTTTTATATAATGACAGTTAAGTGGACGATAAGTTGTAAGTTAAAGGGCTATCTAGACTCCCGCCGCGCCGAGAAGTCCCAAAATATTTTATATTAGGAAATATCCACACTATCTTTTTGTTCTGGGGAGAATTAAGTATTTTTGCTGAAATTAACGACGTATTTGGTGGCTTTTACTGATTTTACAGTCATGCCATGATATACGCGCGATTTTCTACAGCCACCCCCCGGCCTAGACTAAGGCCTCGTTCCGATTGAAATGTTATCCGTCAGATTCCCTTCCTTATAGATGCGGTGACGTGTTAATGTTATGGGCGCGAAGGCCGGCCGGTCGTGGTGCCTTCGCCATATCAGATACACCTCGTTAGGATACCTATATAGACTTGGCGGTTAGGATATAACCGACAGGTTTTATGTGTGGATGAAATGTTTGCCTAGGCTTCATAGTTAATACTTATTAGTTTTAACTATGGTGTATCTTAATCTATAATGGCCCATAGTAGATGGTTTTCATTGGTATTCTATTTTTAATTGCACTTTTCTTCGTTGTGACGTAATTGCATAAGCATGATTGTGATTTATCACCATGATTGCGAAACTATATCTTCAGCATGCGCAGTCGCCGTCTAAAATGGGCAATTATAGACGAATATGCCTCTCTTACCACATGTTCGTCATCACTTGTATTGGTCCATCGTAGATTATTATAGATAGGCCGCATATGAAAAATAAATAATCGATACTACTTAACTTTACCCTTGGTTATGTACAAACAAATACAAAATCCATTATTTGTATCATTTTCCAGATATTATGTTGACACAACACTGCTCTATTATTCAATATATTTGGGTCTCGTCCCAGACAGACACAATCCGTATTTTGTATACAATGTCTAAATGTAAATACGTATGTTAAAGTGTCTGTCTAATATTGAAATGTTAGGTAACACTCAACTTAGGTAACAGTACTTGTAATTTGTAACGGTTGAATCTATATCTGTATTCTGTAGAGATATTTTTTGATATTTTTCCTTGTGACCCAGTATTATCTAGAAAGCGACTAGCGAGGTATCTGTAACGATAATATCTGCAATGAGTGATAGTATTTAGACTTGTGAGTTGTGACTACTTGTAAACCTGTACGATTAATAAGCAGGTAAAAAACTCGAAGGTCCTAATAAATTGAAAATCTTGCCGTCTGCCAACCTAACAGCCACCCAAGCCAACCCAATTACAAATGATAAGTTAATTTAGTGGTGGCTAATGGCTATTCTGAAGTTCGGTCAAACATAGTAAGATCTATTATGAAATGCAATCATGACCAAATCAAGAAGCTTAGGTACGTGCAGTTTGTATGGCGCTGGAGCCTGTAGGCTTATTTAGCAGCATCTAAAGTTTATAAATGCTTGTCGATCAGGGAAGTAGTAATATTTTAATGTAATGCTCAAAGTAGGAGTGCGGCTTAGGTCGGCCATAGACAGACCGCATCTTGCAGTCGAAACCGACTGTAAGATGCGGTTTCCGCACGGCGATCTGCAGTGTTCATGCTTAATTCATATCCGCAATACACGGGCCGCTCGAGCAAATCTTGAGCGGTCGGTGCAAATTTCAACGGTCCCGACTGCAACTTGCGGTCCGTCTATGTCAAGTCTTAAGATAAATAATAATTGAATGATTGATAAAGAAGGAAACCTTTCCTTCTGTTACTCTTCATCTATTGTACACTCGTTCGTTTGTAACACATTGTCAATAAATCACGTGTGTGTCGTGTTGCGCGTGCGCCGCCCACCGTGTGAACGACCGCCGATAACGACCACGCGCTCGTGTTTACTACATACAGGTACTAGGTAGTAGGTACACGAGTATACTCTATCTATTGTGTAGTACTACGCAATACCTAAGGTGTTTGTACGAACCTGTAGTTAATTTAACACCGGTTAAAGTGCTCTGCCACTCGCGCAGATCTAGGTTTAAAGTTAGAATTACTTAGGTTAGACTAGATGACGGCCGTAATTCCGTTGCGCTAAAATTCGTTAATCGCGCCAGAACCGTACTATATTTTTTCAGGATAAAAAGTATCCTACGACCTTTCGCGGAACTCAAAATATCTCCATACCAAATTTCAGCAAAATCGATTCAGCTGTTTGGGCGTGAAGAGGTAACAGACAGAAGGGCAAACAGACAGACATACTTTCTGATATATAATATTGAGTATGGATACTGTACTATTTCGTACAGAAATACGAAGAACGAGAGGTATAGCATTATGTTTAAACCCAAGATTGACATAAAAGGATTCGCCTATCAGCGGGCCCTAGCCTGTAAAATATAGCTAGTCGCTCATACCATGATCAATGATCATTATGTTCGTTGATAAACAGAGACACTTTATGAACCGACCCTTAATCTGGTGCTTATTGGATATCAATGCGAGTAAACTAGGTCCGTGCAAAGTGCATACTCGTACAAGTTTATAACGACGTTATCAGTCGCAACTCGCAACTCGCAACTAACACAATCTTGTCCATTGTTTCGAACGAGACCGCCGACCACCGACCTCAGTCGGATACGACACACTTTACTGTCTATAGACATGTCTATCTGTCTATCTATTGGTCTAAAATACATTTAGATTTCTAAGAAATGAATCTCGGAAGTGATTCTAGCTAAAAGTCTTCTTCAGGTTCAAGATTTTAGACGAATATAAATCGTCCAAAAGGTTGAATATACTCAATGATCTAAATTCTAAAATATTTAATCATTTATTTCAGCACCAACGAAAAGTAAAGTTTTTCTCGAAACGAAAAGTAAACTCTAAAAGCTCCGTAGCTGTTTAAGTTACAAATTTCACATTTCGTTTTACTTCTATACTTATTATAAAACAAAGTCGCTTTTTTTTCCCTCGCGTCCCTTTGTTCCCTTTAATCTTTAAAACTACGCAACGGATTTTGATGATTATTTCAGTGTTAGATAGCCCATTTATCGAGGAAGGCTATAGGCTATATTTTATCACGCTAAGACTAATAGGAGCGAAGAAATAGAGGAAAAAGGGGAAAAAACGGGGAAAATTATTTGAAAGGGCTAACTGGAACGCGCTAATCTCAGAAACTACTGGTCCGATTGGAAAAATTATTTCAGTGTTAGCCCATTTATTGAGGAAGGCTATTAGGCTATATTTTATCACGCTAAGACTAATAGGAGAATGTGGAAAAAACGGGGGAAATTATTTAAAAGGGCTTATCTCGCGAACTACTGGAGCAATTTTTATGTTATTTGGCACAGAATATAAGAAGTAGACCACGTGAAGGATCATAGGCTATCGATTTTAATCTTTTTTTCAGTGGCTGTATATTTTATACACGTGCGACGCCGGGGCGGGTCGCCAGTATACCTATAATAGTAGGATTGAGATTGTTTTCATACAACAGTCAGTGTAAACAAATAACATTCACGAATTATGTAAAAATTAATTTCGATGTTACAATTTCCATGAGTTGCATCTGCTCTGTATCAAATGCGCAAGGCAGTCTGCAATACTTCGTTAACAATATTTTCGGATGTTTGTATATTTTGTAACAAATAAATTACGTCGGGACGTTCCTTGTGTTGTTGCGGTTTTTCATAATTTAATTATTGTTAAAAATCTGACAAACGACCACTCTTTCATTGAATCGAGCGGAGACCATGTTCATACGAGAGTATCTCTATCATACATATTTGTGTCTTGTTCTGCACTTGTCCTAGCTAATTTATCCGCGGTATTCGCGACTCCTTCCCCTCCCCTCCTTATTCCTCGTACATCTTCCCCCTTGTCCCCACGTCTGTCCCCTCCAGAGATTTATGTCGGGTGTAGCGGGGACGCGGACGGGTATCTATTTGCGCGTCCGTCCGACCTTTTGCCCTCGACAGTGCTCCGCGTTCGGGACGTAATGTTCGGTTGGCACGCCACGTTTATATTGGATTAAACGTTGATTTGTAAATTGTCTGAGTAAGAGAGGAGCTGTAGAGGTTAGCTCTATATTTAGTTATAAATTATAATACATACATAAGTACTCTTCAGTAACATAATGTTGTCCCTACTGTGCTCTACAGACGCGAAACGTTGTAAGAGGCGCTATCTTGTCTAATTATACGGTAGATCGGTTAGAAAAGTCGTTTTCAAATGAGAAGAACATTTAAAAAATATTACACCAAACCAAAACACATGTTATTCTTCATTTATTTAAGTATCTGATTTCATTAAATAACATCTATAATTATTTATAGTTTTTGTTTCATTGATAATTTAATGTCGAAATCGGGGGCAAAATCGTTGTTCTCCGCGCGTCACACTCTGTTCGCGCTTACGGAAAGCGTTTAACTTTTAACTTAACTTTTAACTTAACGTATTCTAGTCATTAGCATAGAGTGTGATACATCAAATTAATCTAGATTAACTGAACTACCTAATTACTAAACTTTTAGAATGTTATATCTTAAGTTAAAAAAGTTAATAGGCATAACGTCTCTGTCACACGATTTTGCTAGTTTCACGGGCGGGTAACAAAACTGCACCTATCTTCCAAACGCGACGACTTGTGGTTACACATTTTAGCTGCACCAACGCTCAGTGCCGTTCCGGCATCAGTACAGGGGACACAAACGCTCGTCGCTTAAAAACAAAGAAAATACGAGGAAAAATATTGCTTAAATATTATGAAGAGGCTGTAGTCACGTAACTTTTGCGTGCATGTTTTGAATGATAATAATTTATAATTATGACACTCATATCAAATAAAGGAATAAGGTATATGATCGAGATTATTTCCCAGTACTTTGTTTGTTTATTTACCCATTAATTTTTTCGTAATTATAAAAAATGTGAAATTTTCGTAACTTTCGTGGCACAATTTTCGTGGATTTTCATCCACGAAAGTTACCTAGCGACCTACGAAACCTACGTAGGCTGTTTTGTACACCGTTTTCCTATATGAATTGGCTACAATATAGTATTCCCAGCTATGGTTTTAGCACCCTGAACTCACTTTTCACTCTACTTGCTCTTTTTAGAAAAAAACAAAACATATGTGGCTTTACATCAATCTACCATCAGATCTTTCCCCCAAATATATTGGGTCTACTTCTAGTCTAGCGGATTTACCTGAATATCAGTATGTTACATGAAACAACTGACATTACATCTTCAAAAGCAACACGATACTCATTAAAACTTATCAGGGCGAGCGAAGCGAGCCCTTTTATATCCTACAACCTCAACATTTCTTTTAGTTGAATAATATGACCTCCTAAATTACCTAATCTGCAAGTACTTCAAATAACATCACCTAAACCTCGAAAAAGTCACAGCATTTCAGGAAATCTACCACGAAAAGACGCATTCAAGTCTTCGGTCCTGACCGAGAGCTGACCGGTTACTAGACAGTTTAAACAAAAAATTAAAGTTCCATAATCTTTATTATTGTTGATCTTAATAAATGAAATAATAATTTCTTTTATTTATTAAGGAAAAAAGATTTTAATCCATATTTTGTTCCTAGAAAATGCAATCGTAACTTTCGTGGAGTTTGTCGCAACTTTCGTGGGGACCGAAATTTCAAATTAGGTTATCTCAGTAGTTTATGGACCGATTTACATGTCTTAAAGATCGTATTTATTATTTTTACAGCGCCTTAAAGGCATTTGTTTAAACATAATTCTAAAATAAAAAATCCCCACGAAAGTTACGCGGAGAATCGATTTTGAAGAATTACTCATTAAGTACGTAAGATACAATTTAAACTTGTCAATACCCAATTATAGTACTTTGCTACTTTACGTCACGCCCGCATCTGATTTGAATATAGACCATGAGTGTATAGTGTATAGAGTACGTAAGGCAGTAATGAATAGTAATGGCAATGTGACGTCAAAGTGCTAAACACTGCCTATTTATACACGGGGCTCAGTTGGGACTCACATCGAAATACATGAGCAAAAATACACATAATAGCATGTGCAGTTTGATTTGATTATGGGTAGGAGAAGCAATTTGCGATAATATCAAATTCGTTGTTATCATAATATTATACTATAGATGTAGACTCTACATATTGGCTGCTATGCTCTACATTGTAGAGCATCATATACATAATTGAGATAATTCCATTTTTACATTATGTCCATACTAACAGCTCTATCTTTGCATATATGTATAATAATAATGTATAATAATTAATAAGAATTTATTAGTTTGGTTAGAAGACTCTTCTATTACTCGTAGATTGCAGATTCAAAATTGATTTACCTCATATTACGTAGATTTATAATATTGTGGTGAAATTATTTTAGGTCGAAAAGCCTTCCAAAAGTCAAGAAAAAGAAATTGATACACATTGTTATGTTAACGTGACGCAAACGTTTGTAACGTAATAGCGAATAACGGGAAACGTACGAAATGTGATTTGTTCGTTGTCGTCGCATTCGGTATACAATTACTAATGCCTTTCGGAAAGCTGAGCAAATATCGACGAGCTCCGAGTAACAATCACGACGAGGCGCGAGGATACTGTTTCACGCGATATGTAAGACAACACGCCTGTAATGTGACGGCCACACTGAGTGTTAGTTGAGGTACTGCATTCTGTGGTAGTGCGGAAAAACGCTTTTATGCACTACGTAGTCGCAGGGCATAGCAATATTCCTCTGAGTCTTAAGAGGTAGCTTAACTAGTAGACAAGCTTCTGATTCTACAAGGATGGGCATGTAGAGTCAGAAGTTTATGTCTTCTAGTCACTCCAGTCGACTTCACAAACATTTCGTTTGACTCAAGATGTTAATTAAACAAGGTACTTTCGAATGACACATTGTTTGTATTCACTTGAACCAAAATAACCCATTTTGCTATTGCATCTTATAATTTGTCTCTGCAAACTTCACAGTTAACATGCATAGACCTCCATGACTGTTCAATACACCAACACCTCTCTTACATAAATTATTATGATCATTGTTTGCAAATTCATAATTATCATCGTAAGTCATAATATAAGAAGCACTCGGTCTACCCTTGCGATATCGCCGATACAACGTATCGACTCGGGTGATGGATGGACCGATGCTGTCGCGATGTAGCGTGATGCCGATGTGTTCTACATCAATCGTGGCTGTCGTGTTCACGTGAGAACCTCAAGTTTATAAGATAGTGTATTTGATATTTTTGTACACGCGTTCAAAGCAAAATAAGAAGCTCTAACTGTTTTAGTAATCTGAATGCTATTTATTGCAGCAAAGTGTCTTGAAACTTTTCGCAAACCGTATAATACCTGAATGCATTTCAATTTTCAGGCCTATCCTTTGAGTATATCAACTGTTATATTAATACATATACTTACATTTCAGCAAAAGACAGCTAAACCAGAGTAAAATATATAAATGAGAGTCTTTCTACTGATAAAGATTTATGAATAATGATAGAGAGAGAAAAAAACTAATATGTATGTTTGTCATTTCCAGGTTGAGCAGCGCGATGTGCCCGGCATAGACTGCGCGCACCTCGCCATGGACACGGAGGAGGGAGTGGAGGTGGTGTGGAACGAGGTCCAGTTCTCCGAGAGGAAGAACTTCAAGGCGCAGGAGGACAAGATCCAGACGGTGTTCGACAGCCTCACCCGCCTAGAGCACCCCAACATCGTGAAATTCCACCGCTACTGGACCGACACACACAACGATAAGCCGAGGGTAAGTGTTGACCATGACGTCATGGTTATGCAGCAGCATGGTCATGTTGGAATTGTTTATTTCTACAGGTGGATAGATTGGTGAAGATAATCCGTCATTTTGTCCCTCACTGTGAACTATCTAGTATAGACAAAAAGCAATTCTGTTTTAGTCATGCATGTTGTCGTCGATAGCCTCTGACTTTTTTGTCTACTTAACATTGACATTCTCTAGAATTAACAATCTTTCAAAATTCAGTAACATAATCAGTCACTGAAATCAGAAATTGTGGCATATTTATAAAATCTTTCTTAATAATTTCTGTATTATAAAAGGCAACGCTGGCTTATCCAGGTGATCTTCATAACGGAGTACATGTCGTGCGGGTCGCTGAAGCAGTTCCTCAAGCGCACCAAGCGCAACGTCAAGCGGCTGCCGCTGCAGGCGTGGAAGCGATGGTGCACGCAGATCCTGTCGGCGCTCAGGTAAGAGAGAGAAAGAGATAGTCGAATGCCAATGGGGCAAGAAGGAGAGCATGAGCCTCCTTGTGCCTTTTTAGGCCTACGAATAAACCATCCAACAGTTAAATACAAGCTACAGATTTCTTTAAAAGACCGTCCCTATTTACTGAATGTTGACCGTTGATCCTTGGTAGTCGAACTCTGCCACTTTTTCAAATATCTGTCCTGGAAAAAGTGGCAGAGTTCGACTACCAAAGGTCCACTTTATCAACATCTACGTTAAAATTTTTAGAATGCTTACCTTAAAAAGTTTATTTTTAATCATTTATTAGACTTTGGCCAACTTTGTCCATATTCTATATTGGTAACTCCAACTTTCCAGCTACCTCCACGAGTGCGTCCCCCCCATAGTCCACGGCAACCTGACGTGCGACACCATCTTCATCCAACACAACGGCCTGGTCAAGATCGGCTCCGTGGCGCCCGACGCCATCCACCATCACGTCAAGACGTGCCGGGAGAACATGAAGAATATGCATCTCATCGCGCCGGAGTATGGATGTAAGTTATTTTAATGTCTGAAGACTGAAATTTAACTTTTGTTGATGCTAAAACCTTTGTTACCAATTTCTTGAAAAAGGATTATTATAGACGTTAAGGCTAACGACTCTTTGCTGGTCTGCCTCATGATAGAAATCTGGTGATAGAAGTGACTAACGGTGAGATCATGCTGAATTACTTACATTTCATTTTTAAGCGTCATCAGTCTTGATTGACTGAAATTTAATAGCCCCTCACCCAATATATCGCCGGCTGCGGTATCCACGGAGCTATTGAAATGTCCTAAACACTTGAAGAAGTTTCTTCAGTGTTAAATACAACATCTTACATGGGTACGACACGACAATAATAATTGTAACTTATTTCTACCGCGACCATTAAGACTTCGTATAATCCCCAACTTTTAATTACTCCAGCGTCACAAATGGTGACTCCGGCGATGGACATCTACTCGTTCGGTATGTGCGCGCTGGAGACGGCGGCGCTGGAGATCCAGGGGAACGGCGACTCCGGCAGCCACGTCACCGACGACCACATCGCCCGGACCGTCGAGTCGCTGGAGGAGCCAAGACAGAAGGACTTCATATACAGGTGAACTATAAACGTTACCAAGTCGTACCAAGTCAAGATACCAGGAGTGAAGAGTTTATATTAAGGGAGTTGAAAGTTGAACGAGGTACGTCGCTCGAAAATTGTGTGAGAGTAGGTACGCACTACGCAGCAGCAGAATCGTTACTTGGAAATTTTGCATCACTCAAATTAATCGAGCTATTGGTTTATTTCGAATTTATTCCAGTCAGCGAAAGTGTTATGGCAAATGCTTTCATGAAAAGTACGGCAACAGAGATCTGCAGTCCACCAGATGGTAGAGAAGAATTTAGCAACAAATATTTAAGTAAGCTAGGTGTACAAAATCACAGAAATGTAAGTGAAGCACTCGACAGAAATTATCAAAACTATGTCCCTCAACGGCAGCAGTCATGGACGGCAATAATGACGTTGTCCCTCAATAATCTCCATCAATAACAAGCCACATTATGTAATTTCAGATGTATCCACGCGGACCCGGCGCGGCGGCCGACGGCGCGCGAGCTGCTGTTCCACCCGCTGCTGTTTGAGGTGCACTCGCTCAAGCTGCTCGCCGCACACACGCTCGTTAATACTAACGGTAAAATATCTACCCCACCAAACAAAAGAGTAAGGGTCAGAGGTCGGCAACGCAGTCTCCTTCTGAGTTGCGGATGGGTGCGATAATCGCTTTCCAGGCTATGAGTTTACATGGTTTTAAATTATAACTAGATGATGACGCAACGGACGTTTATCGCGTTGTAGATGTGTCAGTAGAGTTATAAGGGCTCCATTCCACCGCGGCGCACGGAGAGACTACTCACGTGCGTCAAGCTTCGCTTTGTAAGAAAATATATGTGACTGTGTCCACTGCAACCCACGGACACGCTACGCACGAATTGACTCAAGTAAGGGCTCCATTCCACCGCGGCGCACGGAGAGACTACGCACGTGCGTCGAGTTTCGCTTTGTAAGAAAATATATGTGACTGTGTCCACTGCAACCCACGGACACGCTACGCACGAATTGACTCAAGTCAAAGAAATAAATCCGTGCACGTCCACGCGTGCGCGTGGCCGTGCACAGCGTGCGCCGCAGTGGAATGGAGCCTTAACTTTATTTTAGTATTGAAATGTTCCAGCGAACGTGTCGGAGACGATAACGGACGAGGTGATGAGCGCGAGCGGCGCGCTGGCGTGGTGCGTGCGCGGCGGACAGCGGGTGGAGCTAGCGGCGCGGGACCTCGCGCACGCCGAGAAGCTCGACAAGTTCGTCGAGGACGTGCGGTTAGTAGCGGCGGGGGGCGGGAGGCGTGGTCGCACGTCGTGATGGGCGCGAGCGGCGCGCTGGCGTGTTTCAAGCCGTCCCGAGACATCAGTGAGCTTCGGCCTGATGGCCGATTTACACGGGTGACTAAAGCCGCACGATTTACGCTGCACGGCGAAAATCGACCGTGTAAATGGCAGTTCGGCTACGCCGCATGCGGCTAAAGTCGCAAGCCCCAAAGTCGTGCGGCCAATGGCCGCATGCGGCTGGTGACTAAAATCGACCGTGCAAACGCTCAGTCGCAAGCGATCGCTTGCTGCGGATACTACTGTAGCGAGCGCAGACCTCGGGCGGCACTCACGAAAACATAGTCAAAAATAATATTATAAATTTTTTAGAGTGTTACGAACGTTTTTAGGGTGGCGATTCGACTGGTGACTTGCCGGGTGACTAAAATCGACCCGTTACTCGTTAGTCACCCGTGTAAATGGGGTGGCGATTCGACTGGTGACTTGCCGGGTGACTAAAATCGACCCGTTAGTCACCCGTGTAAATCGACCATGACCAGCCATGACCAAACATGCTATCTCGCTCGGTCGGAAGATTCCAATTCTAATTCCAATTTCTTCCAATGCAGTTTGCGAGCCGCAATGATGATGCAAACGGAAATTCTTCCACTTATATTCGCCACATTATCAATCATATTTAATTTCCCAAATTCCATCATCACTCACTGACGTTACTCATTTCAGATACGGCATCTACCCGCTGACGGCGTACGGCGGGGGGCGGCGCGCGGCGTCGCCCGAGCGGCAGGCGTCGCCGCCGTCGCCGCCGCGAGAACGCGAATGTCGTCGGGTTGTACACGTCATGTGTAGTGTTAAGGTGAATATTGTGCGATGGTTTTAAAGAAAGCCTTGGCGGTTTGTGTTGGTGAAGTAGTTCTTCTTTACTGAATACGTAAACAAGAACAAGACGACAAAATGTAACTATACAAATCAGTATATAAGGGTTGGACCTCATCTGGCAGCACGGAATCGCCTTTTTCCGTCGCTCTTTCTCTTTCTGTCGCTTAGAACTGTCATTTGCTAGACCGAGGCAGAAAGCATAATGCGATAGCACGCGGCGGAATCCTCGAGGCGATCGGCATCACGGACAAAATGCAATGGTCGGCAGGGAGACTCCGTAAAGCTGAAGCGCGCGATAGCATGCTAACGCATCCTTTCGCCTTCGCATCCGATCGCCTTTTTTGTCTGCGGAATGCAACAGCGCGCGTTCGCATGCGGCAGCACACTGCAGCACGTGGTAGCACAGGCGGAACAAATGCGATTCCGTGCTGCCAGATGAGGACCAACCCTAATATGACCGACTACCGACCGACCAACCGACTAACCGACTACCGATCGTATTAGTTTTGAGAAGTGAACCGTAAATCGTAATCTTATGCAAATTAAGAACGCTGTCATCTTGTTAGTGACATTTTCAAAGTTTTACCCACACTCGCGTCACCCTGATCAATGTCAATGTCAATTATCATTTTAGCTAAAACTAGCGCGTCAATGAGTCTGACATTGACAGAAAGGCTCGGTCACTGTAAAATGCCTCTCTTATTCCAGCCCGCCGCACCGGCCACAGCCGCAGAACGCGAGCTGCTGCTGACGGTGCTGCTGCGGATGGACGACAAGATGAACCGGCAGCTGGTGTGCGCCGTGTCGCCGCGCGACGCCGCCGCCGACCTCGCCGCCGACCTGGTCCAGCTCGGCTTCATACACGAGGTCAGCTCTGGATTTGTGTATAGGCAGTATAGGCCATGGCCTTTGGGCGGCGGCATGGTTTCCCAGGGGGGGGCGGCAGCATCCTAGGATGGCGGCAGAGTTCGTACATAGGAGCGGCAAAATTACAGGCCGGGTTTATATTTTTATACTTATAAAAATATAAACCCGGCCCTGCACCGTGCACGAGGTGCGCGATTGGCTTATTTGATGAACATGAACTTCATTGCTTATTCACAATTTTGACGTTTGTAATGTCAATATTTTGATCGTACGCAATGAAGTTCGTGTTCATGAAAGATACATAAGGTGGCAGATGTTATAGTGCTAGGGACAAATACATACGAATAGCTCATTGCGAGTCAATCCCATCGCTTATAATACAAGGCCTGCAGTATCGCATAAGAGGTGAAACTGACAGCAATTTTTTAAAGGTGATATCAGACGGTTCACTTGGATGATCATTCACTCGAGTGAATGCTTCATTTTGCTTTCATTCTATGTTCACACGGCTTAGAGAGAATGATATAGAAGAGAACATTCACTGTCCTTTTCTTTAAATATGTCATGGGATGAAGTCGTGCGTCTTGGAATTACTTTAATTTGTGATCATTTAATCAAAGAGTTGACAAAAAAGGAGCAAAGAAAACGTCGACGGTGGTGGGTGCGACCATGAATTGAAGAAGAAATTTATTAGGAGCTTCAAAAACATTGTTGAGAGAACTAGCCGTTGAAGATCCTGATTCATATTGTAATCATCTTCGAATGGGTGAAAATAAATTTGAAGAAGTTTTGCTTCTTTTTGCTTCGTTAATAACGAAAGAAAATACTACAGACAGCGTAGCTAACCGAATAAAACTTCATATTGTACTAAGCTACAAGCGATAGTTTTGGAAGTTTAGAGTCGTGAACACGTGACGTCCGTCGACTACAGGCTCAAGACAAAGTGGCCGAACCCGAATGATCGTTCTCTCCATAGATAAAGTATTATAGTATAGATGTAATCTTAGCCCGTCATCGCGTGGCCATTTTGTGCTTATTTTCATACAAGTAGTGTGCGTGTATTTTCTTGAATATTTCTATTTGTCGATCATTTCGAATCACATTGTAATACAGAAAAGAAATTCATTTAGTTCATGATATCGATAAACTATAGTTCAAGTAATGAGAATCCGTAAACACACGTAAAAAGCTATGCAATTTTTGTAGACAAATTATTAATTGATGTGACATTTTAGCACTAATGCCTTATATAGCACGAATAAGGGATTATTAAACTTATAAATTATCTTTTTAGCTTACAAATTTACCGATTGAAAAGCCCAAAAAACGTTGTTCAAAACTTACGTATTTAATGTTAAATCCACGTGTTTGAGGCATTCTATGGTCATTCTTACGGTTTATTATTTAGCGGAACCACAAAACTGAACAATATCCAGCATAAAATGTTCACTAACACTTTTATTACATGAAATATGCAGACCGTCTCCTTTGTTATGTCCGAGTAAGTACGACATAACATTACACGCTTTTGACGCTTATACACCGATATAAGGCTCTCTTCTAGTCTATAGTATCTCAATGGTTCTCTCAGTGTTCAGACCGTTCATTTCTCGTTCATTCGGAGTGGTTGAGAAAGATACCGGAATACAATATCCAACACAGTTGGATCGGTTCACTAATGAATTCATTCGGCACTAATGTTTCATTTTGTGTTTAGATGTATCACTTGGAGTGAAAGATGCAAAATGAAAGACGAAAATGAAAAAAAATTACCCGTTTGATATCACCTCCATTATGTTATAAATTCAAAGTATGGATTAACTCTCAATTGCCAGTTTGTTTGCCTACATGTGAACTCTTTACTATAACGAGTTATAATAATCTCTGTGTTATTATTATTTTTTAATTATATTTTTGAACGTTCCAGGGCGACCAGGACAAGGTGTGCCGGCTGATGGAGGAGTCGCTGCGCGGCAGCTTCGGCGCGGCGGCCAGCTAGTGCGCGCCCCGACCGCAACAGGCATTTATCCTATATCTACAGTAGCGGGCCCGCTACGGAACCCTGCGGAACCCCATATGTATAGCTTACTATATTTTTTTTAAACCAAGCGACGCGGCACGCGCACACGCAACGAATACGTACACGCGAGCGGACGTACACGTGCGTGCGCACGCGCCGCTCGAGCGGGCGCGAGGCGCCCTAGATAATTAGACATAGAAGTGGTCTTATGAAAGAGATTTAACTACGTACCGGTATTTTTGCAATGTGAATACTATTCGAGTGTAACTTTGTTAGTATAGACACTTTGTGATTTGATGAGTTGAGCTTTACGACGTTAGGGCGAGAGTCACGTAGACAAATATATTCGTTCCGCCGACGGAACATAGTGCTAGTCGAAAATGAATCTTACTCCGAGCGACCACGGCTCCCAGATGGGCCCAGCAAAAAGGTTTACTAGATTTCTCAAAATTAGTTACGGTGCTTTGGGCTCATTTTGTATTGCTTATATTAAGTCGTCAAGGTTTTTTTACCACATTGTCACACAAAAAATGTAACATTATAGGCGAGTTTGCGTTTACCGGTAAAATAATTTCTTTAGTTTTTTCCATCTTAACATTTACGTAGGCAGGTAATCGTATGTTCAAAATATGCGTAATTATTTTGCGTAACTTCTAAAAGAAAAGCATTTCTTTATTAAAAAAATCTGAATAAGTGCTTACCTTTAGCTTTTTAAAGCCTAAATGGATAACACTTGTCTATGATTATTATTATTAGAGAAATACTTTACTTGGTTCTATTTTGCTGGGCGCCCCTGCGGGTCTTAGGTTGAAATTGTTGAAGTCACATTATCGTTTTAAGTTGTCGGATGTGGTCGGTTCGGACTCGGAGGTCGCTTTAGTGTAGTGTTTGTATGAATGTGTAAATGTAACGAAATGATATTTAAATATATTTAATTAGATATATGTATAGCGAGGCTTCCTCTAGGTACGGATATGGTTAAGTATACGCAGAAATAAACATACTCACTGTTACGTTTGTACGAGAAGCTAGATATATATCTATACATGCTCGTCCGAATACGAATATTACGCGTTATATATTTATTTTATCGTATACGTTACATGTTTCGTTTTTATAAGTTTTATATGAGCAAAGATATAAAAGCATTTAATACATCACTACAATTTTATGTTATTCAATATTTTATTTTAAAGAGCGCTTTAGAATTCCTGAATATCATATGAAGTCAATTAATAAGTAGTTCGGACGAGTGCAGCATTTGACAGTCGGTATTTATGTTGCCAGAACAAATATAGCGTTGCATTTAGTGTTGCCATACGAGACATATAAAAAACTTGCCAACTTTAATACATTTACTTATATAATGGAAATACCAAATAATAAATATTTTTTTTTTCATTCCAAGAAAATCCATCTCTTTTACAACCAGCTCTACCAGAAGTATTTCTTCTTGTACACATTTATTAGACATGTCTCTCGTATTGCCAGTGAAGTTTTTTCAGGATGGCGAGTTTTTTATATTTGTCGTCGGGACTCGGGATATCCATCCGATATATCGTGTCGTAGGGTGTGAGGCGGGTGCTAGCGCCGTGTCGGGTGGGGTGGCGTGTTATGTTCCTATTTCGTTTGGGTGCTGACCCCGACAAGTCTGAATCCGGATTGCGACGGTATCGTTTTGCTGGCTATACTAGACTATAGCTGGCTTAAACAGTACTGAAAGTACGAATCGAGAAGTTTCGATAGCCTTCACATTATAGTTTTTAGCATCACAGGATATAAAATACAGAAATAAATGATTTAAGTATGTAATACGGAACCCTAAAAGTCGATCAGTTCGGACGAGATTTTTGTTTTGGGTCGAGCGGTGCCAAAAGTGGGTGCCAATGTTGGTTATTTTAGTCACGAGCTACGTCCACACTCCCCGTAAAAAAAAAAAACAAAATTAAAAAAAAAAGTGCGAATGAACACTGGTTTCCGCTCCGCTTCGGACCATATCCGCGTATAGTACGATTTGTAATACCTGCCAGTCAAATTATAGATATTCTGTCTCTGCTAACTTACAAAGAAGGAACGAGATGAAATGAATGCTTCATTAACATCCTCTTTTTAAGAAAAAGATGCATACGTGTATAAAATTATAGTCGTTTTAGTTATACTATGTTTTGCCGTTGTCTGACAATCCACTATTCTAGCGTATCATCCAAAGTCAAAACAGTGCTTAACTAAACCAGCTGTATACACTGTGGATCTTTTTAATAAGGATCTTCTTAATAAGGATCTTCTTTTTGATAATTTTGTATAGACAGTGTTTCTGTAATTTTACCGACTACTATTACAATTCAGAGTGTAGTGTAGTGGAAACGAAAGACTGGCTAATGTAACGGTGTGGGCTCGCGGCGGCCCGGGCTCTAGCGGGGAGGGGGGGAATAGAGGGGGATTGCCAAAATTTAACGAGGATTGCTGACAGTTGAATTGATGTAAGATGACATATTTTTTGTGAATTTATTGATATTATTTACATCTGAATATTTATAGTAAATGCAGTGCGAAAGTCCAAATGGCGAAGGCACAAAACTTGATATATTACAATGTCAAAATTTGTATAAAATTCTGCCTCGCTATTTTGATTACAGTATTGTTTATAATGCCATTATAAAAAGTCTCGCTTGATTACAATAGCAATTACTGCATCCATTGCAAAAAAAAAAACGATTCTTAAGTTTAGTTTAGTAAATTAGAAACAGCCTATTCACTGATGAGTGATGACACCAATTCAACTATCAGCGTTATTATAATTTTATTTGCTAGTATGAGTGGTTAGGGTCGGTAACAACTGGCTGTGCGGTACAAGTATACAGGTATAGGATATTGTTTGCTCAATGGCCCGGGCGGCGGACGGTGCGGTGTGCCCCTAGCATTATCACTAGGATAATTTTATTCCGGAATAAGTTTGATAGCAAAAAGATCTTGCTCGCCACTAGATGGCGCTGTTTGTAACATGCTACTGGCGCCATCTATTAGTAATAAAAATAATTTAAAGTAATTAAAGTGACAAAATTGCAGTCTGGTTCCAGTCTCGTGTATGTGAGTAAGAAAACATGACTATGACTGGATTGTGAACAATTTTATCATTATAGTCTTAACAGCATAAAAAAATTCGGCAATTCACTTGTAGCTTGTCTCTTTTACACCCACACCAACATAATCTCATACGCGGCGCACGCTATCTAAGCTAGATATTTTTATGTGCGAAGGAGACAAATAGCTATCGGTCAATGCCCGAATTTGTATCTTGAGCATAATATTGCCAGCAATTTGAAGCAAAATATGAAACTGAAAATTTATATTCCGGAGTAATGTTATTGTAGTGTAATGATCTATGTATATAGCTTGTAGAGTAGCGGCGTGGCGCAGTTATGTGCTTTATTTATTACGTTTACATCGTGTTTATCGTTAAGTTACTATTGTTATATTCCAACTACCAAAACGACATCGGTATAGGAACACAGCGTTTATTTTCTATGTTATGTTTTTGGAATTTAAAGTAAGTGAAATTCTGGTCTAAAAGTGCGTAAATGTTATTAGAAATTATTACTTTCGGCTTCTACACGCCTCTCCGATACATATAAGGTACGCAGAATGTATAGTAAGTATTAGGTCTAAATTGTAACCTATTCAAATACTAAACTTACCGTAGTTGATTCTTACTTTCTACAAGGGGTCACCTGTGATCGGAAGATGAAACCTCATAGCTTAAACTACGTATAATTATAATACTGGCCTTGTCGATAGCATCTTACTCCAAACATATAGTCGACTTATAAACTATGTACCGATTTTAGAAAAAAAAATAACTATGGACTTGATTTTTTTTTGCTATAATCGTTACATACTATAACACCTAGCGCTGACATACATCGAACTGCAACGAAACGTGCAAGCGAGACAGGTAGATGCTCGTCCATGTAGTTGCGTCTCGCTCGCACGTTTTGTTGCATCTCGATACATCCTAAGCAATTGTACGTGAGTGAGCTTTAACATATAATCGAATAGGACATATCGGTGAAGTTATATGCTAGTGTATGTTAACGTTACCAGTCGGAGCCGGCTCGAGACAATTGCTACAGCTTGACCGTATTATATGTTTTGTATTTGCTGACATTTTGTATATTTACTATCGGGGAATTTGATCCTTAGGCAGATGGCGGACCTACGTAATCCGTCGACAAGGTTATCCGACCAAAAGAAATAGGTCCGCCATCTGCCTATGAAACAATATCTCTGATAGTCTGCTATAATAGTCTACTGTATACTGCTAGGCCTATGTCTGCTAAGTGGGTGCGAGCTGTTCATAATGTTGTTTATAATGTTCAATAAAAGACATTTTATTTAATCTCCTCTGTCCATGTTACTTCATGTTTTGAGTTTTTGTCTGTTATGCTAAGTACTCACATACGGTTTTGCTCGATAGTTTTACTCCAAATTGAAGGAAATGACATATTTGACATATTTAATTCCATCGGGCCGGCTCGAAGCAAGCCTTCGAGCTGTCAGTTTTGCTGTCCACACGGTGGTTATTGCTCGATTTGGAGTAAAACTATCGAGCAAAACCGTATGTCAGTACTTAGCATAATGTGCATTTGATTGGATATCAATATGTTATTGGTTTTTGCAGCTTTTGTTGTATTTTGAGGTTATAATATTGTGCATAAAAGAATCGCAGGTACGATTCTCCTACTATATAATATATTGTGTATATAAATGTATATATCGTGTATATTACATAATATGGACAGCCCGCGCTCGGACCTCCGCAATATAATATACCTCTGTTTCGTCCCTTCACTTTTGTTATATTTTATTTTGTTGCAAAATGGACACATCAGTGGTGTATATAATCTGACTTCTTGTTTATCCAAAGAGCTATGTGTTCATTTTTTAAATTTGTCTTTTTATTTTGAGATCTTTTTTTAAATAAAATTGTATTATTTATTGGATCCAGAATGCATTTACACTCGATGTGAGTGGTGGCGGGACATACAGACACCATCAACTTATTATATTACCCATTTAAGAAAATCTAAATTGAAATCTTTTTTGACACAACAATAGTTGACGTTTCTTTTTTTTCTGTTGAACTCGGTGAGGCCAAATGTCTGTATGTCCCGCAGCCAACGTCAGTCCGGTAGTCCCCTCGCCCGCTGCGGCGTCGAGTGCTGTTGCATACTTTACTGAAATGTCAATAAAATGGTATTTTAAAACGCTCAACTATGGTTTTTTATTACTCCTTACTTAAGTAAGTCATAAGGTGCGTAAAAAGTTTATAGAAAATGGTCATAATCTTTGGTATTTTGTGTCTGTCTACAAATACAACCACTTCATATTGAAACAGGCGTGGTTTTAGCAAGTGGAATTATATAATCAAGTTTTTCAAGAACAAGATTCAATGCTAGACCAAGATTAACAAGACCAAGACTTAGAACATACGAACAAAATCAAGACGCCCTCAAGAGTCATTTAATTAACTACTTATGGAAGTTTTTAGCATAAAATCCAAACATTTTCTGTTTTTTTTTCTGAATACCACTTGTGCAATCATTACATGATATGAGTGTTAAATGTACTATCAGAAAAGTTGATTCATAGGAAAATGACGCACCCACGTAAATTGGTAGCGTTGTGTCAAACCCATCCAATAGATCACAGCTATGAGCTATCATTGAATTGACATAATCCGACCAAACGTCGTAGGTCCGTCAACTGTCTATGAGTCAATTTATTCGATGGTACCAACGAAGAAATGTAATGACTAAGTCGTAAAGACTAGGCTTAGTAACGTTTATAACAAGGTCAGTATTGCAGTAGTGGTGGGGCTTCGATAATAAAATTCCATTATTGGTACATTTATTTATTGAACACATCACCGGCACTGGAGCCCGCGCAGGGGCAAGTGATCCAACAAGTTACTAGCACGCTAACACTGGACGCGTGAAACTTCGCAACGTCGCATTACAAACGTATGACGAAAATATGATAATTGTACGAACAATGCAACGGTAGACTAATGAAACAAAACTTCCAATTTCATCGGAACCACACAATGTCTCATAACGGCTTCTCCCAGCGCTTTCTAAACGAATTTATATTTAAATAACCCGAGCGACGTATGTTAAACAGTTGGAGCGTTTAATATCGCATCTGATATAACGATTAGATCACACATTTACATAGAAAGATGTTTACGGATTATTGATGCAAACGACCCGTAAAGGTCCTCACCACTGCAACAGGTTGGAAGGACCACAGCCAGTGCTATCACCCTGACATGTGACGAAATGACGTCATCACTGCACTTAGTTCCCGAACCGGTGGTAGGCCTCATGTAGACGCGACGTTCTAAAAGTGTTAACTTTGTTAACCTACTTAGAAATAAATATTTTCATTTCATTTCACTATCGTCAGTCCTCACAGTAAAGGATCTGTACCTAAAGGCTGCTGGTATCCTAAGCGATGATGAAGTTACAGGGCTGTAAGTTCAACAGTCCGCAGACCGCATAGGTACCGATACAACACTAAAATTAAATTAATTTACATTCAATTAGTTAAGTAAAAATCACTGCAAGCAGTGAATGTTTAATTTCTGGGGTAGTAAAAAATATACTTTGAAATTTGAATGACAACTTTTTTTTAAAGTACTCATTCAAATTCTCGCGTCGTCTCGAGTCTCGGTGTGAAACGACCCTAAGATCGATACGCAGACAGCGGGTCATCCATAATTTTTACATATTATTAAATCATAATAAGTCATTAGGTTTCGAAATCAAACTTAATAGTCGGATAAACGTTTCGCGGGGGCCTGTTTAGATAAGATGCTCGATACTGCAAAATTTATGTCTTCCTTAAACTAAAGCGTGATACATTATTGTAAACGTTCGAGAAGCGACATGGCTTGATGACTCTGCTCCACTTAATCCTTTCAATATTTATAAGCGAGTCTAATGATTTTATTAATGAAATTTAAAATAAATACGTCGATAGCTCGATCGATGTATCCTGAGAAACTAGGTCGACAACTAAATTGATACAGAGCGAGAATCGCTGACACGCAAACCGACAATCAATTATTTAACCTCGCATAAATCAGCAAGACAGTTATCTGCTATACGGATTTCACTTCGATATCTTAACACAAAAACAATAAATACTACGAAGTACAGAGCTATATTACATAAATTACTTAACGCTAAAATCGGAGTTACATCAGTCGGTAATTACAATTATTAACCTAAAAGTCTTGAAGAACTACTCAAACCTTTGGGGCGTGTAATTTTGGTTATATCGACTATTAGCTACTTCTGGTGGCGTGACTAAAGGTAGCCTTTCTAAGCGAGCGTCTAAGGATCAAGCCAAACGAGTGTAATTTCTGAGTTGTGAGTCGCAGAATTTCGGCTGGCAGAAATTCTGCTGCATTTAGTTTCATACAAAAGTCCTGTTTGATTCACACGAGTGTAATTTTGTGAGTCATGATCTGTAGGAGAAGATATTTACGCGACCGAAATTCTGCGACTCACAACTCACAACTTACGCTCGTTTGGCTTCACTAGCGTCAGTGATGCCGCGACTGTGAAAAATGTACGGTTCGGCGACGAGCACGACACTAAGGGCGAAGCCTAACGAGCGTAATTTGTGAGTTACGTGAGTCGCAGAATTTCGGTTCGGCAGAATTCTGCTGCATTCAGTTTCATCAAAAGTCCTGTTTGATTCACACGAGCGTAATTTTGTGAGTCATGATCTGTAGGAGAAGATATTTACGCGACCGAAATTCTGCGACTCACAACTCACAACTTACGCTCGTTTGGCTTCACCAGCGTCAGTGATGCCGCGACTGTGAAAAATGTACGGTTCGGCGACGAGCACGACACTAAGGGCGAAGCCAAACGAGCGTAATTTGTGAGTTACGTGAGTCGCAGAATTTCGGTTCGGCAGAATTCTGCTGCATTCAGTTTCATCAAAAGTCCTGTTTGATTCACACGAGCGTAATTTTGTGAGTCATTATTTGTATGAAAAGTTATTTACGCGGCAGAAATTTTGCGACTCACAACTAACAAATTACGCTCGTTTAGCTTCACCCTAACGCGGAGTCTGTGCCGTCACTGACGCAAAACCATACATTCACAGTCGCGACGTCTATTATAGAATAGACGCTCGCTTCGTAAGTCCACCTTTAGACTACCTATGTACAGGCGATCCGTATCATAAATTGTATCGCGCGTCTTTATCGTCCTGCTGCGGCATGAAGTAGTGGAACTCGTAGGTCGGCTCTGCCGTCGTATTGACCTGGTTGACGTCGTACATGTTGTACTTCTTGTTCTGTCTCCTGGCGGGCCCGTGCAGGCCTCGCAGGAAGGCCCGGGACGACGCCACCTCCTTGCCGTCGCCGTGAGTATCGTGGACGATGCTGCTGTTGAATATGATCGGGAACTCCGACTTGAACTTCGCGGTGTTCCTGTTGAAGTTCTCGACGAATCTGTTGATGACGTCCTTCCGGAACTTGGTGTCGTAGTCCAGGTCTTCATTCAGCTGGTCTGGTTTTACCAGCTCGCCCGTGGTGACGGTCTCCGACGTCGCTTCCGTGTACGGCCCGTACTCCAACTGGCTATCGAACTCGTTCGCCTTCTCAGCTTCGTTGATGAAATCGTCGTAGCTCTTGATGACGTACGACCCTCGGTTCTGGTTTCCCTCGTCGCTGACTACCTTGAACCGGTTGATGGGCTCCTCTATTCTAGGCACTTCTATTCTCGGTACTTCTATTCTGGGCTCGTCTATTTTTTGCTCGCCTATTCTATGTTCCCCGATTCTTTGCTCACCTAATCTATGTTCCTGTAGTCTCTGCTCGTCGATTCTATCCTCGTCTATTCTCGGCGGCTGCCTCAGATATATATCGGTGCCGATCGTAGTCGGTTTGTTCGTCACCGGGAGCTCGTCGAAACCGTCCACACCGTACGGCGAGTACTTATCATTGAAGGGTGCGTTCGTTTCGGGATATTGTACAGGAACATAAGTCGTGGTTGGCTTCCTCGTCGCCACGAAGTTCGCCTGATCTATGGGGTTAATGTACTTGTCTATTTCCTCCCTTGGAGCGTTGTACTTGACGATGCTTATCTTTTTGTTTCTCAGCGGCGGAAAGTATTGGAGATTGGGCTTGCGCTCGGGAGCGTCGCTGTTAGTATTCCTGTAGGTGGTGACCGGCCACGTCGTGGTGTCGAAAGGTGCCTGGGTGGTCTTCTGCGTTGTGAATTTCTTGATATCAATTTTAGCGAGGTCCAAGTAATCTAGATCCTCGTCCTCGGAACTCTCGTAGTAATCCGGTATGTTGTAGTTTTTCTTTGGTTTTCTAGCCTTCGTGGTTTCCTTGTTGATGCTCGTCCCGACTGTTGTCGTGAAGGGGTCCGTTTTTGACAGATCTGACAGGGTGGAGTCGGGGAGTTTAGAACCGGTCAAAAAGAATTGAGGGTCGAAGCTTAGAAGAGGAATTATAATGTCGCCGTGAAGGGGATTGCTGTTTTCATTAGAACTGTTATTTTCGTTGGTGTTTTCGTTAGAAGTGACGTTCTCCTCGTAGTCAACATAAACGACGTTGCCCATCGAATCGATTTTCTTTCGTTTAGTTTTTCTCATTTTGGCCATTTGCTCGAGCCTTTCTCTCAAATCGGGTAGATCGTTCTTCCGTTCCTTTTCCAACAAGCTGTTCCATTCCGACTCTGTCTTGTTTTTCAAGACCTCAGTAAATGCTTTTGAAGAGTTCTTGGGCTTGAACACGATTCCCAATGAGCTGATACTCTCGTTTCTCCAGCTGTTGTCGTCGGGATCTCTGAGGAACGGCTTTGGTGGCTGGACTTCTAATTTCTTAAGAGGTTTATAGTTAGGGCTTACCGTATATAGAGAGGCATTTTTAGACTTCTCGATGCTTGTTTGTTTCTCGTTTTTCTCTGTGAGTGAGGTTTGCGTCGCTAATTGTAGTTTTTCCTGTTTTTCTTCTTGGTCTTTTCTCACATCGTTGTCGACACTCTCCCTTAGTAAAATCTCTTTGATTAGTGAGTCTTTCGTCTGAAATAAAGAAAAAAGATAATTAAATATTGTTTCTCACTTCATAATTCCTTAAGCGTAACAATTAAATAATTAACAATTATATTTTAGGTTTACCTGTTGAGTTGGTGACTCTTGTTTAGTGCTAGGCGATTTTTCGACACTGGCTGTGGTAGATTTTGAATTATCCGTTTCCATCTCCTTATTTTTTTCTGAATAATCTAAGTAGCCAGCTCGTTTGGACTCTACACTCCATTTGGAATTATCGTTTCCCTTTGATTCTGAAGGCGTTTTTGCGGAAGATGCATTTTGTTTCTGTCCCGCTGATTTTGACTTACTATTGGAAAGCAAATCATTTTTCAATCTTTCGAGTGATGGTATGTCAGACGTTATAGTGTCTCGTAGAGATGAAGCCGAATAGAGAACTTCGGGCACATCTACTTTAACGACTTTATCTTTCGCGCTCGGTGCGGCTTCTTCGACTTTATTTCGATTTATGAAGGTATATTTCTTCCAGGAAGGCAGCGGTGCCGCCTGCTTTTCGTATACTTTTTCTCTTGTTTTCTCGTTCGATATTATTTCTGTACTCTTATTCGAAATGTTTTTATTTTGTAAATGAGGCGTCTTCTTGTTAGATGACTTCGAACTTGCGTCGGGTTTCGCTGCTTTATTATTCACGCCCCTGTCTCCAGTTTTGACTGCGGGTCTGTAGGTTGTCACAGCATCTTGGAATGTCTTCTTTTTGGGTGTTGCCGGTGCCTCATTTGTCCTTTTCTTACCCGAAGTTTTGTTGCTAACATTGGGTGTAGTTTCATTTCTATTTCTGTCGTAAGCGACGTTGCCGTTGTGTGCATTCGTCACTCGCATTTCCCTGACTTCTGATGCTCTGGTCTCGTCCGGATAGAGGTCCGCGGCCCTCCGAAGGGTCGTGGTCCTTCGGAACGAGAACCCTTCTGCGTTCCTGACGAGGACCACCAGTGCCACGCTCACCGCAAGAAGCCTGCAACAGATTTCACGTTACGTCGATTAATGTTTAATTGATTTATTGTTTCTATAAACGGAACTTGGGCAATTGTTTGTTTTTATTATCCATTAAACCTAGTGAAACGTGCGATTCGCTCGCAATTACGGCGTTTACAAGACAACATTGTAGGAAAATAAATCTTGTCTCATTGTTTCAAATTAATGATGTATTTTATTTATAGCTCGCTTATGTAGAGCCTACATAATAGTTCTATTAAATACTATAATAAAAGACTATGTAATAATATATTGTGTGTAAAACATATTAATCGTAAAAGACCTTAGCTCGATTTGATCTTAGGATTAAGTAAAGCCCATAAGGGCTCAAGCTGATAAGAATAACTGCATATTGTAGTACATTACGCAAGTTTATTATATAAAATCAGACAAAGAGTATGGGATATATTGTTTTGAGCCATTAGACAATAGACAATGCTCGGAGCGTTATGAAAATAACGTAACTGTTTGAAATACCTCCGTCTATTGTTCTGCAGGTGCTAGATGTAATGACCTTTACATTGAAGTAAACTCCTTGGGCCTAATTAAGTACAAGGCGCAGTGGTCAAGATGCTCATTATCCATGAGTTATCATAACATTACTACCCATCGTTCAAACCTGCACCCTCAGAATTTAAACTGCTCTACCCACCAGCTAACCAGTGGCTCTACCATAGACTGGACATTATAATGTCTAAAATTTACCCAACAACGAGATTAACACAACTGAACATTATTTGAACTGTATATTATTTAAAGAATTTTGTTGTCCTAAAAATTATGTTATTTTTGTACCTGTTTTTAACATAATATGCACATTATACCTGTTTATATAAATATAATTTTATACTTTTAATTGATGGAGAAATTATTGGCAATATTTGAGGCCGTATCAATAAACGTGTTGCTGTTCTGGTCAAGTTGAGTCGATCAGGCCTCACCAGTCCGTCTCGTCCGTATGTCGGTCACCTTATATAACACCTCGTTAGTGCTAAATGGTAATTGTGGGAACGTTCATCGACCTTTAGGTACTGCGAAGACCCTTGGCACATATAGGGGTACCCAGACAATGAGGTGGTAATTTTATTATCTCATGCACGGCTTGAGCATGAAGTGTAACTAGGGACTTTCAAGTTTGGTCTTGGTTCGAATCTTAGGGCTTAGGTAGGGCTTTAACTTTTTACATAGAGTTCAGGATAATATGATTTATTTAACTTTCTCTTAAATTGATTTTATTGTAATGATGATTGGGTGTGTTAACCATTAGTGTTCATGGTCTCAAAAAGGTGATTCCTTTAACATACTTACCTTGCACTTAAAACTGGTGCAAATAAAATAGAGCTCAAGATATCTACTCTCATCTGACTACTATACAACTCTAAGTAGTTTAGTAAATTCCGTTTTAATTACCCAGGGGCTAGATTCTCATACTTATAATGTCGCTTCGATATGAGACTGTATCATTTCGTTAGCGACATGCTGCAATAGAACTGAAACATATCGCAATCGGGCCCCAGAAAAGTGTATACCATTGTTATAATTATTCAAATCTTGGGCCTCGTCTAATAGTTATTTTGATTATAGTTTTCCTTATTTCTTCAACTTCGACACTTACATCATTGAAATCTGTTATAAGTGTTATGGTTGTGAAGTGACAGCAACGATTTAGAGCAAACATAGCACGTGTAACATTGCTCAAATATAAATTGTAACATATTTAAATGACCTGCCACATTAGCATAATATTAACGTAATTCGGTCCACAACACTATTCAATTATTGTAAGTGTTGTTGTATGAATATAATATTACAATCTTATATCTTGTAATCTTATGTACCAACTGCTGAAGTCCGAAATTGATGTAGTTCACGAGGACTCCGCAATATATTTTGAAAGATTCTGCGCAATATATTTGACTCTACAGTATTGCAAAAACGACTACCTAAGTACTCTATATTTTTTGCACAACGTACAATGGCGGACTTAATAATGCCATAGGACATAGGGCATTCTCTACGGTTAGAGTTTACAGACGGAATGGTAGGCTACTCTATGACGTGTCAAATGACGTGTACTCACATAACGCTAGAGTCAAGTCGAGTGTTATAGTGGAGGGTATGATATTATGAGATAAGAGTGAGATATAAGATGTCCCTGGATCTGTCAAACACTCCTATGTTTGACAGATCTATACTTCACTCGGGCTAGCTTGTCGCTAGCGGTCATTGACTTCCTGTCAAAAACTTGTCATTTTCCATAATTATTATAAAAAAAAACCACGATTGACAATATCTGACACTTCATTGTCAATCGCGGTTTATATAGAAAATGACAAGTTTTTGACAGGGAGTCAATGACCGCTAGCGACAAGCTAGCCCGAGTGGAGTATAGGACATCCCTCCTAATACGGTTGATGGCAAATCGCAGGTGGTTTTAGTAATAGTAGTTCGCGGCCACTCTTATAAGTTACTAGCTGTCCCGGCAAACGTTGTTTTGCCATTTAAAGTATTTCTACTTCATCAGTTGATACAAAATCTTACCCCCCCCCCCTTTTGTCCCATAAGAGAGGTGGGGGGGGGAAATTTTAAGTTGGAAAAACAGTTAATAATATAAAGTAAGTCTATTAAAGAAAAAAGTTTGATACAAAATCTGACCCCCTCTTTAGTTCCCTTAGAGGGGTGGGGGGGGGGGGTGATTTTTTTATACACCAGATGTTAAGTTGGAAGAAGACAAATATATCTGCGAAATTCGCATTCAAATCGGATCAGTAGTTTTCGTGTTAAAGCAAAAGTCTTATACAAAATCTGACCCCCTCTTTCGTCCCTTTAGAGGGGTGGGGGGAAATTTTTTTACACACCAGATGTTAAGTTGGAAGAAGACAAATATATCTGCGAAAACCGCATTCAAATCGGATCAGTAGTTTTCGTGTGATAGTGGAACAAACATACAGACAGACAGACAGACAGACAGACAAAAAAACTGACCACATTTTTGGCTTCTATAGCGATGTAGTGACACCCTCCGATTATTATTTTTTGAATATCTTTAATGTACAGAATCTTCATTTCTACAGTTTTATTATATGTATAGATAACTAGCTATATGACCGAGCTTCGCTCGGTATTCAAAAAATTCAAAAAACACATAAAATGACATTTTATGAAAATGATTCCTAGCTAGATCGATTTATCGCCCCCAAAACCCCCTATATACTAAATTTCATGAAAATCGTTGGTGCCGATTCCGAGATTCCAATTATATATATACAAGAATTGCTCGTTTTAAGATATAAGATATAAGTTATAATATACCTCCGGAGTGCTTCAGCTAACTTCAGTTAGCTAAGAGCTGAGAGTATTAAGGACATCACATCACCACCCTAACACACCCGTAAAGGGTTTCCCTACGTCGCGTCGTCACAAAAAAGATTCGAGTATAGACTCTACATCGCAAAGTGTATAGGATGTTAAAGGCAGTTTTTCGTAATTTATTTTTAATCAACTACTCAAAATGCACAATAGAACAAGGAAGGTAATGTGAATAAATGTTATCTTGCATAATTTTCATTCATAAGTTAATTACAGTTATGAACTTTACGGACTATGTGTTTAGTCTAAGATCCAAGATAGCTTGAATGAAACAAGAAAAACTTCTTGAATTGCAAATCTATAAACCGTTGGCATTGTCCTCTCTCTTTTACAATGTTTTACTTGTGAATCAACATTTATTCGATTAATACTAATTGCTAATGAATACTAAGGACATACTGGTACTAAGTTACCTTTTCATATTTATAAAGAAATGTCAATTTAAAAAAGATAAGCCAGCAATATAATTTTACAGTCTATGTAACGATACCTACTAGTTACTTACCGTGTTGAATTTTAAGATAAAGATACAATTTATTTCTCAAAGAACTTAAAACTTTGTTGAAAGAAAATATGTCTACATAAAATAAGTAGAGTAGTGGCAACTGGCAACTGAGTGTCGTTGCTTTTAAGTTGTAAATGACACTTTAATTCATATAATTATCACTTTCCAGATATAAGTCGTGAACAATTACATGTAATTGGCTTTTGGCTCATTTGCATCACAATGGCCGCTCTCACGAATTTCTACTCAAAATAACTTAGTGTTAGTACGAATTTTAAGGCCCGACTGTTCTGAACTTAATGACCGCTACCGCACTGCTAATGCTAAGTACATTTGCGTTGGAAGAAAGCTAGCTACAATATCCTAATTAGAGTTTCCTTATGGTAGAGACTATGGAGTACAAATTTCTATATAAAATTTATTAGTTTATATAATTTATTCGTTTTCATTAATTCATTTCACAAATTACATGTCTATTATCATATTTTATCATAGAACATCAGAAATACGAGGCATGCTATTTTGACCGATAACTCAGACTAGTTACGAACTATTCTTTGCAAAAATTTGTGAAAGGTCGATTTGTCCGTTAACTCTCTGTGACAAAATTCGGCATAAACAGTGGCATGTCATCTACCTACGAAGTTATTCAGTACCTAGCATGTACCTAGCGAGTATAATGTAGATACATAGGATATATGCATGTAACACATCAGCTGTCATCGTAATGCGTGTTTAGTGACCAGCGACTGCTGTAGGCCAGCGCTGTTTGATTTGCGCAAGACTCTACCGACTTTGAAATTACCTTATCCATCTTCTAGAATTTTCTGGTCAATTTGTTGACTCTCAGAAACAATTTTTGAAATCACTTAAATATAATATCTGCCGTACTCAGAGACGACCTAAATAAATGTCTTTGAGAGCGGCCTGAGTCGCGTGAAACGAAAAGTAAGCAATGTTCGATTAGTATTTGACTCTATATTACAGCCTGTGTCACGTATAACAGTAGTACTACTGTTATTAATACTCTAAGTGTGTATAGGTAATGTATTTATACAATCATAATAATTGATACTGGGCTACCTATATCTATGTGAATACACTGATCTAGCTGATAAAATGTACGATCATCCTTAGAAGTAAGAATCAATACAGATCACTCGTGCTGTACTAAAATGCAACCGCGTCTACGTGTGAACTGACCTTTTAAGACGAGTAGGCAACCATTCATTAACATAGTTTTTGTAACACATTGACAAGTGCAATGTGCAACCCATTCGCGCATACTAATGATGTTACTAAATTAACCGATTTTGTTAAACTCTACACGATGCCTACAGCAAAATATAATGAGTATTAGCTAATTATCTAAAAATTGCCTTAACTTTTACCCACCTTCATAAAAATACTTATAAACATATTCAACCTGAAGACTGTCGAAAAATAGGCAAGTAGAGAATAGAGATGGTAGAGTTGCAGAAGCCAAACGGTCAGTCAAAATTTTAAATGTAAAATGAGTGTTGATTTTGAAAACAGAACTTTTTTGAAAAAAAATTGGATCAAATTTTATATGAATACATTTTAGTTTTGGTGCAAGATAAAATAACTGTAAACAAACTTTATTTACACTTGTGATAATATAGATTTCCATACTCCAGAACCCCCGAGTTCATACTAATTACGATTAGTCGTATATTTAGCATAAATCGAGCATAAACTTTAAAAAATATTATTTCATAATTTTTTAAGTTTAAAATACTCTAGAATAAAAATAAAAAAAAATAATAAAAACCAAATTCGTTTTTCAAATCCACCAAACGCACGCGCGGCTTTACGCACTATTTGACGTACCTGAAAGTGTTGCACATCGCCATCTTCTGTTGCGTCACTGACACTCACACATGACTGTCGCGCTACCACGACTGATGCTGACTGGCGGCCGGCGATGACCGCTGCCGCTGCGGCTGCCCCCACACGAAATCGGGAGACCGACCTTCGCGGGACTCGGTTTCCCTCCGACGCCGAATCATTAGACGAGGAACTAGCTCGTTATATTAAATTACGCGTTATTAATAGTAATGGACTTTGCATAATGAAGATTTCGATTGCTCCCCAAATTACTTGTATTATTTTAAAACTAAATCTAATTGGAGGTTTTCCGTTTCGAGAACGTATCCTGCGGAAACTCGCAGCGACACAGTTGCCATAATATTTAACGCCTCCGTGGTCTAGTGGTTAGAGCGTGGCTCTCGACTCCGGAGGTCGTGGGTTTGAATCCCGCGTTGGAAACATGTTATTTCCAAGTTTGGTTAGGACAATGCAGGCTGATCACCTGATTGTCTGACAAGTAAGATGATCCATGCGTCGGATGGGCATGTAAAAAGTCGGTCCTGCACCTGATCTCTCGCCAGTCGTGTCGGTCTTCCGTCCCACTGGGTTATGAGAGTGAAAGGAATAGAGAGTGCTCTTGTGTACTGCGCACACACTTGGGCACTATGAAAAAACTACTCCTGCGTAACAGGCCTGGTTTCAATGAAACTGGCCACCGTCACCGAAACCGGTGTGGGGAGTATTATTATTATTATATTTAGCTCGCATACTGTCGGTGATTTAAGGTAATGTAATAACTCGCACAGAAGAAAATCCCAAATATGGGAATGTGGAGCATACGTGCAGCGGGCATGGGTACACTTCCTTCCACATTGTGCAAGTTGTTTACCCGAAAGGGCGTTTGCGACAGCCGCCCAAAATGTGTGTCGCGCGAATGTTGATCTAGATTCAATTCCCGGTACCGCTCTATGTAGAGTAAAACAAATTAATAAGTCGATGTCGACTAGCAATTTTTTAGATTCTATAATCTATACTTAATATTATAAAGCGGAAGAGCTTGTTAGTTTGTTTGTTTGTTTGAACGCGCTAATCTCAGGAACTACTGGTCCGATTTGAAAAATTCTTTCAGTGTTAGATAGTCCATTTATCGAGGAAGGCTATAGGCTACATTTTATCACGCTAAGACTAATAGAAGCCAAGAAATAGAGGAAATTGTGGAAAAATCGGGGGGAAATTATTTGAAAGGGCTTATTTGAACGCGCTTATCTCAGGAAGTACTGGTTCGATTTGAAAAATTCTTCCTGTATTAGATAGTCCATTTATCGAAAAAGGCTATAGGCTATATTTTATCACGCTACGACTGATAGGAGCAAAGAAATAGAGGAAAATGTGGAAAAAACGGGGGAAATTTTTTGAAAAGGCTTATCTCACTAACTACTGGAGTAATTTTTCTGTTATTGGGCACAGATAAAAAGTAGGAACATGAAGGATCATAGGCTATTTTTGTGGACTAATTTGTCTGTGAAATATCTAAGTTACGCGGGCGAAGCCGCGCGGAACGTCTAGTCTTTAATAATAATCAAGATTACAAAATTGATTGTACGTATGGCCTAAGGCCTTATCTGGCTAGAAATGTAGAGCCTTAGTAAACACAAAAGCTCGTCCTTTAGCATAGTTAAAGTATTTAAATAGTATATTATTTGTTCTAAGTACCTACCTAGGTTTTCAACTTTGGTTATGCAACACATATCAGTCTTGGCCTGGCTCATTCTCATCATTTTAATGACTAATATCGGTGACATTTGCAATAATTATGCCAAATAATAGAAGTTAATTATTGACGCTAATTATTACTATTGATTAATAATAGTACTTAACCTCTAATATCGAAATAATTGAATAAGCATTTATTATTATTATTTAAGTTTTCTATCATTAGACTTAATTAATCTTACTTAATGTGTGTTATATTTATTTATGTATCCGAAAGAGTTAGGTCGATTGTTATTTATTATTATGAGTAGACCTCAATACAGAAGATTCCTTTAAAAATATTATACCTAATTACATTTAAAAATCATAAAAAGTACTAAGTACTCCCTCAGATCTTTGATTGCTAATCCGCGATTAATAACTTACACCCAGGCTAACGCTAATGGACCTGATAGACTTTTCTAAATGATATTTATAACTGTGGGGTGGCTAACCGTTGTTAGGCTTTGGTCCATAACAGGGGTAGAAGTTAGAACGCTAATGGCATATAATCTCGGTGATAGCTTTCCGTGTCATTTCCCATTCTTCTGTCATCGCGTCATCCTAATAACAACCAATGATGGACAGAATTGACAATAGTCAATAGAATAAGAGGAATAGAGATTTCCGAGATGGCACAGCTGATTAGCATGATTGTTTACCTCGTGTCTCCGGTGTGCGGAACTGAACAATGGGCCAGGGTCGCAGGCCGTGGCCCGCGTGTCTGGTGTCGGGTCAAGGCACTGTCACAACAGACGTCCAGGTGATCTGGTGAACTCTCATACGGGGTGCCGGATGCGAGAACGCAGACGCTGTCGTCTGTACGAAGTATCCGACGAGAGGTTTATTATTGGCCTGAGCTTCGGTTCGACTCTACTGTTGTCATATTATATGCAGGCAGAGCAATCGGCGCAGACGCTTTACAATTTACATCATGCCAACAATAGTAGCAACAGTTTTGTTTGATATAATATCAGAGCCCAAAAGAATTTCAAATCGTTAGATGCTTTGAGTCTTAATCCTTATAATAGCTTCAACTTATCACTCAGGATGAGGATTGTAACGGCTTATATCTTGCTTGACCATTTACATTGTTTTATGATATTTATGTAAGCTAATTATTCGACCTTTGTACTGCGGGTTACGGGCGCTATGTAACTGCGGTATGTGGGTCGCCGCCGCGGCTCGTGTGATGTGCCGTGGTATTTACTGTCTCCGTAACAACTCGGTACTGATACTAAACACTCGTAATCGCCGGGTATAGTGTTAACTTTATGTAAGCGATTAGCAACAGACGCCGGTCAAGTGTGAGCCGGCTCTTAAGACATGAGACCCGTATCTGCCCCATTAGTAACGCCTATAAACGCCCAGAATACCCAAGGCATGAGTGTTTATTTATCTATGTAAAGTGTAAACTACGAAAATGAATGAATATGAATTTATCTAAGTATGAAAACGCCCGAACGCTTCTGGCAATAATTTTGGTTCACGGCGAAAGTAACAGTGATGAAAAAGTAACATAACTTTTGTATGGGCAAGGCACGACGCTGGAGATAGCTTGAAAAATTGCAAATAAAAATTTGCTCTTTCAGCGCTGCTACTTTCACGGTGGTATCTGTGTAAGGAACACGTACACACCCTAAATAATTATCACTTAGTTTTGTTACATGTATATGAGCATTTTGCATATATAAGTTACTATCGTTTTGTCAAACGTAAGTAGACACTATCTTTCCTCAGAAAGTTTCTTCATTCACCGATTCATTTCAATTTTATCAATTTTTCTTACAAATGAACGAAGAGGGTACTCTGAAAACATTTGTTTTTAAGAAGCCATAAAGCTTAACAATACTAAGGAACTCTAAAACCGGCAGTGCTTTCAATCAAGATTCGCGGCACATCCTTCCAGTGAAAGTCCTAGTCAGAGCGCCAGCGGCGTTGATCCTTATTAAGATATTCTCAGAGCTAATCTAAGTTTAATCTAACGTTAAAAGGTTTGTTATCTAGGATCAGTGGGCTTAAACGCGTTATGCAGTGTCCGATTTATGTAAAAGTAAACATGTTACCTACTATGTGAGAGTTTTAGAGCTTAGGAAGGTTTTGTTTTTTAATAGAGCACAAAAACTAACCCGCGACAGAACCTGCAGGCTACAGGGGACCCAATTGTTTTTCTTAGCTTGTTAGAACTTATACTTAGTTTATTAAAATTTTGTAAGGGTGCATCATTGTAAAATTTGTAAAGTAATCAATATACTTTACGAATACTTTTCCATAATAATAGTTTAATAAGTGGGCCTACGCATATTACCTAAATTACATAATGTTCTAAAAGCGAACCGTGCCACAGCATATATAAATATTCAAACAAATATAAACAATATCGTAAATAAAACTAGGTAAATTATTTCTTTCTAATCCGTTACATCACCAAAAGGGAATATTTAAAAGTTTTTAGCCATCCAAATATTCAAATCGGTTGGATAATGACTTAAATGGTCGGTATCATTTTCTAGTTATTTAATCTATCCAAAGTATTTATTTACTTACATCATAAAATATAATTTATACAATCGAAGCTGTAATCGAGAGATGAATACTACTTTTATTTTTTTCTGACAAAATATATTTCGTTGATCCAATCGTTAAAGTCGTTTTAAACTTTAAAATTAATATTATCCCTCGGCTCGGCAGCTCTACATTCAAATTAAGGCCATCCCCCGAGCAAACGACCTTGACCATACATTTGACGCGTTGCCGAGATCGCACAAAAATCCTATTTTTTTTTTTACTTATCTTAGTTCAAAATTTATCTAAAAAAATTAAAACGGGGAATGTATGTTGTTATACCCCAGGAAAATTAAACATTCGACCTCGGAATAATTCGCATAGAGCTGAAAATTGGTAGAGACGTTATATACACCATTATAAATAAAACCTCAAAAGTCCCCGGCGATCCTCCTTGTGCAAAAAATTTTATTCAAGGTCAAAGGTATGAAACTGAGGTTTTTCCTGTTTTTTTTCAAAACTGTACATTTTGTCACAAATATAGGTAGAGCAAGAGCGTAGATCATAGAATTCTCTACAAAAAATATTCAGACACTTTTTTTTCATACGACTTACCATTCCTTATAAATGGCGGGCTTAAAGTTTGGGAAAATCATATCTATGCTTATATTATAAAGCTAAAGAACTTGTGGAACTACTGCTTTGAATTGAATAATTCGTTTTTTGTTGGATAGTCTATATAACATCACGTTTCCACCAATAGGAGCAAAGAAACAGAGGAAAATGGGGAGACGGGGAAAATTATTTGAAGGAGCTTATCTCACAAACGGCTGAAGCAATTATTATGTTATTTGGCACAGATATAGAATAGGCCACGTGGAGGGACATAGGCTATTTTGTTTCTCAGGAAAATTTACGGTTTCCGTGAAATTTATAATTAACGCGAGCGGAGCCACGCTTAACATCTAGTACTACATACTAGGGTTGTTTGAAAAAATTTAAATGTTTTCAGCCTGACATACTTCTGAGTGACTTGCAAGCGTACTGTTGCTCTTCGCGACTCGAAAAGTTTAGATTTGGTAACGGTAATAAGTCACACAGAAGTATGTTTGGCTGTGAACAGCCCTCGTATGCTGTAGTCAGTAGTACAATGAGTTCCGCTCCGCCGTGTTAATTATGTATTTCACGGAAACCGTACATTTTCCCGAGAAACAAAATAGCTTATGTCCTTCCTCGTGGTCTACTTTATATCTGTGCCAAATAACATAAAAAATGCTTCAGCCGTTTGTGAGATAAGCTCTTTCAAATAATTTTCCCCGTTTTTCCCCATTTTCCTCTGTTTCTTTGCCCCTATTGGTGGAAACGTGATGTTATATAGCTCAAGTCTTCCTCGATAAATAAGACTATCTAACAAAAAACGAATTCTTCAATTCAAAGCAGTAGTTCCACAAATTCTTTAGCTTCATAATATAAGCATAGATATGATTTTCCCAAACTTTAAGCCCGCCATTTATAATGCTAAGTACTCACATACGGTTTTGCTCGATAGTTTTACTCCAAATCGAGTAATAATTACTGTGTGGACCGCAAAACTGAAGGCTCGAAGGCTCGCTTCGAGCCGCTCGAAGGATTGATGAAACCGGATCGAGCCGGATTGATGGAATGAAATATATAGATTTGAAATAAAACTATCGAGCAATGCTGAATGTGTGGACGAAATCCCGAGCCGCGGGTTTTGCTCGACGTTATTGCTCGATCGAGCAAAACCGTATGTGAGTACTTAGCATAAGGAATAGTAAGTCGTATGACAAAAGTGTCAGAATATTTTTTGTAGAGAATTCTATGATAATCTACACTCTTGCCCTACCTATTTATGTCATTAAATGTACAGTTTGGAAAAAAAACAGGAAAAAACTCATTTTCATACCTTTCACCTTGAATAAAAATTTTTGCACAAGAAGGATCGCCGGGGACTTTTGAGGTTTTATTTGTAACTAGCTGTCCCGGCAAACGTTGTTTTGCCATTTAAAGTATTTCTACTTCATCAGTTGATACAAAATCTTAGCCCCTCTTTGGTCCCCTTAGAGGGGGGGGGGTTTTATAAAACAGATGTTGAGTTGGAAGAAGACAAATATATCTGCGAAAACCGTATGCAAATCGGATCAATAGTTTTCGTGTTAAAGCAAAAGTCTTATACAAAATCTGACCCCCTCTTTCGTCCCTTTAGAGGGGTGGGGGGAATTTTTTTTATACACCAGATGTTAAGTTGGATGAAGACAAATATATCTGCGAAAACCGCATTCAAATCGGATCAGTAGTTTTCGTGTGATAGTGGAACAAACATACAGACAGACAGACAGTCAAAAAAAACTGACCACATTTTTGGCTTCTATAGCGATGTAGCGACAGCCTCCGCTTATTATTTTTTGAATATCTTTAATGTACAGAATCTTCATTTCTACAGTTTTATTATATGTATAGATGATGTATTTAACGTCTCTACCAATTTTCAGCTCTAAGCGAATTATTCCGAGGTTACGATTTTTTTACGTCTAATTAGACCGGGCTATTAATGAAATTGCCTATCTATTGTCGTGTGTTTCAAATAAACGTAATTTGTAAATACTGAAAATTTAAAACGGGGAAAGGAATGTTGATAATGTACTACTGATTATTGCAGTATTTTTATTATAACTTTGTAGCTTTCAAATTATGAATTTATAAGGCTCTAAATACGGTAAATTACGGAATAGTCTGTCTGATGGACACCGCTGTCGATCCTGTGTGCTCGGCTGCATTTAGCGGGGTTTAGCGGTTCGGGGTAGCTACAGAAATAAGTAAAGGACTAAGCATGAAGTTAGGACAATGTCATTTCATAACTAATTGTACCGCAACAGCAATACTTGAAAGTTTAACCCTAGAACCGTACCCATCTTAAACTTTGTCTAACGGTACCCTGGGGTACTAGCGCACCCCAACAATAATAACACATTTTTAAAAAGTTTTTATTATTAAATCAACTTACATAGACTTTTTAACAATAATCTCAGTCTTTCTGAACATAATTAAATCGCATTAATTAGGTGCTATAAAACAATTTTGGCATATTTTGTTCTGGTGAACAGTACAAATGAAAGTTTTGTACGTCTCACATTGCGTACGTGATTTGCGGTCTTTGGACCTCGGGAAGACAAAACACCTTCCAGATTTGAAGTTAGGAGAAGCTATAGAAGGCGTTGGGCGTTTTTTTTTTCCAGTATATCACCAATACTTACTTGTAGATACGTTGGCAAAGTTCGGTATTGAAATCTGTCTTCTAGGTGCGGTTTTATGTGATCAAAAGCGAGAGTCTTCAGGTAAGTGCGCCTGTTCTTGAAAAATTGTTTATTAGCAGCATCTGAAGAATGTAACAGTATCATAGAATTGATCCCCACAATATTTAGTATTCCATAGAACATACAGAGGCTCCAGCGGCGAGTTTTGCGCGACACACTGTAGGTATGACTGCTTTTCTGTTTTTTTTTCTGCCTCTACCACATAAAATATATGGAACGCTGAGGACAGTGACTGGTTACGCATTAGAACAGAACTGCAAAGATACTTCTTTTATTTCTTCGTCTGAATCAGGAGGTGACTCTACTTCTAAAGTCTAAACAGTGAGGGACTCTGAGATAAAATGACGTCATCGTGAAAATCTTGGATAACATCATAGAGCTCTTCATCAGATGCCTCACCTAAAAACAGATCTTCACCTTTTTCTTCTTCTTCCGATTCCAGAAGAATATTTTCTAAGTAGTTAATTTTCACTCAAATTACGTCTAGACGCTATCTGAAAAAAAAATCGACGTAAGGAGTTCGTAAACAATCCTTTAATGCCATCAAAAACAAATAAACCCACAATATAAAAACTGCTTGACGATCTCGATAAATTTTATGTCGGTTTCTTCAAATCCATGCCCACAAATAACCAAAAAAACAACAAAACTAAGAAAATGTTCAAACAATAATAATTACGTTTAAAGTACCCTGGGGTACCGCAGTACCCCACAAGCAATGTACCGCTTCCACTTGCAAGCAGGACCGTCGCCCGACTGAGGTTTCGGCGCGTCACCCCGCCCCACGTAAATACACGGACGCGCGAAACAAACCGTCGTCGAACAGTAAAAAAAGTATAATGAAATTTTTGTTTATTTTTTCATTTGTACCCCAGGGTACGGTTCTAGGGTTAAGGCTGGCGCTGGCCGCATACACACGTTTTCAGTATTAGTGTCTAAACACACTAGGCTGAATTACGCCGGCGTAATTTACGTGGCCGAAATTACGTTCAGCCGCTTACGTCTGATGCGACACACTATAAATTACGCGAAGAGCCGAAATTTCGCGGCGTAATTTCCGTTGCGGAACGCGAGCGTAAGTGAGTATTTAAAATTCTCAGATGTAATGTGTGCGTTAACGCTTTGGAGATAAGGTTGGATTTCCTATGTTCGGTTTTGATAATTCCGTCGCGTATAGTGTGTTGCTATACAAAACATTACCGCCGAATCGCTGCCGAACTTTATAGTAGGGGAGGTCGCGCTCAGGTTAAAAAGTAATTTCATACCGAGCGAAAATCGTTACAATAATAGCATTCCACTAATACCTACATAACAGCTTTGATCGTCAGCTGCTTCAGAAGTGGTGTAATAAAAATTGAGAGTATTTTATTTTATTTTATTTTATTTTTATTTTATGAAATTCGGAAAACTTACGGCTAAACACAAAATCAAATACAAATTACACAAACATGACGGCCAATTACAAGTTTTCACAGATAAACAAGAAAAAACTTACATACAAATTCGGAGTCAGTGGTTAACAAAGTAATTATAGTTTAAGGTTAAAACAGTACGTTACAATTATACAAAAGACATAGGGCACAAATTAAGACGTAAAGAATTTTTAACAAGAATGTTCTTCATTTTGGAAATACTGGTATTAAATAAATCTAGGTCCACGTCATATGCAATTGTATTATAATTTTTACTAGCTCTTATAATGAAACTATTTTGCCTATATGTGCTATTAACAAATGGGATATGGAGCAGCTTAGGCCTACGCATTTTGACGGGACATGTTACCAGACCTAGCTCGCCAAGTAACTCCGGGCAATCAACCGTGCTGTTGGCTATCTTAAAGAGATATGTTAAATCCGCAATGCATCGTCGTTCGTGTAGGGGCAAAATGTGAAATTTTTTATAACGAGCATTATAGGTAGATATGTAATTACGAGATTTAAACTGCAGAAAATGTAGGAAGCGCTTTTGGATGGATTCTATTCTATCGCTATAACGCCTATAATGTGGGTTCCATACTTGGGAAGCATATTCCAAATGGCTGCGGACAAAAGCACAGAAAAGGATTTTTAATGTTTTTAAGTTATTAAGTTCATTGGAAAATCGTAGTATAAATCCTAGTGCTTTGTTGGCCTTGTTAATTACACTGTTAATGTGGGCGTCAAGTAGTAGTTTTGAGTCGAAGATAACTCCTAAGTCTGTAACTGCATCAGTTCTATTAATTTCAATATTGTGCAGTTTGTAATGAAATATTAGAGGGTTGGGCTTACGGGTAAATGTACAGACATAGCACTTAGATATGTTAAGTTGGAGTTTGTTAATTGTACAATAATTTTGAGGGTTGATAAGATCTTCTTGTAACTTAATACAACTTTGAATATCAGAGATGGGGTATAATATTTTCATGTCATCTGCGTAGAGTAACAATTTAGCATATGAAAAAACAGAATGTATGTCATTGATAAAGATGATAAACAGTAGTGGGCCAAGAAGGGAGCCTTGTGGTACACCAGAGGGTATAATCATTGGTGCAGATTTGTAACCATTTAAGACTACTGACTGGGTACGATTTTTACTATAGGATACAAACCACCTGATTAAATTTCCTCTGATGCCAGCATTAAGTAGCTTACGTAAAAGAATGACGTGATCAATACGGTCAAATGCTTTAGTGTAATCAGTATAGATTACGTCTACTTGGGAAGGCTCAGACATGGTTAGGCTCAGGAACTCACTACACATAATAAAATTCGAGACGGTTGATCTATTTTTGAGAAAACCATGTTGGTTGCCATTGAAAGTATGGGTGAGGCCGTAGTAAACCTGAGAGTATTCGACTTTCTCTAAGATCTTAGCGAACAAGCAAAGTTTGGAGATTGGTATATAGTTGTTAATTTGATCTTTGGGACCCTTTTTATGTATAGGTGTTATAAAAGCCGTTTTCCAAATACGTGGAACCACACCTTCTTTAAGGGAACGTTGGAACAATAACGTGAGGGGAAGAGTCAAGCTCGTAGCTCATCGTACTATTAGTAGGGGTGGAATGCCATCTGGACCTTCGGATTTACTTAAGTCAAGTGACTTAAGATGTTTGTATATTTCGATACTGCAGATTTCTATTGAACTTATGTCTGCGGCAGATTTACTTTCGATCTCCAGAGCTTTAAGTTCATCTAGGTTACTTAAGATGGACGAGCTAGGGAGAAAATTACTGTGAAAAAAGTCATTAAACAGAACATATAGTTTCGCCTTGGTCTGAGGACTTCTGCTCGAACTTCATAACAGATGGATAAGAATTAGATTTCTGCTTATTTTTTACAAAGGTCCAAAAAGCTTTCGGGGATTTTTTTATGTTATTTTCAATTTGTTCTATGTAGTTATCTAACATTTATTTTTCTAGAGACTTAGCATGATCGCGTAAAGTAATAAAATTGTCATGTATTTTTTATATTTGGAATGGTATTTAAATTTTCGTTTGAACATTTTAATAAGAGGGGGCTTATACCAAGGTGGATACTTAGAAACAGATTTTAAAGTCTTAGTCGGCACGTAGGTATCACGCAAAGTATATAGTCTGGAATAAAATAGCGATAAGGCGTCCTCAACAGTACCAGAGATAAGATCATTGTGCCAGTCGAAACCATCCAGTTCCTTCGATATTGCGATAAAATCAGCCGAGTTATACAAAAACTTTGTTCTTGCCTGCGTTTGCAAAGCGTGATACTCGACAAAGTCTACAGAGATACTTAGGGAAACATGATGTGAATCTTCGGGTACAAGGGGGTCGAGACATCTATCAACAGTAATATTATTATTAGAAAAAATTAGATCTAATAACCTGCCGTTTGCGTTTATATGGCTATTGTACTGAAATAAGTTACACGTATTCAAAATGTCGATAAATTCCAGCTGAACCGAACCTTGAATGTTTGTTGGGTGAAAATAACAACCATCTTCCGATGCAGTCCAGTCTATGTTGGGGAGATTGAAATCGCCCAATATGAGAAATGCATCGGTAATGTTGTTTAGCACTATGTTATTCAACTGATTATAATAACGCGTCAACTGCTCAGGTAGTGAATATCCTAAATTCTGTTTACAAAGGTAAATAGTGTTAATATGTAGCTTGTAAGACATATTTTGCTTGGAGCGTTTAAGCGATATAGTCACCCATATATCCTCAGCGGAACTATGCCAGTCAATACGTTCCTCTGAAACAAGTTCGCGGCGAACAGCGATGAGAACGCCGCCTCCCAGCGACTGGTTAGTCGCACAATAGTTCCTATCACGCCTCCAAACCAGATAATTGTCGCTGAACAGTTCATTGTTACTGAAATCATCCCTAAGCCACGTTTCCGTCAAGCAGATCACGTCGTACTCACTCAAAATAACATTTCTTAGAAAATACGACGCTTTCGTCCGCAGTCCACGCACATTCTGGTAATATACCTTAAGCATATTTAAAATTAGAAGATATTATGCGCAAGAGTAACATTTTATAGGAATACATAGTGTTTAAGCGGTATTTATAGTAGGAAGGTGATAGCACCCTACAGCGCTTTAAAGCCCTACGACGACGACGCATCGCAAAAAATGTAAAACAAATCAAGCGAACAGCTGCGGTGTTAAGTGGCGGAATATAATTAAAATGTCTTAACTGTATACCAACGCTTACAAAAATGTGCGAATGACTGGAAGTACTATAAATAAAAAAGTAAAAACTATGAAAATTATTAGAGATAAAAGAGAACAAAATTATCGTGAGTAAGTGAAACGGTTTTAGCAAATTTTCTTTAGGTCCATTTCCGTCTTGATGGCGTGTGTAGAAGATGTTGGGTTCTTTTTTGCCAGGATCTTGCAGTTTTTTACCCATATGAAGGAGAATTCTCTCTGCTTAGCTAGATCTTTAGCCTTATTTAAGAGCCGTTTGTTCTCCAAAGTTAGGTGGTCATTCACATATATTTTGGAGTTGCCTGTGAGACCAATGTCGGAAGCTGTTAAGGATCTAAGTTTTTTGGCGGCTGTAATAAAGTCATCCCGAAGGTATCTATTATGCAAGGCCACAATAATGTTCTTATTGTCCTTATTGTTCCGTTGCGGGACTCTAGCAATGTAATTTATTTGCTCTTTAGCAATTCTGCAGCCAACCTTATCACTGATCTTCGATATAATATTAAAGAGCTTTTCAGAAGAAGTGATAGGAACACCTTTAATCTCTATATTGTTCATGCGGGACCTTTGTTCGTTCTCTTGCAAGGAGGCTTCAATCTTACCAAGGCGGTGCTCAATTTGCGATATATCATCTTTGGATTTCTGTAATGACTGGATCTCTTTGTCGACTTCCAAAAGCTTGCTGCTGAGCTGATCCACCGTAGTATGTACATAGTTTATGGAATTCTTGAAATCAGCCATTTCGTTCTTAATAGACATGAGTTCTGAGCTGGTCTTAGGTTCTGAGAGACACTATTCAGATGTCAAAGTCGTTTTATCGAGTGTCACTTGAATTTGACAGTTAGAATAATGAAAGTTGTGGGTATATTATGACGTTTGTTGAACAAAACTTGTCTCTCGGTATATTAGGGTATAAAATTATTATTTATCGGTTTTCTTCTTTTAGTGGCTCGAAAATTTAGTTGAAAATAATACCACAGGTTCACGTTTCATTAAGCTTCACTTTGAAAATATGCACAACTAAGAATTTCACTGTATACTTCTTTACGAGAAAAATATAGGGAGCGTACTGCACACTATGCCGGGGCTGCCAGCTGTATCTCAAAGTTGTTGTTGGAAATTACGGTACGGTACCAGCTAATTTAATCGTGAGTTCAGTAATGTCAGATTATCTGAAACTTTTGGGACTGGTACCGACTTCAAAGTAATGAAGATTGTAGTATACAGTACAGAAATAGTTGAGATTTAGACGAATTCTGAAAAAGGCACTATTAAAGGGTAAGAGTTATTTAATACTTTTTAGTTCATATTACTATTGTTTTTACCTTGGAAGTCGGTTTTAATTTTTTGTTAAAAATAATAATTTCACTCTTTTTAGTTAAGTATCTACAAAATTAGGCTTTATGCGTAAATAACCAATACGAATGTTAACTATTCACATTATGTCACTGTAAGCGAAATTGTGGTAAATGCTTGCAGTTATCTAAGCGATGCTACAATTTCCAAACTTTTATGTTTAAAGGTTCAGGAGTTCTGTTCAGTGCCTTTGGACCAAGAGACACCTTCGTATGAAATTTCTCTTATTCGTAACATATGTTTAACTTACTAGAAACAACATTTTAACCACTATGAGTGTTTTGATAAAATTCAAGGATTTTCCTCGATTGCTCATAGATCCCATCATCAGCTCACCGCTTTCGTAATTTTTATACAAAATTAAGATTATATCCCATACAACAACACGAGAATTTTGAAAATCAGTCCACAAACAGCGAAATCATTATCAAAAACGTCTGCTTCGATGCAAAATATCACGAAAAGTACCAATAATTGGGTCATAGTGTGATGACCCATGGCATAATGATGGTTGTGATGATGATGATTAATCAAATTGATGTATTAGCTTATGCTTTCAGTTGTTTAAACAACGCCGAAATCCCCGAACCTGTACCTATAAGCATTCAAAAGTTCTGTTCGGTACCTTCGGATCCAGGGTATAACCTGGTGCGAAATCTTACTTTTTAGTAGCATTTACCTCGAATGCTTCAGAAAAAATTGAAATCACTATATGTTTCCATACAAATTTCAAGAAGTCCCCTCGATTCCTCAAGGATCCCATCATCAGATCACCACTTTTGTGAACATGGTACCAAATTCGAGTTAAACCCTATACAACACAAAAAGCTCTCTCTCTCGCTGGTATCCATCTCAGTCCCGCCCCGAAGCCTTCAGGGAGAGGGTACTGCGGATTCGCCTTCGTTTGTTAGTAAACTTCCCTTCCTTCCCAAAACTTTTCAAACAATTGTAAGTACTTGTTTTTGCATTAAGGTTAAATCTAATTTAGCATCCAGTAGGTATGTCATATTAAAAAATTATATATTAAGTATCTTAAAATATTATGATAAGTATTATACTTTACTATAAATATTCCTACGAAATTTGAACACTCAGTGCATAACGATTTATCGCCCGAAACGTTACCTTTGTAAAAGTGCGTGAGAACGAAGCGATTGTGTGACATAATGAACTCAAAACATTATTATGGCAATATTTCATTATTAAATGTGCGTAATTTCTTATGTAACTTATTCTGTAGGCATTATAAACTTCGCACCTAATATAGGAATTATTTGATTTCTATCGAGTATCGAGGTAACGGGGTAGGTAGGTACTACAATAATTAGTACATTACGCACCTAGGGCAGGAAAGTAAGAAATGTCTCAGATCACATGTAATTGTTGGCCGAGGCGAAGCCGAGGTCAACAAACATATTGTGATCTGAGGCTTTCTTATTTACTGCCCGTGGTGCGTATACTATTTTTCTCATCGACGGAGGCGGAAAACAGCAACATCGGTAAGCGCAGCGGGGAAGAAAGTTGACGTTTTCCGCCCGGATGTGAGAAAAGTTATTTTAACAGTGACCTGCTATTATATTTCAAGTACTTACATGGAGTAGGCTCATATTATGTTACAGTCCGATCGACGGATATTAACCCATCATTCATCAAGATTCAAGCCTCATAATAAGGACACCGGTGACCGCGACAATAATATTATAATAACAATAGATTTGCATGAATCCGCGATCGAAGGATTAAATAATTAGCTATAGCCTATAGGTAGGTAGACTAGATATATTATAATTTATAGAAAAATTCAGCTATTCACCAGTCACCAGTCACCACACGCGCTTATTGGCATAAATTTTCGGTTCGAGTATGCATACTATATACCTTAGTTTAGTTTATTAAATTGTTTAAAAATTATTAACCTAAAGTGCATATTATTAGGTACCTTACAAAAATGCACGTGTATATATAATACCTATTACCTAATAGCCTAGTAAACGAATGCCCAAAATGGGGGTCTGCTTGGAAAAGTCGAAAGCAGAAATTTTGACTTTGGTACTTTGTTAAGACTAGTTAGGAGATAAACATACTAAGAGCCTGACCCCTCAGGGGGGGGGGGGCGCAAAGGAGGTCCCGCTTTTTGGTTTTTTGCTTACTCATCAAAAACGGTGCTTCGTACGAAATTCTCTTGTACTACATAATAAAAGCTAATTAAATTCCCTACAACTTTGTCCTTTACACTTTGTATCTATCTCCAATCATTGCCTCGCTATGAGCTTCTACAATTGGCCGAATTTCAAAATTGTGTTCTTTAGGGTTTCGTACCCAAAGGGTAAAAACGGGACCCTATTACTGAGACTTTGATGTCTGTCCGTCTTCCTGACCGTCTGTCTGTCCTTCTCTCTGTCCCTCTATTTGACCGTCTGTCTGTCTGTCTGTCTCCAGGCTGTAACTCAAGAACGATAATAGCTAGAGAGTTGAAATTTTCAGAGATTATGTATTTCTGTTGCCGCTATAACAATAAATACCAAAAACAAAATAGATTAAATATCTTTGGCGTATGTCTCAAGGTGCTACATTAGTTTGTACGATATGTCATATGCCTACCCTTCTTTAAAAAATATATATTTTTTTTTTTTATTTAAAGTTTGTTTTTAATTATTAAAGTATAAATTAATATAACTGAGTATTTTGTGAACATTTCAGCCTACCTTATGCCATGATAGATATCGAGCAAAAAATTGCAAAAAAATCAAGTTTGTTGTATGAGAGCCCCCCTAAAATATTTAATTTATTTTGTTTTTAGTATTTACTGTCATAGCGGCAACAGAAATACATAATCTCTGAAAATTTCAACTCTCTAGATATTATCGTTCTTGAGTTACATCCTGGAGACAGACAGACGGACAGACAGACGGACAGACAGAAGGACAGACAGGCGGACAGACAGACGGTCAAACAGACGGACAGAGAGAAGGACAGACGGTCAGGAAGACGGACATACATCAAAGTCTCAGTAATAGGGAAGCACAAAGTTGTAGAGAATTTAATTAGCTTTTATTATGTAGTACAAGAGAATTTCGTACGAAGCACCGTTTTTGATGAGTAAGCAAAAAACCAAAAAACGGGACCTTCTTTGCCCCCCCCCCCTGAGGGGTCAGGACTTTTAGTATGTTTATCTCCTAACTAGTCTAAACTCTAAACAAAGTACCAAAGTCAAAATTTCTGCTTTCGACTTTTCCAAGCAGAATCATTCGTTTACTACGAGTATATAGGCTATGAGTCTTATCAAGCATGATGTTTTGAGATCTCTTCAAATTTCCGTTAAGAATTCTACCACTTTACTTGACTAATAATTATTAAATTATATCGTTTTCGGCATCTGCACTACCCCGGGGCAGGGTGGGCTGACAGGATACGGAAATAAGAACGAAGTTTAAATTAAGAACATTTAAACTATTAAGCCTCTAGTACACCGACGCGTTCGCCGGCGGCGGCGAATCGCCAATGATTTCTGTCAGCAGTATGGCAGAATTTCGCTCTAACATTAGCTTAAATGAATTAGTTGCGTCCTTGTCGGTATTGGATCGCAAGGAACTGCGAATCGTCGTTTACACAGACGCAGGTGTTTCGCATCACAAAAGTTTCGCACTACAGATCAATAGAGCAAATTTTTTTGGAGTCGATTTTCATATATAAGGCGCCCGGTATGAGAAAAATCCGAGGGGTAAAACCTACTAACAAGTAACGAAAAATCGTGTCACGTTTTTACGTTTTTGGTGCGCACCTTTAGTGCGCAACTTTCTAATTTGGCTGTGAGTGTATCGGAATATAATATATATATATATATATATATATATATATATATATATATATATATATATATATATATATATATATATATATATATATATATATATATATATTGAGTTTTTATTTTACTATATAATATTATATTCTGATAGGTATATTAACTTTATGATTAAGACGTACATATGGTATGCTGTATAGGCGACTATACCTATATACTATATGTTATTGGGCTTGTAAACTCCAGTCGTGCGTCGGAGCTGACACACTTTTTTTTTAAAGATTTATAACGAGAGCAACCAAGAACAAAATAATACATCTGAAAAGAGAGCTCCCTTGCAGATTTTTTTGGAAACGCTAATGTCAATTGATGGCTATGGGTTATATTGATGGCTGAATGAAAAATATGAAATTTATGATAGCGATGTTTTGTTTTGTAAAATTCTAGGAATTCTAAAATTCGCCCTTCACTCCACTCCATTTTTATTGAGTGCTACAAGGCTTTAAATTAGCGTAGACGGGGCGCTGCTGGTAAAGGAGAACTGTCAAAAATGGCGACTTTGTATGATGGCACCCAATGACCCAATATCATAATTTTGCTTTTTTTATCAATCTGTAGATTTTCCTTAGTCACAGGCTACACGGTCAGATTCTCATCAATCTGATCCATCAATCTGATTGACGGAATATTGATGGTTATAAAAAGTTCATATCAAAAATACGATCAATCCATCAATCCGAGTCGTACACGATCAAATTTTCGTCAATCCGTACCGGATTGATGGATCAGATTGATGAAAAATTGACCGTGTAGCCGCTGACTTATTGTCAGTAGTATTTTCACTATGGTCATCATTAGTAGAATCATTGGTGGATGTTGAAGCTTTTTCTTTATTTATCTATCCAGGCAGAGGTTTACGATCAATTTCTCATCAATCTGATCCATCAATCTGATTGACGGAATACTGATGGCTATAAAAAAGTTCATATTAAAAAAATTATTAATCCAGTATGCGATGACTGGGACGATCCGGACGACATTCTGAAATAACGTCTGCACCCACAGATTACGAATATTACAATTAGTGTCCCCTACTGTCAGTTTTCGCTGTCGCGAGCGAATGCGTCGGTGGACTAGAGGCATTCGACGACGATTCGCATGCGATCCGCTGCCGCCGGCGAACCGCCGGCGAACGCGTCGGTGTACTAGAGGCGTAACACGTGCTTCGTGGATCATCATAGTGCAATACGTAGCTTATGTTCTTAATTCAAATTTCGGCTGTTTCCGTATCCTGTCGACCCACCCTGCCCCGGGGCAGTGCAGATGCCGAAAACGATATTAGAAAAACAACTTAATGCTAAAAAATATTTTTAGGATTTTTTTAAACTGCCAATAGTTTATTTTGCTAAAGCGCCTTAATATAAAAAAAAATATTTGACGTTTCGCGACTCGCGTCTGTTGGCTCCATATAGGTAATATACTTCCGATAGGTATATTAACTTTATGGTTGACTCTTGACTGTTTGACAAATTCGAAAAATTCGTTAGCATAAAATTTGGACCGTTTTATTTAGTGAATTTAGTGATGAGTGAATAATAAATAAAATAATATATTATTAAAGTGTATATTTAGAATTTTTGTAAAGGTTTTGTTCTGTTTGCTTTGGCTTTTGTTAAAAGAATCTAGCAGAATTCAAAAGATTGTCTAAACTTCAAAACATAATCATGTCCGAATTCTGCACGCCAGTGAAACCGAAAGCTAAAGTGGAAGATGGTGAGAAAATATCCATCCCTCCATCACCATTCCTACATCGGTTGGGATATGGCACAGGTAAATATCTGGCTAGATATTATTTCAGCCTCATGGTAATCTCCTCATCAATTTTCGTTGCAAGGTAAACCACAATGTTTTTTTGGTTTCTAGGAGTGTCTGTTATGCAGCTCGTGCGGTCACCCAAGGCGGGGCAAATCCGCTCCCCGTGGGCCTTGAAAATGTTGAACAAGCGGGTGAAACCTAATAAAGTGTACACGGACCGACTCCAAGCTGAGGCGGAGCTGCTGCAGCGCATGTCTCACCCCAACATTGTCGGTTTCCGAGCTTTCGGCAAGAACAAAATACTGTACCTGGGCATGGAAGCCTGCGACTTGTCTCTGGGAGACATGATTGAGAAGAAGGTGGAAGAAAATTGCGACCCTTTTACTGTAAAACAGATGTTAAAGGTAAAGAAGTGCTTTTGTGTATGGATATGGATAAATGCAGAAATAACCCATCAAGCCCCGTACGAGCACCGGTGATCGCGACAACAATAGAATACAATAGCAATTCTTGGAACCCCCGATCGAAGGATTAAATAATAAAATGATAAACTATTGTGATTTTTTTTTATTGTAATTGATCAATAGTAATTTGAAGTAGGTATATATAAATGTGAAGTATATAAAGTAAGTAAAACAAAAGAAGCAAAAAATAAAATGTTCAAAGTTGCAGACTTACTGGTTTAAGTGGTTTCTTCCTCAGTTCTTTCCTGAGTATACATACTTCTCAGTGTAACACTTGACATGGGTTGTTTTAAGCTACATTTTGTATTTTCCAGGTGGCCATGGACATTGGCAAAGCACTGGACTACCTTCACACAAAGATGCAGATTCTACACGGAGACATGAAGTCCTACAATGTGCTGGTGAATGGAGACTTCCAGATATGCAAGCTGTGTGACTTCGGAGTTACTCTGCCGCTAGATGAAAATGGAATATTTGACAAGGAAAATGCAAAAAATGTCCTGTACTATGGTCAGTGCCCTATCACTTCTTTACCCAAAAATCTTGAGTGTGTGTGTAAGATTTCATTTAGCACAATAATTAGTATTAATGCTTCAAGCCCCAAGCGGTCACCGGCGACCGCGATAACAATAGAAAGGCTATTGTGTCTCGTTTTTCCATGATCGAAGGATTAACATATTAATTACATTTACAACTGTTATTTCAGGATTTACTCATTCAGTTACAGTACTGTACTCAAACTTTTGTCATACACACATTTCAGGTACCGAGGCATGGAGTGCACCTGAAGTAATCAACGGTGGAGTGATCTCCAATAAGACTGATGTGTGGTCCCTCGGCCTGACCATCTGGGAGATGATGGCGCTCATGCCCCCGCACTCACAGACCGATGACACCCTCGACTACACTATAGACAGCGAGGCAGATGAGAGCATGCTACAAGATCATGTCTTTGAAAGATATGGTAAGATGTTTCATTTATTTGTAATGATGTTTTAACATTTTCTAAATAGACAAAACACTAACATCTAGCATACATTTAGATGTGGTATGTGTATTATCAGAAGTTTTATTATTGTCGAGTGCTAGATGCTTTTTGCGACTTTCATTATAAATAATTAGTAATTACTTATTAACTTTAAAGTAAGTTCATAATAATAAATGTTGCTATGGGGAAATCTAACGAAATCCACAACGCCATCTGTTGATGAATTTGAAAGTGTTGGTTTAGAGAAAACGATAACAGATGGCGTTAGAATAATCATAATAGATCACTGATCTCTATTATACAAGTACGCTGGATCGATGATACCCACTTGCTTTTTGTGCCTATTTGAAGCGGAATCAGCGCCCCATTATTAGGGATGAGAACTAAATTTGACGTAACCATTGGTAACCATGTATGTATTATATTTGTCTATGGCTTAATCGTTTGAATTGTTTTCGTGTTTTAAAGTGTTTTAAAAGGTTTTACGCGATTAAGTAATATATAAATATGTGGTGGTAGTTCATAGTAAAACTATGAAAGAGTGTATGTTATGTAAAACGCAGTACAAAAAGGGATGTGGGGTTACATTTCACAAGTAAGTGATTTTAACAGCTAATTTCTACGATATTAAACTTTTATTGATAATATAGGCACTTAAAAATGTGGCACTAATCTTATTATACCGTATTCACCACATATTTACCTTTGTTTTACCGATTTTTGATAAAAAATAAAATTCAATAGTGCTGGAGTTTTCTGTCGATTAAACTTATCGATATCTATAATAATTGTATTGAAATCTCCGATAACCGATTTTTACTATCAAATACATATTATTATGCTCTTAAAATAATTGACAGGTTTCCGTCTGACGAAGGAAGACTGGAATTATGGTTGAAAAAAATTGAAAAGCCTGGTTGGCGTCGGAAAATTACTACTACCGCTTACCGTTACTATTTAAAGTGTACAAACGTTCTCTGTGAAAATACAAGGCGCAAAAACTACCATTTGATCGTGATTATGTTTGGAAAATTTATTTCAGCGTCTACTCTTTCTTGACAGACTGTAACTGTGTAACGGTAACTAATAAAATATAATGTTAAAGTATCGCACATATATTTTTATTATTTATAAATACCTTTCCTACTCCACCCCAATAAAAAAATGTATTCAAACGTTCTATATTTATTTACGGATCGCATTATCCAATTAGTTAATTTCCCTCGCACTTCAGCAATCAGCGCCAAAATGGCGAAAATCAAATGAGATAAAGTAAATAGATAAAAATTGGCTTGCTAGATCCATAAATAAATAGGGAACTTTTATATTATTACTAGACGTTCCGCGGGGCTTCTCCCACGTAAATATACAGGGTGCAATTAAACCTTCCTGCCAAATTTTGATATTGATCCTTGTTAAAAATAAAATACACGTTTTTTTTCTTTTATAGTCACTCAGTACTAAAATGTTGAGAAATAGCTTCCGAAAGTTATCTTAAAAACACTACAATTAATGGACACGATGCGTCGGCCTCGCGTGACGTGCCCCCGCGCGCGCTCCTCATCCCGCGTCACCCCCTCTGATTCCCCCGCGCCGCGAGTGACTATTCTGCAACTATTTTAAATGGGATAAAATATGTAATTGAAAAAAATAGCACCCAATTTTTTTTGGTTAAATGGACTCTCCTAATGATACCTAAGCCCTGGAAAAAAAATGGCAGGAAGGTTTAATTGCACCCTGTACAATTTCACAGACAAATTGGTCCACAAAAAATAGCCTATATAATCCTTCACATTATACATTCCCCCGTTTTCTCCACATTTTCCTCTATTTCTTAGCTCTTATTAGTCTCAGCGTGATAAAATATATAAAATGGGCTATCTAACACTGAAATAATTGTTCAAATCGGACCAGCAGTTCCTGAGATTAGCGCGTTCAAACAAACAAACTCTTCCGCTTTATAATATTATATGGTATAGATTAGTTAGGGTCTAATCACACAGAACACTTATTCAGCTCTGTTCAGCTTTAATACGTTACACTTTAGCACTACTTTGATAATATTAGAAATGAAATTAGAAAATACAATACAACAAAGTTTTTGTTAGAAGCTCATCTTCAGTTTTGTTTTTAGTTTTTCATACTTAGTGCTAACTGGTAAAAATAAATGGATTATAGATAGGTACTGCTACTTCACGTTATCTACGTATGAAATCGTTGTTAATTTATTACGCCTATCTAAATTACGGAGAGGAAGTCTGTAATCTTTAATACAAATATACATAATATAGCGTTTGTATTATTCAATTTAATATTTTTATCCTAATGGTCGACATTATCTGAATCTGGAAACATTTCATCTATAATAGAAAAGACAGCTGTTGTACATCACTAGTATTAGTTCCAAATACTCCCACTACTGCTATCAGCGCCAATATGGCAATATTCAAACGTAATTTTTACGTCAAATTTAGTTCCTACCCCTAATAATGGGAGAGCTGATTCCGCTTCAAATAGGCACAAAAAATAGCTGTCATTTCAAAGGGTATCATTAGTCCAGCGTACTTGTATAATGGAGGTCAGTGTAATAGATTTTTATCACAACGCCATCTGTTATCGTTTTCTCTAAACCAACCCTTTCAAATTCACCGGCAGATGGCGTTGTGGATTTTGTTAGAATTCCTCAGAGATCGGTTTGACAAAATTTATCATAATAATATAATAGATTTTTTTATCACATTTATTGTCATAATATTGCAGGCACCCGTCCGGACGTGCCGGGGAACATAGCCGAGCAGGAGTACGCGGGTCCGCTGGCGCTGTTCTGGTGCTGCACGGAGACCGCGCCCGCCGCGAGACCCACCGCGCAACACCTAGCCGCCGCCGCACAAGATATGTACACCGTGTTCTTGTAATATGGATACTGTGGATGATGGCCATAGCTAGGTAAAGTCAACCAGAATACTTGGCCATAATACCTATTATATAAATAACCAAGGTGGTCACACGGCGCGCTGCGTCGTCGCAACGCACACATGACGGACAGCAGCCCCCGAGACGAATCGGGAGGGGGTGTTGACGTTAAGACTGCTTCGTGATAACGCTGCGCCATCGCAGCGCCCGTGTGTCCGGCTATGCGTCAAAATATTTGCATTGCGACGACGCGCCGTGTGGACTGCCTCTGGGAAAAAATAACTGTTATGAACGTGTTCTGAAGACAATCTGGCACATATTAAGGTGGGTTTACACCAAAAGAACATAGATCAAGAACAGCACAAGAACATTCTTTCGTATTCGTTTAGTGTAAACTATAATTCGTTACAACATACTTTAGATCGTTTACACCAATCGAATCAACAAGAACATCAAGAATAAGAATTTTTGCTCTATAGATGAGAATCATATAGCTCCGTTTAGACCAAACGAGCGAATGTTCATTGCTCATACGTCAACGATAAGTAGTTAATTTATTTTTATAGTCATCAAAGGTTGGATCCCATAAACATCTTTTGTTATGGTATAATTCTAGCATTTGCAAACATTTTTCATTACTCCAATCCATATTTACGAAATAACCTTTGATAAACTACCTAAAACCAGCCGCCAAAAAGTAAAAATATCAAGAACACTAGAATCCCTTTGAAGAGACCGCCTCGAAGAGCGAGCACGTCCGAACACGAAAGAACGCTCTAGGCAATTGCTCGAGCGCTCTTGCGTCGTTTACACCAAACGAGCGAGATTCTTAGAGCATTCTACCTATTTACCGCCGAACACGTGGCGAACACACTAGAACAACGAAAGAATGCTCGTTGTTAGTTTAAATCAAAAGAGCTTTACTAGAATGAGCATTCGCTCGTTTGGTCTAAACGGAGCTTTATAACGACTATTTGTTTCCTTGCAGACACAGAATCCCACAAAATGACATGCTCAAACAATGGCTGACTCGTGTTTCAGCAAGGAATGGAAGTTGAGATAGCATTTATTATTAAATAACAGAATTATTTACTTTGACATGTATTATAGATTTTATTTTTAGGACGCTGTGCCATGATTTTTTTTAGCTGTAGTCTTTTAAAGTGAAACTTTTATGGCCTTAGGCTGATTCTCCTGTCACGCTGACTACGCGCGCACTGTCGCGTCGGTGCTGATGGCCCGAGATGTATGAAATTGTAGGAAGCGTTTTCGAATAACGCATAGCGGTCTGCGCTGATATATTATGAAATATAACATTTCGGTATCGGCGCCGACGGTCAGCGTGACAGGAAAATCAGCCTTGTCGTCTTAAAAATTTTCGGCTGGCTTCGATCTTAAGTGTCTAAACACACTAGGCTGAATTACGCCGGCGTAATTTACGTGGCCGAAATTACGTCCAGCCGCTTACGTCTGATGCGACACTATAAATTAGGCGAAGAGCCGAAATTTCGCAGCGTAATTTCCGTTGAGGATCGCTCGCGTAAGTGAGTATTTAAAATTCTCAGATGTAATGTGTGCGTTAACGCTTTGGAGATAAGGTTGGATTTCCTATGTTCGGTTTTGATAATTCCGTCGCGTATAGTGTGTTGCTATACAAAACATTACCGCCGAATCGCTGCCGAACTTTACGCTCGACTTGGCTCGACGGAAATTCGGCTCACGACGGAATTTCGGCATAGTGTGTCGTCTGTCGCGTTCCGCCCATATTTTGTATGGATTTGAAACGCGGCGTAAACGCGGCGGAATTTACATCGGCGTAATTCAGCCTAGTGTGTTTAGACCCTTAGTCTTAACTCAAACTTGGGCTGTATCATCGTATGTCGCGAGTTTCATTTTTTCCATGGTTAGGTGGTTCCACGTAAAACCAGTGTGATTTTATGTACTTAACCATGGAGAAAATGAAACTTTTTAATTTTATTTGTTGATATAGATTTAGATAATAATAGAATTGACGATTTATTTTTTTCATATTATTTAGCATTATTAATCCTATCCGAAATGTTAAATGACTTCTATTGAATGTTTGTATACAGGAAATAATGGGCACTATGGAGAAATGATCTAGTAATAATAATAATTGTAAATAATGGTTTAGAAGTCCTTCGCGGGTTCTTAGCCTTATTTTACAATTTAGCTCCTAATTTATTCTAACAAGGGCTGCAAATAATAAGACGAAATTAACAACTAGTATATTTAATAACATAAATAAAAACAACAAGTTCTTAACCTACTACAACCACCTCACTTCATACAATACAACTTACTCGTATGTGTATTGCACGTAACATTAACTTTAAATATCAAATAAAATGTCAATGCCAGGTTTCTGAGAAAATATGCCGGTAGTTTATGTATATGAATACACACTAATTAATGTCTAATCTATAGCACTATCATTAGTGTTATAGACTTGACAAGAAATTCCTAAACATGATGGTGACATTAAACTAAGTTCAACTTAACAGTAATGTTAGGTTATTATATTTTGCAGAAATTACGAAAAGCAAATAGTTTTGTTCTTGAATTTAAAAGTCTCACTGACTTCTAAAAGGAGCTTATGAGGCCCATTCAAATGTTCAGAAACCGACATTTTTACATTATGTACTGGCAAAGTTTTGCTCGAATATATTTGGTAAAACTAAAAAATAAAGCTAAAAACTAAAATCTAAGTAAAACTATAAGTTAATACCTCAGAAAGGCGAGATTCCAGTACGAATAAGTATTATGAGATAAGTTAGATTAATTGACTAGGTTTAATATAATGTGTACTTACATGTGCGCGTACATTTTTATAAAAATATACTTATAGTAGTTACATAGTGACTGGATATACAAATTGATTGCTATTTCCGAGCCTAAATATTGTATAAACGAATATAGTGTACAAAGCAAATTAAAACCACATTATAAAATATTTGTACGTAATTCAAAGAATATATATTTTTAGGGTTCCGTACCCAAAGGGTAAAAACGGGACCCTATTACTGAGACTTCGATGTCTGTCCGTCTGTCTGTCTCCAGGCTGTAACTCAAGAACGGTAATAGCTAGAAAGTTGAAATTTTCACAGATTGTGTATATCTGTTGCCGCTATAACAACAAATACTAAAAACAAAATAAATATTTAAGGGGGCTCCCATACAACAAACGTGATTTTTTTGGCCTTTTTGTCTCTATATCAATAATGGCAACAGGTAGGTACTTGAATTTTACTCAAGGTCCTTAGTTTTATGTGCACTTAAATATTTAATAATGATATTAAAATAAAATAAAAAATTAAGGGGGGCTCCCATACAAAAAACACAATTTTTGGGCTAATTTTACTCTATAATGGTACGGAACCCTTAGTGCGCGAGTCCGACTCGCACTTGGCCGATTGATTATTTTTAAATTTTATGATTGTAGTAAATACTCGGTGACATTAGGACTATAATATTTTATAATATGGTTTTTCTTGTCTGTCTGTACATCTCGTGAGGTCAGATCATAAGGCGTGCTGAGTATGTAAAATATTTTATACATTTTATATTTACTATTAAATAAACTATTGAGATACAAGTGTTATTTTATTGTGTTTCTTTAGTATAACAAACTGTTGGAGATTGCAGGTAATCTTATATTTCGAGTGCATATTATATTCAACATTGCTTGCGAATAAGCGTGTTTGTTGATTGTAAAAGGCGTAATAATATTGGACAAGCTATTTATTTCATTGCAAATTTTATGACCAAGTAATTTACAAGGGGTTTAGGAACTTTTAATACTTTCCATGTCTGTTATCACATTATCTGTATAATACAGTTTTACACTTCTCCTATAATTCTTTTGAGATTCTCGCCAATGTTATAGTATAATATGGTATGGTATAATATAATATTATGGTAAAGTAAAATACAAGTAAATAGCACAATCCTTCCGAGTGGTACTAAGGGCTCCCGCATACGGGCCGCCGGCCACAACCACAAAACGCCGCTATAACGGCATATTTCCTGTAGTTTCATACATTTTTTGACGCCGGTGGCTGCCACACGCTACAACGATTCACTTTACGACCAATAGACTAGCTTAAAACGGCGTTTGTGGCTGTCACGTGTGGCTCGTGTGCGGCGACACTAAGATTCTTGTGAAATTCATGTAGTAAACGAGTAAAATATTTTACATAAAGTAAATAAAATAATGGTCAGGTCAACTGAGTAACATGACATGAATATCATCAATTCACATTTCAATACACGATTAATTCAATTCAAATCAATACACGATTAATTTGGCGACCGATTCGACTTTAAAACTTATTTTAATGTAAACCTTAGTGGTCACTGGACATTCATTCCTATAGGACAGTGTTTCCCAACCGGTGGTCCGCGGTGTCATCTCTGGACCATACATGAATGCAAATATCTTGTAATCGCTACGCTTATTTAGCATGGCGAATCCGATTTTTTTGCTGTTTATTTTATTAAGGGGGGTCCGTCAAACTGAATGATTTTTTAGGGGTCCGTGGCTGAAAAGGGTTGGGAAACACTGCTATAGGATAACATATAACACTATGCAGCGTGTCTTTTATATTTACAGACGCTTTTGATGAAAGATCTGATTTTAAGGGGGTTATGAAGGTTGCCAGCAACGAAGTAAGCTATAGTGACAAAACTTCATATAACATTGACAAACATTTTATATATTTCACATATAAGTGTTGGTCAGTAAGAAGTTTCGCACGCCTCATTGTTATGACAATAAGTGCTTCTTCAGACACAGCGGCAACCGCGCCTTTCCAGTGTAGAAACCGAGCGGTTAAGCGTGAACGTTGTAATACGACTTTGCAATAAGCTGCGAGCGGTCCAAACCGCGCGGTTCCCGCTGTGTCTGAACAAGCACTAAGGAACGTACACAACAGAGGCGCTGTCGTCTGCAGTCGTCGTTTCAGATCATGTACTATCAGAGAAGTTGATTCCTAGACAGATGGCGGACCTAAGTAATTTAGTCGCGTTATGTCATGGGCGTGCAGTCTTGCTTGCCATTCACAGATAACAGATATTTTAATTTAACTTTCGTACTTTTTAAATGACTCATGACGTTAATTTTTTAATAATAATAGTAAAAAATATATTAAAAAAATAAATAATACACATATAAAACGCCTCAATTTATAAAATAGCAACATGTAATCAGGTACACGCGCAAACGGGTTCACGAGAGGTCAAGATAGGCTCAGTGTTGAGGTGCCTACCTTGGCGTATGTGTGAGTGTGTCCATGCACAGCCGAAAACGCACACAACCATGAATATCGAATGCGATTATTGTACTGCAAGCTCTGCGGCAGACCCCAGCAGTGTTGCCAACTATGGGGATATCCCACTTTTAGTAGGGAAAAATTAAATATATAGTGCGTATTTTAGGAAGTAAAAATATTATATTATATTCATGGGCGTGAAATTTTTTAAGCAAAAATGTATATTTATTTGGTTTTTTTTACTGTTTTTATATAATTAATGACATCATGTGTGACGTTTTTGCCGCAAACAATAATTGCGGTCGGCTGAAGTAGTATTTTCAGCGTTTTGATCTCTCAGTGGAAAGTACCCCAAGTAATAAATAATATATTTAAATAATAGTTGGGGAGTTCTGGTTGAAATTCAATGGCATCACTGGCGCCGCGGCCGGCGCGGGCGCCCGCGCCATCCATGCCGACGGCGATCGGAACTACTCGTGAATAGTCGTGAGCAATCGGATATAATCCGAGTAAAATGAATAGACGCAAATCTAACTAATTACGTATAATTTGTACATTATGCATTTTTGTTTTGTGAGGCTTATAATATTTGTTTACATTTTACATAGCTGAAATTTTTTGTGTTTTGGGAGGCCATTTGCTTTTTTCATGTGATCGAGCACTGTTAGTACTATATTATATTATTATTTTTGGTTTTATAGTTTTCTAAGAATATTTTAGATTTTTATATTTGAAAGTTTGTATAATATTTAACAATTTAACATTAATAATTGCGTACATTCATAACTATCACTCACTTGGATAAGATAATTTGTGGTGGCCAAATTTTTGCATTTATTTACATCGGATTATGGATCGGATCTCAAGTAACCGGAACCTTGATTATGTGAAAAGACAAAAGTTAAGCTGATTAGATGAGTACTTAAAATATACTAGATATAAAAATGAAAAAGTTGTTAAAGAAAAAGTTTTTGTTTTGTTTTGTTTCACGCCGAAACTAATGAACCGATTGTAATAAAATTTTGTACACAGTCTAGAGCCTGAGAGAGCCATAGGCTACATTTTGATGAGGCAAAAATATATTATCTAATTTCCATGGAAATATCGATGAAAATAAATTCACATTGTATTTCTAATACGTAACAATAGATGGCGTTTTTATTTATTTTAGCTTAGCGCACAATATTATGTTGTATGGTAATTGGTATATTTCCATGGGTTTCGATGAAATAAACTCTCATTGTAGTTCCAACGCGTGACAACAGATGGTGTTTATTTTATTTCTTCATAACAGAACGTAATTATACTAATAGTTTAGAAAACATAGTTTTTAATTTATATCCACACTATTATTATAATTTATGCGAAAATATCTCTTTTTGTCCGTTTGTCTGTCTGTTTTGCTTTCACACCAAAACTACTGAACCGATATCGCTGCATTACCAGTGTCAAAATCTTGTGCACGCTGCTGATCTGGAAACATTTCATCTATAATAGAAAAGACAGTAATTGTACATCACTAGTATTAGTTCCAAATACTCCCACTACTGCTATCAGCGCCAATATGGCAATATTCAAACGTAATTTTTACGTCAAATTTAGTTCCTACCCCTAATAATGGGAGAGCTGATTCCGCTTCAAATAGGCACAAAAAATAGCTGTCATTTCAAAGGGTATCATTAGTCCAGCGTACTTGTATAATGGAGGTCAGTGTAATAGATTTTTATCACAACGCCATCTGTTATCGTTTTCTCTAAACCAACCCTTTCAAATTCACCGGCAGATGGCGTTGTGGATTTTGTTAGAATTCCTCAGAGATCGGTTTGACAAAATTTATCATAATAATATAATAGATTTTTTTATCACATTTATTGTCATAATATTGCAGGCACCCGTCCGGACGTGCCGGGGAACATAGCCGAGCAGGAGTACGCGGGTCCGCTGGCGCTGTTCTGGTGCTGCACGGAGACCGCGCCCGCCGCGAGACCCACCGCGCAACACCTAGCCGCCGCCGCACAAGATATGTACACCGTGTTCTTGTAATATGGATACTGTGGATGATGGCCATAGCTAGGTAAAGTCAACCAGAATACTTGGCCATAATACCTATTATATAAATAACCAAGGTGGTCACACGGCGCGCTGCGTCGTCGCAACGCACACATGACGGACAGCAGCCCCCGAGACGAATCGGGAGGGGGTGTTGACGTTAAGACTACTTCGTGATAACGCTGCGCCATCGCAGCGCCCGTGTGTCCGGCTATGCGTCAAAATATTTGCATTGCGACGACGCGCCGTGTGGACTGCCTCTGGGAAAAAAATAACTGTTATGAACGTGTTCTGAAGACAATCTGGCACATATTAAGGTGGGTTTACACCAAAAGAACATAGATCAAGAACAGCACAAGAACATTCTTTCGTATTCGTTTAGTGTAAACTATAATTCGTTACAACATACTTTAGATCGTTTACACCAATCGAATCAACAAGAACATCAAGAATAAGAATTTTTGCTCTATAGATGAGAATCATATAGCTCCGTTTAGACCAAACGAGCGAATGTTCATTGCTCATACGTCAACGATAAGTAGTTAATTTATTTTTATAGTCATCAAAGGTTGGATCCCATAAACATCTTTTGTTATGGTATAATTCTAGCATTTGCAAACATTTTTCATTACTCCAATCCATATTTACGAAATAACCTTTGATAAACTACCTAAAACCAGCCGCCAAAAAGTAAAAATATCAAGAACACTAGAATCCCTTTGAAGAGACCGCCTCGAAGAGCGAGCACGTCCGAACACGAAAGAACGCTCTAGGCAATTGCTCGAGCGCTCTTGCGTCGTTTACACCAAACGAGCGAGATTCTTAGAGCATTCTACCTATTTACCGCCGAACACGTGGCGAACACACTAGAACAACGAAAGAATGCTCGTTGTTAGTTTAAATCAAAAGAGCTTTACTAGAATGAGCATTCGCTCGTTTGCTCTAAACGGAGCTTTATAACGACTATTTGTTTCCTTGCAGACACAGAATCCCACAAAATGACATGCTCAAGCAATGGCTGACTCGTGTTTCAGCAAGGAATGGAAGTTGAGATAGCATTTATTATTAAATAACAGAATTATTTACTTTGACATGTATTATAGATTTTATTTTTAGGACGCTGTGCCATGATTTTTTTTAGCTGTAGTCTTTTAAAGTGAAACTTTTATGGCCTTAGGCTGATTCTCCTGTCACGCTGACTACGCGCGCACTGTCGCGTCGGTGCTGATGGCCCGAGATGTATGAAATTGTAGGAAGCGTTTTCGAATAACGCATAGCGGTCTGCGCTGATATATGAAATATAACATTTCGGTATCGGCGCCGACGGTCAGCGTGACAGGAAAATCAGCCTTGTCGTCTTAAAAATTTTCGGCTGGCTTCGATCTTAAGTGTCTAAACACACTAGGCTGAATTACGCCGGCGTAATTTACGTGGCCGAAATTACGTCCAGCCGCTTACGTCTGATGCGACACTATAAATTACGCGAAGAGCCGAAATTTCGCAGCGTAATTTCCGTTGAGGATCGCTCGCGTAAGTGAGTATTTAAAATTCTCAGATGTAATGTGTGCGTTAACGCTTTGGAGATAAGGTTGGATTTCCTATGTTCGGTTTTGATAATTCCGTCGCGTATAGTGTGTTGCTATACAAAACATTACCGCCGAATCGCTGCCGAACTTTACGCTCGACTTGGCTCGACGGAAATTCGGCTCACGACGGAATTTCGGCATAGTGTGTCGTCTGTCGCGTTCCGCCCATATTTTGTATGGATTTGAAACGCGGCGTAAACGCGGCGGAATTTACATCGGCGTAATTCAGCCTAGTGTGTTTAGACCCTTAGTCTTAACTCAAACTTGGGCTGTATCATCGTATGTCGCGAGTTTCATTTTTTCCATGGTTAGGTGGTTCCACATAAAACCAGTGTGATTTTATGTACTTAACCATGGAGAAAATGAAACTTTTTAATTTTATTTGTTGATATAGATTTAGATAATAATAGAATTGACGATTTATTTTTTTCATATTATTTAGCATTATTAATCCTGTCCGAAATGTTAAATGACTTCTATTGAATGTTTGTATACAGGAAATAATGGGCACTATGGAGAAATGATCTAGTAATAATAATAATTGTAAATAATGGTTTAGAAGTCCTTCGCGGGTTCTTAGCCTTATTTTACAATTTAGCTCCTAATTTATTCTAACAAGGGCTGCAAATAATAAGACGAAATTAACAACTAGTATATTTAATAACATAAATAAAAACAACAAGTTCTTAACCTACTACAACCACCTCACTTCATACAATACAACTTACTCGTATGTGTATTGCACGTAACATTAACTTTAAATATCAAATAAAATGTCAATGCCAGGTTTCTGAGAAAATATGCCGGTAGTTTATGTATATGAATACACACTAATTAATGTCTAATCTATAGCACTATCATTAGTGTTATAGACTTGACAAGAAATTCCTAAACATGATGGTGACATTAAACTAAGTTCAACTTAACAGTAATGTTAGGTTATTATATTTTGCAGAAATTACGAAAAGCAAATAGTTTTGTTCTTGAATTTAAGTCTCACTGACTTCTAAAAGGAGCTTATGAGGCCCATTCAAATGTTCAGAAACCGACATTTTTACATTATGTACTGGCAAAGTTTTGCTCGAATATATTTGGTAAAACTAAAAAATAAAGCTAAAAACTAAAATCTAAGTAAAACTATAAGTTAATACCTCAGAAAGGCGAGATTCCAGTACGAATAAGTATTATGAGATAAGTTAGATTAATTGACTAGGTTTAATATAATGTGTACTTACATGTGCGCGTACATTTTTATAAAAATATACTTATAGTAGTTACATAGTGACTGGATATACAAATTGATTGCTATTTCCGAGCCTAAATATTGTATAAACGAATATAGTGTACAAAGCAAATTAAAACCACATTATAAAATATTTGTACGTAATTCAAAGAATATATATTTTTAGGGTTCCGTACCCAAAGGGTAAAAACGGGACCCTATTACTGAGACTTCGATGTCTGTCCGTCTGTCTGTCTCCAGGCTGTAACTCAAGAACGGTAATAGCTAGAAAGTTGAAATTTTCACAGATTGTGTATATCTGTTGCCGCTATAACAACAAATACTAAAAACAAAATAAATATTTAAGGGGGCTCCCATACAACAAACGTGATTTTTTGGCCTTTTTGTCTCTATATCAATAATGGCAACAGGTAGGTACTTGAATTTTACTCAAGGTCCTTAGTTTTATGTGCACTTAAATATTTAATAATGATATTAAAATAAAATAAAAAATTAAGGGGGGCTCCCATACAAAAAACACAATTTTTGGGCTAATTTTACTCTATAATGGTACGGAACCCTTAGTGCGCGAGTCCGACTCGCACTTGGCCGATTGATTATTTTTAAATTTTATGATTGTAGTAAATACTCGGTGACATTAGGACTATAATATTTTATAATATGGTTTTTCTTGTCTGTCTGTACATCTCGTGAGGTCAGATCATAAGGCGTGCTGAGTATGTAAAATATTTTTATACATTTTATATTTACTATTAAATAAACTATTGAGATACAAGTGTTATTTTATTGTGTTTCTTTAGTATAACAAACTGTTGGAGATTGCAGGTAGTCTTATATTTCGAGTGCATATTATATTCAACATTGCTTGCGAATAAGCGTGTTTGTTGATTGTAAAAGGCGTAATAATATTGGACAAGCTATTTATTTCATTGCAAATTTTATGACCAAGTAATTTACAAGGGGTTTAGGAACTTTTAATAGTTTCCATGTCTGTTATCAAATTATCTGTATAATACAGTTTTACACTTCTCCTATAATTCTTTTGAGATTCTCGCCAATGTTATAGTATAATATGGTATGGTATAATATAATATTATGGTAAAGTAAAATACAAGTAAATAGCACAATCCTTCCGAGTGGTACTAAGGGCTCCCGCATACGGGCCGCCGGCCACAACCACAAAACGCCGCTATAACGGCATATTTCCTGTAGTTTCATACATTTTTTGACGCCGGTGGCTGCCACACGCTACAACGATTCACTTTACGACCAATAGACTAGCTTAAAACGGCGTTTGTGGCTGTCACGTGTGGCTCGTGTGCGGCGACACTAAGATTCTTGTGAAATTCATGTAGTAAACGAGTAAAATATTTTACATAAAGTAAATAAAATAATGGTCAGGTCAACTGAGTAGCATGACATGAATATCATCAATTCACATTTCCCATCAGTCGTGGCAAAACGAGACACAATAGCTTTTTCATTGTTATCGCGGCCGGATGTGGCCGCTTGGGGCTTCATGAATTAATTCAATTCAAATCAATACACGATTAATTTGGCGACCAATTCGACTTTAAAACTAATTTTAATGTAAACCTTAGTGGTCACTGGACATTCATTCCTATAGGACAGTGTTTCCCAACCGGTGGTCCGCGGTGTCATCTCTGGACCATATATGAATGCAAATATCTTGTAATCGCTACGCTTATTTAGCATGGCGAATCCGATTTTTTGCTGTTTATTTTATTAAGGGGGGTCCGTCAAACTGAATGATTTTTTAGGGGTCGGTGGCTGAAAAGGGTTGGGAAACACTGCTATAGGATAACATATAATACACTATGCAGCGTGTCTTTTATATTTACAGACGCTTTTGATGAAAGATCTGATTTTAAGGGGGTTATGAAGGTTGCCAGCAACGAAGTAAGCTATAGTGACAAAACTTCATATAACATTGACAAACATTTTTATATATTTCACATATAAGTGTTGGTCAGTAAGAAGTTTCGCACGCCTCATTGTTATGACAATAAGTGCTTCTTCAGACACAGCGGCAACCGCGCCTTTCCAGTGTAGAAACCGAGCGGTTAAGCGTGAACGTTGTAATACGACTTTGCAATAAGCTGCGAGCGGTCCAAACCGCGCGGTTCCCGCTGTGTCTGAACAAGCACTAAGGAACGTACACAACAGAGGCGCTGTCGTCTGCAGTCGTCGTTTCAGATCATGTACTATCAGAGAAGTTGATTCCTAGACAGATGGCGGACCTAAGTAATTTAGTCGCGATATGTCAAACTTCCGACCGATCAAAGCTAACATTGAATTGACATAAGCCGACCGAATGACGTAGGCCAACTGCCTATGGATCAACTTCTCTATGATTGTACTACATTAGCAGTTGTAGTTGCTGTTCCGTGGACGAGAAAGGAGATAAAACGATAGGGAAGGATCAAAAGCATATGTTACGGGGGGGTATCAAAAGCGGGAGGGGTTAGTGGTGGGCGGTGGGCTAGCGGCGCGCGGCGGGGGGTCAGGCGCGCGGCAGCTGCTGCAGGTACGCGGCCACCGCGCCGTGCCGCGCCGCTGTCGCCACCTGAAATGACATGACAACTTTGAGTGCATTTTTATAAATAAATTTATTATGTGTAATGATTAATGAATGACTTGTAGAATTTATGTTATGATTTAAATATTTATGTTTATATTATTTTAAACTTTTTAATATTGCTTCTTAAAATTATTATTTTGCACGCCACTGACAAGGCAGAATGTTGGATCCATGTAAACCCATAATATTGTAACAACTCTATAAACCACATTTCATGCAATAAATATTATTCTATTTAATTATATTCTAGAAAAAGAATAAAAGTGTACTGTACGAGTTTAGATCTTAGCTATCATAACATCATAAGGTAAAACGCCATCTAGTATATGAAAGTGAAAATATGGTTTCTGCTTTTACCAACAGATGGCGTTACATAACTACTTATGTTCATACGTTGTCCTGAGTGCAGAGTACCGTACCGAAGGCCCAAGCGGACTAATAAAGCAAGTGCACCGTTTATCCTATGTTCGGCGGTAATCAACCTAGCTACATGGCGATTTGCTTAGTTTCGAGGTCCATTTTTAAGAAAATAAAAATTTACGATCGAAACCGCGTTGCGAGGAATGACGTGTTTTTAACCCATCAATCCCCAAGCGGCAGCCGGCTGTCGCATAACAAGTGAAAATCTATTGTGCCTGCGATACCCACGATCGAGGTAGTTGCGCGTCCACCGGAGCGGACGGATATTTTGTTGCTCTGTATTGATTTGTATGATACCGCGTGCACTGGGGCCGTACCACGAAACCGTTTTGAGACTCAAACAATCAAACGAGAATGCCACATCCTACTGTAACAAACGTGAAATGACGTTATTAGAGTAGGACGCGGCATAAGGCATTCTCGTTCGATTGTTTGAGTCTCAAAACGGTTTCGTAGTAGGCCTCCTGGATTGGCATTTCTACGTCTGACATCGGTTTGCGCCTGATATTTTTGCTGATGACATCGGTTTGCGCCTGATATTTTTGCTGATGACATCGGTTTGCGCCTGATATTTTTGCTGATGATATCGGTTTGCACCTGATATTTTTGCTTTTGACGTCATCCGCAGTTCATTCGAATTCCGAACATTTCAAGTTCTAATATTTTTGCGATGTGCTACTAGGGTGCGTTCAATAAGCGCCCACAACGATAACGTGGTTTACCTGATGCTCTTGCATGTGAGCGTCGATGATACTGTGTTTAAGTTTACAGTATCATTGATATAAAGTGCAATGGATTATGTAGCGTTTCTAGCGTTCATGTAAACTTAAAAAGCGAGGTTTGAAAATAGGACCTTGTCAATTCACAAAATTATTATCACTCAGTGTACCTGTGCGGGCGTGAGTCCAGCGGCGTTTTTGACGTGCGGGCCGGTTATCCGAGCGAGCTGTCGCACGCACTCCAGCTGGCCGAACATCGCCGCGCCGTGCAACGCCGTCTGACCGTTCTGGAACGTCAGGAAGAGTCAGATCAGAAAGTCAGGCAGAGAAATTATTAAAAAATATCCATAATATTACATATTGCGAAAGTGTGTCTGTCTGTCATCACTTCACGCCCAAACCGCTGAACCGATTTCGCTGATATGTATGGAGATACTTTGAGTCCCGGGTAAGGGTGTGTTTCCACTGACGCGGAGCGGGGCGGAGAGGAGCTTGGCGGTGCCCGAATTGACCAATCGTGATATTCCAGCGGAATGACAGCGAAGCGGAGCGAAGATTTCGAGCATGGTGATTGGTCAATTTGGCACCGCTAAGCTCCTCTCCGCTCCGCGTCTGTGCAAACACGGCCTAAGGGCGTAGGATACTTTTTATCCGTTGCGGACGTCGCTAGTATATTTTAATATACCCGACAAGACATACACTGTTAACGTTGAATCGAACAACGCACACATGCTCACATATACTTTCAGCGACATCTACTCTATATTCTATACAGTCATTTCCTTCAAAATAAATGAAGAATTAGTGAATGGAAGAACCAGATAACTAACTTTTTATAACACAAGGACTTATAATTTTTTCCCTTATAATTTGAATTTTGAACAAACCTTGTTACTTATCTACTTCATTCATCTGGCTATACTTAAAATCTACATTTTTTTTATTTCAAAACGGCAATATTCTAACTGTTACTTACCTATAACTTTGTCAAGTTAACTCCGCACATGGCGGCCATGACGTCGCATCGGCGCTGTGGCGAACGCGGGAAGGTTGCGGGTTAGTGGGGGGGCGAACGCGGGGAGGTCTGCGGGTTAGTGGGAGGGGCATCGCATTCCAGCGAGGTGCGGGAGTTAACTTGACCGAGTTGTATGTGTGTGTGGGAATAAGCGTGGAGGCCAAAGAGGAAGATCTTCCAACCGAGCGAGGTGGTATGCCCCACAGAACAATAAAAAGCCCGGTCAGGCCGAAGCCCACGTGATACATTTCAGCTGTCGTATATATATATATACCGACGCGCTTAGAAAACTTCGATAGCGCGATGCAGGAATGTTACGCGAATACGTGGGTATACAACATACATACCGGTAGTATACCCAGGTTGGGTTTGTAGGGCAGCAGCTCGGCGACCACCGCCGTGTGGCCCTTGTGCGCCGCCTTGAACAGCGGCGTTGCGCCGTCCTGAAACAAACAGACACAAACATTACACTACCATACAGTACTGTGATCCAAGCAGGTGTAGTGAACTATAGATGCAAAGTAGTCGACGCTTTTTCGATAAACGAAACGAGACCGTTTATCGTTCATCGTAAACTAGTTGAAAAAACAGTTTTTTTTTCGACTAGTTTTCGTCTTCGACGAATACTGAACTAAGCAATAAACTATGACAAACGAATTAGTTTTTTTGACTAAACGACTTTCAGCATTAACTGTTTTGACAAACTTGTTGTCGTTTTGCTGATCGACGCGACGAGTGATGACGATGAACGACGGTTTAATCTGTGAGCGGTGGAAATGAACTTCCCTACAATTTTTTTTCAGGCTTAGGACTGGCAGGCAGGCAGGTTCATTACTGAAATTTTAATTATTTTAAAATTATATGAATATCACCAGTCACCACCCGTCCGTCTATCGCGTCGTCGCGTCGTGACGAACAGTCTCTGTCGCACGCAACGCACCGTTCCGGCATGGCAACCGTTCACGCATAAACCAGTTTATCAGTAGGCGCTAAACTAGTTTACCCGTTCATGACCAATAAACAGTTTAATAAAACGGTTCGTTCATTCAACGCCCATCCCTAATGCAAAGCAAATCGCTACTTATTTCTGTTCCTGACTCACGAATATATTGCTATTTCATTTGTCACTGGTACACATGAAATGCGGCACTCATAAGCTCGCGGTTCGTCGCGGGGACTGTTTCGAACCCCATATAAATTCATAAGTAAGCAGTGTTTCTCGGGTCGCGATTACGTGCCGCAAGGTCCGTAAGGGTTGATTCAGACCGCAACGCATCGCGTAGATTGAAATCTGTCAAATCCATACAAAATGCCGCGCCGCGCCTCGCCTCGCCTCGTCGCGTTGAGGTATGAATTGACCCTTAGGGTTGATTCAGAGCGCAACGCGACGCGTAGATGCATTTTTAAATTCATAATATGGATTTGACAGATTCGCAAGATACGTCTCACGCTCACGAAATCTGTCAAATCCATACAAATTTATGCCGCGTCGCGCTTCGTCTCGTCGCGTTGCGGTCTGAATTGACCCTTAAACTACCTTAACTTATTGCTAAAATCTCGTACCTGTCTAACGGCGTCGACAGCGGCGCCGGCAGCCAGCAGCGTGCGCGCGGCGGCCGCGTGTCCGCACTGGGCCGCGATCCACAGCGGCGTGGCGCGGTCGGCGCGGGCGCGGTCCGGCCGCGCCCCCGCCCTCAGGAGCGCCACACACACTGACGCGTGACCGTTCTGCGCCGCTATGAATAGAGGTGTCGCTCGGTCCTGGAAATCACAATAGTTTTTGGTGTAGTTTTCTTCTCTTTATAACATGTCACATTGACCTATCTACCAATAATTGTGGTTACAGCAAACTGTAAGCGTATTTCTAATTTCTTCAATGTTTTTTGTATTTGATTTACATTATTTACGGACTGACAGGGATGACTGAACACAATCGATAAATCAAATAGAGACTGACTCCCTCTACATGGACTTTTCAAAAGCCTTTGACAAGTTAAACTACTACATAATATTAAGCAAAGCCTATCAACGGGACATACTTGGTAATATCCAATGGTGGTTTGTGAATAGAATGCAATTGTGACCTTGAGTGCTTACGATTAGATTCCACACATTGCTGCATCAGGGGTTTCTCAAGGTTCAATTCTAGGTCTGCTGTTGTTTTTGAAGACCATTAATGACCTACTGATTGTATAAAATGTTACCGTTTAGCATAATATTAATTGATATACGTGAATGCGTAACAGATTAAAAAGGTTTCTAGAATTGGTTTGTTGCTTATTACTTATAAAAATTTTGTAAGAATGTAAATTACCTTCATACAGGAGTTGACATCGGCCCCCCTCTTGATGAGCTCCTCGACGACGGGCAGGTGGCCGCACTGACACGCCACGAACAGCGGGGTGCCGCCGTCCTGAAAGCACCAAATTGAGAATAAGCAACTACCCTCAATTTCCATATTTTTTATTTACACTATTACTGGGGCAAATAAGAAAAGCAAATGACATTATGAGGTATATAGAAATACTAGCCACTACCCTCGTCTTGTATTTGGGATATACAATTCTTTAAAGTTTCGTAGAGTTAGTTGTTGTCCACATTTATTGGACATGCAACCATTTGCTGCTGGATGATCCAAGCCGCTGTCTATCTATGTCGTGTCTGCCTGTCTATCCACACGACGCGGGCGCGGCGTCAGTGACGTCATGACGCGGCGTGTGTCAGCGATACGTACCAGGCTGGGCGCGTCGATGGCGGCACCGGCGTCGAGCAGCAGGCGCGCGATGTCCAGGAACCCGCCCTGCGCCGCGAAGAACAGCGCGCTCGTTCCTGTCTGTCCACACGCGCGATAGTATCATCATAAAACATTAACTTTAACGGGCTAGGCCTAGGCGGCAGCGGAACGACGCAACGCAACTGCACGTCTCATAGTATTGGAGCGCCGCAGCGGTTGGGTCGCTGCTGCGTAGACGACTGCAGTACGGTATAGTCGTAGATAATTTCTAGCTTTGGACCTTTCGCAGTAGAGTAAGAGCCAGCGATAGCCAGACTGGGCCTCAGGGTGGCAGCGCTGACGAGACGCTGCATGACATCTGATTATTCAATTGCTTTGGTATCTATGTCATTTTGTTACACCTTTTTTATAATATGGTCCACCTACTTCTACGGGGATACAGGCAAAGGCCACCAAACGCGAAAAAGACGGTTAAAGAATATCTTAGACACTAATTCCTGCGATAGAAACCAAGCCCTGATTCACAATGCGCAATTTCACTTGGATTCGGAAACTTCATCGCGCGACATCCAATAAACGCTCGCCATGGCTAGGCATTGCCCAATGACCGGACGGTAAAGTTTCCGAATCCGTGTCGAAAGGGAATCGTAAATCACCCTTCAGGATACAAAAGATCTTGTCTTGGTTTGCTCTGAAATCTCTTGCTAGTACGTGTACAAGTACATACCGTCCTGCAGCAGGCCGGGTCCGCGCCCTGCGCCAGCAGCTCCGCCACGCACTCCGCGTGTCCCATCGCCGCTGACAAGATCAGCGGTGTCGTGCCGTCCTAGAACATACCACATCATATTATCTAAACACAACTGTTTAGATAAAAATTCTCCAAGGAAAATCAGGGTTCTTGAGGTATAAGAAGACCTATTACTTCTATATGCTTCTATGCCATGCAATTGGGTATATCACATATTTTGTCTCGACTCTAAAGTTTTAACAAAACAAACTTGTTATGAAAACGGATTTCTATTTTGAGACTGCTTGGTATTTTAATGAGGACTTGATTCGTTAAGATTTTTAAAGTGTCACAGCAAATAGCATATTATTTTTTGTGAGAAGCATTGTGTTGAGTTTAAAATTAAAGAATCCATACGGCTTAGTGGTCGAACTTCGAAGGAGTGCTAGGACAAAATATGTCACACCCAACCTGTTTCGAAGATCTTTATGTAGCTGTATTAACCAAGAATACAATGCAGGTCGTCACTCGTCCCACATAACGTGTGCACTGTGTGTTCTGTGTATGTTTGTGCATTAATTGTCCACGCTCCGTTTACGGTGCACGGGACTTGCCGCCGATAGAGCGAGAAGTGCACTTGCGGACCAATTGATCACTGATATGCTCATTGCTCTATGATTTATTATAATCATCTAAGCGAGATAAAAATATAATCATTAGAATGATCAATGATGTTACTGATAACTGATAAGTCATAGCCTGCTAAAGCCCTAAATCCTAATGATTTTATAATCTAGATATTATGCACCTTAAGGCTACGTCCCCATCAGACACGGCGCGGCGCCGTCACCGTGTTACGGCACGACGCCGCCACCGTGATACGGTACGGCGCCGCACCGTGTCACGGTGGTGCCGCGTACGGTGCACCGCGCGCCCCTATTCTGGGTAAAACTTCCGAACAAAAATTGTGTCCAAACTTAAACGAGGCGCTTATTTGGAACAAATAAAAATCGGCCAAGTGCGAGTTAGGCTTGCGCACGAATGGTTCCGTACCATTATTATAGAGAAAAATAAACAAAAAAATATGTTTTTGTATGAGAGCCCCTTAACTATTAAGTTTATTTTAATTTGGCACTGATTTAAAGGGGCAGTTGTAAATATCAGTTTTGGTAAGTTAAAAATTATAAATGGCACGTTCTGCTTAGTTTTAACTTTAGCAGTTAAAACTAAGCAGAAAATTAAACAAAAATGAGTAGTAAAAAATAATGAAATGGATAATTGAATACATTATTGAACAGTAAAATAATTAAATGAGCAGTAAAAATGAATGAATGAGCGGTTACGTTTGGGCAGTAACAAATCGGAATTTGTCAGTAAGAAATCTCATTCTAAGCAGTTCTCCGCGCTAAAGTAAAAAACCGTGTTGGATATGTTTTAAGGGCCCCCGAGACGGTAAAACGGTTTGATTCAAACACGTTCGACTCAAACCATTTTGATCGTTTACAAAGCTAGCTTGAACGGTTTTTCAAACATTTACGTGTTTGAAGCTCGTTTGATGAAATTTCATATTTTTGTTGTGTTTGACGTGCCGTTTGATCGTGTTCCGACTTCCGATGCGTTTGAACAAACTCGGCTTAGTTTAGTACTGGACTTGAACTTCAAAAAGTTTGAGAGCAATCTTGTCTGCATCACACACGTCTAATTATGGCGGCGCACTGAACCAAATGCGCAATGCCGTTTGACAACCATTCAAACCGACATCAAACGGTTTCATCAAACACGTAATGTTTGAATCAAACCGTTTGACCGTCTCGGGGGTCCTTTAGATTGCTTGCAAAAAATGGAAAGGGCGTAAGCGACAAAATGGTTTTTGTCGCGTAATTTAAAAACCATAAATATATTTCATATAAGCTATGGGCAAATTAGAGTGTATGCTTGAACCAATTTATGTACAAATTTTGGAAGCTTAAATCCTCTGTTGGCAAAATAGGAATCCATTTTTTTACAAAGGTCTTTTTGATTAATTATTCTGTGTTATAAAAGTTGACCAATCGTGTTATGCTATGGGTAATTCAAAGACAAAGACATGATGAATACTGACAATGAACTTTAATTTCTTGGCTTTAGTCATTGCTGAGAAAAATCGATATCGCTACAGCCAAATTATCAAGGCGTAAGTTCGTACCTTGCCTTTATTGTATCTACGTGACTTGCAAAAAAAATGTAGATACCATAAAAGGGATGAATAGACGAGCAAGTAATTTATTTTAGATGAATTATGACGAAGATTATGATAAATTAATATTGTAACTTATCATAATCTTCGTCAAAGCAATAATATTATTCTGCACGTTAAAAACGAGCACAAGAATAAAACGAAACTGCCACATAAAGCGGAAAGAAAAGCTGCAGGGAACTTTTGTCGGAGCTCCATATTAAATTTAATGCCTCCCCAGAATACAGAACGTTTTTAGCTCAAGGTTTTATTGTGCATAGAACATAATATTTTAAAGAATAGAAACAAACTTCCATTTGAGGATACAATTTTGTGTTTGATATAGTTTACAAACTTCCCAACTAGCAAAATTTGGTTCTGATTAAGTCATATTTGCGTTTTCGTGAAGACTTGAAGGTTGATGAATGATGACTTAGAACAGTCATATAGACTACTTTAATACCGCGTTTGGGCACAAAATTCAGGATCTTTGGTTTTGAATTTGTTTTGTACTGGTCAGGAAAAATGTTAATTACTCTTAATTTGATCTTCAAAACGCACTGTAACGTGCTACATATCTTCAATACTGCTAAACTAGAATTGTTATGAGATTAAAAGACATTTGCTAATCAAAACTCAGTGTGTTTGTCAATTTCCAATAAAATATAAATATCTAATAGACTAATACAAACATGGCATCACGCCATTAAAATAAAATATGATTTGGACCATCTCATGCGACCAGCTTTATGTACGAAGCTAAGTTTTTCGTTGATATATATATGTGTTTATATGGTGTATTTTCAATGCCCCCTTGTTATTTTTACTTTTAATTTTAATTAAATATATTTGTTTATATACAAACTGATACAAAAGTATTATAAGATGTAAAGTCCGACATTATGCTATTGTAGGACTTATGCTCCGATTTAGAGTGTGACAGTTTGAAACCATGTTAAATTGGGGTTCCTTGCAAAGGTTATCAAAAAACCGTTTAAGATTAAAATAAATATTAGCTTAGGTTACTAGTCTGACTTTGTCAAAAGTTCATAATTTTAATGGATTATTTGTTTCAGATAGACAATGAAGACCTTGCGAACACTACTTATGCTTAAAATTATTGTTGTTGCCATATTATAAATACGACTATAAAAATAATATACAATTAATATTTTATTAATATTTTATTAATAAACCTTAAGTAACATTGCAGCATTACTTCTATCTACAGTAAATTTAAAAATATTCATTACCAGTATGAGAGACATACCTACTGTTCTAGAAAATGTACGGAACCACTAGATTGTTCACTGCACTTTTCTTGGTTTATAATCTTTGTACTTGTCGTTTTGTGCAAATTTTTATATTTAGCCGTAACTTTTTTTCTGAGTCCACCACATCGCTTTAGTTGTGTCAATTTTTTTAAAATCCATAATGCGTTTATTCAAGATTTTAAAAACGCAACATACAAGACTTTATCAGGATTAATTATCATTTATGAGAGCATGGGACCAATTCAATGTTTTTAATGCTGTAACAGCCACGATACTTACTACTTCAGTAATTCTAGCATTGCTTGTACAATAAATAGCGTACCCAAGACTACAAGGCTTGTACGCATCCTCACAACACATTTTTGTAGAGATCTTGTAGAGATCTTGGATAAGATTTTATTTATACTTATGTACTTGACATAGAGCTAGAGTCTCATATGGTGCTACTTTAGGACTATGCTTAGATTAGCATTTCAAAGTGCAATAATAAGCCAACATATATATCAATCAAAACTATTCTGTGGCTTTTGGCGGACTTTTTGCATTATAAGCTGCTATTCCTAAGACCATTTTGCTAGTTGGGTTTGATATACGTGATACCGGATACGGGATCAAACCGTAACGTTGGATTGAAAATTTAAAAGTATTCACTATTCAGGATACTGTAATTGACTTCCATATTATGAGAGTTGTTATACCCGAGTGTTGAAATTGGTCAAGTTACTTAACTAATATGTCAGAACTCAGAAGAGACCGGACAGTAAAGTTTTAACTAAAAGGTTTATTAGCCGGAGCTAGTTACGGTCGGACGAGACACTCGTTAACCTACAAAATTAAATTGCCCAAACATTACTTCATCCGAAATGTTCCTCTTACCACAACCACTAAAGTGTGTTACAAAATCTGCGTCAGTATACGACTTACTGACTGATAATAATAGAGCACCATAATGCAACCTTATAAGGTGTTGCGTATTTGCTGTGCAAATTGCATTGGAATAAAGAAGTAATGGTTTATGGTCTGCTTCTACGCATTATACATATATCTATGGACGCTTCACACCACGTCAGTCTGGCCCCGTGCTAAGTACCTGAAGGACTTGTGTTACAGGTACCAGACAACGGAAATATATTTACCTAATACTTTTATACCATACATATATTTAAGATTTTTACTATATGATCATACACATATTTAATACACATCCAGACCCGGGAACATTGAAAAACTTTTTGTTCCGTCGGCGGGATTCGAACTCGCGACCCCCGGCTTGAGCTGCCAGTTGCCACACACTCAACCAATAATTGAGCCACAGCCCACAGAGGTCGTCATCGGCATGGTCGAAATATTTATGTTTTCGTTAGAATGAAATGACAGTAGACGGCAGAGTGCTTGTCTGCTCATCACAAACTAATCTCTCCTTTCTCTCATCCTCTCTCTCTCCAACTCACCCTGTCCCTGGAGTCGATGTGCACCTTGCCGGTGTCGAGCAGCTGTCGCAGGCGGTCGCGGTCGCCACGCAGCGCCGCCAGGTGGAACTGAACGTCCGTGCGGGACTCCTTCTGCAATCATACAGGTTGATCGTTAACAATGAAGCTAGTCAAGGAATTCAAACCAGTAATCAGACTCCTAAATTAACTGAAATGGCCAGGAACGCAACTTGTAACACTAGAAGATCAAAAGTGCCGGTTAGCAGCGGACGACATGAAGCAAGCGCAGACGACATGTCGTCCACATCCAACCGGCACCTTTAGGGTCTCAAGGGTCCACGTCAGCACTCAACTAGCGAATGCCCTTATCGTGTACTCCTTTGGTGTCAAGAGTGTCTAAGAAAAACTATCCCTATCACAGAATATATATTAGTTGTACCAAGCCCTATGCCCTTATTAAAATTACCTTACAAATGCTACAAATTCATAGATAAGTGGTCATAAATTCAGTCTCTAGTTAAATTTGATAATAACTTAATGCAAAACGCTGTCGGCAAGATTACAGAATTTAACGCTAAGGAGTTTCTGTTACGAAACTGTAGGAATTGCGCTCATGAACATAAACAGTAGAGCACTGAGCAGACACATGTTCATTACTCCATGCTGTTTATGACTTATAATAATAATAATAATATCTATGGACGCTTCACACCACGTCAGTCTGGCCCCGTGCTAAGTACCTGAAGGACTTGTGTTACAGGTACCAGACAACGGAAATATATTTAATACTTTTATACTATACATATATTTAAGATTTTTATTATACCATACACATATTTAATACACATCCATGACCCAGGAACATTGAAAAACTTTTTGTTCCGTCGGCGGGATTCGAACCCGCGACCCCCAGCTTGAGTTGCCACACACTCTAACCATTGAGCCACGGAGGTCGTCAAAACATTTTACCTACTTATACAATGTATAATACCTATACATTGTTCGATACGATACAGTACCTACTGACTGTTGACAGACAGGTACCTAAATGTACGAGCCTCGTACCTACCTGTTCCTATGGATTACTTTATAAGTAAGAGAGCCTATGTTTATGACCATAAAATATAGTATAATAGATAGCTTAACGAGTATCTTCCAAGAGCGAGCGGTTAAAATAACTGTTCCAGTGAGATCCACGCAATCGTTCACACTTTACTAAACATTCTACACTTTTATATTTCACTAATTACTTTACATTACGGACCACTTATATTAACTTAATTAAAATAGAGCAAGTCTTCAACTAATATTAAGGTCAAGATTTCATACCTGGAACATTTAAGAGTTTATTAGCAGTTTTAAAGACGACGGAAAAGCCCATTAAAAGTCAAACATCTTAATTACTACAATATTATTTCTACCAAAAGATCAGCAAAATTAATATTTCGGTCAGGATACCTAACTTAAAGACATCTGCTAACGAAAATTCCGTGTATGTCACGTTAGGAACATTATTCCAAGAATACAATATCCTAGTTTGGCGAGATATACTGCACTGGCGTGTTTTGGCGTCTGAAGTAGTCCATACGTGACGGTTCCGAGATTACAGCCTGACACACATAACACATTCCGTGAGAAGAAGCGCTGATACATGATGCACATTTATGTGTACCACTTTTGAGCCTTATTGTCAAGTAATAAGATCGAAAAGTGGTAACCGGATCTGTGCACCTGTCTGCTAAATAAATCTGCTAGTTCCGTCCCGCACTCCTGCGCACTCAATTTCGAGGAAGGCCGCAAAATTATTAGATTCATTAATAACTTCCAGCGGTAGGAATATAAAATTAAATAAAAAAATCATCTAACTTCATGAACAATCTATACTAATATATAATTATAATTGGGAAGAGTTTGTTTGTTTGAACGCGCTAATCTCAGGAACTTCTGGTCCGATTTAAAAAATTCTTTCAGTGTTATATAGGCCATTTGTTGAGGAAGGCTATAGGCTATATTTTATCACGCTAAAACTAATAGGAGGGTAGAAATAGAGGAAAGTGTTTAAAAAACGGGGGGAAATTATTTGGAAGGGCTTATTTGAACGCGTTTATCTCGGAAACTACTGATTCGATTTGAAAAATTCTTTCAGTGTTAGATAGCCCATTTATCGAGGAAGGTTATAGGCCATATTTTATCACGCTAAGACTAATAGAAGCTAATAAATAGAGGAAAATGTTGAAAAAATGAGGGGAAATTATTAGAAAGGGCTTATTTGAACGCGCTAATCTCAGGAACTACTGGTCCGATTTGAAAAATTATTTCATTGTTAGATAGCCCATTTATCGAGGAAGGCTATGGGATATATTTTATCACACTAATACTAATAAGAGTGAAGAAATAGAGGAAAATGTGGAAAAAACGGGGGGAAATTATTTGAAAGGGCTTATTTGAACGCGCTAATCTCAGGAACTACTGGTCCGATTTGAAAAATTATTTCAGTGTTAGATAGCCTATATATCGAAGATGGCTATAGACTATATTTTATCACGCTAAGACTAATAGGGGCGAAGGAATAGAGGAAAATGTGGAAAAAATGGGGGAAATTATATGAAATTGCTTATTATCTTAAGAACTACTGGAGCAATTTTTATGTTATTTGACAAACGTGAAGAATAGACCACGTGATGGGACATAGGCTATTTTTTGCGGAAAAATGTACGATTGCGTGAAATTCCTAAATTACGCCAGCGAAGCCGCGCGGAACATCTATATTTATATAATAAAATCGTAGGAAAGTCAATTTAGTCCACTTAAAAAAGCAGGTGTAGAGTGCGTGAGCTGCAACCTAAGCAATTTCTTCAGAAATGTGTTTAGGATGCCTAGAAGATAAACATACTAAAAGTCCCCGCCCCTAGGGGGTGAGCCGGGGTGGGGGGAGGGGGTTAAAGTTCCCGTTTTTGAGTTTTTGGCTCATATCTTTAAAACGGTACGTAGTAAAGAAAAAGTGTCTTCTACATAATAAAAGATAATAAAATTTACTACAACTATGACATTTACACTATGTATCTATCTCCAATCATTGCCATGCTATGAGCTTCTAAAGTGGTCGATTATCAAAAACACACATCAACTAAGTCTAGGGACATTTGTATTTTATGAAATCTATCAGGATTTTGGAAGACAGTAAATGAAAGAATTATAGCTTATTTTATAGCATTTCATAGAACATAAAAAACTTTCCGATTTTTTTGTTTTTAAGAAAAAATCATTGGCTTTTCTATGGTCACAGAAAAGTTATGTGGCAAAAAATTTATACTTACTTCGTTTTATAAAACCGAAAATTTCAGTCGAGTGAGAGAAAATCTTATACATTTTTATTGCTATTAGTCAAATTAATAATAATGAATTTTATTCGTTACTTAGTATTGAGCATTTTTACCTAAAATACATTTTTTAGTCTTTCTTCGGTAAAGGCCCTATGTTCTTTGTGATTTCGTTTTTTTTCTGGTCTATCTTATTAGAAAATCTCTGAAATGTATTTAACACTGCATATTTTAGTCGCAATAGATATATTTCATGACAGAAAACCCTGGAGACCAGGGCAAAACCAGAATAATCTGGTCGAATCAACCCAATATTAAGTCGATGCAACTAGTAAAAAGGCTCCAGGAGAGCAACCAGTCTCTAGAAACCGACCAAACCGTGCAGAGATGTTTCCATTAAGTTGGTCCTTAAGACGTCAAAACATTTTGTAATCCAGCATTGAAATGTGGAAAATGCGGAAGGTTGCTTTTTCATGAGTTTGGGAGATTAATAATGGTAAAACCTAATGGGACGAATAATGGCTCTCCAGAGCGGTCGAAGATAGTAAACTCACCGCGGAATTATCCGAACAAGTGATTATAGTAAATCGAGATGAAATTCAAGTCGGGATTTTCATCAGCACCAGCATCAGAGACAATTTCTTAGTGATACCATGGTCAATCTCACAAACTCATGAAAAAGCAACCTTCCGCATTTTCCACATTTCAATGCTGGATTACAAAATGTTTTGACGTCTTAAGGACCAACTTAATGGAAACACCTCTGCACGGTTTGGTCGATTTCTAGAGACTGGTTGCTCTCCTGGAGCCTTTTTACTAGTTGCATCGACTTAATATTGGGTTGATTCGACCAGATTATTCTGGTTTTGCCCTGGTCTCCAGGGTTTTCTGTCATGAAATATATCTACTGCGACTAAAATATGCAGTGTTAAATACATTTCAGAGATTTTCTAATAAGATAGACCAGAAAAAAACGAAATCGCAAAGAACATAGGGCCTTTACCGAAGAAAGACTAAAAAATGTATTTTAGGTAAAAATACTCAATACAAATAACGAATAAAATTCATTATTATTAATTTGACTATTAGCAATAAAAATGTAAAAGATTTTCTCTCACTCGACTGAAATTTTCGGTTTTATAAAACGAAGTATAGATTTTTTGCCACATAACTTTTCTGTGACCATAGAAAAGCCAATGATTTTTTCTTAAAAACAAAAAAAAAATCGGAAAGTTTTTTGTGTTCTATGAAATGCTATAAAATAAGCTATAATTCTTTCATTTACTGTCTTCCAAAATCCTGATAGATTTCATAAAATACAAATGTCCCTAGACTTAGTTGATGTGTGTTTTTGAAAATTGACCACTTTAGAAGCTCATAGCATAGCAATGATTGGAGATAGATACATAGTGTAAATGACATAGTTGTAGTAAATTTTATTAGCTTTTATTATGTAGAAGACACTTTTTCTTTACTATGTACCGTTTTAAAGATATGAGCCAAAAACTGAAAAACGGGAACTTTAACCCCCTCCCGCCACCCCGGCTCACCCCCTAGGGGCGGGGACTTTTAGTATGTTTATCTTCTAGGCATCCAAAACACATTTCTGAAGAAATTGCTTAGGTTGCAGCTCACGCACTCTACACCTGCTTTTGGGCTATTCTTTGGGTGGACTAATTGTGTACATTGAATATTTTTGTACAATAAATAATACTTAGGATGTGATCTACTATGCTAACGCGGACGAAGTCGCGGGCAACAGCTAGTGAAGTTATAAAGCAGGTAGAGAATTCACCAAGATAGGGAGAACTGTTTACACTCTCGGTTAAGTTATCTTTCGAACAAAGAACCTAGATCAAATTCGTGACACCCGTGGGGGAGCTAAAATTCTTCCTCGAATTATTAATTAGTGTAAACGTTATCTTAAAAAAAAAACTCTTCTTGTAGCGCATTCGAGTAAATACCGCTTACGTACCTCATATACAGATGTTATTTAGGGGGATCGACACCTAAAAGCTCAAAACACAAAAAAAAGGCTCAAAACTCAAAATACAAGAGAGTTACTGTAACGTCCGCAGACGATATTGCTCTACATTTTTATACGCATGTGTGCGTGCTGTTAAACGATTTTTCGTCCCCGCCATATTATGGCACTAACTCAAAAACTTCGTACGAAAAGATATAACTTTAATTATCCAGTCGGAAATTCCCTCGGTAGAACTACATCATGGATTACATAAAATATCGCGCTATCGACTGGCTGGCAACTTCTGATAGTGCTGAATAACGTTTTCAAATTAAATTGGAAACATGCTACGACTTCATCTGATGGCTGTGAAGAGTTCACTTTCTAAATATCCCATCAGAATGATCGGATTTCTAAGATGACTTTTTGGTTTTCAAATCCCGTGAGTCCGCAGTTTTCAATAGTCGCTTTTTATAAGGCTAAAATATAGCTCAAATATTAAGAAAGCCATAAACGCACAGAAACGTGTTACAGACGAGTCGATGAAATAGATGAAAGGCGTTGAAAGCGCACACGATCGAAGCCCATAAAGAAATTATAGCACCGTCTATTAGTTGTGTTCTTGTTGTTACAAAAATATATCAAAGAGTTCTGTATTCCGATTCTGCTTTTTAAATCAACATCATGATCGTTTCGTTGCTTGTTCGATCCAATTCATTTTCACAGCAAAAGTATTCTTATACACGACAAACAAACGGTAAACGACTGACTTTGGAAGACCAATCAGAGATCCTTCGACGTGGGTTTCATATTCCATGAGAAATGTATTTTGTAGCTGATAGGATACAGGCTGAATCGAAGAAGAAACGAAGCTGCATTTATAAAAACAGTAAAATCAGAGTTCTTTAATCAAGATTTACGGGCATCCGCGACGATAAAGCACACTCAGGAAGTGCATCGACGACGGACGAAACACAAGTAAACTATATAAACATAGGTATTTATATCGCGTCTGTTGGTTCATATCTTTCTATTCAAGAAATCAAGATAGAAGCTGACATAGGACGAAGATGCCTTCAGGCTTATCAAACACCATGTTGTTATGAGGAACGGTGCTGGGGTGATTTTCCTGAAAGGACCCTTTATGTAAATGGCACTCATGCCAACCTTATAGTTTCAGCTAGAATAATCCTCAGATTATTCTTGCTGAAACTATAAGGTAAAATGAGGAATTAAAATACTGTTTAGCCTCACAAAGAGCTTAACTGAGGACGTCAAATCAAGATCACAGCTTAGAACTAATTATATTTTGCAAAAAAAAATACTTCTTTTTGAGACGATAATACTCGTAGCTTACAATAATACTACCACAGTGTAAATAGATATTTACACTGTGATACTACTTTAACTTCCAAATTCTAGGTAGTATTATGATCATGTTAGCGGGAGATATTCATGAGAGTTGAGACTCGACAACACGTGATGAGATCGAAGGGGACGTTCAATGGTGCTCAATGTAAGAGGGTTGACAATTTGAGCCATCGGGCGTTTTCACACTGCGACGGTAACGACACGACACGATACCACAGAATAGATAAGGGCAACCGCACATATAATACAATTTCAAGTTGGCCGCGACTATCGTACAAACTAAATTGCGTAGTGTCACAATTTAATTGGACAACTTCATCGTGTACGCTGCCAGCCGCAGACTTTTAGTTGGTAACGGTGTTGCTAGCCTAGCGACGTGCGTGTTAAAATACGTAAAAAGCACGCTTTTATTGTGGCACTAATAAAACGAAGGCGAAAAGAAAGGAGAATATTTTGGGTGCATTCAATACTAAGTGACAGAATATTAGAATTAGTACGATAGTCAGTTTGTACGATAGTCGGCCAACTTGAAATTGTATAATATGTGCGGTGGCCCTCTATTCTGTGGTATCGTGTCGTGTCGTTATCGTCGCAGTGTGAAAACGCCCATCCATGTTGACATTCCATGTAACAAGGTTATGCATAATGTATAAAATCTATAAATATTAATTGCATGTACCCAAATGTTTTACACATTGTCACTTCAACTAAATTGCCATTAAATGCTTAGTCATCAATTCATATAACATGTAAAATACACAGAAGTGTACATAAAATAATAGAAACTTCTGAGATGGTGGCAAGCGATGCGAGCAACGCAGTACATGGTCGTTTGACGGTAACCTCAATTTTCCGGCCGCTAACAGAATTAGTATGTGAAACACGACAGCACCATTAGCTGGTGTTCTCCGCCGCCGCCTCATAACACGACACAATTAACGGCCCGTGACTAAACTAGACAATGACTCCGTTTGAGAACTCCCAAAACATTGGCACGAACCCAGTTTTGTTAGGAATTTATGAGAATTAGCGTTTGTCAGGCGTATCAGATGTTATGATGCTTTTACATGCTAAGCAAGCACCCTGACAGGTAAGCTTTGGTTATCCGGTGATCCCCGAACCTTCCACCGCTAACGAAGTCCTTAGAGATCCTTTGGAAATGGACCCGAAGATCTCAGAGCCACCACCGTAAATCCCCGCTGCCAAGTTTTCGTCAGTCTTATTACCCAATTGTTCAGATGATTAAATTGGGATAATTTAGAAATAGAGAGTTGTTTACATCCGGCCTTCAATGTCAGTTTTTGTGGCCTCAAAAGCAGAACCAGAGTAACGGACGGTCAACGACGTACTGCACTAGGGCTACCACCATACTGATACGTGAAAGATGACTGAAGAATTTGGATTACTATACATACAGTATACATAATTTATATCAATGCAAATAGCAAAGAAAGAACTAATTAAAATCAAACGCTGACAAGACATTGAAGAGGTAAATACAAAGCGTTAACAAGATTAAAGGATATACAGTATACACGTAGAAGTTCAAAGGATTAAGTAGTATTGAGTAGGCATATGTAGCCAGGTGCAAGTAATTTTAAGATTTTCAATTTACCAACTACCAAAAATATCGCAGCGTTCGTTGTAATTTCCACAACAAAAAGGGTTTGTTTTTACGCGCTTTCGCACACACATGCGTAAAACTACGCTTCTCCGTGTAATCTCTTGTAATGACCGTGAAATATCGTAGCTACGTACGTACATGAATGAAAAATCTCAGTTCGTCCGTAGAATCCGTAGAATATTTGGTCTGAGTTACCAACCCTACCAGAAAGCCCGCGGGCGAAGCGCTTTGTTCTGTTATTGTTTCCTCACTTATATAACCGGTTCTATATAATGGACGAAGAAAATATGTAATTACTCCAGTTCCTAAGACCATTATGTTCTAGAAACTATTTTTACGAAAATTGTCTTTGTCAGACTTTTCCTTTTCGACTTTCTAGTTTTGATGACATTCTAGTCCTCAACAATTAACAGCTATTACAGTAATTAACATTAATTGTTACTCACATGGTTAGCAATCTAAGCAGTTAAAGTCGGTTAATTTTGTAAGATGAATAACTTAACTCAGAACTTTCATTCTGTCAGAGTCATTGAATTAGGATCACTTTAAAAAGGTTTTACAATGTGATAAGTGCAGATCCATGAACAAACTAATTTTAACTAGCAACCCATCTAAATTTCAAATTGTTTATCAAATCTCTTAAAGATTTAAGAAGAGATCTCAGTAGAAAACAAAAGAATCTGAAATATTGAATGCTAAGCAATTAACAAGCTCTTGTTACTTGTCAAAATCATATAAAAACCAATACAATTAAAATTCCACAAAACCACGAGCGGTATCTAACGAGTAGCTACTAGCTATCAGTTATCTCAGGTATTTCGCTGCCAAAAGCAAACATTGACGAAAGTGAATTACAGCATGTACAGCGATGCCTCGGATGCGTCATGCGACCCACAAGGCAACAAACTTTCACCGGGTCGTGCAAATATGCCCCAAGTCCTCCCTGCGAAGGTAAACATCGCGGTAATCATTTATGATTGCACGCAGCCTTTCATTCTAATCATCTAGTAATCGGGAAAGGTCTTGTAGTTGTGATGATGGATTTTGGAGTATTAATTATTATGCAAGTTCATTTTCAAAGCAAGTTTTAAGCTATCTAGTATCTACTATCTAGATTCTAGGCTTTCATAAGGGATAAGCATGTCTTTAAAAATTGAAGGTTTACTATTGGAAATTCAATTTTAAGTAAAATCTGTTCCACAGATTTACAACTTTAATCCAATTTCCGAATATCGTACAAGTTCTGGAGACGGCACAAGATTCTATAGATTTATTGACGCTTGTATCAACCGTTGTTCTCTTTTTACGATACGGTGTTTATTGCGGTGCTGATTAGAATCAGCCATTACAACACGGAAGAGGTATTGGCTAACGGTAAAAAGAGCGCGTCTAACAGTCCGCCATGATAATTGCATAAGCCATTGTCTGACCTCTGATATAATTAGCGCTACGTGCTGACTGCGCTGCTCACTATGGGGCAGTGAAAGTTGCCTGGAAACAATACGAAGGATAATTATAATTGTATTAAGCTTTCTCATTTTGAAAATCCATAGCAGCAATCTAGGAACCTCGCTTGGATAATATTCGGATCATCCATTTTAGGCCTACATAAAGACGAAAGAATACTAGAATGTAGGTGAAAGCAAGGACATGGCTAGAGGCCAAAATATTTATATACTGTATTGGGTTTGACTTCTTAGATTTTGTGCATAATCACAATAAAAGTGTACGTTCGAAATAGTTAATACACCCAAGTAAAGTAAATGACCGATTCGCTGAAAAACCACAAACATTACGTGTGCGTTACGTGTTCGGTTATTATCTTAATAAGGAAAATACAAATTAAAACATTATATAAAATATTGTTAATAATCCATAATTCACGAGCAATTAAAGCTATTATAACAATTGCTTTAAAAAATTCCAAGCATAGAAGTTCCTTGCAGACGCAGATTTAAATGTTTATAAAGATGAAAGCAATTATAACTGTTTTAACCTGATTTTTTACGCAAATGAATCTTGCCAGTCTCATTCTCACATTCCACATTCATCAAACACTCGTTCCTTCCTCTAACTCCATTTTAACAGAAAAAACAATCCAACCACTGTCTGGCGATGTGCCAGAATCGGATCAAACGATTCAAATCTCAATTTAAGGACGAAATGGATCTTTTCTTTTGTGGGTTAAAAACCGGTGACGATAAAAGGTTACATAAACAATAAATTGAACCAATGTGTTTAAGTTGCCATTTACTCTAAATATTTTCCTACCTGTAAAAATACCGATGATTTAATTTACTAGCATGTTTTAATTCACAAGCAATATCCCTGATACGTAATGAAAGCTGCATAGGCCATAGAAAATTTACTAACACTTTATAAGATTAGAAATTGAATAATCTAATACTTTTATGAACACAAATCGTAGATTCTTACGTTTATGTTCTCTTTGACCTCTCATCGTCATATAAATGTAGAGCAATATTATATCATCGAAATAACTTCGCTTGTGTAACATTTCTGAGAACAATATTCCGTGGAACTTGGAAGCGTTGGTGACACTTCGTAATAATGCTGAATTAACATAAGAGGATAATAATTTGATGTATGAATTATTATGAAAGTATCTTTTAATAAAATGTAAATTACCAATTAATAATAATTTGAAAATTTAAGTCATTGAGTAACATAAATGAAATCCAATTTAAAATACAATATTATGAATTTAATGAGTAACTAATACAGTTCAATTGCGAATTGTGATTTGTCAGTGGTGAATCATAGGAAATGCGTAGGAGAACTTTAATTTGAAATGAAATTGATCGCTATTGATGAGATGAAAAGGTACTCGTACACCATACTGAAATTACCAAGACCAAGCGAATGGATTTCAGGTCTCAAAACATTTCAAGCAACACAATAAACAGAAACGAAAAGTATTTCCAGACACTTCACTTCCCGTAAAGTTACCTAAGACCGTGCAAAATCAATTAGGTAGGAGACACACACAACAATGGAATTTCATAAAAAGCCATAGCAAACATTCCCAACGAGGTGAACGCCCTACGTGCCCTTATGTCGGCTGTTGCAACTCCGATACGAAAGGTAACCCCGGAGCTCCAAACGATACACGCGATTTGATGCTTATCAATAATCCAACTTCCTAGTTAGTGACCCACAGAAAATTGGTGACATAACGACACGATTCGGATTGTTACTGATGAGGACGAAGCAATGGCATTGCCTGCTCGCGATGACTAGCTTCAAAGGTTAGGCTGGTGGGTTTGCCTTGATGATAATGACTCAAATTAGAATTGCAACATTGCATAACGTATCCAAACAAGAAATAATTAGAAAGGCGTCAATGTCAACAAATAATGTTTATTGAAAAAATGACCTTGCCACTGTTTTGCATTCGTGTTATCAGTTAGACCGCGATTCGTTTATTACTTTCCTTGGACGATTGCAGAGTAACTCTCAGAACGAGGCCACCACATTTTAATGCAGATATCTTACTGCGTATTATCTGGAATCACGCGCCTTTTGCACATTATATTATTAATGTCAGTGGCGTAGGCTCCATTATCGGTTTTTCTTATATTTTAAATATTGTCATCCATATGCTTAACTTTGGAGAAGAATCAGCTTCGTACTTTTTCAGAGTCATCACAACTTCACAATTAGTGTCAACTACATGTTTGATGAAAACCATAACTTTTGATAATGGGATTCCCAACTTGAAACGGAAGTAGGTACGTATTTGAAGTAGCCAGAATATTATGGTTGTTACCTTGTCATCTGTTCATAGAGGAAAATTGGAAACAGAGGAGGTCATACCATACGTATTGGGTAACGCTTCTGTGACGTTGTTTAGCGAGCAAAACAACAGGTTTGAGAACAAAAAAATTTTTTACGACTACCATTTAAAAATCGAAAGGAATTAAATTACGTTTCACCTCTGTTTGACTTTTGAGCATTCAAAACAATTATGAATAATTACGGAAAATACTCACTACATATTCGAAATTGGTAGAACATCGTAAAGGTTCTAGTAGCAATTGCCTAAAATACCAATTTGAAGCCGAAACTACTAGTTATACAGCCCCAAATGCATTTAGCAGCGTCCGTGACCATTAACTACCGAACACGTGTTACATAACGTAAATATCGCCTTGACTTGTGAGGTATTACTTTAGTTATTTGGCGAGAAACCCCATCATAACATAAGTTTCCGCCAAGGTCTTGCTAGAATTATGATTTGCTGTCGTCATCTAGCGGCTCGAGCGAGGACAAGACGTTTATAGACAACAACAATCTTAACGTAATAAATAAATAGAACTAGTTACGTCGTGACTTTAGGTCTTCTTGAAGAGAACAGTATTGAAAGAATAAACTAAATTCTAAATGGGCCATAGACTTCTAACTGAATAAGGGCCGGGACACAAAAACACGGCACGAGGTCGTGCCGTGTTTTTGTGTCCCGGCTCTAAGGAACTACAAAACAGGATTCTTCTAATATTGGTGGTAATTTTGGCGGTGTTAGAATAAATACTAAATATTAATCTAACTATAATGATGTTTCGTAAAAACGTAATGCAAGTTCAATGTGCCGTGCTTCCGTATTAACCTCACCGTAATACGTGCAAGAAACGGGACCACCTTCGTTATGATTATACATAATATACAAAGTATTACAGAGTCGATTATCCGAACTAATTAAAAGATAATTCGGACAAGTGAGTTCAAAGGAACCGGATTATAAGATATTGATTGGGATAAACAAAATATATTTAAAGCTTTGAAGCAAGAATGCCGAACTTAGACTTAAAATGTAACAGTCCAAACTTCCTCAGAAAGTTGAGCTAATTGGACCAAAAATAGGAAATCCCAGGGATCCTTCGTTGAGTAAGCCGGCTGATGAAGCGAAAATTATGCAAGCCTGTTTGGTTAAGCGGTCATTCGATCGAGATCCTGATAATAATAAATGCTCCACTGTAATAGGCAACATACTTTATAGCAATTATAATAACTTCTCTTTCGATATCTTGATACTAACATGCGACTGGTCTAACATCATCATTCATCAGATATAAGACGAAACTGTCGATGTTTGTCAAATCCAAGTTTTAGGGACACAACTCAAAAATCTTCCCCTTGCCATTTAAAAAATGCTTCAAATCTTTTGATTAAGCACGCAAAAGGGGTTGAAATATTTCACGCAGTTTCACATTTCGCAATCATTTCGCGCGTCACAAAAGGCAGACCCCCCTAATCGATACAGCTTTCAAAACTCGAGACCCCTGCCGAGAGTGCGCTTTATGCTTTGATGATTCATCATTCATCTGTATTAGAAGAGGGTCTGTGTCGTTTGAATCAAAGCTTGCGAGAACATTTAGCATAGTAGACCGTACAGTTTATTATTCAGACCACAGTCCAATCGAATAATATCCAATTTGCTCATGTTTGGCAAACGCCAATCTCATCTTCTGAAGAATTTCCTTCGAGAAACTGCAATCTGCATTTAATCGAGTTATTTTAAATACCATTAGTGGTTTTCTCTTCATGCTTGAATCACGAGTGTGATGGCGTGGAAGTGCGATATGCGGAACCGTTTCTCCCGCAGCCCGCGATCCACGATATTCGATCCCACGACCTCTCGATATCCCGTAACGCGGTGAGAGTCTACCGAGTCCGGGTCAGGGGTCCATCTGGTGACGAGTCACGAGACATCAACTCTAAAGCGTTACTTTGAGGATTTTTCTCGAACAACCAACCATGCGGCAAGCTATTGCGACAATAATGGATTAAAAATAAGTGAATCCTCCAAAAATATCGAAAATTTTAATGAGGTGACATGATACACACGTAAAGAGGCACATGGATACGCTTTTAATAAAACTAAACAACATCCATAAAATCAACGATAAACGACGTTTCCAATTGCTTGAGAATTGATCAAATTAATCACAGAGTGCCCAATGGTTTTTTACAATAAATAGGTTTGGGGAAAAAGCTCAAAAGTGACATCAGCAGAATACGTAGCTAGTGGGGTCGCAAGTAAAATATAGCAAAAACCTTGAGCATGAATTAATGGTATTTGTCCAACGTCCAGTATGTAATGTAATTCTATTACAATTACGTCATGACATCACGATATCGTCACATCTAAAGATAACTCGTACCTTGTCAGAGGTTGGAATAACATTTTGTACGATGCAGGTCTGTTGGACTGATTAAAATTTTAAACGGAGGTTATTCAACTTGAACCTCGACACAGTTCGAAGTTGGATGAATATTCAAAGCTTGAAATATAGGTATACCGACAATGCATTGCCTGGATATAAAGATGAATTGTTGTAGTGTTTGTAATCGAAAAATTTGGTTTAATAATCAATCTGCCGATAAGGTTGGCCAAGAATTCAAGATTCAGGAATCAAGGATCAAGGATAGCTTTTCTTACAATAAATCTGAATTTCTCTTCATATTGGCAATTGGGTATTATCTATACCAAGATTGTTATTGGTAACTGTTTTAACCCATCAGTCGTGGCAAAACGAGACACAATAGCTTTTTCATTGTTATCGCGGCCGGATGTGGCCGCTTGGGGCTTCATGAATTAATCTTGTAGATTCTAGAATCTAGATTATGTTATGGCGTAACACGGATCTCTGGTCATAAAAACACTTGAGTAAACAGCCTGCCCCCCATACTCATGTACGTCAGCGTTATGTAACGTACTGCTTCACACATCGTCTATATTCGAGAATTAAGCCGTATAAAGGATAACCCTTTTAGTTGGCAGTCTTGATTCTTTATGAAATATGAACAGCTAGAATTTTCAGTGGCTTTTTTGACAAGTAGCAAGTAACAAGGCCATCAAACTTATACAGGGTGCAATTAAACCTTCCTGTCAAATTTTTTCCAGGGCTTAGGTATCATTAGGAGAGTCCATTTAACCAAAAAAAATTGGGTGTTATTTTTTTTTCAATGACATATTTTATCCCATTTAAAATCGTTGCAGAATGGTTACTCACGGCGCGGGGGAATGATCGAGGGTGACGCGGGATGAGGCGCGCGCGCGGGGGCACGTTACGCGCGGCCGACGCATCGTGTCCATTAATTGTAGTGTTTTTTAGATAACTTTCGGAAGCTATTTCTCAACATTTTAGTACTGAGTGACTATAAAAGAAAAAATACGTGTATTTTTATTTTTATCAAGGATCAATATGTCAAAATTTGGCAGGAAGGTTTAATTGCACCCTGTATGTATTTATCTCAGGAAGTAGGTACATAATATTATATAGTGGTGACTGAATGATACTAGAAAGTTAATGCATAATAATGACATAAATTTACTAAGTATACTAGAGTCTAGACCTTCTCAACCCTGATAAATGTAGAAGTCACAACAATACTTGCCTATTGCATAGTCTTGTGAATGAATTATGAAATAGCATTATATTGTTAACCAGGTAGGTATAATAGACAAGACAGTAGATACTAATTACATTTAGTACTAATAGACACAAGAAATATGGATATTGAACAATGAGTAATAGAGCCAAAACTTGATGCCATTCTGTACCCATTTGCACCAATCTGGGTAAATGATAATAGATGAAATATCAAGTTGTCCCTCTCGTTTCTCTATTAAAGAAAGAGAGGGCATGATATTTTAACACAGGATTAGCAATAACCCGGATTGGCGAATACGGCCCTAGCCTCAACAGGTTGCCCTCAATAACGTTTACTAATATTTCGCAACTAAACCGCAACTTAGCGGCAGGATATTGAACAACCTGGTTAATGTTTCAAATTATAATATATTTTATGTTCATGAGGCTAACGCTAAGTGGAATATCAATTTCGCTCTTATCGTGATTGCGGAGAGAAAATTTTGGGACATTTGGGAGAACATTCTGGAATCTTTAAGTCCTTGGCTTTTCCTTAGACGTAGGTTACACGATCAGTTTTTCATGAATCTGATCCATCATAATTCATAACAGTCTGGTGAAAATTGACGGAAAACTGATCATTTTTTTAACGCTTCAACTCCCGGGCCCAAGTGGGCCGCGGCCCGCGATAACAATTGAAAGGTTATAATTGTGTCTCGTTTTGCCGCGATCGAAGGATTAATATGTACTTTTTATTAACCATCAGTATTCCGTCAATCAGATCGATGGATCAGATTGATGAAAAACTGATCGTATAATAATACCTTAGGCGTATCTTAGGCAATTCGTTGATCCCATTCAACATCCCTAAATGTAACTCGTTGGTCAGATCAACTTTTCGCGCCAGACGGTAGCCCCGTAGCTTCCGTGTCCCCAATCCCAATTGCCTGTACCAACGAATACGGTGCGACGCGATTTCTCTCTGAATAAGTTGCGAACGTTGACTCGTTGCCTTCTATGCACCCCTCGACGTTTTCTACTTTTTATCTTGTTCAATATCTTAGCACATTTGCAAACTGTGACATGAGGGAAGGGTGCAGCATGATTATAGATATTCTCAGCCATTAGTTACTGTCAGAATCTATTAAACCAGGTTTTCAAATATTTCAATCCCCAAGTGGTTGCCGGCTGTCATATAACAATTGAAAATCTATTGTATCTGCGATACCCACGATGGAGGTGCTACAAGGAGTTAAGTTACCTAAGTATACACCTACTATAATAGAATCTAGATATTTGTAGTGCATTTAAAGGATTTTTGAATTGCAGATTTATTTCTACCTTCAAACGAATGTGGGCCAGCGTAATAAGGAAGTAGAAGACGGATTTAAAAACCTGTTTTGGCAAAACGCGTAGGTATAGGGGAAACAAATTATTATAAATTATATTGTTTCGATTAACATAAAATTTGACACATACGGCATTAATTACGAATGTATCTGGACTTTAATGGCATAATATTCTCAGAATAAGGTTTTATGTTCTTATTTGCATCAAACTTTCAAATTAATTAGCAAGTCCTAATAGACGATGAAGAGGGATCATAATATTATTATACAATCTTCACAATATTCTTAATGCGAAAGTATGTCTTTCTGTCTGTCTGTAACTTATGTCTTCTTCCAAGTTTAAACGAAAAATTCGATGGAGATGCACACTTTGAGTCCCGGGAAGAACATAGGACACTTGTATCTTCTAATAAAGAAAAGGTGCAACGGTTTAGTATCATTCCCTTGAAAGTATACTTCGAGCTAAGGGAACTGGTCAATTTAATACAGCAGATACTTTCATCCAGGAAGATCCTTGGTGGTCGTATAATTTCCACCCAGATTCGCCAATTCTGGGACAAACCGGGTCACATCTGGCGAATGTGAGGCATGCGATGATGCGCCGAGGGTGGGTTCCATTTATAGACCGACCCGACGAGTCCAGTCGCAAGTCACTGAACTGAAACGCATTGTTGCACTCGCCTTTGTCCTTGTAACTTAATCGCCGTGTTCCTGTGCATTCCACGGTGCATTACGAGAAGAGGATTGAATGTAATGCGCTGGATTCCTTCCTAATCCCCTAATTTGTTGATCAGGCACTAGCTCCAAGTAAATCTTTGTTTGTTGCTTGTATTTGGAGCATACAATATGTATACTGCATGCCTTTACGTTGGGCCATGATGAGTGACTATCATTGCCAGTGATGCCACCATTGTTTGTAGCTTACATCCTCAAGGCTTTTACAGAGTATGCTCTGACTGAAGCATAGGTACTCTTGCAACTGTTGGCTGCTCTTTAAATTAGGCCTATATTCATTATGACCAATCTGGAGAGGCATTTCTGAATTACATTGCTTACTGAAAGTTTTGAAGTGTAAAAGCAAAATATAATATCCGCCCGTTGAAGATCCAGAAGTTACTTGGACGAATGACAGATCTACTTCCTCCTTTTAATTGGGCCACCAGCCGCCAACCAAGATGGAGACGTACGAGCGTTTATAGACATCGTTACGTTAATTTCTACGACCTAGTATTTAACTGACGCTACATTAATTACTCCCTATGAAGATGATGGTGTGTTAAATTCAAAAGAACCTGAAAATATTTGACATACCTATCTGATGTCTTGGAGGCAGGAGGGCTAAGGCTGAGGCCAACAAAAAACATTAGAAAAATGCCGCTAGCAGCCCATTATAGAAAGTCCTCATATTGCTAGTAGAGCAGTAGTAGTAGATAGAGCAGTACCGAATTCAAGCCATATTTTGGACACGCTTTTTGCCGCAACATGCCATCTAAGGTTTATTATATCTTCTATGTTTGGGGGCAAAAGCGGGCGACAGTTTTGATGGAGAATCTTCACTGAAGACAGACCTAGGCAGAACACCCATTACCTGGATTCTAGAAGTTAGAACATTCCCCATTAAGCATTAGCGAGCAATATGACAAATTGCGTCGCCTAATGGGTTCATTAGTGTACAGTTAGTTCATCAGGCCTAACGGTGGCGGTCTAGACTTCAGACGGCGGCCGGGTGGTGCGAGACAGTGCGACTTTAGCTCGGCTAAATATAACTGACCTATATCAAGCTATCGATTCCGAGCGCGATTGTACAGGGAATTGACGGACTGGACGGTAATGAATAATATGACATAGCCGGTATCCGGTAACAGACAACTAGATATCGGCACGAATGGGCCGACTCGACTAAGGGCCAAATGTACTGTGAATTTTAACCGCGCGGATTTTTTCTCACAATTCTGTAACAAATTGAATTGTGGAGTATCCTGCAGCTAGCAATGAAAAAATTGTAATAAATAAACTCGCAAGAATAAAATATATCGCGCGGTGAAAATGCGCGGTGAAAATTCGCAGTGTGGACAAACCCTAACAGCAGAGTCTGCATCACTAACAACGCCAACTACCAGTATGCAGTAGTCCTACAGACATAACTTAAAATAGATTAAAATTCGAGTTATTAAATATCAATTGTATAAATACAGAAAAAGTTTTCCATTAATTATTTATTCCATCTAAAATTACTAACATCCTTGAACTCAACCAAAAATCTTTAAATGTATGTTGAATTTAAAAAATTAAAAGTATGAGCAAAAACCCTAATGATGTCAAACAATTTACAATAATTATTTTATATTATAATCAATTTATTAACCCATCGATCGTGGCAAAACGAGACACAATAGCTTTTTCATTGTTATCGTGGCCGGATGTGGCCGCTTGGGGCTTCATGAATTAATATAATTGAACTTTGTAAGTATCTTAAATTTTAATATATTGTGTGTTACAATTTATGATCATTACCTATATTATTATAAGTAAGTTGTGCAAATTTTGTATTTTTTGTTTTTAAGCAAGCTGCAAGAAAGCCAAGTTTTATCTAAAAACTGATAATAATCTTGGAGAGTGTCCAAAAAAGTAGTGTCGAAGATGTTTTACATTAGCAAAAAGTAACTGTGATAATGATACTAAAATATTTTAATTAAAATCCTGGATAAACTTTAGTAGCTTTCAATATTACTGTAGTCCAGTTTTATTCTTCTAATCTGTATAGCTGGCTATTAATCACTACGTATAAGCTTTAAATTATAATGTATTAGCTATTGGTGATCATAAATACCGATTACCGACCATTCTTATAAATAATTAAAAAAAAGAAAAGAAACCATTGCTGGGTACTGTTTTATTATTGTATTGAAAATCCAAATTATCTTAAAGATTAAAACTTATTTTCAAGTAAATGATTTCATCTTAGATAAGTAAATGCCATAAGACTAGAAGCCCTTTTATGTAAGTATCATAAATTGTAATGTGCTAATAAAAATGTATAATTGTAATTTTAATTGTATTACATAATATTATATTTTGTAATATTTAAAATAAATAAACTCTTTCAAGATAAAAAAAAATGTATAATAGAAGTATAATTCCTATAAATATGGTAATAATAATATTTCTATTTTAATTTGAGAACTTCAATCACCAAAAACATTACTGACTAAATATGTCTCGTAAGGGCCACTGGCGCCTGTGTGCAAAAAAAGGATTTTGGTGCCCCTTTAGGCAAATTTTTTGGGTCCTTGGTTTTGGTGCCCCTAAAGATGGTGATTTGGCGCCCCTATAGGATGGCGCCCATGTGCATTGCACATATGGTAGCGGGGGCCCTGTCTCCCGTCGACACTGAGTATGAACTATCTTAAAAAATGTTAGACTCCTAGCGAGCTTTTGCCTATTTATATATATATATATTGCAGTGGTTCATATTATTCCTTTTTTATCCAGAACAGACTTAACTAATTATAGTTAAGTCTGTAAAATATTGATTATTATTTAAAAAATTACAGTGTAAAATATTAATTATTATTTAAATCTTGGACCCATGGAACTGTAGTAGTAGAAGATTATTATTTTTGTTTCATATTCAAGCCATAATATTATGTTAATTCTTCTAACTAAACCATTGTTATATTCAGAAGCTGAGATCACATAATTATAACTTGCACAATCGTGGTCTTGGTTATAAAAAACCTAAACAAAACACGGTCGTCTTGAAGGTCGCTAGGATAAAATAGCTTAAGTAAATTAAAATAAAATGAATCTGTAAAGTATTGAAATACAATTGATATTTATTTTGATTTGCTGTTGTATACGTGGGTAAACTTAAAAAAATATGCATTTATTAACACGTGATTCATGATTGCAATCAAATAATTTTACTAATGTATAATCGAGGTAGCGTGAAAACTGCAATGCGGTCAAAAAATACATTTTAATACTTTAAATAAAATACGAAAATAAATAATATCTACATACCTTTAGGGACATCTCTGCTTTAAATCGATTTCCTTGAAATATTACAAGTTATACATCGTTTAAAAAATATTTAACATCACTGTAAACATTTTCATTGAAACTTATTAATTGTCCTGTAATTACGTAATTATTATTCAGTTCGTATTTATTATTGTCCAATTTACCCTGTATTTATAAATTGTCCACATAAACCTACGTCGTGTATTTTATCTTCACAAAATGCGGAATTCCACTGAACACGCGCACTGAACCGACCACTCATGGGACGAAATAATTTTTCCCGAAGAAAATGAAATTCGCGCGCACCGCGCAGCACAACACGATTTGACAAATGACAGTTGCCAGTAATAAAAATATTTTACGTAAATATGCTTGCTAGCCGGAAAAATATTAAAATGTTATAAATTATAATTGTATACAATAATAGCATAATCTTCATAATATTTTAACTATTAGTATAATTAAGAAATAATAAGACAGTCGATACGGTCTCAAACAACTGTTCAAATCAAAGGTTCAAATACATTGTTCCTGGATATTTTGTTTAGCGCCATCTGTTATTCTTTCAGTAAACTACTAAGATTCGTTTTAAATGTCGTACCGTGTGTACCTACGCCGTTACTATATACTCTGTCTACGACCTACGCAGATTGTTTACGGAGCATTCAGGTGGCAGCACATGTCACACCATTTTTTTGAAAAAATGTACAGTTTTAACTTTTAACCCAAAACTATTTAAATGTGAACAATAATTATGAAAGTTTATTTTTAACTTTTAATAAAGACTTAGAACATTAAAATAACTTCTCTTATTTAATTAAACAAATAACCAACTTTCAGACTAAAAAAAAACTTGTATTTGTTAACTTTATTTAATTATTTCTTTTCATGTGATATTCCTTAACAGTGTTAAGAGCCATTTGAGCGTCGTATTCAAGGGGATGGGCGTTGAGGAGGTGCAGACGGAAAGCATTAGCCAAGTCCACGCCGAAGTTACAGTGGCGACATCTGTACAGATTGCAGCCGGGGTGACGAGACGTGTTGAGCACGTGTTTTCGGAGATTCTCCTGAAAATTTCGAAAGAACTGTAAATACCTATATTGGACTTTGTTTATCTCTGTAATGTTGTATTGTAAAATGTACCATCGAGGAAATTGATTCCCAAGCAGTTGACAGACCAACGTCATTTGGTCGGATCATGTCAATTCAATGTTAATTGCGATCTGTCGGCTGGGTTTGACATAAACAGCGACCAATCTGCTATAACATAGGTCCCCCATCTGACTAGGAATCAACTTCTCTGATAGTACATCTGAACAGATTTTGATTAGGTACTGGAACTTGGAAGTGGATTATAATAATCCATGGAATTTGGATGTGGATTATAATAATCCACTTCCAAGTTCCAGGTAGGTTTAGTTTAGGTTCTGAATATTAACGACTAGACGTCAGTTTTACCTCGAATTGGTGCTCTTATCCAGGGACCAGGACGGAGGTGTAAAGAAAATTATACGGTCTAGCAATTACTGTGTTATAATAATAATTATTAAATGTACTAGCGACCCACCCCGGCGTTGCACGGGTATAAAATTTATAGCCACTGAAAAAATGATTAAAATCGATAGCCTATGATCCTTCACGTGGTCTACTTCTTATCTGTGCCAAATAACATAAAAATTTCTCCAGTAGTTCGCGAGAGACCCTTTCAAATAATTTCCCCCGTTTTTTCCACATTCTCTCATTAGTCTTAGCGTGATAAAATATAGCTTATAGCCTTCCTCAATAAATGGGCTATCTAACACTGAAAGAATTTTTCAAATCGGACCAGTAGTTCCTGAGATCAGCGCGTTCAAGTTAGCCCTTTCAAATAATTTTCCCCGTTTTTTCCACATTTTCCTCTATTTCTTCGCTCCTATTAGTCTTAACGTGATAAAATATAGCCTATAGCCTTCCTCGATAAATGGGCTATCTTACACTGAAAGAATCATCAAAATCCATTGCGTAGTTTTAAAGATTAAAAGGAACAAAGGGACATGAGGAAAAAAAAAGCGACTTTGTTTTATAATATGTATAGATTACGGATCACTACGGTATTACTCACCTGAATGGCACAGCTAAATTCACAATATGGACAAGCGTACGGTTTTGAGCCTTCGTGACTGGCCATATTGTGTCTTTTGAGATGGGTGGCTTGTTTCGTTTTGAAGCTACACAATAAGCATTTATACTTTTTGCGATCCTCATGTATTGCAATGTGTCTGTAAAATAAAAAAAAAATGATAATTTTTACAATTATTTGACATTTTAAAAAGTTTATATTTTCTCTGAAAAGTGAAAATATAATGCAATTTTTAAATAAGCGCCATCTGTTAATTAAATATCAAACTAAACTCCAGTCGACCGAAATAGTTTCAAATATGTGCCAGGAGATGGCGCTGTACTTGTCTTGAACAAGCCATCTGGAACTATATTGTTACGAGATTATATAACAGATGTCGCTACTGTTACTTAAAATAATAAAATAAAATATTTTATGTTTTAGTTTTCCTCTGCATTTCAAAATTAAATAACTGTAATACCTGGCAAGTTGAGCGTACGATACAGCCACATAAGTGCAGCCATCTAAAGTGCACCGCCGGCCCCCTTCGCACCCCTCTTCACACCGCGCGGCGTGCTGGGACAGTGCAAGCCTGTAATATGCAACAATATTATTGTGTACATTTAAAAAATTAAACAAGAGATGAATATAAGAAATTCTGGTAAACTAGAAATTACAATGTGGATTTCGTTAAAACAGCGCCCCTAGTGGCAAACAATGGTAACATTGAGAAAGTTCGCACTCATTCGCAGCAGTTCCCCAGATGGTAAGCAACTATATACTGCCGGAGGAGTTACAGGTGCGTTGTCAGGCTTTGAAAAGCTTATTCATCAGCGGAATTAAGTATACTGTGTTCATTGACAGTAAATTATTTTCAAACGACAATTTACTTCAGCTATTCAATAATAATCGTATATTTGATTTAAATACAACGCAACCTGCCATTTTCAATAATTTTTACATGACTATTTAAACTGCTATTTATTATGCATTAAATTACAATAAGCATCGCATTAAAGAATCCAATAAAAGGTGTTTAAAATATCCCTTCGAGTAACCTTTGACCCTAGAATGACTTATAGACCATCTGCCTGCAAAAAATGACATACCTTGCATGGCATGGTAATGTGTGTACTGTGTATGTTAGCACTGTCACATTCTCCTGCCTACAGATTCCCGGGACGCGTATAATTGCTCCTTTATTTATGGCTAGATTTACTAGATAAGCTAAAAATACTCGTGTATCGTTATTTAACATGTGTTAAGTACGTATATTGCTAAACGATTAAAGAAGTTGGATTCGTTACGAATTCTTTTGTAAGGTTTGAAGCTTTTATTTGAATGCACTTTAGGGCCGTGTTTCCACTGACGCGGAGCGGAGCTTAGCGGTGCCGAATTGACCAATCACCATGCTCGAAATCTTCGCTGTCATTCCGCTGGAATAGCACAATTGGTCAATTCAGGCACCGCTAAGCTCCGCTCCGCTTCAGTAGAACACACCCTAAATCCCTGAAAACGACATTATTAGGATATTTTTTACAAAAAACTTTCAGTTGAGTTTAGGGTGTACTTAGACAATGCACGTAAAATACTGTGATTTCACATCATGGTAAGCTCAAACAAACAAAAGAGATCCTAGACTCCCAGACCATTAGGAAGTCGAAGTTGGCCAGTCCATCAGTGGGATCAGCGGCATTACAGTCGGAGTGCATTAATGCAAACGCTGGCCATAACGCGTTAGTTATCGCACAACTTGCGCCGTCAACGACCGTCGATGGCGCAGCTCGACGCCACAACTCCGCCACATTGCCACAACTCCGCCACATTGCAACGCCGTAATGCCGCGTATATCTAGCTTAAAGACCGCAGAACTCAGAAGTCCTTAAAGAAGTTTTGGAATCTAGTGCGGGGTAGACAATGGCTAAAGGTGAAGACTTGTAGATTCGTCCTGATTGGTAGGTTCATAATAATTATGTATAATATGTAACAAAGCAATGAAGAAGTAAACGGATGGCCATATTATAGTGACCGACGCTGTAGATGTGCTCGACGACTAGTTTATGGACTATGGTATATTGAAGTTGAACCCCCAACTCCACAACTTCGGCAAAACAAACAATATTTTAGAAGAGTAAGGGAGATCGCAGACGACAGACTTTTGTGCGATCAAAGTCTGCGGCTTACATACATTCCGCATGGCGTGCGCCATGCGGTTAATGTATGTAAGCCGCAGACTTTGATCGCACAAAAGTCTGTCGTCTGCGATCTCCCTTAGGAAATAATTTCTGCACGTCTACCAGGATGACGACTGTGCCGCTGCATTTGGATGGAAACAGGAAACTTAATTGATAAATCTTGCGGTAACAAGCTTTTTATGTGCGAAATGTACAGTTTTGTAGACTAAAGTCTAAACCACTGTTTGTCAACCTTTTTAGGGTTCCGTACCCAAAGGGTAAAAACGGGACCCTATTACTGAGACTTCGATGTCTGTCCGTCTGTCTGTCTCCAGGCTGTAACTCAAGAACGGTAATAGCTAGAAAGTTGAAATTTTCACAGATTGTGTATATCTGTTGCCGCTATAACAACAAATACTAAAAACAAAATAAATTAAATATTGAAGGGGGGGCTCCCATACAACAAACGTGATTTTTCAAACATTTTTTGCTCGGTATCAATGATGACAACAAGTAGGCACTTGAAATTTTTACAAAAGCCTTAGTTATAACGTATATGTCTTCTTTAATAATTAATAATAGTATTTAAATAAAATATAAATTTAAGGGGGTTCCCATACAACAAACGTGATTTTTCAAACATTTTTTGCTCGGTATCAATGATGACAAGTAGGCACTTAAAATTTTCACAAAAGCCTTAATTATATGTGTACTTTAATAATTAATAATAATATTTAAATAAAATATAAATATAAGGGGGCTCCCATACAAAAAACACAATTTTTTGCCTATTTTTGCTCTTTAACGGTACGGAACCCTTCGTGCGCGAGTCCGACTCGCACTTGGCCGATTATTTATGATGGTATGAAAAAATATTTTACGACTCCGATACGATATAATATGTTTATGAATATATCCTTTTGTTAAAAGTCTTCTACTTAATTATATAATATGTGTATAATATCAATATTTTAATCTTTATTGTTTTCTGATGCATCATGCAATAGTTCTCTCGACCTCTGGCGAGTGGCGACCCCCTTACAGAAGCTTCGCGAGACGCGACAACCTATTTTTGAAGTGAAAACTTCTTTAGCGGCGTTGAGCACTTTTGTGGGATGGGTAAAAACTGTGAAACTCGCGTCAGATTCTCGTGCTGATCGAAAAACCGTAAGACGGTTGGAGAGTAGTGTTGTAACATCGAAATCGATTAATCGAACAATCGATTGTTTTTTTTCGATTGTCGATATTTTTAATCGATTGTAAGGGTTTCGATTAATTTAAAAAAATTGATTTTTTAAAAATCGATTTTCATAAAAAATGGGTAAAAAAATAATGCACAACGTTAATAATCAAGTTTTCACTTCTGCCGGCACTCCCGGAGTGCAACCCGACTTTTTTTTTACATGAGGAAATGCTTTGCGTATCCCCGGCGGATTGAGGCATCGGCCGGGGCATGTGGGACTCTCCGAGGAACTACCCACTAAAACCCCATGATGCTCCACTCCCCGCTTAGGCATAGTTACAGGCACGATCAACCAACCGCAACTCTACCAACGGTTGTCCGCGCCTCGCAGACTCATCAAAACATGCAGGCTTTTCTACTGTCGTCCCACGGGGTGGCCTAGAAAATCCCACACGGAGGAGACGCAACAACCTGGGGGGTTGCGACTCACGAAGTTTCTGCAGACTGTATACTCGTGACTGACGTGACTCATCACTCACAGGTTGAAATACACTGGACTAAACGGATCATACGAAGTCGCCGACATCAATATCCGCATGACACCTAATGACTATAAAACAATATGGCAACTGATGCGACAACACCGTCCGGTGTTAGGAGTTAACCTGTCACCGGCGCCTCGCATCAAAGCGGTCAGATTGGCCACTTGCGAGCGAGTTGTGTGACAGTGACGCCGCGGTTTCCGCCGGTTAAGACGGGAGTCGGGACGGAATGCGCTGCTATTTTCGTTTCATACGCGTTTGATATTTATGATTTGATTAGGCGACAGTTTAGTCAGTAATTTCGCCAGAGATAAAATAACTAAATAAACCACGTGCTACGGTCAGTCACTGACTGTCCTAAAGGCAGTCGAATCTTTTGCAATTAACTGATCATCATCATCATATCAGCCCATATTCGTCCACTGCTGGACACAGGCTCATTAACTGATATTCGAAGTTATTTTAAAAAGGTTATACACTTAAACGGATACAAAAATAGCCTGACGATAACTTTTGAACCGCCACTTTGGTTCATATTATTTGAGCTAAGTACAGATAAAGTAGAATGAGGTAAGTATTACTTTCTTACCCATTAACGAATCTTCGACTGCACCTCTGACATCTAAACTCCCGTCCATCCTCCATCCCTTGTACATCCTCGAACGGCAGTTTCGGCGCGCTGTGCTCAGTCCGTGAGTGATAAGCCAGGCTCGACTGTCTGGTGAAGTTGGCGCCACAAATGGAACAAGCGAAGGGCCTCTCGAAGGTATGCTGTCTTAAATGATCCCGAAGGGAAGATTTCTTAAATATCCGTTCGCAGAAGGAGCATTTATATTTCTTGATAATGGTCTTCGATGGACCCCTCTCGATGGACACGGGGTCTGAGTGCAGGGTCTCGTGGAAGAAGCACTCCGCCTGGGAGTCGGTGGTGTAGGAACAATGGATGCAGCTCCAGAGTGTCCCGGCTCCGGACACCTCAGGCTTGCTGCAGGCGCCGTCTCGGATGTGTCGCGACACTTCCTGGGGTAAGATGAACGATGCTCCACAGTGCGGACACCTGAAATGTTCAAGGACTAATATTAGTTTGAATAATCATAAACGAATGATTGCTTACTTAAATTAATCATTTACATTTTACAGTAACAATAATATAAAAAATACTGTAACTTAAGTTATTCTTTCTTTCTTTCTTTTTCTTTTTTTGGCAACTTGACACAAAGGATGTGTATGTTGTGCCACAGACAAGGTAAAAAGGTAAGGAATATGGCGGGAAAACCATATTCCTCCTATTATAATTTTCATCATCGTTTTCATGTATCGTCAGGTCTAAAGTCTAGTCAAAGTCTAAGTAAAAGTCAATACAGTCACAGGAGTCAAGTCGGTCGATTCAGTAAAGTGGTAGACGCTTTACTGAAACTTTCGATGGAGTTTTGGAGGGAACACAAAATAGCACGTTTCTGGATATTACATCACTTTCCTACACTTGTGCATGAACACGAATATCTAATGGTTAATATTCTACCAATATTACACATTAAAAACCCAGCTAACACAATTTTAGGAAAATAATACAAAAACACAACAGCACTCTTTCACATGCCCGCCAAAACTCAACTTAAGTTATTCTTTTCTTTCTTTCTTTTTCTTCTTTTTTGGCAACTTGACACAAAGGATGTGTATGTTGTGCCACAGACAAGGTAAAAAGGTAAGGAATATGGCGGGAAAACCATATTCCTCCTATTATAATTTTCATCATCGTTTTCATGTATCGTCAGGTCTAAAGTCTAGTCAAAGTCTAAGTAAAAGTGAATACAGTCACAGGAGTCAAGTCGGTCGATTCAGTAAAGTGATAGACGCTTTACTGAAACTTTCGATGGAGTTTTGGAGGGAACACAAAATAGCACGTTTCTGGATATTACATCACTTTCCTACACTTGTGCATGAACACGAATATCTAATGGTTAATATTCTACCAATATTACACATTAAAAACCCAGCTAACACAATTTTAGGAAAATAATACAAAAACACAACAGCACTCTTTCACATGCCCGCCAAAACAGAACTTAAGTTATTGTGGCAGCTGCTGCAAATTAAATGTTACTTCTTCTTCTTCTTTTTGAAAATGGCTCCTTGGTGAGTTGCCAAAATTAAATGTTATATCTACATTAACATCGTATCAAATTGGCACTATTGACTATTTAGTGTATAATATAAATTGTAAAATATTAATGTTAATTTAAATAGTAAAATTTTACATTTAAATAATAAATACTTAATGTAGTTGTTGTGCAGAATCTTACGTCGCCAATTTTTTTTTCGTGCAGTTTGCTTGGTAATAAATTGGCAACACCGTCCGGTCCGCGTCAGTCCGCCGCGCCCGCGCCGCTAACTTCATTTAGCGAATTCAATAGCGTTATAAATTTTAATTCATAATTTTAAAATTAGTTTTCTTGCGATTAATTGTTAACTTTGCGGTTATAGATTTGGTTTTTAATTGTAATAAGTAAATAAGACAATTAATTTGAAATGGAATGGAATAAACTGTGTGCTTCGGATTTCGGATATTTACCTACCGGACCTATTCGTAAGTAGCGTATAAACTATGTATTTACAAATATTATTATACCGTCTCACAGAGTTTGTTTTATATTACAAACATTGTACAAATATTAAATATCTACTACAACACAAAACATATTTACACACTTAATCCTTTATTTCATACTTACTTCTTTTTAATATTTGGATGCACTTGACGGATGTGATCTTTGAGTTCAAGGACTGTAGGCAGCATCACGGTTTCGGTGCAGTACGGACACTTTTTCTGCAGTTCTGTAGCTGGCAGACCCATCTTGTGTAGTCTCTGTTTGCGAGCTAATACTCTGTGCTCGGAGCTCTGTCTGTGGGCCTTTACTTCGTCGGCACTGTCGAAGGACTTCGAACAGACCAGACACAGGTAGGCCTTCTGTTTGTGCTTGGATTTTAAGTGGGCGGCTAGCGTGCGGGAGGACTTGAACTTTTGCTCACAATGTGCACACTGGTGCAACTGCTGATAATCGTCAGCCGCGGTGTGCAGCATTCTATGGTTGGTTTTGAGGCAGTGCTGCTTCACCGCTATGTTGTACCTGAACTCTTCCCCGCAGGTTTCGCACTGGAATATCGTCTTCTTGCGGATGATGATCGGCATCGATCTATTGACGGCGGCGACCACGTCCCCATGCTCCGAGCTGGTCAGGTGGTTCAGCATCAGGTCGGGCAGATCGCATTCGAATTTGCAAAACGAGCACCAGTACCTGCCTTCCATGGCGGTGACTGTCTGCGTGTGCTCGTCCGAATAGAAGTGCTGGATGAAATTAGAGAGCCAGTTAGTGTAGAACTTGCAAGGGCTGCATTGAAAAGGCGACTGGTGGACGATGGCATCCATGTTGTCGAGGATCAGCTGCCGGTAAACATCACTTTTGGTGTCACTAACTTTACGGAAATGATAGTGCGAGATTAAATGCTTGCCCATCAAGTGCGTTCGTACCCTGGAGTTGCAGCCCGAGCAGTTTACGTACATGGGGTTCCTTCTCCGTTTCTTTTTCTTCATTTTAATTTTTGATTTTGCTGAACTTTGGTTTGTAGACTTTAGCTCGGACGCTTTCTTCGGGGGCTGCAAATAAATAGATTCATTTAGGTATCGAGAAGGACGCGACACTCTCTTGTTGATGGAGTCACTGATCGGTCTAATATGTCCGGAGAACTCCAAGTCATGTTCAGGTAGAACTTTACGTCTGTGCAGATTAGATTTTAAATGTTTCTCGTAAATGGCCCTAGAGCCTAGTCTTCTGTTGCAGGGTCCACACCAGTACTGCACTGAGCCTCTGTTCTGTATTGTGGTTTGCATGATTTGAGTTTTTTCATTAGCTCCGGGCAGCCATTTTCCTTTGGTGTGTCCCGGTGGAGGTGCGTCATAATCTTCGTCTCGATCCTGCGCGTCAGGTGTACAGGGCGGTTTCCATTTACCTCCAGTGTGCTCCTGTTCTTCCCTCACGTCCCATTCCTCGTTTTCTGGTGAGTACGGCCGCCATTTTCCTCCCGTGTACGTCGGCGGAGGCTTCCACTTCGATCCCTGGTCGTCATCTTCGTCGTCCTCCAAGTCTTCGAGATCATCGGAATCGTCATCTGGCTTAAAATCGTTGAATGGACCTATGTTATAGGAATGAGATTGTATATCTTTCTTCACAGCGCCGCTAATGCTAGCCACTGCTTTGATTAGTTTAGTTTGATTGTCCTCATTTCCACCAATTTTCAGACTATGACCACCGATCCAATCTTCGCCTCTCAAGTTTCCGTCTAAAGGGCTCATGCGGGGTACATCCCGCGAAGTTGTCGCAACTTGTAAGGAACTAGAGTTATCTATTGCAGATTTAGATATAGAGGTGGGAGGCGTTAGGCGGGATAGAGACGACTTTTTTACACTACTCTGCAGCTCCAAGGATTGGAAGAAGAAGTCAGCGCCGAGACCGTACGTAGGCTCCAGAGCGTCGATAGGTAGAACGGATTTCGGGGGATTTTTGTCTTTGCCGCATCGTTGCTTCCTATGCCGGACATAGTTATCCAGCCCGACGATTGTGGTGTTACACTTGATGCACAGATGGCTGTCGTCGTCCTCCTCGTCGTCATCGTGCGGGGACAGCATCTGGAAGCGGTAATTATTATCGTTAACGGAAATGATAGACTAGGCGTGTTTCGCGACATCGCATGTCTGAGGCTTGTAAGAAATTCGCGTGGCTCGCGGATATAAATGGTGACGTCCCCGACTTGTCACAGTTAAATACGTTTGAACTGCGGATTATTAAAGGCTTCGAATGCCGGCGGTTTCGTGATGAGCGATAATGTATGCGAGCCTCATTACGCTGAACTTTGCCGCTAGTATAGCCCGGTATTCGCTGTCCGTCCGCTAGCGAACTTAGAAGAATGTGATTGCTGTTTGCGCTGAAAACTGGGTTAAACGTAATATACGGCTTACTGCAATGCCTCGGTAGTTAGAACTATAATTCATTCGTGCTGAACGTTTTTGCGATTATAAATGGGTTTTGTTTTACTGCCTCCACATAGAAGGCGTGTCAATCGATACTAAACTTTTCATTGCTTCAAAATTACCCCGGAACACTAATGCTATTAAAAATTCCTCTACATACTTTCGTATGGGTCATTTCGGGAACCTCTCGGTTCTAGAGTAGAGGAGTGGAGTGATGATGGCGAGCGGAGAGCGGTTGCGGAAGGTATTGTGTAAGGACAGGCACTCCATACTAAATAATCCGCCGTTCACCTGTCCAATCAAATGCCTGCGCGCCCATTAAACGTAAAATATTAGCTACCATTTGTACTGACTTCGCCAATTTTATGTATCTGTCTTATCGCGAAATTAATCATCTAGTGATGTTCTCTCGGCGCTGTAAATGGCATTGAAGTGAAATCAATACTAACGATATTACTTATATTGTTTCTAGCAGCCGCTAGGTTTTAATTTTTAAATAATAAAGTATCGGACTTTGCAGATACATAAATCATAATACATACATATGTATCACCTATATTTAAATTTTCACTAAGTAATTAATTAATATCTTTGTACAATTCTGTGTGCTTCTGTGTAAGTTTAGGCAACTTCTTTTGAGTTTCGCAAAACCGTAATAATCATAGAGAGCACAGACAGCTGTGTTAAATAATGTTTATAAAATTTAAATTTTAGCCCTTTATCGAGTGCACGATGACATGCAAGTTGACATGGTGACGGTGCCGGCTGACACCTATACACGACGGTGTCAGGGTGACGCGGCGACGAGTGACGGCTGACAAACGAGCGTGTCATTAGCGACATTATTGTGTCATTACGCGGTTCGGGGAAACGATTTGTGTGTCGACTGTCTCGTCACTCCGCGTACTGTGTTAAATAGGTTCGTCAAATTGTGGATAGATAAACTCGGTAGAGTCTAAAGAGAAAATGGGCTATCATTCAGGGCTTATAGGCTATCATAATTCATAACACAATAATTCTATCAGTCTGTAAAAACATCAAAAACATTATTATTGGCGAAGTTTCCATTTTTTAACATAGAACATTTCTTGTCATTCCTGAATAATCATCAAAATTTAATAACGGACAGAAGGGAAAGGAATCCTTTTTTTAAACCCTAAGCTTACTCGTCACCTGGACGCGGACGGCCACACTCCACAATAAACAGCGATAAAAGCTAAGCTCAACGAACACGTGTGCCTCTATCACAGGAATGTGTAATTTTTTAGCGAAATGTCACATGTACTTAACATTTATGGTGATTAAGTGTCGCTGCATCTCAGTCCATCTGCTGGTAATTCCTGCACTCCACTCTTATTTTACCTCCGAGTCTTTAAAAGTGACTCTTATTACGTCGGTCTAAAGGTCATGTCGGGAGTAAAATAGCCCCGGACGGACAGTATTAGCATTTAGCACTCATCATTTATCACAAGTCATGCATCATCCGAGCGGACATTACTCAGAGACACTAGGCCCCTGCACCTTTACATAATCTGACCCCAAGTACGCTGCACGTTACGATAAATTGCACTGCTATTTTGGGTTAAAAAAACAAAGCTATTTATTTAATACACCAGTCAAAAATCTTATTTTTGCTAGACCAAATATTCGTCTGTCAAAAAGTCCTAATATTTTTGAGAAGGTATTCCGTCTCTGCGACCTCTACCAAGTTGCCTGAAGGTCTAATCAGTTAACAATATCCTTTGTCGAACGGATTGGGATCTGTTTGTTCTGTAAAAAGTGAGGCGTGAGGCGGTGGGGTGGGCCGATCGATGGAGACGTCATTATTAGGACGACAGCCTTTGACGCGGAGGCCACGTGATGCACCTAGACGTACTATTGTTCCAGTATTGATTGTTTTATCAAACATTTTGAGGCAAGAGCTTGGGTGGTTTGGAGATAGTAATTTTGCCATATTTACTCATATATTATGCAGAAATACGGATCTGAGGGACAGTCTTCTTTTTTGGAAGTGTTTTTGAGACTATTTGAAATGTTTATTGTTGTGGTTAAATGGTTATAAATTTCGGATGATTTTTAAACCTCTAGGTCTGTCAGTGAGCTTTCGCCAATGGTCACTGTCACATATTAATGCTCTTTACTTTTTTGCCTATCATTATATCAACAAATTCCTATAAATTCTAACTTGGGGAAAACACAGTTGTAGGACAGAAACATTAATTACCCCTTTACGCCTTTACGCTAATCAACCACTCATTACCTAGGTTCTAGAATGTTCCTAGGATAAGTTATAAATTACGCGACTACATAATTATAGTTAGTTTTGTGACAATGATTTATACAAATAACTTTTATCAGTACACCTGAGAGGCGGTCTACGGGTGCGTCCACATTCCACATTGGTGCAGTCGGTAGGATTGAGCTGTTACTTTTTGTTGGACACCTTTTAAAAAGTATCTATGTATCACAGATTTCTTCTTTGGAGTTCTCAAAGTGACACCAGTTTTTTATTTAGGTGTAAGTAAAGTAAAGTATGCTATTCACGTTGGTCCTTGGACGTTGACCAATCGCGATTCGCGTACGAAACAGGATGCAAAGAAGATCCATAGTTAAGGCGAAGATAGCTGCCAATTCGACATTTTTTTGCAGTTTTCTAGACGTATGTATTTCATTGACTGGCACAAAAAAATATATGTGATTTTTGATTATATTTGGAAAAGCTTGTCGAATTTAAATAATAAAATAATGTACTCCTACTGGATGAAAAAAAATACCAAAGTCACATCTTTCAGGAACTTTAAACAGTTCTAACTAAGGTAATAATACAATCCATGCTTTAAACATTTGTTTATTTGATACCTTTTACAAAAATCCAAAGATTGCCGGATTTAATTTTCGGTTCTGACATCTAGATTTCCCATCATATTTATCTAACAAACGAAAAATGTATCCACGCTACCAAGTGAACACTTCACATCTCTGTCTCTCTGGCATGAAAATCGACAGTGGTGCGAGAGTGATGCGAGATGTCATTGGCAGTTATCAACGCCTTAATAGTTATCTATTTTGCAACATTGCAGTGTCCAGTTAGCACTTATACCTAATTTTGAAATATTTTGAATTTTGATTTTGCAGCAAGGATTTTCTGTTCCTCCGTGATGTAAAAATTGATTGACAACAATGAATGTAAAAGTTTCCTGTCAAAAGCCACTAGATGCTCACTGTACTCTCCTTAAAAAATAGCGTCAATAACTCAATGTGGATGCACTATAACACTGGACGGAGCCAGGCACCCATCCGGTGCAAGGTGCAGTCTGCAGTCTGCACTCTGCAGGACTTTTTCGCCATAAATCCGAGCGCCCCGCCTAAATCTAATGGAAATTATAATTGATTCCCTCCCACACTCCCCGCTCCCGTAATTTGTTGTCTATGATCGATGGTCCCGGCCCATTCGTAATCACAAATTCTAATTATTAATTCGATCTTTTAATTACGTACATCCTGTCCTGCAAAAGGACGAAATTCCTGTACTCATTATGGTTATCCAGAAATAACTGATCCAAGTGTAAGCTCGCAGTTTTAACCCTAAATTGCACACACACAGCTTGCAAAGCATCGGCGGTCAAAAAGTCCCTTGTTGATTTAATCCATGATACAATATAATATTTCATTTAGTTATTGTATTTCGACGATTGGCTCTCTGCGCGTACGCACGATTGCAATACTTTCATTCGTATCTCGGACATGTAATTTTTCATTGCCATGGAGTCTGTAGGGTGTACGTAGGCACAAATTGGCCACCGCTAAGCCTCTATCCGTCATTGGTTTAGTGCGCGTCATTACTCGACGTCTGCGCTCGGCCAATCGCGGCGCGCACCCCGCCGCGCGCATAATGTGCGCGCGCGCTCCCATATCTCACACGTCAGCCCTCAAAAGGGCACTCCACAAACGTATCTCGTATTCGTCATCGTTAGCCGCTCGCCCAATAAATAATATAGACCGCTTATTTATAAACGTTTTTTGTATGACACGGATTTGTGGGTGATGCGGTCCGAGCGACCGCCGACCGCTCGCGGGTTGAGGATCCTCCGTCGCGGACGGAGGGGCTATTTTAGCGTGTGGAGCGTTTTTTGTGGCATTTATTCATGGCGGACTTAATGACAAGATGGCATTTAATAGGTTACCCTTTCCGTGAGTTATCGCGGAGGCGATTACTTCCCGGGGTCTTAATCTGTAACTCAGGTGTCCTCGTCGCCCGTCGCCCGGTGCTGTCTTAATTCTGTTCGATGACTCGTTTTTTTTTTCGAGGGATTTCAATATGAATTGTAAACACAGTTTAAGCGATGTTCTATAATATTTTTGAGTATAGGCATAATAAATATTTTAATATTTGATTGTTATGTATCTTGATTCTTACTATGCATAACATAGACGGTAGACCGTAGGGCGTAGACTCCACGGTCTGCCTACTGAGAAAAAATTAAGAAAGTACACATTTGAATCGTAAACTGAAAATAATATTACATTCAATAATTTTCAAAGTTCTCTAAACTGAAAAAGAACGACCGTACTCAGAAGTTCAGAACAAAAACAAACGTAAACAAAATATAAAAAATATCGACTTTATGTTTGTCTGTTTACTATGATTAAAACTCACTCTATTAGGCAAGCTGTGTGATGTGTCCGTTTGTTTACCGTCCGCTATCTATTAAACTAAGTAGGTGTCACAATAAAAAGCGTTTAAAACTCTTAAAAGGTAATTTCTGTAATTGTTACGTACGAATATTAGCATAAAACAATAAAACATGTCTAATAAGGGCTACGCTAGTAACGAAATGCGATGAGAATATGAAAAGTTATTGAAATTGAGTATTATTTATTGTGCGTGTTTAAAATTCACAAAGCATATCGGGAATTAAAACGTCGGATCTGAAGGCAGGAGTATCAATAAATATCAATACGAGGCTAGCCGAGGCGAGGCGCGAGGCACGCAAATCAACTATCAACCATCCTTTGACCGCTCTATCTAAGGGCTGGCGTACACTTTACACTTCCATGTACCAGAAAAACAAGTAGGAGGAATTTAGTGCCATCATTCAAAATTCTAGAAAGAAAGCAGCTAGTATGGCGCTTAAAACGCTGCTGCTAATTTGAGGAAACTAGTTTTATGTTGTAGAGACAGCAGTTCTAGGCTTTGGCTTCTAGCCGAATTAACTCTATCGGGCTCTGGAGTGCCTAGGCAACATTCTGACACACTTTTTAAGTGACAGGCAGTTCACTTAAAAAGACAGAAGTCTTTTTAGAGCTGATGTAGACTGAAATTGAGATTTGCTGCAAAACCTCTATTCTATCTAAAGCTTAGCACCTCAGTGTGCGGGCCACCTCAGCCAATATCATAGAATCAGCTGTAAATAACAAGAAGGCAGCGCGCACCTGACACGGGAATTTGTCACTCGACACTCGAATAAATATGTAATAAATGCGACGATATATCTCCGACGGGCCGACACCGTCCGACACCGCTGGACACTGGGGTCAGACACCAGTGGACACCGGTGTCCGACACCGCGCATCTATCGCTAGATGTAGATGTCGCGATTATCGCAAATACTATACAATTAAACAATACAATTGTTCACTTACAAATTACTATCGGCTTCAATATATTGAGCAATAAACAACTATATTCACGTGATTAATATGCATGTAGCTGTAAATGAATACGCAATCGAAGAAGTTGTATTGATGAATGCGGAGTGGATGGCTTTAAAATGTTTACTTTGTGACTTTTAATTCGATTCTCGGTTGTATCGCTTGAGAGTAATATCGAAGTTAGAGGAAGGAGAATTGATGCCCTTGAAATATTACAAGGACGAGTCTTAAATGGTTGAAAACCTCAAAAAGATTAAAGCCTTCGCCCTTCGTCTTACCACTCTTACCAAATCAAAAGCTAGCTATTATTGTCATGACTGTACATTCCTTCCAGAAAATTCTACGTTTCTAGCAGTTACTCTCCTGACTCCAGAGCATAAAGCAGTAAATACCGACAAAAGACACCGGGAAGCCATTGCATTAATGTTCAAATAAACAAAATAGCGCATCAGAATAACAGTTGCTGCCCGGGGCTCCGCGACCAACACAAACAGCGCTAAGTCAATCAAACAATAACTATTGAGAGTATCGCCGATAGCTACGATGGACTCCGGCGTCGAAGGACCGTAGGGATGGCCGGCAGAGGCCTGAGCATATCGATAAACACCGCCGGTTTATGTTGATTAATCGTTTGTCTAAAATCGAAATACATAATATTATTATCAAATATGTAATATATTTTTGTTACATACCGTTGCTTTAAAGAGCGAAAAATTATTATCTTAGTTTGGTTATCATCATGTAACATGTAACATTGAGAAAGCACACAGAACAGTCCGCTTTGCATCAACACAGAGAATATCTTTAAAATAGAAATTATTATCAGGTGTACTAAATCTACGCGGGTAGACCGTTAGAAGTCATGATAAAAAAATTCTATTCAGCGCTTCGCAGTCAGCGAAAAAGTCCTAATAGAGTGGAGAATGGAGACAGTATGGCACCGAACCAGCAGAAATTATTAAAGATGGTTCACTGTCAGCAGTAATATCGTTGATTTTAGAGCATTTATCAACACATTCGACACTAACAATAATTTTTAAAGTATATCGACGTTTTCCTCTTCTTTTTATAATTAATTTTAAATTCTATCGATATGTTATATTCCATCACTAGTCGGGGGTATAAATCAACACAGTGGCACAATAAAGTGGACGATTTCAATTATATATAAATCTCTCGCGACAGCACGCTAATGGAGTTGAAACCGCGCCGCAGACATGGGTACCAAGACCAACTAACTACCAACCGTCAGAAATATGTTTTAACGTTGAAGGACGAAGGTAAAGTTAAATGCTAAGTACATAAAACGTCATATTACATTATAATAAATGATCAAACGAACTTACCAAGTGAAGTTTGATCATTATTATATGAGTCGCTTCATTCAAAGATATATTAATTAACCAGGTAGTCCTTTGTTTATTTGCTAGGCAATCGCGTTTTTATAAAGACGTATGTGGGTACAAAAATATCGTTCCGCTTGATAGTCACTCTGTCATCAGCGCGCTTCATTACGTTTAGAGAGAGGTAATGCAAAAAATCTTTCTTTATTTCTTTGGGTACTGCAGCAAACAAAGTTTAGTGCAGACTGGGTGGGAGGGAGATTATATCTTTGAATGAAGCGACTCATATAATAATGATCGAACTTCACTTGGTAAATTCGTTTGATCATTTATTATATTTCTTCGCTTCATTCTTCGATATATTAATTAACCAGGTAGATTTTCAGAGTAACGAAAGAAAGATTTTTTACAAAATACATTTTAATATAATATATATACATTATGAATACTAATCATTATGTTCGAGAAAGAATTTAACATTATGCCCATAAATAATAATAATAGTCAGTAGTAACAAAACTTAAGAGACCTCTATGGCTTGTGATTCAAATGATAATGTACTGGGATCATGGTGATTATACGAGTATAACTGTTTCAGCGAAACTTTGTTCGTCGATAAAATTATGGCTAAGGAAAATAGCGAAAGTATTGGAGTCGCTAGTCCTGCCTATCGACTGTCGTCTTACTAATCGTGTCCAGTTTCAGTCCCCGTGTCGACGCTCGTGTCGACGCTCGTATCGACGCTCGTATCGACGCCGCGCCGCTCTCACACAGCACTTGCTTTATCCAGCGGCTAACCGACTGGGAGGTGGCTGTTCTGTGCAGAGCGTTAAACGTTAGCAATAATAACCCGTACTGTGGCATTATCCTATTTAATATAATCTTGAATAACCATCGCACGGCGTAATACTTAAATATAAGTTCTTCTTTTTTAATAAAAAAGAATTACATAATTTAATAACATCATTGATCCAATCACGCCCGGGAGTTGATGTCATTGTAATATAAATTTCGATACCGCTATTTAAACCGTAATTTTTTATTTTGCCGAGTTTTATTACGCATAAAGTTTTAAGTCAATGACCAGTATTCAGTAGGTACAGAGTGCAAGAAAAAACAAATAATTTATAAGTGGATCCCGGGTACTATACTACTTAGGTATGGGCTAGGATTTTTACCGGAAAGCTTCTTTCGAAAGACGCTTCACACATACATCTGAGCCAATGTCACCAACCAATAATGTCAACATTGTTCATAAACAATGACAGTACACAGTGATGGCTGTAGAAGGTATCGTATTACAGACATTGTCAAATTGTTTGGCTAAGGTTCCGATGGAGCGGACGTAGATCTCTGTAATAAGTCTATTAACTAATAAGATTGAAGAGAGTATTTATCTAAAATCTAAGTTGAAGTAAAGTATTTTAGAATAAATTTTAAGGAGTCTACTGCTTTAACTGGGTTCGGCTCTGTGGTCGTCGATAATGTGATTATTGCATATAAATATGATTGAAAGTCGAGAATATTGTGTTCTCGGTCCACCAGGCTGAATATTTTAACAATAATTATTCAAGAATAAGTATGATTATGTTATCGTATTTATCATTGCATATTTTATTTAGTATTGAAAATTTTATTCGCTGAAAACCAGTTGCATTCCGTGGCGGGAGTCAGGAATCAGGATATGAAGGTGTCAAAACACCTCTCAGTTGAGCTAGCTCACGAATAGTACACGGATTTAACTGTTCTATATTATTCCGTTTAGGCATATATTATTATATAATATCTCTAATATATAAAATTCTTGTGTCACGGTGTGCGTGGTTGAACTCCTCTGAAACGGCTCGACCGATTTTCGTGAATCTTAGCGAGCATATCGGCTAGGGTTGAGAATCGGATAACATCTACTCTTTATATTGATAAGTGTATTAATTTGCTGAATAAATAATAGTAAATTGTTACAACTCGAGACTGACGGCGACCACTGTTTGTGCGACGGGTTAGCAATCATGGACTTTGCCATGATGACATACTTATTTAGTCACTTCAATAAAATAATATGGGTGAAATACTTTATATGGCAAAACAACGTTTGCCGAGACAGCTATAAGTTATGTTATAATAATATAATATATTATAAACGTTAAGACTTAAATGTTTACATATTTGTTGTGGATTTAATACACCCATGGCACTATTAACAATAAAACGTAAACAAAATAAGGGGCGCCTGAGGCTGAAGAATTGTCGCCTAGAACACTGATATTGTTAAAGCGTGGTAAGTCTAGTAGTGATAAAGCCCACGCCTGGTCTGGTTTCCTTCTTTATATTTTTTGTGAAAAAAAAGTTAGCACATCTGATAGTCTGTACGACAAGACTTAAGGCTCTTAATCCGTAAATAAAAATCTTTCGATCGACTAGTGGAACCAAGAAGTAGGCTTTTAAATCTATTTTTGCTAGATATCCACTTTTGGGTATTGGCTTGAAAGCCGTACGATAATTTTCCAAATTAACATGTAACTTCGAAAAAACTTACGAAGTGGTTTCTTTAAAATAATTCAAAAATTGTATTTAAAAATATATAATACAATATTTTCCGCCGCTTTGTTTGGGGAAAAGAAAATTTTTGAAGTAAGGTAACCTTGGTACCTACGGTGGGGGTAGTACACGAAGATATAGTTCTAAATTCTAATAATTTATTGATGTCATGATGTATAATAATATATTAAGCCAGTGGTACCCAACCTGTTTTTGTTTTTGGAACGAAGTTTTCAAATATTTTTTTTTCCATGGGGGCCGCAAACATTTTTGGTCTTGGTGTCGCGGGCCGCAACAAACATTTTTAGGTTTAAAAATAACGTTTTTCAAAATTAATTAATTTTACGAGTGAAAAAGACTTTCACGTTGACTGCATAATATTTTGCCGGTGGGCGTGGATTTCAAATTGGTTTAACATCACGCCGGCTACAAAATATAAGGTGCCGGTGGCCCGCATGTGGCCCGCGGGCCGCGGGTTGGGGATAGCTGTATTAAGCCCACAATAATTATAATAGTAACATCTATAAAATATATATAAAAATAACTGTCAGCACTACTGCTGCGGTGTTGAGCGTTTAGTCGCCCCAACGCTCTTCGAACTCAAAGAGGGTTTATTGTAGCGGTACAGTACTAGCGGCACCAGCCGACGGTTACCAGCTCCCCCCCCCGCTTTAACGGGTAGCGAGAAGGGTTTGCCAGATCCCAAAAGGTACCCGGTTGATGGGATGTACTAATTTGTCTCTGAGAACAAATACTGAAATTATCCAGCGAAACAATATTAATCTCGGTCTGATATTGAGACAAGACCTATCGAGTCTGAGTGTTATAGATTTCGGTTACGAAGTTGTCTTGTCTGATAATATATTATCTGATAAGTCTGATAATAATTAATATCGAGATTAGTCAGATACTGTTGATAAGTCTGATAATGATAATAATCGATGGAAATGGAATCGATCTGCAACACTTATTATCAGGAATGTTTTATAAGCAGCAGCCCATCATAATCGTTTTTGGAATCATTTAAGACCATAATCTGGCGAATCCAACGAGGGTTCACCTAACGTCAGTAGGAGCCCTGGATCTATCCGGATCTGGTCCGGTTCTATCGGTGCCGGTACTCAGAATCGACCTGGTTTAGGATTGGGAAAGCTTCGGGTTCATTCGTAACCTGATCGACCCGTATATCGGTCACTTCTAGTGATATTTCCCCGATTCCCCCGGTCTTAGTGACCTGAAAAAATAAATATTGGGGTAGCATAATTGCTCGTTATAATCGACTTATTTGTCGATAAAATATGTTACAAAAAATATTGAGGGCAGTAACTATCACGTTACGTAAATATTAAGTAAGTTTCGTTATACACTCGCGGTGTATCCCGAGTCCCAACATTGGTGCAAGTTTTATTTAATAATAATTATATACCGGCAGACATAGTAAATTATAATCGTAGTTCTATATTTAGAACAAAAGGATCGCGCGGGACGCGCATAGGTTGTTAACTGATGAGACTCGCAGTCAATATAGTTATTAGCTCGAAATAGCTGTTTTCTATAAAACGGCAAAGATATTAATATTATAATAATAATTATGTAGTTCTATTTATAGAACAAAGAGCGCAGGAAAACGCGCGGTAGTTGCTAATTTTTATCTTTAAATATTGTCGGAGACTCGTAGTCAATCCATACATGTTGGTTTAAAAAATATCAATATATTTAAAATTTAAATAGTAATTAACTCGCAGTTAATCCCCTCAATCTAGCCAACATATTATACTTTTATTTTTAGATAAAACATCGTCAGAGACCCGCAGTCAATTCCGATGCATAAGAATTGTGTTTAGAGACTCGCAGTCAATCCACACATTATGGCGGTTTATAAAATAACTCGCTGTTAACCCCCAAACCGGCCAACGTATAGTTCTAGTTATAGAACGGATAAAACATCGTCAGAGACTCGCAGTCAATTCCGATGCATATAAATTGTGTTTAGAGACCCGCGGACAATCCACACATTATGGCGGTTTATAAAATAACTTACTATATTTAAACACTTGTAGTAATTAACTTGCAGTTATTTCCCCTAATCGGGCAAACATAATATTCTATTTATTCTATTTATAGAACAGGTAAAACATCGTCAGAGATCCGCAATCAATTCCGATGCTTAAAGAATATAGACTGTGTAAAAGGACTCGCAGTCCAAACGCACTGTACTAATTGACTCACAGTCACAGTACATGCCGGTTAATTAAATAATTGCAGTAATCATCTGCAGTCGTTTCCCCCAATCCGGCAAACATAATATAGTTCTTTAATCCCTCGATAGTGGCATAAACGAGACACAATAGATTTATATTCTTATCGCGGTCGCATGCGACCGCTTGGGGCTTGAAGCATTCTATTTATAGAACAGATAAAGCAAACACATTACACATTCCAAACACATTGTACGTTAATTGACTCGTACATGCCAATTAGTATTGCATATAATAATTGGCTCGTCTTGGCCTCGGTAGTGCCAGCCTAAGTATTTAATAGTACTTACATGTATTTTATTGTTACACAATAAAATAACACTGACTTTAGTTACAACACTGACTCAATCATCTTAATAATAATAACCAATGTTCTTCTGAGCGCTGCGCTTTGGCATGGTTATATACGTGCTCGCGTTGCCTCGCGTTAACAAAGAATGAAGCGCGCTGATGACAGAGTGACTATCAAGCGGAACGATATTTTTGTACCCACATACGTCTTTAAAAAAACGCGATTGCCTAGCAAATAAACAAAGGACTACCTGGTTATTTAATATATCGAAGAATGAAGCGAAGAAATATAATTTATATTACAAATTTACTTCTTGTATTGTATTATTAATTAATTTATAGCATAGATAGACCAATTATACAGCTTTTATTACTCTACGACTGAGCAAAACTTTATAAACACAGGTTCCTCAAAGAAGACAAAAGAACAAGAGCAGTATCTTTTTATAGAACTACATATACATCTTCTCGTAAAATTATAAAAAAAAAACAATGTGATTTTTCCTGGTAGGCTGGTAAGTGGTATTGCAATTTGCTACTAGAGCTCAAGGTAAGAAAAACCCAATTTAAAACATGTTAACAAATGAAAACTTTCTTAAAAATTAGGAATATGTCGTTAAAAGTACATTATTTTAATTTAAAAATCGTAAAAAATTAAAAAGGTAATTTTAGCAGAGCGTGGTTTCGATCCACGGACCTCTGGGTTATGGGCCCAGCACGCTTCCACTGCGCCACTCTGCTCTCTGTTAAATTGACGAAATTACAGTATAAAAGCCGAAACTGACTAGGTTGATAGTGGTTATGATGATTAAAATTATTGTAATTTGTTATGATTTTATGTAAAAAATTAAGCAGTTATTAATAATCGGCCAAGTGCGAGTCGGACTCGCGCATGAAGGGTTCCGTACCGGTATAGAGAGAAAGCAGACGAAAAATTATATTTTTTGTACGGGAAATTTACAAAATATTTACTTTATTTTAATTTTATTATGTATTAATTATTAAAGTACAAATATAATTAAGGATTTTGTGAAAATTTCAAGTGCCTAACTGTTACCATTATTGATTACGAGCAAAAAAGGGCAAAAAATTACGTTTGTTGTATGGGAGCCCCCCCTTAAATATTAATTTTATTTGGTTTTTAGTATTTGTTGTTATAGCAGCAACAGAAATACACAATCTATGAAAATTTCAGAAGTCTATCTATAGCGGTTATTGAGTTACAACCTGGAGACAGACAGACAGACGGACAGACATCGAAGTCTCAGTAATAGGGTCTCGTTTTTAGGGTTCCGTACCCAAAGGGTAAAAACGGGACCTTATTACTGAGACTTCGATGTCTGTCCGTCTGTCTGTCTGTCTCCAGGCTGTAACTCAAGAACGGTAATGGCTAGAGAGTTGAAATTTTCATAGATTGTGTACGAGTATATCTGTTGCCTATAACAACAAATACTAAAAACAAAATAAAGTTATTATTTAAGGGGGGCTCATGGGAGCAAACAAACGTGATTTTTTGGCCTTTTTGGCTCTATATCAATAATGGCAATAGGCAGGTACTTGCATTTTTCTCAAAATCCTTAGTTATATGTTTACTTTAATATTTAATAATAATATTAAAATAAAATAAAAAATTAAAGGGGGCTTCCATACAAATACACAATTTTTAGCCTAATTTTGCTCTATAATGGTACTACGGAACCCTTCGTGCGCGAGTCCGACTCGCACTTGGCCGATTTCATTACCCTTTGGGTACGGAACCCTAAAAATTACGAAATATTAATAGTTTGTAAAACATAAAATTTACGATTTCTAGTAATTTCAGTTTTAGCTTCTATCAAAGTTAGTCTGAATAGTCTATTTATTATTATATTGCCAGTAATAAACAGTTTCATTATAAAATTGAAGATTAAAAGCAGCTAATAAAGTACTTAGCAGTTAGCAACTTAGCACCTACTTATTATTTAATAAGCCATCAGAAAAACTGGAGCTAAACCTAATTCCGGCTGATTGGCGTGCAATAAAAAGTGTCGACACAGCCACTCGGGCACTGCTCTGACGCGCTTTTTATAGTAGGGGAGCCCAGAGTGCTATTCGTGTAGTAAGTAGTGCATTAAAACCTAATTATATGTATTGCAGATCAAGTGAAACGAGGAAAAAAATTAGCATTTTTTTATTTGAATGGAGAGTTTAGAATTATGAGTTCTTGTGTCAGTCATTTGTCAGTCATCATCAGTGCTATATTTGGAAGCTTTTCGGGGTATACCTAACGTGACCATTTATTTTTTTTGGCAGAGCGGGACAAATACAGAATCCCCCCCCCCCCCCCTAACTACTGGACCGATTTGAAAAAATATTTCAGTGTTAGGTAGCCAATTTATCGAGGAAGGTTATATTTTATCACGCCAAAACTAAAAGAAACGGAGGAAAATGTAGAAAATACGTGAATAATAATTTACTACTGAAGCAACTCCTATGATATTTGGCACAGATAAAAAGTAGACCACGTGAAGGCTATTTTTGTGGGTTCATTTCTCTGTGAAATTCCTTTACGCGGGCGAAGCCGCGCGGAACGTGTAGTTATTGATATCGAGCAAAATATGGCAGATTATCACGTTTGTTGTATGTAAGCGTTACTTCCAGGCATTGCACAGGCATTTCAAATATAAAAATACTTTTCAATTATTGTCGTTTGGTCTGTTTGCATAAGCGGGACATTTTCGGCCTCGCGGGGGACAGCGGGACTGACTGCCTGAAAGCGGGACTGTCCCGCCCAAAGCGGGACGTACCTATGGTCACGTTAGGTATACCGTATAGTTAACATTCCTCTATCTGTATTCAGATAAATTCAATAACACTTTAATACTTGAAAATAATTATTTTTTACGCACCAACCAAAAAATCAGATTTTTAGACAATGATAACTAGAGACACAGCATCCTGTATTAGCTTCATCTGACACGCTTATGAATGTCGCAAAATCCTCTCCCGGGCTCCCCTACTATTATCGGGAAATTGACTTCGAGGTGATTGGCAAGGGAATTAGTAGGATGCTGTTTGCTTTTTACAGCAAAATCGCGTGACGCTAATCCATCATTTTAGCGGGAGACGCCAATATTTTCCACCTTTATTCTGTCAACGCGGGGGCTTGTGTTAAATACATATTTTATTTTATGACCTTTTTCCATGCTTTTTCTTTTATTTTTACTGTAAAAACATTGCGTAATTTTTGTTTTTATTTTTTAGCGTTGATTGTAAAGTTTGTTTATAGTGACCGTTACTAGATGGCGCTACGTGTCTCGTTTAATAAACTTAAATCTAGAAACAAAGCTATTTAATTAACACAATGAAGTTAAAAAAACTTAATCTCTACAGCTTAAGACTCTACAAATTCATATTATTATAGGGCCTATTTTTTAATACATAATTGCTACGAAGAAACCCAATACAATATCCTTAGCTATTTTGAGTAGACAGGTAACACTTAAATATTAAGTAACGTAAATTAAACATCGATCACGTTGTCACCTTCACGTAATACGTATTTTGTTACGTTTTGTAAGGACGCGACGGTGGCGCCCTCGCGGGCCCAGCTGTGCCTTATTATCTGTTCATTATTTTGTCGTATTTTTTCATCTCATTACGGAGTCTAATCCGGCGGGAGACGTAATGGCGGTGATCATGTGTCTGTATTGAAATTTGACGTATTGTACCGCGGGGAGACGGATAAAACCGGCCAAGCACGAGCGCGGCCCACGTAAAACGGCAACAAAATATAAATTTTCATAAGTCAAAAACTTGAAACAATGACTTGACTTGTGTTTTGTCTTGCGGACCGTTATTGTGAATATTGAAAGTTCAAACAAAATAGTAGTCGGATAAGAATATTGTAAGATACGTATTTCGTTCAGTTTTCAGCAGTTGCAATGCCTAATAACTACCCAACTGCAACAAAAGTAAGAACATCATTCAATTTTTCAACTGTCTCATATCTGGCGATCACGGTTTTTGTGATGTTGAATATACATAGTGACAGACAGACAGTCATATAAATAGGTTTAACCCTTTAGGCACGGAACCCTAAATTATAAATATCGCTTCGAATAATAATTATGCGGCAATGAGCACACAAATCACTCGATTGTCGAAGTCGAGCGTACACGTCCAAATTTATATTACCTGTGACATAACTCTTATGCGATTACAATAAGGGTGAATTTTCGAAACTTCGCGGAAAAATAAATGAGAACAGACAATAATGCTAACGTGAGATTAAAAACATCAATATCTGTCGATAGAGGTCGCCTCCTTCGTGATTATAACCACGTGTAGTCGGGATAAATAAAGGAATCAAATGAACAATATTAATTGGTGTGCCTGCGATGTTTGGATGAACAGAGATCAAGATTCCTTTTTCATGATAGGTAAATATGTAATAAATTAATGAAGTCACAAAAAAATGTGTTGCCCGCAAGTTCCATCTTCATAAAATGAAAGTTAGTTGATGGCATGAAAATTTTGTGAAATTAGATACTTAATTAAAATGGAAGCAATGGATAGTAATGCTTTATTTAAATAAGAAATGACAAATGTAAAAAAACATTTAAATCATTACTGTATCATCATTCATCGCCAGCATTATTCACCACTTTTACAAAACGTCAGCCGAAAAAACAATTGCAAATTGTCACTGACATGCCGTAGTTACTTTTAATTCTACCCCCATTCAGCCTGATACTCTTAATATACAATTTAAAAAGGCAAACAAACAAACGTAGCTAATAGCGCCATGTAAAGCCAGATAACTTTTGCCAATGCACCCAAAAATGTACAGCTTTAAAATTAACCTTATGGCCATTGACATAAGAGTCAAGATAACCGCACGACAAAATTTGCGTCAGCGAACTGAAAACGTTCAGAAACTGCTTACACGAATTAGCGGGCGGGTGGCGGAGCGGGGAGCGGGGAGGGGAGGGGGGTGAAATTAGAAAACTCAACCCCCGGCTCCGCACGTCATAAACTGACGATTTACGATAACGCCCGGATTAGCCTGTTTGTCTGTGCATCACGCCACGACGCGGGAGAATCTGCATTTTTACTGAATTTTGATTATTGCCAACAAAACATACCTATTCATCTTTTTCCTGTACAGTGTACAGTGTACTCACTACTCAGTAAATAAATAATTTGATTTGATTTCGGTTTCCTTAATTGGAACTTTTGAACATAAAAAGGCATTAATTGGTGAATGCCAATGCAAGCAATTGTGGTGAGATGGGAAGGTATGTATTTATTATAATAAGTTGGATTCATAAATAAATAATATTTTGCTTGCTCAATAATTTTGCTTATAAAATTATATCCTTAGATACTTTAAGGTGCTTAAGAACGTGAGAGTCTGTACCTGTATAATAATTATTGTGGTCTTTGTCAATCAATAGCAACAACAATCGCTCTCCGCTCCGCTCACCGCTGCCCGCTCCGCCCGTCTCAGTCCCGGCCCCAACACTGAAGGGGTCGTCGGAATTGTTTCACATTTGCATCGCGAGGCACCGCGGCCCGCGATCTTATGCCGATTGCTACTGACTGTTCACTGTTGTTCTACCTCTGATAATACCCTTATTGCTACGATATTAAAGGCGATCCTTACAGGTAAATTAACTCTGAATGGTCTGTAGTCTATATGCGGTTAAAGATTCATCCCGCTGGAGGCTAGCGTGGTCATAACAATTTAGGACCTACCTAGGTAGTCGACGTAGGTTTTATAGGACTTGTATTTCAGATTAATTAATGACTTATGCTAAGTACTCACATACGGTTTTGCTCGATAGTTTTACTCCTAATCGAAGGAAATGACATATTTGACATATTTAATTCCATCGAGCCGGCTCGAAGCGAGCCTTCGAGCTGTCAGTTTTGCGGTCCACACGGTGGTTATTGCTCGATTACTCTTGTTTGACTATCCTAACTTCCTAAGTTGTAACTTGTAAGTCAAATTAGAGATACCAAGCTTATATCACTTACTTAATAAGTATAAATTAATACTTATCAATTACTGTTTTGTAAAGAACTAGATGACGCCGATATAACCTAACTCCGTTGCGCCAAAACTCGTTTATCGCGCGGGAACCGTAAATTTTTCCGGGTTTATCCCGGAGTATCCTAGATGTCCTTTCCTGGGACTCAAAGTATCTCCATGCCAAATTTCAGGAAAATCGGTTCAGCGGTTTGGGCGTGAAGAGGTAACAGACAGACTGACAGACAGACAGACAGACATACTTTCGCATTTATAATATTACTAGTAAGTATGGAAGTATGGATTTTGTCTCAAAATTCTCAAACTCTACAAATGCTGACAGATTTGTAGAGTTTGAGACATTTCACAACATACATGATTGGATCTCTCCTATCCTATCCATGTTACTGAAACAATAAAAATTGCTATTTGCTATTATACATATAGTCCGCGCGGAACTAGTTGGCCGCGCCTTAGGTAGGTAGCGCCTTAGGGGTGAGGGAGCGGGTTGCTTGCTGCTCGCAACGCACATGAGATTAGACAGTAAGCAGTAACGACCAATCTCGCGATATCGTGTACAATAATGTTATTTAATTATTGAAAAGAATAAATTAAAGATAATTGATTAGTTTTATATTCTAAACTATTGACATTGGCTTAGCGTTTTTTAAAAAACTTATACACTTTAAATATTATTTCCTTATATTGTCTTTTTATCGGCCGACTCATCTTGCTATTGCAGTCTCTTGTGCTTTTTGTCGTAACTAGCCAGAACTGTCAAAATCAAGCGCCACCGCCTCTCCGTCCCACCGCTCATCATACCTCTAAGGCGCGGCCAACTAGTTCCGCGCGGACTTTATAGTCCTCATTCTTCAGTCACAAGTTTTGGTTAGTGCGTTACTGCGGTCGTTAAACGCTGCGCGGACCACAATTTATATTTTCTTAGGATAAGAGAAAATATTAGAAAATCTATTATTGTTTTATGTAGGAATGTGTCTCCCGCCCATCGGGAGACATGGTCTTTAAAATTAAACCTCCCAATAAATTAAATGTTTCAAAAGTATTTCTAATTATTATTCATTTCGCTTTCTTTTGCATACCCTTACGTCAGTCTTCATATTTTATGTTCTACGAGCTATTGCCCGCGGCTTCGCTCGCGTTAAGAAGTATTATTATAATATATACAAACTTTCATCACCTATTTTAACCCCTTGAGGGTAGAATTGATCAAAATCCTTTCTTAGCGGATGCCTACGTCATAACATCTACCTGCATGCCAAATTTCAGCCCGATCCGTCCAGTGGTTTGGGCTATGCGTTGATAGATAACCATGTCAGTCAGTCACCTTTGAGTTTTATATATTTAGATTTCTGCGGTATTTTCAACCGAAGACTCGAGGATACCGTAGGAAAGGCCACCCCACCGTTAATTTCTTAAGGGCGAGCGCCCCGTAAATAATTGTCGCGCTAAGAGAGGATCCTCGGAAAACCCGCGATTACCATAAAGACCACCTAAACAGGAAGACGGCCTTCCTTCCGCGATATTTGTAAAAAAATTACGCGCTTCCGGCCGACATTTTGTTTGTCCCCCCGTGACCCCTCGGGGGGCGAGGGGTCGTTAATTGCCGCACAATAACCGCGAGTTAGTGGAAGCTAATTATCGTTAGCTTCCCGACCTCACCCATGAATATTTTAAAAAGTTAACTCTTTAATGTTTTCTGGCCGATTGTTTGTCCCGCGATTATGGTAAGTCATGGCCAGCTTAAACGGTAGACGGAACACGATAAACTCGATTAAACTAAAGATACTTTTGTACTCTACTTTGCTAAAATCAAAATATATATAAAATAAAAAAAATACGAGAACCAATCTTATCTTCTACCAGTTGACACGCCAGCTTTATTCACATTTCAAAATTTAGGTTAGTTTTGGGCAATGCTGTGGCGGTAATGACATGGGAAGTGTACTCCCCCCACTTCCGGGGTCAAACGATACTCTTATCTCAATCCTGCTCATTTTCTCGCGCCTAATCTACAACATTTTTGGATGTTTTTGGGAATATTCTTACTGTCATAAAGATATTATGAAATATGGTCGAACTAGCAGTCATCATGTTCTAGGTTATGTGTATAGGTACTCAATTTAGTCTTAGGTTGGGTTCTTTTGTGAAGAAAGAAAATAAAATAATGAATGAATGAAAATTTAAAAATCAAAATGACTGCCAAAATTGTTAAAGGCACGTGGAAAGTCTTTAGTCAGTTTGGTACATTTCCTTCCCATTGAAGATGATCTATTAACGATATCCTGGTTAGACCAGGATCCTAGAGGATTTGAGAAAACCTTTTCTAGCACCAGATTTCACCACACATCAGGGATCTGCAATCTGGATATTAGAAATTAGGAAGTTCTTATACAGCATCATAGACTCCATAGCACTTAGCAGTTATGATCTAAAGACAAAGAAATGTATCTCAAGTTCTAACAGACTCAATTGTCCCAATGTCAGGACTCAGGAAGCATACGGAAGGGCAGCGACCGTACAAGCCTAGGCGACCGCCTATACCCTAGGCAACAGCCAATAAACCTATTGAGAGGCCATTATAAATTCAATTACCGGGAGCGACGCGTACCTACATCATCTGGTGCAGGCCCGGCCCGTCACGTACAATATCACCAGACATCTGCTCCGCAATAAAAAGACGGGGGAAACATAGAATTTTATGTCGGCTGTCCATCGTAAAACTTTACAGGCATTCGGCTAATAAATCGCGACGAATAAATAAGTGTTGAGTCGCTCGGCATATTGATTCGTCATGTGCCGCCTTGGCGCGGGGCGCGGGGCGCGGGCGGCGGCCCTGGTCATAAAGGTGCGTAATGGCCGACGTCGGAAGACAGCGCAGTGGCGCGCATCGATTAGCGAGCAGCGCCAGACGACGCAGCGCGCCGCTACCACCGGCACCACGTACCACGGCGACCGCCCGCGCCACCAGCTGCCATAACCCCGCGCTAATTATACCACCAAAATTACAGTAAACCGCCGAAAATAAGTTGCCGCGTCTTCGCCGATAGATGGCGCTAGGTGTAGCTTCGATTTGAATACCAGCGACAATAAAATAATAATCACCAGCGCCGATTACGTCGAGATTCATAACAAAGAGCTAATTTACGATCGATGTCGCGTGTACTTACGACGATAATAACGATAAATTACGTCATTATTGACGTATTACAGTAAATTACGTACGTCGAGTGTCTCAGTTTCCAATTAAGATCCACCAATGGCGTGACAGCTCATTGTGTTTGATTTGTAATTACTGTCTTCAGGTGCGGCCGGTATATTACGAGATAATATCAAATAATATCGTCGTAAACTATTGACATGTCAATTGCATCCAAATTGTATTGAAAATGCATCCTGTATACCTACCTACCGTACAGTAACAATATAGTCCCTATTTTACAAAAATATTAATAAGTTACTTGAAGCAATCTAAGTCCCAGACCCTAAATTACAAATTAAGTAAATAATAAATTCTTGAATAGGTAATTAATAATTATCACTGAAACAAACCGTGCTTCGTAAAGGGGTGGTTGGGGGTCTTTCATGTGGTCTCAAATATTATGTATTTTTTTTAATTTGCAATGTGTTTCAAATTAAATTTAATATTATAAAATAGATTAGTATAGAACATTAGAGCTTAAATAAACAATTGAAAGAAATCTCTAGAAAACATTTATATTTTTGTTACCAAACGGAGAGAGACCCAAAAAGGAAAATAATTTTAATTATTGTCACCCGCGGCGCCTGTTAACCGATTCAATCTTATTGATGCGAACAAAATCCAAATCAATTTTGGTCTGACTGCGACTGAGCCATACAACAATCATTTCAATGTTTACCTTATATGACGTTTTATTATGTCTTTTGTTGAAATAAAAAACACCGAATTTTGTAAAGGCTCTTTTGAGATTGTACAAATAACAAATCCTATTGTAAAATAGTATTCAGTTAAAAATTGAACTCTGGCCAGCCCCTAAGCAACTGTAAGAGGAGATAAGCCTTTGAAGGCAGTGTAGGTCACCACTCACCGCTAACCTACACTGCATACAAATGCGAGGCAGTCAAAGGATAGTTGTGTATAGTTATTCAAATAATAATTTATTTAAAATAATAAACAGGTGAGCAACAGCATGAGACGTAGGGTTGAGGTAGACGAACAAGAAATACACTATGTCGACGAGTTGGGCCAGTTAGTCTCTTTTGACAACAGACAAGGGAAGGAAGTCGATCGCCGAATCGAAAACGCCTGGAAGAGCTACTGGTCCATGAAGACGCTGATGAAGGGAGATTTACCCATCTCCCTGAAGCGAAGACTCGTCGACATGTGTATTCTGCCCATCCTAACCTACGGTGCGCAAACTTGGTCATTGACAGATTCGCAAAAGTCCCAACTCGGGGTCTGCCAAAGAGCGATGGAGCGCAGTATGTTGGGAGTGAAACTTGTAGACAAAATAAGGAATACCTTACTGCGCTCACAAACCGGAGTGAAAGACGTAGGAATTAAAGCGGCCAAGTTAAAGTGGGATTGGGCTGGCCACATAAGCCGCATGCATTCTGACCGTTGGGCAAGGATATCGACAGAGTGGGTACCGGAAGATGGACGGCGTAACCGTGGCCGGCCAAGGAAGAGATGGCGCGACGAGCTGGAGGCATACCAGCCGGGCTGGCCAGCGGTGGCGCAGGATCGACAAAAATGGAAGACTCTGGGGGAGGCCTTTGCCCAGCAGTGGGACAGCATAGGCTAATTAAAAAAAAAGGTTTATGTCTAAATTTTAAAGATTGAAAAATATCTTTAATTATATTCCTTCCGTATCAATCCCGTCATAAGAAGGGTTTAATTTCGAATCTAAATTAAACATGGCGACCATGAAGATAGTCTCATGACTCATCCCCGTCTCGAACCCCGATCCACCGTTGATTAAAATCTCACTACGTTCACAAGGACTCACATTGATATATTTATAAATCTTATGAACCGTCTGTCAAGGGCGGCGGCGGCGGTCAAAATGGACCCTACGCGCCGGGCGAGAGGGTCAATAATACCCTACGCGGCTCCGAGCCTTCTACCACCTGTCAGGTGATATATTAGCTTTAAATAACATATCTTATTTATGCTGGGATCGAGAACAAAATGTACAAAAAAGGTTTATTATAAATAATCTAGAGGCGGGTGGGTGGATGAGGGAATTTGTACCACATGTAAGCCACGACCTGAATTCAATGCCATGTTCGCTCCATGGCAGTGTACATGTTATTAATTAAAATAGTTACCACGTATATAATTTCAGCCTCATACAAGAAAATAATATTTTTTTATTCCTTTACAATTTACATAATATTATATTTGGGTAGTTCTTTTTTAAGATCTTTGCGGAAAAACCATGAAACTATCACGTTTGTTGTGCTACCGGCTACGAAACAGTAAAATTCTGTACTAAGTATAATATAATATATAAGTATAATATAACTAAATAAGTAATAATAATTATAGAACTTTTGAATTGATTTTAGTTTTGTAGATTCCTAGGGGCTAAGACAATATTTTAGACAATTTGTTAATTGACAGCGTTGTTAGCTCCAAGTAAATTGATAACTGAGTTACATTTGTATCTAAATTAAAAGAGACAATTAAACAAAATTGTCTCTAAGACGCGAGGATTATTCAGATAAATGGTTCCAATCAATTAAGATTATTCGGAACTATTTGTTGCAGTGTTCAAAGTCGCACTATTTCGGAAAGCATCTCGAGCGTCAGCCGAGAAAGTATCAGGAACGCATCGCCTGTTTGTGTAAAGGTAATAATTTATCCCGAAGCTTACAAGGACATAAAATAAATCCGTCAGATGCCATTAAAAATATCCTCCAAAAACAGGTCGAAAATAGACGCTTAGATCATAACGCGGGCTAATTAATAATATATCACGCGGGCTTAGGGATGCCGGGGACAAATGTTTCCGGGCGGACATTTTTATTATTTTTATTTACAAAATAATAATTTATTAACGACCGCCTTCGGGGAGATTTAGCGAGCGTCATAGTCGAGGAGCCGCTAGCCGGCCGGCTGAGTTATGTGCACTCGGACTGCCCCGGACCGGATTATGATGTATATTCATTATTTTTTATGATCTAATCTCGATTTTGTACCTGGGCCGTGGAAATAACCAGCAACACCCGAACGAAATATTAATTCACGGGTGTTTTCCTTTGTCAGGGAAATTAAGCTTACGTGTTGTTACCTTGTATATATTATTCTGAAAAAAGGTCTTGTATAGCAAAAGGGTGAGAATTCTTGTTAAAAATATTTTAACGAAAATTTGTAACATTATCTATTCTGATTCCAATCATCCAGGTATTAAGAGCAATATGTATGCCTCGTTATCTTGACTTTATAATCGCATTCACGACATGACAGTCTCTACAAATTCAATACAAACAAACCAACATAATAACCGTCTTTCATTGAGTGTGCGAGTTTTGTGCGAGATATGCTAACTGCGTGTGCGTCATTATGGCAGCCGCGATAAATCTGCTTCAGCTAGACAGCCATAATCTTCCCTTTATGACGAGTGATGCATTGCACTTATTGTCTGCTTATGTCATGAATTACATTTTTTTAATCTGCCCTTTCTCTCAAAACCGTCCGTCGACTACTTAAATCATATTACAATTTATTACTCACGAATAAATCTTTCATTTAGTGGCATATTTGAATTTCAATTATAATTTTGGTTTTTCATATTTTCAATCTTTGGCTTTGAAAATGTAAATTTATTTTGGCTTAAAAATGAATTAAGAATCTAACGACAACAATATAAAAGTAGCATAAAACAGAATAAAGCATAGAACACAAGATATATCAGGAGACGAAATATAAAGCGCTAACTTGTAACCTTGTCAGCCACAAAAAGGTCAATCAAAGTATTAGCATAAAGAGGTTAGATATATGGAGTTGGGTAAATCGAATGCGAAACGTTGACAAGTTCTCAGTAAAGATGATCATCGGGTCGAATGTGACCCGGGACCCGGCGCGGCCGGTATGCACGCACGCCATAAATCTGTCAGTCCGCGACAGGCGGCAGGCCCCGTGGCCCGGACGGCTCGAGACTTTACTGGTTTTCGGCTCTTAACAATGCCATTAGATAAGCCCGATAGCTGTCAATGTTAAATTATGTACGTACCTGGTGGAATGGTATCATAGTTATTTTTAATATGAATTAATATCATTCTCACCGTTCAAAGGGTCGTTGATTTTCGAAGTTGAGTTTTGAGAATCAAGTTTTGTATTATTTGTGAAGCCTAAATCCTGACAGATCTTACGAGATATTACTTATCAGGGCGAGCGAAGTGAGCCCTAGTATATCCCACAACCTGTACATTTTGTGGTACACTTTACGGAAAAAATATTACGCCTATTGATTTGTGCTTTTATTTTTAAGTAGAAGAAGAGTTATCATCAGTCAGTCAAGGTTTTTTTTATATTATGTAGATGTGTTATCATCAGTCAGTCAAGGTGTGAGGACGCGAGTCCTCACAAAGCTCGGCTTTTAGCTAGTAATTTGAATTGACGTGATAAATGCCAAAAAGTAAAAACCCATACGTTGTAAGTTGTAACTTGTAAGTTGTAACGTAACTGTAACATGTTCACTCATTGTAATTCATTATTAAAATTATGAAAGTACATAATATTTAATTTTTACAGTATTTGTAAGTGTTCTGTACTGTTAAGTGTTAACTTTAAAATATTCAGTTAAATATAAACCTGAAACATTGCATTTTTTTTAACATAGTTGATAGGTCCCCATCTCACCCTAACAATATTAGAGCATAAAGGATTGCGCAAACCTACGCGACCAAAGCGACTGCGAAGCGGTAGCGTCTACCGCGCGGCGGACGCTGCCCATGTAATCTTATGGCGCTGTGCACACCTGCACGACCGCGACGCGAAATGTTCGCGTCGACAAGCGGAACGTGCGCGTCAAGTTGTCAGACGCGTGTTTTGAAGTTTACATAACTAGACTTCTTTTGTAAAACCTTTTTTATATTATTTTGTACTACTCTTTAGTTTATGATTTCTTGATTTGTTTACGTTTTGATAGATTGTGTCATGAATCAAATTGCCCGATGTATTATTTTTCTCTATGATCATGATATTATTAGTCGCGCAGATGTGCACGCCAAGTTTCGCGTTGCAGACGCTCCCGATTCGCGTACCGCGTCCCCTGTCACTGACGCGTAGGTTTGTTTTAAGCTTAATATGTATATGTCACCGTAAGATTGTAAGCACCGCGAGATTGTAATATGACGAAGTGATGGATTGTAAACAAACAGTTTTCCGGTGATTTTAAATTAATTATGTCGTATTTAAAATAACTTCTATTGCCTGAATATTTGATGTATAACATTGAATAAAATTTAGATATATTTAAAGTGCAGTTTGAATTATAAATTAAGTTAATTTTAATAACCGACCATTCAAACAGCACTTTAAATATATCTAAATTTTATTTTATGTTATACATCTCATACCATTTGGCATTGAAGTTATTTTAAATACGAAATAATTAATTTAAAATCATTGGAAAACTGTTTGTTTACAATCCATCACTTCGTCATATTACAATCTCGCGGAGTTTACAATCTTACGGTGACATATATACCATTTTTTAGGGTTTTATAACTAATAATATAATTATGCGCTGAAAGGGATATAAATTAAAACATGATACATAATTAAATATAATATGCAAAAACCATCAAGATTTAATTTAATATTTGAAAATTATTAATTTTGAAATGCGCACTGTTATAAATATTGTTCAGACTCCTAGCGCCATCTATAAGCGTCAGAGACAAACATCTAAATGTAAACACGCAGTTGAGGTTATGCAAAATTACAATAGTCATGAACCTTGTTTTACCGGTTTTTACATATCAAACTAGCAATGATACTTCAATTTCTTGTAAGTTTGCTATTTTCATAGGCACTACAATGGCGTTAAATTGAGATAAATACGAGAAATAACGTACACATTTAACACCAAAATAAGCTGCTTAAACAGGTAGATTTTGCTTATAAAAACAATCACAGCATATTTATGTCACATAATAATGAAATTGCAAAACTTACGTTCACTTATTTCTGATGATAAATCACAAAGCAACCAAAAACGAACGTGTATAAAACATGTAACTCAGTTCACTTTGCGGACGCCGCGAGACTGTCATACCGCCGCGCATACGTACGCGAAGTTAGCCGAGCTCGCCCGAGCCCGCGCCCCGCGCCTTCCTCGCGCCGCGCCGAGCCCTCGCCAGCAATGACAGCTGCTGATATAAGCGCTTTTTTTTTTAATACAATTTCGTAGTACTTAAGTAATACTTAATTATGATTATTGATTAATGATTGTTTTACTTTTAAGTAACTTTAAAAAATGTTTTCATAACTGTCCTACTTGTTGACCAACCACTAATAAAAGCAAAAATTTTACTCGACTATTGGCCATTTTTAGGGTTCTGTACCCAAAGGGTAAAAACGGGACCCTATTACTAAGACTTCGATGTCAGTCCGCCTGTCCGTCTGTCTGTCACCAGGCTGTAACTCAAGAACAGCTGTAGCTAGACTTCTGAATTTTTCACAGATTGTGTATACCTATATCTGTTGCCGCTATAACAACAAATACGAGTAGGTACTAAAAACAAAACAAGTTAAATATTTAAGGGGGGCTCCCATACAACAAACATTGAGCAACAAACGTAATATTTTTGCTATTTTTGCTCATAATCAATAACGGCAACACATAGGCAATTTAAATGTTTACAAAATACTTAATTGTAGGTATTTGTAGTTTAAAAATTAATAATAAAATTTACCTAAATAAATTAAATTAAGTAATTAAGCGGTAGTTGCGTGTGTACGGTAAATTATACGGCTATTGCTGAACCAAAGATTTCCTTTGGTAGGATTGGTCCTTATGGCCCAAGGATGGATTTAAGATGTGGAGCCACCGCGATTTTTGATGTTAATTTTTAAAATTTTAGCAGCTTCTGCTCTGGAGGAAAATAGAGTCTCAATCTGTATAGAGGCATTAATTATGGTACTATTCCAAGTTCGGTACCATATTCGGATGACTTAAGAATGCTTAATTCATTTTAGGACTCATATTTGCACGATAAAGATGTTAAACAACGTAAAAAGAAGAAGAATAAGAAGAAGCATTATTTAAACGCGCTAATCTTAGTATGAGTCAGTAATTACTGGTCCGATTTGAAAAGTTCTTTCAGTGTTAGATAGCCCATTTATCAAGAAAGGCTATAGGCTATATTTTATTACGCTAAGACTAATATAAGCGAAGAAATAGAGGAAAATGTGGAAAAAACGGGGGAAATTATTTGAAAGGGCTTATTTCACGAACTACTGGAGTAATTTTTCTGTTATTTGGCACAGATTAAAAGTAGGAACGTAAAGGATCATAGGCTATTTATTGTGGACTAATTTGTATGTGAAATATCTAATTTACGCGGGCGAAGCAGCGCGCGAACGTCTAGTAATATTATAAAGCTGAAGAGTTTGTTTGTTTGAACGCGCTAATCTCAGGAGCTACTCATCCGATTTGAACAAATCTTTCAGTGTTTGATAACACTTTTTATCGAGGAGGGCTATAGCCTATATTTTATCACGCTAAGACCAATAGGAGCAAAGATACAGAGGAAAATGTGAAAATAAAGCTGAAGAGTTTGTTGGTTAGTTTGTTTGTTTGAACGCGCTAATCTCAAGAACTACTGGCCCGATTTGAAAAAATCTTTCAGTGTTTGATAGCCTATTTATCGAGGAAGGCTATAAGCTATATTTTATCACGCTTAGACTAATAAGAGCAAAGATACAGAGGAAAATGTAAAAAAACGGGGAAAATTATTTGACAGGGCTAATATCTCACAGACTGCTGGAGCAATTTTTATGTTATTTGACACGAATAGATAGTAGACTACGTGAGACATGGGTTATTAATTTGTGAAAAATATACGGTTTCCGTGAAATTTCAGATGTACGCGGACGAAGCCGCGCGGAACGTCTAGTATTGTTAATATGTTTATTGCTCCATTCATCACCATGTCTTTGGCATGCAGAATAATGCGGCTATCAGCCTCCTTGTATTAATTAAGCCCTGTCAACAGCGTTTTCGTTGGTTGAAAATCTTATATTCTAAATTTTTTATTTTATTTTATTTTTACTATCTTTTATCTAAATATTAAGTATTCCAAAATTAGCATTTAAACATTCGATTCAATCGAAAATGATACCAAACTCGACTATATACCTAAATCCCACGCAGTTATTGACCTCATACCTTGTTAAAGCTAAAACGGGGGAAAGGGCAGGGGTATGTCGGACTCCCTTCGCAGAGGCTTACCGACTAAAACCCCCCCATGCCCTCGTCAACGCTACACGCGGAGGAGCGGGATCGAAAGCGCACCGCGTCCTCCGCAGCGCTTGCCGCTTTCGGCACCGCATCACTGCAGCAGCCTATGCTGCCGCCTGCCTTCACCGAGAGGCTCCCCGGGCATCGAGGGAGCCTTTCTCCTCGGGGCCTATGTTGTGGCCGGTGATCCCCTGATCAACCGCCCACAGGCCTAGGCTTCAACCTCCATGGCGGGGGCGGTTTCACTCACCCCGGCCTTATCGGCTCCAGGCTGGGTTGCACAAACTTACTTTAACTATACTTAACTGTAACTTTAACTATAACTTTAACAATACAGTGCAAAATGTCAAATTTTTGGTTCCCGTTAAATATGGCGTCCGACGCCATATTTAACCATAACCGCTCATACTTATAATATATCTAAATTTTTTCGTGAAAATTTACTATGTTTCACAGTGTTATATTTTTCCTGACGATTTTTACGGATAATTCAATTTTTTATACTCTCAATCCCATTACCTGTAGCAGGCTGTAGCTTTAAAAAAATAAACGCAACATACATCTGTCAATTTCTGTGGTCAAAGTTAAGGTTAAAGCTAAGTTAGCCTTAACTATAACCATAACTGTAACTTTAACTACGCCTCTGGTGCACCGTGCAACCCACCCTAAAAACTACACCCGCGCCGTACCGCCGTTTAATTTTTAATACATAAGTATAGGTCTACCAGAATCTGATGGCAATTTTTGACAGCAGATTTTCAAAAAATACCCCTGATCATTGGATAAATTTTTATATTTGCATGTTTCACGCACAAAATAAGCCGCTAAAGGAATAAAACATTAAAGGAATAAAAAAGGATGAAAATGTTTTATTCCTATTACCTTGGTATTGCTAGAGTCAATTTATTTTCTCACTTTTTGCCATCAGATTCTGGTAGACCTATAGTTCATGTCTTTTTGCAATGTTGTTAATTGTAAATTGTAATGTTATTTATTAATTTTCATAATATTATGAATATGTATTTTATTAAAAGAAAAATTGCGTACAATTTAGCAGTCATCTGTAGACTGCTAAATTGTACGTAATTTTTCATCTCTGATGGTAAGCGACAGACTTCTCTTCCGATTAAAAATCAACATTATGGTGATTAGCCGTAATTTGACGTGTTCGTGAGCTGATAATCTCCCCGTGGTATATTGAGGGGTAAATAAATTATTGAAAAATAAAAAGTGAGTTGACAAGTCCGTAGCAGTGGGCGCTGATTCGAATCGTGGCGGACAATGGCCATCCGACCACGATTCGCTTAATTAAACATGATAAAAAAAGATGGCGGACCACATTCAACATCGGTACAAGTATTTTTGTTCGCTATTGTATCTTATATGGGCCGATAGAAGCGGACGGACCATTGCCAACTCCTAGCAAGAAGTTAAGATCCGGATCAGTTCACACGAGGCCAACAAATCACTTTTTCAATTTATTTTAAGACAATAGTCGAATTGGCACGACATCGCTGTCGGGTGTCGACATTTCTGTTTAGAAAATATTGTTCACTTGCACTAAGTATCGACATCAACTTTTGTCGCTGCTTTTTAAAATTTGCTTGTAAAGACATCTGATATTTATTTACGATTTTAGATAAGATAGAGCTTGACCTAAACCGTAACAATTTTTTTGATGCCAATATCCTGTTCTACTTTACCAGTCCTCCCTTTCAAATTCTGATGAGACGCCGAATTCATACTTGTTTTAAACCATAAAGGATTAGAGAATTCTCTGTACTTACACATAAATTATAATATTATACCACTATAAATTGCTAAACACAAGTGGCATGTGAATAGTTTACAATAATTGAAACAATTTAGGAGTAAGCATAAATAGTTCTGAAAACCGTTAGCAGATGGCGTAAGCTGTGTCGAAACGTGAGGCGCACGCTAAAAAGTGATAACAAAATTTATTCAGCATTCAACAATGTTAAAATAAACGCGAGGAGCTTCAAATGCGGCAGGTGGATAGGACCCTAATAGGTATTGTGTAATCTATACATGCAAACATTTGGTTGGCATTTTGCATGCTCAGTGAGTGCTCACTTTCATTATGGGTGAATGTTTTATGTTTTACATAACTCTCATGGAAACAAGCCTTCAACTGCTTTTTAAATGTGTCGAATCTAGGAAAAAAATCTTCACCAATTTGGCTACTAAAGGGAATATCTCCGAACTTCCCAAGTGTCAACCATGGAATACTTGAGCAACTGGGCTGGCTGGGCATGCAGGTTGCAGCTTATTGCTATCTATACAAATCGTCTTATAGGTACGTACCTAGATAGTATAAAATCCACGTGTTTTCAATAAAGAAGAAAAGTTAATTTTGAGTTTACTCGAGGAAGTTGGTAGTTGATCCATGGCAACATCGCGGCTCCAGGTTACGGGTGGAAAAATGTTCCTCATTCTGGCGTAATAGGCTCGCAATCTAACTTGGCTCGTTGTCGCGCGAGTGTTGCCTGTAACGACGTCTCCCACTACTGCCGGGTAAATAAGGGGAGAAAGTTTTAATGAATTGCCATCAACTTTTGTCCCGATCATTTTCCTCCAAATTCTTACCTACTGAAATACTAATCAAATCGGATACCTACTCCTCTACTTCGCTGAAATAAACGTTTGTTTCAGTTTCGGCAGCCTGCTTTGTAGCGAAAGATCTATTAAGCGAATAGATTTCTAGAACATAAAAGCTTAACTTTGGCTTGGTTTTAAAGTTAAAGAGAGCTTCGCAGAAGAGAACCAGCCATTTTCTGATTTTTTCTTTTCCTCTTCTACTTATAACATACAGGACATTTGTAACAAAATAAGATTCACAATCAAGGCACAAAAAATGTAATATTTTATTAAGGGTAGTTAAGGCAAAATAAAAGCGGGAAATCTGTTCGTACAAAAGTTATGTAAAATTTTGTGTGGGCGTTAGTTTTCCGTGTCTATTAAAAATTAAAAGGATTTTTTTTTATCAAGAGCGTTTGGAGCCTATAACAATGAATTACTCGTACTTACTAGAACTAAAGAACTGAGCATTTTCAAAGTGTGCATTTTATCAATAATCTTAAGTTTTTGCAAGTAAATAACATAGCAATGATAAAGTGATTGACTGAAGGACGACTGTATCTGCAACAGTCAGGCGAATGACACTGACATATCAGATGATTGACAGTTGACAACTGATGACTGTGACAGTATCTATATCTCTTATCGGTTATCGAAAATAATACAAAATTCCGCGCATCGAGACTTGGTTGAGTAAAAATGTTGAATGCAGTTTGTTTTGAGCGGCCATACCACTACTTTAATGGCAATATCTTTGTAGTGCCCTCCTTTATTAGCCTGGACAGCAGCAGAAAAGTATTCTTGAGAATTTATCGGCCAAATTATCAACGATACCCCCATTTAAATTAAAGTAAACAGTATCGACAGTATCATATTACTGAACAATCAGAATAACATCGGACATAATTACTATCCTTGTGGCATGCCGCGTGCCGATCGCGCATCTGTTCCGCGAAATATTTACATACCCCATTGTGTTGCATTCGTGTGTGCAGTGCGATCGAAAGGCTCCGTGAAGTTAGTAGCAGATATATGAGCGAATTCCTGAAGTTTTGCGTTATTTTGCATGATCAAAAGCGCGAACGGATACCAAGGGCTGGGAGAAAAAGTGGACTATGCTCAGCGTCAATGTTTTATCATATTTTATGTAAGTCCTATGATTTAACCCATCAGTCGTGGCAAAACGAGACACAATAGCTTTTTCATTGTTATCGCGGCCGGATGTGGCCGCTTGGGGCTTCATGAATTAAATTAACAATGTAAGCCCCAAGTACTATTACATACATAACTTATGTTTAATTGAAATTAACAAGAAAACGTGCAGTCGGATTAACTAATTTGATTAATAATTGCCACTTGGTTAGCGAGGTCAACATTCCATGGATCAACAACAGAGGAATCACTCGCGTACCTCCTCTACCTCCTAACCTCTTAGAGTTACGATTAATTAGGTACGAGTTGCGGTTCTGGTTCTTAAAATATGTACTATTCTAAATCTTACTCATTCAGCGACTTTAACACTGCAGTACACGCGTGGACTACCATGGTAGACCAGGGTCACTTTTTCAGCGATATTTTTTCAGTAAAGCGCGCTAGCAACTTGCCATTCCAGGTAATCCTCGGTTGATAAATTTAACAAAACCTCAGTACCTTCTGTAGCCTGATAGTGGATTGAAATTAAGAAAGTGGTGATAGATTTGTCATTTCTGGTTTTATTCTGACCTTAGTAGGATTGAATCTCGAATGATGGGCTCGGGCGACGGATTGGGGAATCCGCCGCCCATTGCACGAGCTCGACCGGTTGAAGAGCGTCCGGTGCCTCGGGCTGCTCTCCCGGAGGCAGCGACAGCTGACAGGCAGTCGCACGGTGGATATTGCTGTGAAGCAAACGCCGCTAACTGGGCCGCTGCAGTTTCGCCCCTGGCGGGTCCGGCGGCCCAGCAACAAGCGGAGGAGGAGGCACCGGTGGGTTTTAGTGGGTAAACCCGGGTGCTCTACCGCAGCACCTGGGGAGTCCCACATATCCCGGCGGCCTTTCCCCCGGGCTGTCGGGAATGCGTAACGCATTTCCCATCGTCAAAAAAAAGGATTGAATCTCGAATAACATAAAAAAGACAAAAGTCTTACTTATTTTACTTTCACGTAAGGAATACACGTGTTTGATTTCATTAATACGATTTTTGTCACATTTTCATAGAATTTCATAATTTTTTAGTAATTTAGTAATAAATTAAATATTTTTTGATTATAAAAGTAAGTTAATTAATTATATTTTTGATTTAATTTATCATTTTAATAAAATAATAATAATTATTAAAACAATTAAGATTTATAGATGGCCTACCATGGTAGGCCACGCGAGTAAAAAAAGGAGCGCGTGTACTGCAGTGTTAAGGATTAGCGTGGTTTCCCGCCAGTTTTCAATGAGACCGTGGTATTGATCCGGTCGATTTGTACCGGAGCATGGCTCTCCCGCGTTTAAATATACACGTAAAAAATAATTCCTACACCCTTATGTCATCAAGATTAGTAAATAGCCAGCGGCCAGCGGTGGCGATCAGGCGAACCGACTGCTCGTATGCGAGTATCATTAGGTTCAATTATGGCAGGTGGAGGTACATCTGTTGGGCCATTACCGTATAATGTCCGCCAGCCACCGCCGAGATTTAATCAGGCCGTGCACGTCGCTTCGTGCGTGCGGTAATGAGCAGCTGAGCTTCATCTCCGCCAAGTAATTAGCACTCGAGATGTTGACAAAACGAGCAAATGGATCGCCTGATGGTAAACAAGAGATGGAGATCACGAGATCAGTGACATGTGACATTTGAGCTTGGGCCAGACCTCTAAGGGCCATAGCCCATACGTCCCGTTGGGCCATGGTAGATAACAATGATTGCTACTACAGCTGGGCATATACCCCTTTATACGTTTACATTCGGCCATCAGCATTATATTTTTAATTTTACCAACGTGGATAGACAGCGCGTGAGGTTTAAACATTGGGGTCTGAAAGGGGTGACAGACGTACGAACTTAAAATACGCGGGTTTTAAGTTCGCGAACTTACTCGGCTCGCGTCGGTGACACACGAGAATCGCTCACACTGAATGGTAATTGGTAATGCCCTCAGACTCGCGGCTCGCGGCTCGCAGCTCTTTGCTGACACACAGGCGATTAAAAGGGGTGACACACGTACGAACTTAAAGTACGCGGGTTTTAAGTTCCCGAACTTATTCGGCTCGCGTCGGTGACACACGAGAATCGCTCACACTGAATTACCATGCCCCCAGGCTCGCGGCTCGCGGCTCTTTGCTGACACACAGCCCACAGGCGATTAAGATCGTCGAGCCATAAGTTCGCGTACTTACCAGCGTGTCTGTCACCCCTTTAAGATCGTCGAGCCATAAGTCCGCGTACTTTCTCGCGTGTCTGTCACCCCTTTAAGATCGTCGAGCCATAAGTCCGCGTACTTACTCGCGTGTCTGTCACCCCCACTTCTGAATCGCCGGCCGCACCTCCAGTAATTTTCTTCACATTTCAAAGCCGGGCGCGAATAATATGCAGAATACAGACGTTTTTTCATGTCGGGTTTCTTTAGGGCCTTAGTAAGTTTCCGTCAAGCTAATCTTCTTTGAGCCCGCAGCGCTGCAGGCCCACTCGTGCCAAGTGCCAACTGTTGTGCGTAACGCCAGGAAACGATAGAATTTCAAATGAGCCTCAACAACAAACAACAGAAAGTAATGTCACAAAATAAATAATATACAGTAGATCATCTTCATACTATACTGTACTCGGCGAAACGTGGCGGTAGCGGTCATTGACTCCCTGTCAAAAACTTGTTATTTTCAAATATACAAAGCCACGATTGACAGCATCTGACTCTTTATTGTCAATCGCGGTTTATATAGAAAATGACAAGTTTTTAACAGGGAGTCAATGACCGCTACCGCCATGTTTCGTCGAGTACCTACAGTATAGACAAGTACTCGGAGTACAATACAGTATAGTAGAGACTAGAGGCGCACGCACACACTAATTTGATTGCAAAAAACTTTAAATTGCAAAATAATATTCTCGTGTAATGTTCTACTCGTACCCCGTATCCTAGGTACCAAAATAGACATTTCGTAAGAAACAATCGTATTTTGATACGTCTCAATTATTTGAATGGATCAAGAAAAGGAGAGCTACAATAATGTTGCAATTACAATAAGTAATTATTATTATCACTGTGACTAGACTAGAGCGAGTTTGATATTAAGGACTTAATTTCACTACTGTATGATACTAATACTGTGGTAGCTGATAATGTAATGTGGATCGCGCGGAAAATGAAATTAATCATGTATTTGATGATGTCTCGCGTGATCTAAGCAGTTCGACAGTCGATTGATTGAGAGTTTATGTATCCGCTTTATTGTAAGAAACGTTTATACAATCTGATCGTAATAATATGCATTTGATAATTCTGATTTCTGAGTGCCTATCTGACAAGTTTTAGTTTCCTTGACTGTACAGTGTACACACTACACGTAGAGGTAGTACGATAAAAATTGCTAGTTTATTTTATGACTATACTTTACCAGCAGCTCTCAAGGTTATCTATCGATTTATAAAACGTAACGACTACCGACTTCTCCCAAAAGTAGTACCTAATTATTAACTATAGCCCAGCAGGGCAATCGCGTTATTTTTAAACGTTTCAATTCAGGTTCACATCTGCTTTGGTTGTGGTTCAGTTACGGTTTGGTTCCGCTGCGTCTGAACAAATTTCAGTATCGTGCTATCGTTTCAACCGTAACTCAACCTTAGATGGAACTCGAACGAAGCGCAACGTTTGACCTTTAGACAGACATTGCAGCGGACCAATCAGCGCCCTTCTGATTTAGTTTTGATTGGCTTAAATATAAACAATTTTTTTCCGATGTGTTAATTGGTCAATTGACAAATTGTTTATTTACATATGGATGAATATGACACGGGTGAAGTTGTGTTGGTAGAACTTAATATGAATGTGAATGATTAGTACTTGGAGTTTTTAATTTACGTAGTTGAATTCATAATATTGTTTTACTATAATATGTATTTTACAAACACCATATAAGTGTTGAATAGTGACTTGTGAGTTGTGACTTGTGACAAAAGTAAAAAATATTTACATAAAGAAGTAATTAGTAATGTCAAAATTCAATTCACTTTTTAACAAACTAAAATAGTCCGTAGTGTTATTTTACAGCTTTGAAGTAAAACATAAGCTTATATTATAATTTGATTATAGCTTATGTTATATTTTTCCATCGATTTTCGTCAATTTAACACACCAAAATAAGAAACGTTTCAGAAACGTGCGAGTAAAAGTTGCATTGTATCAACTTTTTGTTTTGACAGCGTTTGCGCTCGGGCTGAGGTTCAGTAAGGTCTCAACTAGCTGTCAAAACGTTAGCGCGATACCGAATCGTTCCAAAAGTCGATCAACGTCCGAGTTTCATTTGCGTTTCAGTTGAAAAAATTTAGCGCGATTGCCTAAATCTAACTCTACTGCAGAGTAGGGTTAGATTTTTTTTTTAATTAATTAAAGTCAGTTTTTTTTTTGCACCAGTGTTTAGAAGAGGTCACAAATAGCTTAAATTCAAAAACTCGACCAGCCACGACGTGTGCGTTAGCCGCCATTTTGGTTTGAAGGTCCAATCTTTTTTTAGCTATAACTCCTTTATTTTTTATTTTTTTAAGCTAATGATAAGAATCAAATTTGTCGAAAATTTGATTTTCTACAACTTTTGTCCTTATACTTTTTATTGTAAAAACAATATTTAAGGAAATAACTGCAAAAAACAAGTCAAAGTATAATTTCGACCTGTTCGACCTGTATCGCGATTATTGTCAAATACAGAAAAAAAAAACAGAAATAAACTTGTAGCTCTTTACATTAACCACAATTAAAATTAAGACTTCCCTATATGTCCGTCTGTCTGTCTCCAGGCTTCAAGAACTGGGGGTGGTACCGGTTCCTTCTCGTTGGTGTCCCTGAGCCCCTGGGTACGCCACTCCGCCCTTTACACGGAGCGAGGTACTCAGGGTGGCTGATCGCCGGTCTTTCTCTGTCTTTCACTCTCTTTTTAGTAGTTTACACTTCGTTGTTATTTTGTTTTTCGTTATTCTATCTTTCACCACCTTTCTTCTCTATCTTTCCTGTTTAGTTAATTCTTCTCTACAATAGTGTGTGTTTGTGTGTGCAAATCAGTGTGTGTTTGTGAGATGGATGGGCCTGTGGGCCCCCAACCCTAAGCTGGTGACGTCCGGTGACGGGGTGCATGGCGGGTGGGTGACCACGCAATTAGGATGTGGGGCAGAATCACCCCTTAATGATCAATTATGGAGAGCAATAAGGATAAAAATAATCCCCGGGTGGGTCTCCGAAAGGGGGACTCCCATACTCCGGCCTCGGCCGGGGATCGCTCCACGTATACGGGGGGAGCACCTGTTGCTATTAAGGAGGGGGAGAGGAGAGATGACAACGACGACTATGGCACGAACACTGATATTGATAGGCATATTGTTACGGCTGCAATGTTGACAGCGAGCGAAGGCGAAGGATCGCGAACAGCGACGCCTACGCCCGGCAGTCCAATCCCTAGTAAGTTTTTCTGTAGGGATGGACTAGGATATGACACGGAGAGTGGCAGTGAAACTGCATCCTCTCGAAATAAGGATACGGACAAGGAGAAGGAACGAGAAAGGTTCCTTCGTAAGAGGCCCGGTGAACGCAGTCCTGAAAAGAACGAAGAGGGTGCCCGGAAACCCACTGCCAAGCGTGGTAGGGGCCGGCCACCCACAACTGGACGCTACGTTGGCCAGGCCAAGGCCAGAAAAAGTCAACTAGACCAGGAAGATAAAGCGCTGCAAACCGAAATGGAGCGCGAGATTTTGGAGGCGACAAAGAGGATCCCATCGATGAGGTCACACTCTCGGGTGTCGGAATCCTCCTCTGACGTGACTATGCTGGAAGAACCCAAGGAGGTTACTTCAGCTAGACTGGGTGCAATCATCACAGAGAGCCTGAGAGCCATCAGCAGCGTAGCCCAGAAAAAGAACCTCAAGGGAACGTCTGTGGCGGCTCTCAACAAGGCGACCCTTGCCATACGGGAAACCTGTGCGATTCTGCTCGAGCACTCAGCGTCGGCGGAGACAAGAGCACTGGAAGCCGATAATAAACGCCTATCCAAGGAGCTCGAAGACCTGAAAAAGGAACTGGGGGCCATCAAGCGTAGGATGGCCGAAGCTCAGCCACAAATCACTCCCGTAAACAAGGAGCTGAATGTGGAGGAGCTTGTCCAGCGAGCGGTGCGTGAGGCGGTGTCCGTAGCGAGTGCTAGAATGGACCCGCGGTTAGAGGGATTGGAGGCTCGGCTGCTGCCGGAGCCGCGCCTGCGACCCCCCCTCGCTGCGGATAAGAAAAAGGAGAAGGAGAACACAAGTGTCCCAATGGCGTCTACGTCGAAGGGCAAAGAGAAGGCTTCGGAGCTGGAGCCGATGGAGACGACGCTGTTACCCCCACTCAATCCGGGTCCAGCAGCGAAACAGAAAAAGAAGAGGATAAAGAAATCTGCTGCAGCTGTGGAGGCGGCGGCGGCTAGGCGCGATGCTGTCCCTGCCACAGCTGCGGCGGGACAACATGTGACCGAGGAGTGGTCGCAGGTTGTCAAAAGGAAAAAAGGACAGGTACAAAGAAGAGAGGAAGGAAAGAAGGTACCTAAGAAGAGGAAGAAAAAGAAAAATGGAGGTCTCCGCACTCCGAAAACTGCAGCCGTGGTTCTAACGTTGCAGTCAGAGGCGGAGAAAAGAGGCATCTCGTACAAAGATGTACTAGAAAAAGCCAAACAACGGGTCGATCTAGTCAGCCTGGAGATCCCGGCTGTAAGGTTTAAGGTGGCAGTCACTGGGGCTCGATTGCTCGAGATTCCAGGGGTTGCTAACAAGGAAAAGGCGGACAAACTTGCTGAAAAGCTCAAGGAGGTGATGGAGGAGGACGTTGTCCGCATCCACCGACCTCAAAAGTGCGCGGAACTGCGCCTACAGGGTCTGGATGACTCCGCCACCCCGGCAGAAGTGGCGCGGGCCATTTCAATTCCCGGTGGTTGCGCAGTTGGCGACATTAAGGTTGGAGAGATCAGGCGAGACCGCAGAGGCCGTGGATCAGTCTGGGTTAAGTGCCCGGTCGAGGCGGCAAAGAAGGTAACAGCCCCAAACGTAAAAGTTTGCGTTGGGTGGACCATCGTGCGTGTGGTACTTCTGGCCACACGCCCCATGATATGTTACCGATGCCAGGAGGCCGGGCATACCCGGGCAATATGCAAGAGCGAGGTAGACCGCAGTGAGCTTTGCCTCCGTTGTGGTCAGTCGGGCCACACGTCTGCGGGGTGCCAAAACGCGCCTCATTGTGCACTATGTGCGGCCCATGGTAGGCCGGCGGACCACATCGTGGGAGCTAAATCCTGCGGGAAAACGGCGCCTAAGAAAAAGAGGGACGGTCCAGAGAAGGGCAAGGCACCTAAGGCAGTCGCCACAACATCCACGGCGACTATCGTTGCTGAAGCGGCACCGATGGACGCCTCATAACGGCGTCCTTTAAGTTTCTGCAGGGCAACCTTAATCATTGCGCCCGGGCGCAAGATCTCTGGTTGCATGAGATGGCTGAGCCGTATCGTGTCCTGCCCAGGAGCGATTGGATCGGGGACGAGGACTTAACGGTGGCGTTAGTCCTGGGCCCCGGAATCATGCCTCCTTCTATCAGGAGCGTGACTAAGGGCACGGCTTCGTCGTCGCCGATTTGGGACCCCTCACCGTGGTGGGGGTCTATTTTTCCCCAAACCGGCCTATCGTGGAGTATGAGTCCTTTCTCCTGCGGCTCACCACCTATGTGAGCAGGGCTGCCAACCCAGTAGTCGTTGCCGGGGACTTCAACGCGAAGTCCACGCTGTGGGGTTCCCCGGCGACGAATGCCAGAGGCAGGGCGGTTGCCGAATGGCTAGTGACAACGGGCCTAGTGGTGGCTAACAAAGGTGCGGTTAGCACTTGTGTCCGATGGCAGGGCGAGTCAATAGTTGATTTGACTTTTGTCAGCCCAGCTATTGCTCGCTGCATTGTGGATTGGAGAGTTTTGGAGGAGGTCGAGACGCTCTCAGACCATCTATATATAAGGTTTGACGTCGTCGCCTCCAGCTCAGGGTCAGACAGTCCCAGGCCGACCAGTGGCGGACCTAGATGGTCTCTGAAGAAGATGGACCGGGAGCTTCTCGACGAGGCTGCGATTGTCGCATCCTGGGTGCCTCTGCCGTCCGAGAATGTTGACGACTGTGAGGAGTGGTTAAGGAAGGCAATGCAAGGCGTCTGCGACGCCTCTATGCCACGTGTAGGGACTTTTAGGCCGCGGCGCCAGATGTATTGGTGGCGCCCTGAGCTACTACGCATACAGCAAGAGTGTACGGCGGCCCGCCGCCGTTATAAGAGGTATCGCAGACGCCGAACAAGGGATCAGCAAGAGGAGGAGGACTTGTACACTGCGTATCGTACGGCCTGCCTCGCCCTTCGCAATGCCATACTGCAGGCAAAAGGCCAATCCTGCCAGGCGTCTGCCTGGCAGGATTGGCTACGGATACTCGAGGAGGATCCGTGGGGCAGACCGTACAAGTGGGTACGCCAAAAGCTGCGTCCTGCAGCCGCCCCAATCACGCAGACAATAGAGCCGGAGATCCGAGGTCGGGTCCTGTCGACCTTGTTTCCACGTGGGGCTAACTGTTCTCCCCTCGTAGCTCCGCGAATGGAGAACTCCGGAGCTGAAGTTGTAGAGGAGGAGATACCACCTGTCACGTTAGCTGAGTTGGCCGTGGTGGTGCACAAAATGGGCTCGAAGAACACGGCCCCAGGCCTGGATGGCGTGCCGGGTCGTGTCTGGAGTGCAGCAATGAAGCACATGGAGCCACAGGTACTCACCGCTTTGACCAATTGTTTGGTCCAGGGTCGAGTACCGCGGCGCTGGAAAACAGGCAAGCTGGTTCTTCTGCGCAAGGACGGGCGGCCAGAGGATCAGCCATCGGCCTATCGTCCCATCGTGCTCTTGGACGAAGCGGGCAAGATGTTGGAGAGGGTAATGGTGGCGCGAATTAATCGCCATTTGGAGTGCACCGGGCCAAACCTTAGTCCTTCCCAGTACGGGTTCAGGAGCGGCCGGTCCACAATTGACGCAGTGGCTCGTCTGCGTGACTTAGTTGAGGAGGAGACGTCCCGGGGTGGAGTTGTGTTGGCAGTGTCCTTAGACATCTCCAACGCATTTAACTCCATGCCCTGGAGCGTCATCGAAGCCGGATTAGAGTACCACGGGGTGCCGCGTTATTTACGCCGGACCCTATTTTCAGATATTATGTATTTTGTTACCCTCTATAACAACAAATACTAAAAAACATATTATATTTCATATTTGATGGGGCTCCCATATAACAAACAGGATTTTAGTGGCCTTTTTTGTTCTTTATCAAAAATAGCAGCACTTAGACATTTAAAATATGCATAAAATATTTAATTGTATTTGTACTTTAATAATTAATAATAAAATTAAAATAAAATAAATATTTAGGGGGGGCTTCCATACAAAAAGTACAAATTTTTGTCTATCTTTGCCTTATAATGGTACGGAACCCTCATGAGCGAGTCCGACTCGCACTTGGCCATTTTTTAATAATTATTAATTATTCAGGTGTAGGTTGTGCCGTAATTGTTAAAAGGTCTAATTCATGATCAGAAATATTCAGTTTTATCCAGTCGCTTGGGTCCCGGTACATTTACCATAGTTGTAGGAGCTTAAATATTGATTTCTAAAAAAATCCATAAGGATCAAATTTGTAGGAAATTTAATGATCTATCACCAACAACTTTGTTTCTACAATCATTTTCGCTAAATTCGATAATAATTGACATACAAGCAAAATTATACTTTGACTTGTTTTTTGCATTTATCTCCGTAAATATTGATTTTACAATGAAAATTGTAAGAACTCAAAATGTAGAAAATTTACAACAAATTTAGTTCTTATCATTTTCGTAAAAAATATAAAATAAAGGAGATATGTCTAAAAAAAGATTTGATCTTCAAACCGATATGGCGGCTAACGCACACGTCGTGGCTGGTCGAGTTTTTGAATTTAAGCTATTCATGACCCCCCTATACACAGGAGCAAAAAAATTTCTGACTATAATTAATTTCAGATTCCCATACAAGGCTGAACTAACCCTACTGGGCTACTATTAAATTATAGGAATCGTTCATTACTTTTTCAGATTAAATTGTAATAAATAAATCTATTTCAAAAGAATCCACATCATTATAAAGAAGACTAAGAAAGCAACTAAAATATTCACTTTGCCTACCATAAATACTCGTACGTTAACAAGAGCGAAAGAAAATGTAGCTACGTCGACTCTATTATTTCATGACAATCGTTATAGATTGATATCTCTGTACTTTATTAATTCTACTCTATGTAAGTTACATTTTCGAAATAACCTCAGAATAGGTACCGAGTAGAGAGTTAATGTCGTACATTCGTTTCGAATAATTTTATCTATTTTATTTATTGAGACATAAGTAGGCATAATTACGATGAATTCCAGGCGGCGACGGTAGTTGGCGTGCGGGACAATGCGGGGACAAAAAGTGGACAAAAAATGTCTGCCGGCGCGCTATCTACACGCCGCGATCCTGTCTCAAATATGGCACAGGCGATGCTGTGGAGAAGGTATGTGTTTTTTTTTCTTTACATAATATTAATTTGGCACACTAACACCTTCACTGACCTTCATTCTATATTACTACTTGTTTCTCAATTTATGCAACCAATGTAGAGACTATAGAGAGAGCTAGCAGTCTTGTACTTATTAAGTTATCCAGTATCCTCATAATATGGTCCGCATTTAGCTCATATTGAATAAATGATCTTAATTCTTGGTTCTTGATTTAAACAAGTAAAAAATATCTACTGTACAAATCCCTACAAAACTATTTTCCTTTTTTTATAAAAGCCCTTCTGACTTCATATGACATAACAAAAGCATGTGCTGTTAACGAATAATAAAGTAATTTATTTTCAATTATTTGTGATAATTATCATCATTACATTTTCGCATTTAAAATAAAACATTTTCACCTTTAAACATACTCCCAATACGTATAAATCCAGCAAGTGACCTACAACCATCAAATTATTAAAAAAAAAACGCCAGCAAGGATACACGCGATAAGCCCATAGCCCATTTAATATAATATTATTACTGTAAAACCTGCAAACTTCTTTTATTTTCCCAAAATTTAAAAATACAGTCGTCTCCACACCACCCGTGTCCCAGGTCGGTCCAGTAGAGCACCCTGCGTCCACGTAAATCTACATCAACGCGCTGTCCCCTTCGTTTTGTTCCCATTCACTTAAGGCACGTCTCGTACCCCGCGCCTTCGTCCCCTTCGACCCCCGAACGCCCCCCGCGGACCTCCGTCACCGCACCTTATTAGGGACCTGATGACATGCGAAGTATGTTTGCGGTAAATAGGTATTTCATGTAGTTTTGCTATAAAGCCTTCGTGGTCCAGTGGCTTAGAATGCGGCTCTTGGCCAGGTCGTGGGCTCGATTCCGATGCTGCGTCTGGTAAAATGGCGATTTTCTTTTTCTTTGGATAGGAACTTAGGATAATATAGGATGATCACCTGATTGTCTCAAAAAAATATCCATTTGCGTCGGATATAAAGTCTGTCCTGAACTCCTGAGACAGATATTTCACCGGTCGCGTAGGGTCATCTGCCCGGGGTTATGAGTACTCGCTGTACTGCGTACAAACTTGGGCATTATAAAATCACTCGTGTGGCGTGTCTCGACTCTCGTTCCTGGTTTAGTTAAAACCTGCTAGTTGCTACCGGTGTGAGAAGCATTATTATTACTACAGAGTTCTTATTTAAATTTCAGGAGGTCAGCAATCTTTGTTAAAAATGTCACCATATAGACACTAACTATACAGTATACAACGAGCGAATAATTGGTACTGCAATACACAATTGCCTATTTACTCGACTAGTGCCTGTCAGCGTCAGGTGCGTTGTTATTTTTAATTTACTTTCGCATAAAATTCAATTTTATAAACTCCATTGTGTTACGTCACGCGGCCGGAAGCGTGACAGCTCCATATCGTCACTGTCAATCTCCGGTTTGTGACTGACGGCTGTCAATTGGAACGCCAATGCGAGCAGATAATACGAGCGTCCTAAAATATTGAATTTGGAATTCACTAAATGCGCTGTCAGTTACACGTCATGCTTGTGTTGTGAATTTTGATGAAAAATATGAGCTAAATATACTGCTGGTATTATGATAATAAAATTAATACTTAGGTTTTCAATTAAATTATTATCATTTATCACCTTAATAATATTTTGTCAATGCAGGTTATGTTTTAATACTAATTAATAATTATTTGGTTCATAAACGTCTTTAAAAGTTTGGTAGATTTATTTAACAAGTGGTTTAAATTCCAGGATTTTACAATTATTATTATGTTAATGAATTCTTTAAACTTATGTTAAAGCAGCATCCACAAATCTCAAAATTTAATCGCTGTGGGTTCTTACACTATTACAGGCTAAAGCCTCACCACGTCCGCCCATGATGGACAAATACAGACGATTACGAGCGTTGAATATTATATTTGTTTTTAGTTGCTAATGATCGTGCGTACTGCGTAGCATCTCCATCGTGGGTATCGCAGACACAATAGATTTTCAATTTTTATGCGGCAGCCGGCTGCCGATTGGGGATTGATAGGTTAAGCGTCAAAGTATTCATCAGGATAGCCAAGATTGCGCAAGCAAACTAACGCGAAGAGGGGCTTAACCAAAAAAATATGCTGAATAAACATAAAACAGTAGATTTCACCGGTATCGCATTACATTGTTGGTAATACCCCGATGTAATTAACAATTCGGTCTGAAATACTTGCTCGTGTGATAATGCAACTGAAAAAACTTTACTACCACGCTACCACAATATAAATTACAGTAAAGTAACATCTTCAGAAAATCAGTTATCTGTGTAAAGAGTTAAAGACATAGAGAGTGGATGGGCTTTTACTACATTAAAGCTTACGTTTTCGTGCTTCTTACGCAAAAATTAGTATGAGGGTTTACTGTATATTCTATAAACTATGACGCTACATTGTCGAAGTGACTGACACTTTACGATTCGCTTATGCAAACAAGTACCTAGCAAGTTAGTTTTTTGTGGTCTAGTTTACTGGCTTTGGCTCTGCTGTTTTTATTCAAAACAAATTCGAAAATACATCTTATAACTTAATACAAAAAATCTTTAATAATCTCTCATGAAGAATAATTATAAGTATCTCCCATGAAGATTTTTTTTTTTTCGTGGCAAAAAATATTTATTTCCTGGACTCGAAGACCGAAATATCTCAAACCAAACACCACAATCGTTTTGATGGTATAAAATATTAATAAAGGTAAAGAGATTACAGACAAATAGAAACATCCAGAGTATGAATAAATTAATTATGTATTAGACTCGATTTTTCCTGGCAAAATGCTCAGTTCCCAGAAGCTACACCTTTAATTATAACAATTAATAAGTGTAATTGATTAATTATGATCCATGACACAATCGTAGCGAATCGTGTTAATAGATTCATTGTGCCGTATATGGCACACCGCAACTGCGTTGCACAGACGTCGCGGCTCACTGCGCGCACCTGTCAATCACACGTCAAACGGTTGCCGGAGTAAGGAAGAGTTCCACAGAACAATTTTATTCTTCGTAAACTTCATTCATATTTCATACTATGTACGAATTCATAGTCATGTATTTTTAATGTTTTTGCCATGTTGTTTATCTTAACTCCAAATGTCTAAATACAAGCCTTAAATAATACATATAAAAGCTCTCTTTGTCGAGCCTTTGGAAAAAATCTACTAGATTATAATATAGGTTCTAGAAATGCGATGATCGTTGCAAGAAAGTAATATAAAGGGTTGTCTGAACTTCAATGTCCAAAATGACTCAAAGATAAATAAAACAATAATATTATAATAAATTAATTATCATTAATGTCGTAACGCGTAGCGTTCTCAAACTTTGCGGATTGTATGCTCGTGTTGGTCGTGGACCGTGGTTTAGTTAGAGACATATCAACGTTAAGCAAGGGCCTGTCCTTACAATAACAAATGCATCAAACTGAACTAACTACTACATGCATCAAACTGTAAATCATTGTAAATAATGATTGTGCACACACTGAATAGAGATTTAGTCATTTCATTGATCATAACGGGACGATTGATTTTATGTTGATCGTCTATTAAGTCTTTCATAGGATCTAGCATTATCTTATGCTTAGTATTATTACTACTAACGTATTGAATAGGCTTAGATTTACAGTCTCCAAAGCCGTGGTGATGAATATACCGAGATATGAGCTTAAGTTTTCGATAGCTGCGTAATGGTTATTAAAAATATTTTTTATGAAAAGTTCTCCCAAAAAAATACCAATTTCACACAGAACCGTAAGTACTGACCATCCTCTACATTCAACCCTTACCGATTATTTCTTTCTATTTCTTCACATAAACACTTCTTGTACTAATATGTATTCTATGACATAAACCAGAAAGTCTACTGAAGTTGTCCTAGGATGTGTGCCCGGGGCTGCATGCGGCGCACGTACTACCATTAGCATATTAATAATCCACCCGCTAAGACAGTCGTCACTTGTTGACCCAACGGCTTTAAGGACTTTGGTTGTTATCATTCAAGTTAAGTGTTAGTTAAACTAGCATGGCACCAATGTTGCCATACTGTTTCAACTGTTTTAAGAAAGAAACCACTGTTTGTCGAGTCGAGTCTGAAAAGCTCCACACTGTGGAGCTTTTCAGACGTTTTACGTCCACTCGGTGTTTTCGAGTCAAGATGATTTCAAATTGACAAAAATATCTCACACTATGCTCATCAGTCATCAGTCATCACATAACACGACATAAGTGTACTCCTAAGTAGCTTTTATTATTTGATGTCAATTCCAAAACAATATGTGATACAGCCTACAGGGCATTCTTTAGCTCTGTTAGTACAGTTGGTAACTGTTCCTAGGGTCATAAGTTTAGATATAATAACTTAAAACATAAATAAACGCTAACATATACATTAATGTTAGCTTCTTTATATCGCCGCAACACGAATCGGTTACATATTATGTACCAACTTTAAACTCCCCCTATAATATTAATCACGTGCAAAAACATCTGCCTTAATGAGCTTTCCACCTGATTGTAAGTGTATTCTGAGAATCCAACGGATAATTTGCATCCGCCATAAATTGAAAGTTACTGGTTTTTTAACTGGCAGTTTACTACAATGCATGGCTCTATGTAATTAGATGTGAATTCCTATGACTTAGATAGTTGTAAGTTAGTCAGAAAGGGTTACTAAGTGCCTGCTCGATGCTTCATCACTACAGGATATAAAACAAATTATAAAGTCGCTTCTCGCTTCGTTGTTTTTTTTTTCCTGTCAAACAAAATCAGCTTGATAACTTATCAGCTATCACTTAATAACAGTATATTATACGTGATAGAGTTTTCGTTGTGACAGTGTGTTCAGTTGGTAGCTTTATGTCATAACTCATAATATCTCTAGTTCTCATATTTTAGTCACTATCTAGTATGTATTCATGTCTAGATTAAATTTAATGAATGTTGAGTACAGTAAAATCGATAGTTGGGTTTTCATAAATCTTTGTTTCTCCATAAAAACAACAGACGCATAAATCAATGAAATAATAATCGGCTAAGTGCGAGTCGGACTCGCGCACGAAGGGTTCCGTACCGTTATAGAGCAAAAATAGGCCAAAAATTGTGTTTTTTGTATCTCCCTCCTTAAATTTTTATTTTATTTAAATATTATTTAAATATTATTTTATTTTATTTAAATATTATTATTAATTATTAAAGAACACATATAACTAAGGGTTTTGTGAAAAAGTGAAGTACTTACCTGTTGCCATTAGTGATATAGAGCAAAAAAGGCCAAAAAAATCACGTTTATTGTATGGGAGCCCCCCTTAAATATTAATTTTATTTTGTTTTTAGTATTTGTTGTTATAGCGGCAACAGATATACACAATCTGTGAAAATTTCAAAGTCTAGCTATTACCGTTCTTGAGTTACAGCCTGGAGACAGACGGACAGACGGACAAACATCGAAGTCTCAGTAATAGGGTCCCATTTTTACCCTTTGGGTACGTAACCCTAAAAAGGCATCACTACGGATGACTACGGTGTTATTAGGGTGACCGCATACAAACTGCACGGTCGCGGCATCGCGGTGCACAACAAGTGGCGAGACGTCGATCGCGAGTGCAAGCGCGTCATCTGATACACCGATGACGCTGCTCCACTGCAATTTACTGGTTAGTTATTTTAACGCTTTACAGATAAGGCAGACCTAAGAATCTTCCTTTTAGCAACTTCGAAGTGATATAACTCTGATTATACACATAAAATAGTAACATTACAAATGGCAAATAATATAATTACTTATGGTAAGTAGGTACCTACATAGTTCTCTTTATAAAAGAAAAATTTGGTAACACTTTACACACATATAAGTTACGTTAGTTAAGTACATTCTAACTGTTGAAACTATTGCTGCATATCTTTTAATGGAAATCTGGGGGTGATTATGACAAAATATTTTGATCCACAGAATCAATTTGGTAAGATAATGATTAACTAGCTATATGACCGATCTTCGCTCGGTATTCAAAAAATTCAAAAAAACACATAAAATGACATTTTATGAAAATAATTTCTAGCTAGATCGATTTATCACCCCCGAAACCCCTATATACTAAATTTCATGAAAATCGTTGGAGCCGATTCCGAGATTCCAATTATATAATATATACATAATATATGTACAAGTATATAATAATATAAAATAATAATATTATAAAAATTATATTATTATTATTTTGTATCTATGGATATAAATTTGAATTGACGTGTCCCCAAAATGACCCGCAGTATTTTCAAGTGTGTCTAAGCAAAGATGAAACCTTTCCGTTCCTAAAAGCTGTATTATTCTTAAACTCCTAAAACCTAAGAAACGTAGCCTAATGGACACAGTGTCCCAAGCTGGTAGAGTCGGGAGCCGGTAGGCTGGAGATAGGCTATCTGCGGCCTATCTGCCGCGGGCTATCGGCAGACTTATGTGACGAACCCAGATTACATCGGGAAATTGTTTATGGCGCTAAAAGCACTTATAGTGCCAGTGATTTATGGGTAAATTCTTGTCAGGATATTTAGATTATGTAATAGAAAATAGAAATTATACCTTAGGGAAGATGGCAGAATTTAATAGGAAAAAATGTATTTTTAATTTTTATGGTCTCAAAATTCGCCATATTGGCGATAGTTTCTTAGCTGCTATCTTAAATCGTAATACAGCAATAGATAATAGGTAACTATACCTCTAAAATAATTAAATGTTTGTGATGGATGACAAACATAAAAAAATGAATTTCTAAAGAAATATTTGCTGTGTGATTTATGGATATTTTGTTGTGTTTATTTAACCCACGATTTCATGTTTCTTGTTAGATTTTCAATATATATTATGTGAAAAGTTACGGCCTACAAACACGGAATGAGAATGGACTAACTTGCCCTGTCTTTGTCTTATATGCTTAAAAATACATATTTGGCAGACAGACAAGAGACCGAGATATAGTGGACACTTGCAGGATTCACTGATATAAGTTTGAAAAATTATACACCTTATAGTAACCGTACATTAAATTTTAACAAATAATTGAAACCACAAGATGAATGTCCAAGTTTTATTTTAGCGCTGGGTGGGTCCAGGCCGTAATCCAATTAGTGGATTATAATTACTGTGGAGCCGTCCTGGGGCCGGACGAAGCCGGATGAGGCCTGCTGGGGCCAACCGGGGCCAATAATAGAGTATGATCGATTCTGCGCGCGCGCATGATCGTATCGATCTTATAAATGTTTCTCATTAATCCGCTGTCGCGCGAAAGATGCTTTTGTTCGTGTGTGGTAGAGGAGGGTTTTAATTTGTTACTGGACATTGTGATACTGGCCACAGGAGTTACGTCTTTACTTTTCCTGGTGTTGACCATTTGCATTCCTACTTTCTAGTGCTATAATAACAATCTACTTGTACTTGGAGTTCGCAACCTCTCGAGTCTCGGCTCATTTGAAGAAACGATATTTTTTTGCGAGGCCATCATTGAATTGTCATGAAGATACAAAGATGATCCATCGTCATTACGTTTCTCTAGAATATTATAAATCTGATGAAGTTCTTCAAACTTTAGCCTCCTTATATATAAGTAAATAAAAATATTTGCTCAGCGAATAACTATAACAACTGCTTGTCTGGCACATACGCTGTTTAAATATCAGTTATAGTGTCTAAACACACCAGGCCGAAGTTACGCGGCGTAAATTCAGCATGATTCCGCCTGCAATGTATTTTAAATTACCGATGACACACTATTCCGTCGCGTTCCGTCCGTATTTTGTATGCGTTTGACATTGCGGACGTCACGGGCGTATATATATATATCTTTGATAAGGGGGGGGTCCCTAACGTAAAAAAGCGGCCAAGTGCGAGTTGGACTCGCCCATGAAGGGTTTCGCAGCAGCAAATAGGTAACGTGTTCAGGAAATCAAAAGTATTTTTAGGGTTCTGTACCGAAAGGGTAAAAACGGAACCCTATTACTAAGACTTAGATGTCTGTCCGTCTGTCTGTCCCCAGGCTGTATCTCAAGAACCGCTATAGGCTATAGCTAGACATCTAAAATTTTCACAGATTGTGTATTTCTGTTGCCGCTATAACAACAAATATTATAAACATAACTAGCTGTCCCGGTGAACTTCGTGTCACTTTAAAACCTTCCCAGGACTCCAGTCCAGGGAAGGTTTTAAAGTGACCTGTGACACGAAGTTCACCGGGACAGCTAGTTATATATAAGAAGAAAAAAATATATATATAAGAGAGATACGAACTTATCGCGGTACCTACTCTGCCTATGGAGACGCTCCACATTAAATAATAAATTATTATTAGTGTGAATAGAAAAAAAACACATGTACGTCGCCGATTAAAATTGGTGCGGTACTTATGTATATTATTATATAACATAACTAGCTGTTGCCCGCGACAACATATTATAATAACAAAGATCGATAGTTTTACCCTTTTTGTGGTTCCTTATACAAAGGTTAAAACGGGACCCTATTTAAGCAAACGTCAATAAACTTTCATGTTTCTAACTCAAGAAATGACGGACTTTCATTGAAACTTTCTACCCCAATTTCACCCCCTTGGAGGTAGAATTACCAGAAACGCTTAAATACGTATCCATTCATTTTTAATCAGTAGCACAAAAATAAAGTTTCATGTTTCTAACTCAAAAAATGACGGACTTTTATTCAAACTTTCAACCCCGATTTCACCCCCTTGGGGGTAGAATTTCCAAAAACGCTTAAACACGTATCCAATCATTTTTAATCAGTAGCTCAAACATAAAATTTCATGTTTCTAACTCAAGAAATAACGGACTTTCATTCAAACTTTCAACCCCAATTTCACCCCCTTGGGGGTAGAATTTCCAAAAACGCTTAAATACGTATCCATTCATTTTTAATCAGTAACCCAAAAATAAAGTTTCATGTATCTAACTCAAGAAATGACGGACTTTCATTTAAACTTTCAACCCCAATTTCACCCCCTTGGGGGTAGAATTTCCAAAAGCGCTTAAATATGTATCCATTCATTTTTAATCAGTAACCCAAAAATAAAGTTCCATGTTTCTAACTCAAGAAATGACGGACTTTCATTCAAACTTTCAACCCCTATTTCACCCCCTTCGGGGTAAAATTTTCAAAATTCCTTCCTTAGTGGGTGTCTACTTAATAAAACAACCCTACTAACCAAATTTCGTGGCTGTAATTTTAACAGTTTTTGCTCAGCGATGATGAATCAGTCAGTCGGTCAGTCAGTCAGTCAGTCAGTCAGTCAGTCAGTCAGTCAGGACATGTAATTTTATAGGTATAGATATATAATATATTTTGAAATTTTACTTGTCCAATCGACAATGTATTATATAATATATTGTCGATTGGACAAGTAAGATGGATAGTAATGGGGGGGGGGGGGGGGTCCGGACCCCCAGGACCCCCCCCCCCCCTTATATACGCCCATGGCGGACGTAATCATGCGGAATTTACGCCGCGTAACTTCGGCCTAGTGTGTTTAGACACATAGAGTGTCGTACGAGGGTAAATAGCTCAGATATTTTCTTTTATTATTTTTTATATTTTTGCAGTTAATAAAATAAGTAAGTAATCAGTTTCCTATCCATACTTCCATACTTTAATTTTTAATATTATAAATGCGCAAATATGTATCTATGTCTGTTACCTCTTCACGCGGTTCACGCCCAAAACACTGAATCGATTTTGCTGAAATTTAATATGGAGATACTTTGAGTTCCGGGAAAGGGCATAGGATACTTTTTATCCCGGAAAATGAACGGTTCTCGCACGATAAACGAATTTTGGCGCAACAGAGTTGCGGGCGTCATCTAGTAGTCAATAACTTATCTATTGAGTATTGTCTACTTATAAGTTATAACTCATAAGTAATGCAGTAACTGTACTAGGCTGTAACCGGTAACCGGTGCGCAGGTATTGTAGTGTAACGTGGGCCGTTTACACGGAAGCGTCACACGACACACCTCATCAATCTGCGCGCCTGACTAGTGTAGAGACGCCGTAAATGTGGATATGGTACTTTGACAATTAACTTTAACTTCTAGAATCTAGTTACAATTAAGTAGTAATTATTACTTGTTAATTATTATCACTAGAAAAAACTAAATAGTTTCGAAGAAACCGTACATTTTCCTTCAAAAAGTAGGCTATGTCCTTCCCAAACAATAAGCATTTAAAAGGTGAAGCCAAACGAGCATAATTTGTGAGTTGTGACTTGTGAGTCGCAGAATTTCTGCCGTGTCAATATCTTTTTATACAAATCATGATTCACCAAATTACGCTCGTGTGAATCAAACAGGACTTTTGTATGAAAATTGAAACTGAATGCAGCAGAATTCTGCCGAACCGAAATTCTGCTACAGGCTACTCACAAGTCACAACTCACAAATTACGCTCGTTTGGTTTTGTTTGTACCCGACTGTGACAGGAGGGGATAAGTTTTGAGTATAAAGTATAAAGTACTTACAAATGAATAAGGGGACAGATTAGAGCCTTAAAATCTTTGATAATAGTTAACAAAAGTTTAGTCATTTTGATATATTTTTTTTGGTGCAAAAATAAAGTGCCGTATCCACCTCCGCGGGGCGTCGCATCGTCGCGTCGTAATGAATAGTGTGTGCAGATTGATGCGCGTGTGATTACCGTGCGACCGCCGCGCCACGCCGCCGCCGACCGCGGGCCTTGACACCGGCCACCAGGTCCATAGTTCATAGTTCGTACACCAGTCCATAGATTACTCCATGGACTAGTTCATCCACCAGAAAATTGACTAATTCAGACTTCTTGGGGGCATCAGTCTTCAACTTACTATGAGACCCGAAAGCCACTCATGCATCATTACTTTGCGATAGCCGCAGCCCGCAGAGCCGCCAGTAGCCAGTAGCACAGTCAACAGAATCAGATTGCTAAAATATATATTATTTACTACTACCTACTAGTTCAACGTGGCCGAGAAAGAATACGAGCAATTTTATCAGTTCTGGAGAAAAAACTTTTCTCTTCTTCGTCTTATTTGAAAGCAGCAATTTTGATCATGTTGTCACTTGTTAACCATGTTCCCAAGAATTTGATGCTGAGAATTACAATGTTTTAAAAATGCGATTCTCAGCATCAAGTGATTAAAAACATTGTTTTAATTTACGTACAGAATGACAGGTAAATAAATAAAATAATCAAGGTGTTACGCATCACCGACGTCATCGGTGTATGCCGGGTTGCTGCTTGCTGTGTGTACGTCACTGTCAAGTGGTCAACAGCCCGCGACTATCTAAATATTTTACTTTATTCAGATTCTGAATCGACTGTTTCAAATCATTTTACACCTGTCAGAACCATAACGTTAACAGCTTACAGATCTGATTTTTCCACACAAAAAATCAGGACATGGCAAGAGCAGTTAACCCTACTGTACTTTTTAGGGTACCTACATATAATTTAATATCTTTCTTATTAAACTATAACCTTTACAGGAAAATAAAAAGAAAAAATTAGGCGGCTAAAAAACAGTACTGCGCTTGTCTTATTTTTTTCATCTGTGTACAAGCTCCTTTATCGGCAGTTTTTCAGCGTGTTATATCTCTCGATCTTAATCATATCGAACACACGTTACTGATGTAAATAGCTGTGTACGTCTGTACGTCACTTTTGGCCCCCGTTTGCTCATTAATATTGATCAAGTATTAGTTATGCACGATGCAGTTTTTAATTAGCTGTTCTATTTCTGATATCAGGAACTAATTACAGGTTATACTTACTGTTGCTTGGCAGCTTGAAATCTTACATTAAGACTGGAGCTATTGCCTATTGGACTAAAGTTATTGATGCTAACTACAAAGCAAAGATAACACCTAATACTGGCAAGTGGCACACAACCTAAGCAATAAATAATTTCCTCATGAAGGAAATATTCCACATTTAAAGGTTCTTTTAAACGTGCCTGCTAAAAGTGCGTAACTTACAAACCATTCGAAGATTTACCTACGTCTTAATTTCTGTATTAATTGTTACTTATTGCTCGAGCATTTTCATCGACGCCTAGTCTAATAGTTCGATATAATCTGTCGATAATTCTTAATTGAATGCGTTTAATGAAGACACAGATAGTGTAGGGTGTGTGGTCGAGCAGGTGGTGCAAAGGTTACGGAATTAGCCCTGTAGTACTTTTTAGTACTAGGTAGTGCGCACTGCGCAGGTGGCAAAACCACTGGTGCAAAAACTTATTATCTGTACTATGTAGCTTGTAATTCCAATAAAAAAGTAAAGCTCATTTTTTTCCCTGTTGAATAGCGATTACGTGTCTCTATTAATGTTGACCTGGTAATCCCTGGTAACTGAGCGCGATAGGAAATTGATAAAATGTAATTTCTGCTTATGAGCCTACTTTTATGTTACATGTTAAATTCGATTTATTGGTATCAGTCGTCAATCATAAATATATTTTACATTCACCGCTTTTAAACTAAAATCGCTGTAGCCAGTAGCCAGAAGTAAAATAATCAAACTAATTCTTAGTAACCTTCACCTAGGCTAATCATAAAAAGGCATATAAATCGGAACACTTTAATAAGCCGTAATCTAGCGGGGTGCGGATAAAACCGCTAATATACGGCAACCCCGCAACCTGAATCTGCATACCGGCGTAAAGTGTAAGAAACCCCTTCTTCCTCCCTCCCCCCGCGGCGTAAAATGTAAGAAACCCCTTCCCAGCCGCGGCTGATGCAAACCAATAAATATATCTGTTGAGGGGGCTCGCGTAAACACGGTAACATTACACTGCGTGCCAAGAAAAATCTTAAATATTTTAAGAACTAACACAGTAATTATTATTTTTGAAGTTTAAAACAATTATAGGTATAGCATTCTTTACAGGTAAACAAGTAGTGATTCGCTATGTAAGCATTTTTATTAGTTAGTGGGATAAAGGTTTTACATAGTTTGTATCTGCAATAATGACTTATTAGTTATTACTAATGACTAATGACTAATGAGTTTCGGTGATCAAAACCGTGGCGATTTCGTAGAAAGGATGATGTATAATTGAGTTTAGCAGACGTAAAAATAAGTTTATTATCGGCCTAGATCACTTTATGCTTCAGTAGGAAAAGAAGTTGCGCTAGAACGATTTTCAATACAGTGTATTGTGATTTATGATTTAAGAAATAATAATCTAAATTGAATAATAAATTCAGATCGCATTAAAAACACTTCATAAAATATCACAAATCAAAATGTTTGTTTTTTCTATTCGGTACTTTGATTTAAGAAGTGCTTGCAAGTTGCAGAGTGCAGACTCTCATCTGGAGCATTATAAAATTAGTTTAGGCGTTAAAAAGTTTGGAAACTTCATTTTTTCATTAGCAATAATTACATCGTATTAGGCAGTAGGCTAAAAGACAATTTAAGATTTTTTAGCAAATTCCATAAAAAATCTCATTACTAGGTACGGCCCGTTTTTTCTTGTCGGCAGTGTATCGGTAAGACAGGCCTCACTCAATATCGGATATTGTTCCCCACAATGAGTATTTACGTCATCGTTTGTATACAATGTGCTCAGTTATTGCGGCTTCCAATTCTTAAGAATTACTTCTGCGCCCGATGTGTTAATGAAATTCCAGACTTCTGCCAATGGTGGCATATTGTAAGTAACTGGTAGTTGATTTTTCCATACAAATTGACTTTGTATTCGGTGATTACATCCAGACACAGAAGGGAGCCGGGAATGAAATACTAGTGCTTTTATTCACATTTGTGTTTGGCTTGTAAAGTGTTTCTTTACTACTAAGAAACGTTATCTGCAAGTAATGAAATATGAATTTGATAAGAATATATTACACTCGTTTAATTGCTATCATGTCACGGAACACAGAAACACAGCCAGACAGACATGAGACACGTCAAACTTATAACATTCCTCTATTTTCGTCGGGGTTGCAAGTATTTAGGCTCTATACCTCTATAGGTATAGCCTTGCTAGTCATCTTAATGATTAGGAAGTGTCTATGACACTTCCTAATCATTACAATGACTAGCAAACCGCAACATTGGTTATATTAACATAGTATAATAACAAAGATGGATAGTTTTCCCTTTTGTGGTTCCTTATACAAAGGGTAAAAACGGGACCCTATATTTTAAGGAAACGTAAAACGCAAACGTCCATTACCTTTCATGTTTCTAACTTAAGAAATGACGGACTTTCATTCAAACTTTCAACCCCAATTTCACCCGCGTGGGGGTAGAATTTCCAGATATGCTTAAATACGTATCCATTCATTTTTAATCAGTAGCCCAAAAATAAAGTTTCATGTTATTAACTCAAGAAATGTCGGTCTTTCATTCAAACTTTCAACCCCTATTCCACCCCTTTAGGGATAGGTTTTCCAGAAATGCTTAAATAAGTATCTTTTTGTTTTTAACAGTAGCCCAAAAACAAAGTATCATGTTTCTAACTTAAGAAATGACGGACTTTCATACAAACTTTCGACCCCTCTTTCACCCCCTCCGGGGTGAAATTTCCAAAATTCCTTCCTAAGTGAGTGTCTACTTAATAAAACAACCCTATTCACCAAATTTCGTGGCTGTAACTTTAACAGTTTTTGCTCAGCGATGATGAATCAATCAGTCAGGATATGTTATTTTATAAGTATAGATAAAAACGATTATTGTGAGTTAATCTTTTAAGATAGACATGTACTATCACGGACATTTTTTAGATAATTTAAAGAGGAATAATTCTTATATTCTTATATTATTTTTGGGTATCTTGGACCGTTTTTGTAGTGCACGCAATGGAAGCTCTCAAAGATGAATAATTTTCCCCGCTTTCTTCCACACTTTCCTCTGTTTCTTCGCTCCTAAAAGTCACAGCGTGATGTTATATAGCCTATAACCTTCCTCAATAAATGGGCTATCTAACACTGAAATAATTTTTCAAATCGGACCAGCAGTTCCAGAGATTAACGCGTTCAAACAAACAAACAAACTCTTCCCAATTATAATATTAAGTATAGAAATAATCGGCCAAGTGCGAGTCGGACTCGCGCACGAAGGGTTCCGTACCATTAAAGAGCAAAAATAGGCCAAAAATTGCGTTTTTTGTATGGGAGCCCCCCTTAAATTATAATTTTATTTAAATATTATTTTTAATTATTAAAGTACACATATTATAATTAAGGCTTTTGTGAAAATTTCAAGTGCCTACTTGTTGTCATCGTTGATACCGAGCAAAAAATGTTTGAAAAATTACGTTTGTTGTATGGGAGCCCCCCTTAAATATTTAATTTATTTTTGGTTTTTAGTATTTGTTGTTATAGCGGCAACAGAAATACATAATATGTGAAAATTTCAACTCTCTAGCTATTACCGTTCTTGAGTTACAGCCTGGAGACAGACGGACAGACAGACTGACAGACATCGAAGTCTCAGTAATGGGGTCCCGTTTTTACCCTTTGGGTACGGAACCCTAAAAATATGTACCAGTGTACCTACTAGATGTTGCCCTCAGCTGCGCGTTTATCGCGTGGAAACCGTACATTGTTTCTATCCTATCCTATCTTATGTCCATTGCCAAGACTCAAAGTATCTCCATCCATACCAAATTTCGAAATAGGTTCAGTGCTTTAACGGTGAACAGGTAACAGACAGACACACTTTCGCATTTATAATATTAGTATGGATAGTCAATAAATGCAAGCCTTCAGATATGATATCTCCCGTAAGAGACGACACTAGATGAACATTATTCCCGCGAGTTTATGTGTGTGAATCACACCTTACATTAGGACGGACAGACGGACAGACGTGTGGGACGGTGCTAAACCGTGCACATCATTGCTCTGTAGTCAGGTGGGGACTGGGGCATGAGATGTAGCGGGTTTGTGTTTTTTGACCGTAGATAAAACATTGCTTTTCAAAAAAAATGTTTCTGTAGTTACTAGTTACCAAAATCTGTTTAAAAGAACCTAGTAAACTAATAGAGAAGGTGGTAATGTGGCCCCCCACTTTGTTTATCAAGCATTATTCAAAAAATATAGGAGTCAGAAACCTAAAAAATACATTACGGGACTTCTTATTCATTTGTTTAAACATTTTTTTATTAGGGAATAAATAAAACTCGTGCAGGATAATCGAAAGTTTTAATTATTCTTAATCATAATGATTTCTTAAGTTTTCGCGAGTATCACTCATGATATTATAAGTTTAAACACTTACGGATTTTGTCGCGGAGCACTTTTATTAATCCCGACGTTTCGGCTACTTTACAGCGGCCGTGGTCACGGGCGGACTGAGGTGACAGGTGTCCAATTTCTTGAAGTTATCCAACTACCCGACGACTCATCAATATTTGTTTGCGTTCCGATCTACGCAGAACGAACTCACAGTGTCTTGAAGCCGAGGTATCATAGATTTGTGCTTTAGTTTGTTTATCACTGGATCCCAACTAGATGGCAGCACCCAACCATCTTCGCGGTTGAAATTAGGGTGTTTTTTAATTTCTATGGCCTCGCGTATCATTCTTGGGCGGTATCGTGCTTCTTTTGCCAGTACTTGTGGCTTATCAAATCTTATGTAATGGCGAGGTTGATCCAGTGTGTGTTCACAAATTGCGGACTTGTTGTTCCTACGGTGTTTGACATCTGCAATGTGTTCCTTGATACGGGTTTTGATGGCCCTTTTGGTTTGCCCTATATAAGAGAGGCCACAATCACAGTCGAGTTTGTAGATTCCTGCATCTTGAAGGGGTAAGTTGCATTTCACTGATGGTAAACATTGGCTGATCTTTTTGGGCGGCTTAAAGTATGTTTTTATTGAAGCTTTCCTTAGAATGTAGCTCACTTTATCAGTGACTCCCTTTATAAATGGTAACACTGCAGGTAATCTTTCCACTGTTGCCGGCTTCACTCGGTTGCTGCTCTGTTTGCGTGGTACCCGAAGCTTATTGTCGCGTAAAACTTGTGCAACATGATGAAGTTCGGTGTCCACATGCTGTTCATCGCAGATTCCTCGTGCTCTTTGAAATAACGATTTTCCAACAGTACTTAACTGTGCTGGGTGATGATGGGAATCACCATTTAAATATCTGTTTGTGTGTGTAGGTTTGCGATACACCGTATGACCTAATGTCCATGCCATAGAAATTAAAAAACACCCTAATTTCAACCGCGAAGATGGTTGGGTGCTGCCATCTAGTTGGGATCCAGTGATAAACAAACTAAAGCACAAATCTATGATACCTCGGCTTCAAGACACTGTGAGTTCGTTCTGCGTAGATCGGAACGCAAACAAATATTGATGAGTCGTCGGGTAGTTGGATAACTTCAAGAAATTGGACACCTGTCACCTCAGTCCGCCCGTGACCACGGCCGCTGTAAAGTAGCCGAAACGTCGGGATTAATAAAAGTGCTCCGCGACAAAATCCGTAAGTGTTTAAACTTATAATATTCTTAATCAATCACTTTTGGTATTTTGAGATCAAGACGTGATGGTAATGTGACCCCCCGGGGATGTCACATTAAATGTATTGCACAAATGAAACTTAACGGCAATAATCACAAATGTAATAGTCACCTTTGGAGCCTCCACAGGCTACTTAGCCCATTAGTCAAAAGCCAAATAGGTATTTCTGTTTCTTAGCAACAGAAATACCTATTTGGCTTTTGACTAAACAACACAATAAAATCACACACAATTTTTAAAAGTTTCGCCGCGCCGGTCGCAAGCTTAAACTCGATCGAATGACAATCGAACTTGACAGCCTCTGTTGGATTTGTACGGTGCTATATTAGTAGCATGCCACGAGCATCCCGTTCCACCAAAATTATACTGGATAGCGTTGTTAAAACATTAAAATATTGAAGGGGGCCAATATATATGTAGGGGCCACATTACCACCTTTTCCCAATATTATTATGGTTTAACAAGACTTTCGCCCGAATCACAGTTGTTATACATAACATTACATACCACTGCTTTGAAACCATTATGGCAAAGAAAAATTAACTTATTTTTGTAGCATTTTTAATTGAAATTTTACAATTGCATAGTAATTCTTTAGTTTAAACTTTAATACGCTAGTCGCTAGAGATTACGATCTGTAAGGTCGAAACTTTTTTAGACCCAAGAACACAATACTTCTGAGTAGTTCTGAGTGGCAGCAATTTCTATTTTACTTATGTGGGAATATGGCATTGGCAAGGCTATGTGACAAGTGCGGAAATGTTTGATTGGACCGAAGCTTGCCGACTTAGCATTCACTTTTCAGCTGTCTGCTAAGTCAAATAAGCTTAAAAAACTTCGGTAGCACAATTCAGATTTGTGGCGCTACTTGTTCCGCCACTCTTTCATAACTTATACCACACGGCGAAGATGGCAGATTTACATAAAAAGTCGTTAATCGTAAGTCGGTATCGGCGTGCATTACTCCCGCCCTGCGGCTATCTGCATTACCGCGATAAACAACGCCTTATTGTCCGATATACTTGTAGAGGCTTGTAGAGACTTGGCACTATAGGTCATTGGCCTGTAGGTGAAAATGTTATGTCTATGCGGTAGAGTGAAGAGTCTATATTCTATAACATCAAAATTCGCGAATAACCTAGAATTTTTATTTTATTTTTACTGCTTTTAAGCTTTTATAATAGTTACTTATATTATTTCAATGATCTTCGACATACTACCTAGGAGAGCTGTTGTGCTTTGACACTTGAAACTTAACTTAATCGCGCTATACGGAGATTTCGCAGAAACCTGGCCAAGTGACTGATATTCTTCGTACTGTTACAAAAAAGGTTTTTACTAACACCCTTTATTTAACTTCACAACGATTTAGAAATTAGAATACAAACGAGGAGATTTCACTTCACAAAAGATATGGTAATAAATGAGGAGAGGTTCCTCCAGTGACTAGTGAGACGGCGAATTGAAGACTGGAGGTCTAACCGCTGGGGACCTAATATACTAGTACACTGTACAATAGTGCTGGCAAGACTTAAGTGCTAAACACCTAACAAGTTAAGGGTGTAACAGTACGAAATCCAAAGCATCCAACTTGATGCGGCAATCATACGGGTATAAAGCGAGATATTTTTACCCGAGAACCGAGAACAACTCGATATTTGGGCGGCGCGGCGACCTTGAGGCGGTGTGAATGAACGGTACGGCCCATTCATGACCGTACATCGTTACTAGTTACTACACACTATATAGTGCTATACTATACTGTCTACTAATAAAATGTGTCAGTACGTTAAACCACCAAATCGATTTTGATGAGGTGTTTCAATAAATTGAGTCCCGGGAAAGGACAAAGGCATTTTCAATTACTGTGTTTGTTGATGATTCCTAGAAGAAGTATTTACTAATTAGTAATTACTAACTAATTACAATAATACGCGACGCGTTTTTAAGCTGACCTAGAAGACGCACACTGGCAATTAATAAATCGAATGCTGTTTTACACTTCACTAACATTTACAAACAAAAGTTACCAACCTATATAAAAACTATAATGTTATAAGGATAGCTATTTTTAGACATTGTGTTTTCTCATTAAAAATAAAACAGCCAGATCCAGTTTATAGAATCAATTCTAGCATTCTGACGGTTTGAATTCCATCATTAAATACATCAATATCATCTTATATTATAATGGAAATTATTAAATTATCGTCGTAAATAATGAAATATGGCGATATAAAATATTAATATACATCGAACACAATACAAATACACCGATTATACCCCGCGGCTCTGTGCTCGCGGGTCGCCGGTTCAATCCGACTTTCTAATAACAATAAAACTATCATTCCATCATTGTATACCGATGATTCCGACTAATAGAGAAATTCTGATCCATAAAGACATAAAAGCTAGAGAATCGTGATTGGTAAAAATTAATTTTTGTTTATTTTTCATCTGAATGTCTGATCGTTTTAACACTTTACAGTTTAAAGTGAATTTTATATTGTAGTTAAAACTTGAAACTGTTAAAAAGTCGTCGTAACATTTATCGAATCAATTTTATGCACGTGGACATTATAGTTCATTATTATGATCCAAAATCTAAAAGATCACAAAAAAATCACATCGCAAAAAAGTAAACAGACCTAATACTTAATTAATAGATTAATTGTATAAAGCTGAAAAAATTAAAGCTAGTCAACATTTTCCAAGCTTTAACTTTTTTTTCTGAAGTTTTAGAACTCTTATGAGTATGACCAAACATTCGACGTCTTGTAACTTTAAACCAAAATATGCATCGAGTCATACGGCGGTTGAGTGGCTGTGCACACCGGCTATTAGAATACCACCTTAGTAAATATTTTCGTATTTAATCTTTTTGGTCTATCTTTATTTATTATTGACCGATTTATTTGCGTCTTTACTATTTAAGAGTGGCATTAGTTAGGTATCTTTTTGTTTGAATGTTTTTTCAATTGATTTCGTTAATTTACTTATATTACAATTTTTATACAAAAACTCAATTTGGGGCTACAAGTTCCCTCCTAAAGGGGCTGGTTATTCCTCGAAAAAACTTACCTTACTTGACTGACACGCCAGAAAAAAATGCATTGGCAGAAGAACAAGCAAGAAAAAAAGCAAAGAAGAACAAATGCATTACAATCAAGGGAAAAGAAAACAACAATAATTAAGGAAAAGGCAAAGGCAACGAAAAAGCTCAAGAAAAAGCTAAACGAAGAGTATTACAAGAAAGCGAGAGTTTTGTTGTGATAAATATTCTTTTTTTTTGTATTTTATAGCACTGAATTAACATACAATACATAAAACTTTGAAAATTACTATTTTATTTAAAAGAAAACTATATTATTCTCATATTTTATACAAGCGGAACAATTTGCCCCACACATGGAACAACTCGTCCCAACGAGGGGTTGAATGTTCCCTTCCGAAATTTTGCAAAAATATGCCTGTAGAAAAAAAACTATTTAGCCCGGTCTAATTAGACGCAAAAAATCGTAACCTCGTAATAATTCGCATAGAGCTGAAAATTGATAGAGACGTTAAATACACCATTACAAATAAAACCTCAAAAGTCCCCGGCGATCCTCCTTGTGCAAAAAATTTTATTCAAGGTCAAAGGTATGAAAATGAGGTTTTTCCTGTTTTTTTCCAAACTGTACATTTTATCACAAAAATAGGTAGGGCAAGAGTGTAGATCATAGAATTCTCTACAAAAAATATTCAGACACTTTTTTCATACGACTTAATATTCCTTATAAATGGCGGGCCTAAAGTTTGGGAAAATCATATCTAATACTTATATTATAACTACTACGAGTACTACTACTACTACTACGATGGCTCAGCGACCCAAAGTGGATCTTGGGCTCCGACACGAGTTTGCGCCACTTGTCACGGTCTTGCGCAGTTTCTTGCCACTCTGTGACCTCAAGATCGCGCAGGTCCGACTCCACGACATCTAACCACCGATACCGTGGACAGCCGAGAGGTCGTCGCCCGATCGGACGTCCAAGGAACGCCTTTTTAGTGGCACGATCCTCTCTCATTCTTGCAACATGACCGAGCCATCGGAGTCGCTGGGCTTTTGTTACGCCAATAATATTGGGCTCAGCTATGAGGTCTTCAACTTCGGCGTTGGTTCGGATTCTAGTTCCTCCGTCTTCTGTCTTCACCGGGCCCAAGATCTTGCGGAGGTTTTTTCTTTCGGCTACCAGTAGTTTATTCTCTTCATCGAGTATGAGCGTCCAGGTCTCGCATCCGTACATTAGTATTGGCCTTATTACAGACTTGTAAATGGCGATCTTACTTTTTCTACTTAGGAGATTGGACGCTAACACTCCATGAAGTGCCGCGCTGCATCGTAAGGTGTTTTGGATGCGGATGTTTATTTCCTCCTGTCTCGTGTTGGTGTCGGTAATGGTGCAGCCTAAGTATTTAAATTTGTCCGTCCCTTTATAAGAAGTCCCTCTCACATTCAGGTCTTCTCGTTTTGTGCGCGTGTTTTTATAGCGTTTAATGTGGAGGTATTCTGTTTTCTCGCGGTTTATACTTAGGCCTACCTTAAGGGCTTCGTTTTCTAAGACTTCGGCCGCGCTGGCCACTTCCTCTGGAGTTTCACCCAGTAATGCCAGGTCGTCGGCATATCCTATCAACCTATGCTTCCCATTCAGTTGTAGCCCTACGTCTAGTGCAATCACTTCTTTGAGGACATATTCCAGAACTAAATTGAAAAGCACAGGTGACAGTGCATTTCCTTGCTTAAGTCCTGTGACCACCGCGAACTCGTCCGTAAGCTCTTTAGCAACCCTCGCTCTCATTTTGCTTTCCTTAGTGGCGACCATTATCATGTCAACTAGTTTTTTAGGGATGTTGAAGTTCCTTAAGATCGTGTATAACGAATTACGGTCAATGCTGTCATAGGCTTTTTTAAAATCGACAAATAACGCGTGTATGCTTTGGGCATATTCCCATCGTTTTTCCATAAGTTGTTTCAGAAGGAAGATCTGATCGATTGTGCTGCGGTTTTGCCGAAATCCACACTGACAATCGCTGATGATTCGTTCCGCATGAGGTTCTAGCCTTTTAAGCAACACATATTATGATAAGACCTTGTACGCCGTTGGCAAAAGAGCTATTCTTCTTCTTACATCCCTTTTTATGGATCGGACATAATATAACGCCTATGTTCCACTCTTCTGGTTGTTTTCCATCTTGCCAGATCTTACTTATAATGTGAAGTAATTTTATTTGTCGAGGTTTCTTCGATAAATAAGATTATTATTCTTATATTATTCTTATATTATAAAGCTAAAGAATTTGTGGAACTACTGCTTTGAATTGAAAAATTCGTTTTTTGTTGGATAGTCTTGTTTATCGAGGAAGACTTGAGCTATATAACATCACGTTGGCACCAATAAGAGCAAAGAAACAGAGGAAAATGGGGAAAAATGGGGAAAATTATTTGAAAGAGCTTATCTCACAAACGGCTAAAGCATTTTTTATGTTATTTGGCACAGATATAAAGTAGACCACGAAGAAGGACATAGGCTATTTTATTTCTCGGGAAAATGTACGGTTTCCATGAAATACATAATTAACAGGGCGGAGCGGAACTTCTTGTACTACAGCATACGAGGGCTGTTCACAGCTAAACATACTTCAGTGTAACTTATTACCGTTACCAAATCTAAACTTTTCGAGTCGCGAAGAGCAACAGTACCTTCGCTTGCGAGTCACTCAGAAGTATGTCAGGTCGAAAACATTTCAATTTTTTCAAACAACCCTAGTATGTAGTACTAGCTGTTAAGCGTGGCTCCGCCCGGCCGCGTTAATTATAAATTTCACGCAAACCGTAAATTTTCCTGAAAAACAAAATAGCCTATGTCCCTCTATGTGGCCTATTCTATATTTGTGCCAAATAACATAAAAATTGCTTCAGCCGTTTGTGAGATAAGTTCCTTCAAATAATTTTCCCCGTTTTTCCCCATTTTCCTCTATTTCTTTGCTCCTATTGGTGGCAACGTGATGTTATATAGCTCAAGTCTGCCTCGATAAATAAGACTATCCAACGAAAAACGAATTCTTCAATTCTAAGCAGTAGCTCCACAAATTCTTTAGCTTTATAATATAAGTATTAGATATGATTTTCCCAAACTTTAGGCCCGCCATTTATAAGGAATATTAAGTCGTATGAAAAAAGTGTCTGAATATTTTTTGTAGAGAATTCTATGATCTACACTCTTGCCCTACCTATTTTTGTGATAAAATGTACAGTTTGGAAAAAAAACAGGAAAAACCTCATTTTCATACCTTTGACCTTGAATAAAATTTTTGCATAAGGAGGATCGCCAGGGACTTTTGAGGTTTTATTTATAATGATGTATTTAACGTCTCTACCAATTTTCAGCTCTATGCGAATTATTCCGAGGTCGAATGTTTAATTTTCCTGGGGTATATTGAGATATTGGTAGAAATGACTTTACTATTACAGAGACAGATTAAGGTTCTTTAATAGATGCAAATATTAAAAATTAATCATATCATTTTCATCATACAATTCCATGTTATTTGAAAATCGGAACTTTCAGCCCCGGTCTCCCCTGCTCGTCTCTGCGTGTGGCAAAGCTGGCAGTTAAGACTATTAAAAATCTAATACAGTTACCACATTTAAATACGTGTTAAGAGCTACAGGGTTGTGATTACACCCACATCCGGGTTACACCCGGGAAGCGGTGACGCGGCCGCTGTCACCGGGCTGTCACAACTTGTGTTGTTGTGATCATATCGTTGTGTTGTTGTTGTTGGCTTTATTGGCAGGTTAATGTTGTTATTGAAAAATGCATTTAACCACGTGCTTACTGCTTGCATGCAAGTTTTTTTATTAAACCAATCGTTAACCCATCAGTCGTGGCAAAACGAGACACTATAGCTTTTTCATTGTTATCGCGGCCGGATGTGGCCGCTTGGGGCTTCATGAATCTAAGGTCTGTGACATATTATGTAAAAAAAGGTCAAAACAGTAGTAATATACCTACATACCAAAGACTCAGTAGTACCTAAGTTACGTTTTGTGTGTATGTTCTATTCTTGACTGGAAATAGACGTTACTAATTAGTAATTACTATCTTCTTAAAGTTAGTCTAACAACACACTGTAGAGGTTTTCGGAAGTAGTGTAAAATGATTGTTTGTTTATTACGATTTACGTCTTAGCAATCGTAAAACAGACATGAAACAAATGATAACTATTTCAATATCCAATTCTTCAAATCTAATAAGCTGTAGATTCGCATGCGCGCGCGCAGCTCGGCGCAACACCATGTAATTTGCCACCATAAACCTGATGACAGATGCATCATGCGCCCGCGAAAATTACCCATTTTATGGCGGCAAATTACACACTGGCAACACCGACGTAAGCATCTTTCAATTGCAACTCTATGTCCTGTGAACAAGGCTCATAATACAAAAGCGTAGTGGGATATAAAATTCCCAAATTAATCACGTTTGCAGGACAGCTGAGTGATAGGTGATTGATATCCGCCGTCAGATTTTGCACGGCTTGTTACTCATTTTTGTATCATTTAAGTTATTTATTTTCGCAAATTGGCAACCCGCAACGAGTTCCTAATTTGAAGTTGTAAGGTACAATTGTTTTATGGAAAAAAAAATTAATTTATTACTGTTATAGCTTACACTTTAAAAATGAGTTTAGGTAAACTACCTACACTTTAAAAATGAGTTTAAACATAGGATAATTCATCAAGCCCCAAGCGGCCACATCCGGCCGCGATAACAATACAAAAGCTATTGTGTCTCGTTTTGCCACGACTGATGGGTTTGGCCTATGGGGTATAGCAAATTAAATTGTAAGGTACTTTAGTAAAATCTATCATAGTGATGTGTCACGTGAGTCACTTTTTTGAACCTCGCTAACGAAAGCATTTTCGTCTCTTCCTATTTTTCACTAGTGTTGGTAGGCACTAGGTAGGTAAGTACAGATTTTGGTGCTCAAGGCTCCTTGCTGATGATGATGAGGATAATGGACGGATGTGCCAAGATAGGAGCTAGCTTTGATGTACCGGCGGCCCAGCTGACCAATAAAAACGCTATAAAAAGGAGAATTCCAATTTATTCCGATATTTACGAGTGAGGACCGCGGACATAAACTCATCAGTTTATGGAGCTGATGCCAGGGTGGGTGCAACGACCACCGGTGATTTAGGTGATAAGATAATTAGGTGCACTCCGAGTGGGTGAGTGTGGGTGAGCTGTGTGTGTGTGTGAGTTGAGTACAGTTTGACATTGTGAAGCATTTTCAATTTTGTTGTTTTTGCAGCAGAAATTGAGAAGGAATTTTTGATGTTTTTATCCTGGCCCTGGGATGTTGTGCGCTGAATGTGATTTTTTTGGCAATAGGGAAGACCTTTTCTGTTCAGCAGTGGTGTAGTGCTTGGTGTACCTATAAGTTATTAGGAATTCTTTCGGCTACTTACACTTTACATTTCGAACATTATCGTCCAAGTCCATTAAGTAGACAAAGGGTTTTGTCAAAAAAAGTAAGTACTACAAATATCTATTAGTAGTTTATATTTTATAAAATATATTGTACTAGCGACCCGCCCCGACGTCGCACGGGTATAAAATATATAGCCACTGAAAAAATTATAAAAATGGCGCAAAGGCTTTCAGTCGCGCTCAGGCGCTCATGCAATTTTATAGTTTTTTGATCATCGTTATATTTTATACATACATAATTCAATCGAGTCAAAAAAACGAGAATCCCTAGATATATTCTTTGTCTTTCGGTCAGTACAAAAATTACCTGAAAATTCTAAGTGATTTGAACACAGTATGGCAATTTCGTTAAAAGAAGAGGTAACTTTGGGATTTTTTCTATCGAGTGAAGTTCATGAAATTGTGTAATGTAATATAAATTCCAATGTGTTAGATCCTTAACTAACACATATATTTTTTCAGAATTTAAATTTTTATATTTTTATGTCTCCTTGTCACTTTTAAATCTTGAAAATCGTCCGCTTCTGGAAGTACAGGGCCCTAAGCGATCACAGAACCGGTATTTGGGATCCCGACCTTGTGTGATAACGCTGTGAACAGACTGTTTTGAGCACCGGGAACCGGGATTTCCGGGGCATACTAAGTACTAACACAAAATAATTTATTTATGTATGAAAGTTAATTATTTAATAGATTACCCCAATTAATTAACTATTACTTACTAAACACTATCGCAACTTAAAATTAATAATAACATTACAATAAATATACAAACAGTTAAAATATACTTACACAAATTATAGTAATCAGTAATCACAGACATAGATCAATAGTACTTAATTAAGGGAACAAATATAATGACCACCAAAAAATGCACTGATACCCTAAACTTGTTTACCAAAAAAAGATACTTAACACCAAAAAAATAAAGTCTAAAATTGCAATACCTACTACCAGCTATTTTAGTCATGACAACACTTCAAATTGTAATCGAAAACCAAATATAGTAAATGATCACCAAATATTGTAAATGACCACCAAATATAGTAAATGATCACCAAATAAAGTAAATGATCACCAAATATAGTAAATGACCAGTGGCGTAGCTAGGTAACCAAGGGCCCTGGGGCAAATTGAAAAATGGGCCCCACTGCTATGTAAACTGATTGTTTTATTTAAAAGAAATATTAAATATACAAAATATACTTTAAAAATTGAAATATTACTGTGCCTAGTAAGTACATTAAATTGAAAATCTCAATTTTAAATATTTTTCTCGGTTTGGAAATCGATGATCAGCAGCTAATTCATCAAAATGTTTTTTTTTTAACTTTTCTTTGCATTTTTTCTTGAAAATGGGTATCAATACCATAATTTCTTATTGTTTCACTGGCTTTGCATTTGAATAATTCGAAATCATATTTTCTATTTTGCAACTTTGCTTTGATCTCTGCTAGAACTTTACTTGCCTCGCCCAAATTGATGTCTAGTTTTTGTAAAGTTTTGGATGCATTTCAATACACTGTGCATGAATTCGCAAAGAAACACGAGTTTACTCTTTGCTTCACTACACTCATCTTTATTAGGACACTTTAGAACTATTTCTGATAATGATTTGATAATATTATCAAAATAACGAAGTTTTATTGCAGATATCGTTTTGACCCTATGTCAATAATCAATAACTGCAATAAAACTTAGTTTAAAATTCCAAAAGTTCAGTTCGATCGAGGTTTCTGGTAAGGATTTGAGGGCCCCCTGAGCTTGAGGGCCCCGGGACACTGCCCCGCCTAGCCCCTTAGTAGCTACGCCGCTGTAAATGACCACCAAATATAGTAAATGATCACCAAATCCTTGTGAGCAAATCAATGCGATATTTCTGTCCAAATAAATCACTACGATTGACAAAAAATGTAAGCATAATATTATTAACAAAATAATCGGCCAAGAGGGTTCCGTACCGTTATAGAGAAAAATTTGACCTAAAATTGTGTTTTTGTATGGGAGCCCCCTTTATTTTTTTTTATATTATTATTAATTATTGAAGTAAACATATAATCAAAGCCTTTGCGAAAATATCAACGTGCCTACCGGTTGCCATTATTGATATCGAGCAAAAAAGGCCAAAAAAGTCACGTTTGTTGTATGGAAGCCCCCCCTTAAATAATAATTTCACTTAGTTTTTAGTACTTGTTGTTATAGCGACAACAGATATACACAATCTGTGAAATTTTCAGGAGTCTAGCTGGAGTGGTTCTTGAGCCTAGAGAAAGACAGACGGACGGACAGACGGACATATTTAGGGTTCCGTACCCAAAGGGTACAAACGGGACTCTTTTACTAAGACTTCGGTGTCTGTCGGTCCGTCTATCTGTCTTCTTCTCTTTAATAGGATTGCTAAATAAAAATAGATTTGGTTATAATTTTACATTAAAATGCTAACGTATATGCCGCAGTCATCTGGCTTAATCTACGATTCGATCGAATGACTAGCGCATTTATTGAATGACACCATTCAATTGAATGACTAAAGGACAACTCGTCAAGACGTTGACTGTAACGTTTAACGTCTTGACTAAAAGTCATATAGCGAAGTCGTTAAATAGGATGCTATATTTTTTTTCAAGTAGCCGTTGACGGGGTAGTTATAGGTAAATTCACGCTTTCATATTATTTTATTAGTTATTACGAATAAAGCACTTTAATGTAAATGTAATCGATAAAATATCAACACAGTGCTATCAGCTGTGCGAGCTGTTTGACGCCATATTTGTTTTAGTAACTAGTAGCGCCGCAGTAGGAAGAAAATCAAGTACGTTCAATTACCTGACTCATTTCATGTCCGCTATCTTCAAAACGCTATGCTACAAATCGCTAACTAGTTGAACGTTAAGGAACGATCGCTCAATTGATGTTCGGCCGAGTCATTCAATTAAATGGGGTCATTCAATGAATGCGCTAGTCATTCAATCGAATCGCAGATTGGACCAGATGACTGCGACATATATAATGTTGGTGATCATATTTTACTAATTTTGGTGATCGTTTACTACTTTTGGTTTAACAATGATTTATTTGGAGTCATTTTGCATTTAAAATAGGATAGCGAGATAATAAATCTTTGGTGATCATTTTACATTAAAATGCTAGTATAATGTTGGTGATCATTTACTAATTTTGGTGATCATTTTACATTAAAATTCTACTTAGTATTATGTTAGTGATCATTTACTAATTTTGGTGATCATTTACTTATTTTGGTGATCATTTACTATTTTTGGAAGATGTTAAATCTTTGGTTATCATATTTTTACATTAAAATGGTGGTCTGTATTTTGGTGATCGTTTACTATTTTTGTCTGTGAAATGTTACTATTTCTGGTGATCAGTTAATTATAAGCCCTTAATTAATAATAATTAGTAATGGAAAACACCTTTTTATACTTATTTTCGCAAAATCTCATACACACTCTTAGCTCTCTTCACATCCATACAATAATCAGTTATCACTTATCAGCAAACACATCACACTCAGGAAAATAATATGTAAGTAGGTAGGTACGATATTTTTTAATTTTCTTAAGTCAATTAATTAAAATCTTATACTAATAGGCCAACAGAGGTTGTTTTTCTCCATTTTATCCTCCATATTAATGATCATGGATACAAGAGGGACTTTATCTTCAACGAAAATATCCGAAATGTGGCGCAAGATTTCTTAAAAATGTGCCAATACAAAGTTTTGTGTCCTGTCTCCGTCGACCGTCTCTAGTCTCTACCACTAATATGTATTCTGTGTCTCTACTATGGTTGCTAGGTAGGTATCTAAAAAAAATCAAAAAGATACCTACTCATTGTTTTTACTTTTTAGAAAAAAGGTTAAGGCGCCTTGATAATTTGGCTGTAGCGATATCGATTTTTCTCAGCAATGACTAAAGCTAAGAAATTAAAGTTCATTGTAAGTTAATTGTATTCATTGAAGTATTCATCATGTCTTTGTCTTTGAATTACCCATAGCATAACACGATTGGTCAACTTTTATAACACAGAATAATCAATCAAAGAGACCTCTGTAAAAAAAGCGATTCCTATTTTGCCAACAGAGGAGAGTGATTTAAACTTCCAAAATTTGTACATAGATTGGTTCAAGCATACACTTTAATTTGCTCATAGCTTATATGAAATGTATATACATATATCGTTTTTAAATAACGCGACAAAAACCATTTTGTCGCTTACGCCCTTTCCATTTTTTGCTGTTTCATTGCTTCAATCAGCAATCTAAAACATATCCAACACGGTTTTTTAACGCGGCGTCACCTAATAGACCAGGACCAATACCTTCAAAAATAATGAAAAGTGAAAAAAAATCACAGTAGAATGAAACCTTCTTCTTCTTCTGAGAAGATTTACTATCGTGTAATATATTTTTTTTTCATCATCGGAAAATAGAGATTTTAAAGAATAAAGAGCATTACAATTTTTTTAAAAAACCATATATTTTGACGGTCGAATTTTCGATTGAAAATTAGGGTATTTTTGCGATTTAAATTCAAAATAAGGTGAAATAATAAATATTTCTAATCAAATAAATGACAGCGTATTAGGGACTTGAAAATGTAAGTTATCACCAAATTTCGCGAAAAAAAAAATTTTTTGTAAAAGATATAAATAAAAAACCAAAAACATGTTTTTTTGAAATTTTCACTTACATTTTGAGCTTATGGAAAAAAAGTGTAAATACAAAAGTTTTAGATCTTTTTTTTACCTACAACTTTGCCATTTGACTTTTTTTCATAGGAATATTAGTTTTGCCAGAAATCGAGATAAACCATTTTCCCTTTTAAAACCTCCCCCCCCCACTTTTCCCTAACTCAGATCGCCCGTAAATTATTTTTCCCTTAATTTTTATAATATTCTCCTCCTTTTGTAATGGGTTTCATCATACTGTGATTTTTTTTATTTTCAAAATTATTGGTCCTGGTCTATAATCCCTCGATCGTGGAAAAACGAGACACAATAGCCTTTCTATTGTTGTCGCGATCACCGGTGCTCGTACGGGGCTTGATGGGTAATCGCAAGGAATCAACTACCTATTTTTTAAATTGACTTGAAATTAAATTTGCAAATATATTTACTAGGCCGATTAAACTGTTAATAATTTAATTATAGTCCGACTAACAATTATTTAAATATTTTAGAGTGGATTTATGACTTGCAAAAGTTGCAAGGAAGTACCTAATATCTACTTGCACTAAGACACTAGGCATTAGGGAATGCAATCCCGCAAGAGAATTTCAATCCCGGTATTTGCGGGATTGAACCATCATAATCCCGCTGGATCCCGGTATTTGCGGGATCCCGCTGGGTGGATTTAAACTTTTAAAATAAATCGTTATAATGACTTTACTTGATAGACCCCGTTTTATTCTTAGAATCTCAAATGAAACAAACTTTGTCGGACACTTTTTTCAAGGGTTTAATTATTAACACCTCCATACTTCAGACTTTATAAAAAAATGAAAGAAAAACTAATCATTTTTTTTGGAAATGGCTTCGTAATAATAATAGTAAAAAAAACTAAAAAAAAATCGCTTATTTATGTCCATCTTTTATCAAATTTTTTTTCGAAATAAGTATTCTATAGTGTTAGTTCAATTGTCATTTAAAGTGAATTATAGGTGAATTGAAGCTAAATAATTGTTAAGCGGGCTGCCTGTAGCCAGTTCACGCACCCCCGCGCACAAAGTTACGCATATGAATAACATTTATTTGTAATCCCGCCAGTCCCGCGGGATCCCGCAAAATTTTCGACGGGGATTAGTCCCGCATAATGCATGCGGGATCCCGGTATTTCGGGATCCCGGTATCCCGGTATTGCATTCCCTACTAGGCATGTTAGGCTGTAAATACTAGGTTGGTTAATAATGCGAACCATATTTTTTTGTATTGAAAAAAAAGAAAAATTCAAAAGTAATAGAAAATATTTTATTTATTTCACTGCTTATTTTACTACTAAATAACTGCTTTGGAACGAATGTTTAGGTAAATTAAATTATTACAGCTCAAGATAATAAAATACAATAATTTACAAATTAAAAAAATTACGCGAATCGCGTCAAAAGTCCTAAAATCGGATACAAAACGTAGGCACAATAATCGCGAGGAAAGTGAGTTACGCGGGAAAAGGTGTTGCGGCGCGGTGGGCGGGGGGCGGGGGGCGGACCGGCCCCGCCTCTGTGCGAGCGGGACGGAAATAGTGCACCCGACCTGCAGCTGCAAGGTCACCGTGACGGACGGGGGTCACTCTGTGCTCATTGCAATTATTGTAATTATGATTTTTTTATTATCAAATAATTAATTAAAAAAATATATATATTTTGTTTATTTTTTTGCCAAATTGTACCTTATTTTTTATTTGGAATGACTTGCTGATACACATTTTGACTACATCGAACAGGAGTTTTGAAAACGTGAATTCAAAATATTTTCATTAGTTTTCTGACATAAAAATAATATGTATTTAAATGTTTAAATAACAAGATTCTACAAAGTGAAATTCGTAGAAACTATATTACAACGTATGTATTTGCATAGCATAATAAGTATATCGCAAATGAATTAGCATAAACAATAAAACATACAAACACAGAACAAGTTGCATTGCAAAAAATGTGCAAGTAGTGGGCCGAGCGGACGTTTGATTGAGTGCGCGTAGTTCGGAGTTCGTCCGCGCGGCGCTAGCAGCGCGGCGGGCGCGTCACTCCGGCCGCGGCGCGCGTCCCGACCGCACCGCGCCACGCCGCCTCCGCCGCCGCCCGCGCGATCATAAACAAACCGCGATGTGCCAAACGTGCCCAGTGCCAGTGTTGTGACTCGTTACCTCGCCACACCTGTACAAACACGCAGCTCAAACACCACGGATCACGTCCAGTGTACGCAAATACGGCTCGGAAAACAAAGGATACCCTCGCCTAGGTGCCGGTGACAGGTGGAATCGTGACATTCTTGTGCTTTGCTGCTATTCAAATTGGACTAATTGTGCCGTATCCAGGTAAGGTTGTTGGACGGAGCTCCAACTTTACTAACAAACTTGGAGCCGTGACTAAGAAGTGTTTGACTATCGAGCAGGCAACTTTTTAAAACTTTTGTAATTCAAGTTTGTATGTATTTATCCAAGTGTATTTTACCAAAATGCGCTAAAATTGTTGAAGTGTCTATCAAAATGATTAAAATTCCAATCTTCAGCTATTTTTCGATTCGCAAAACTTTGCAAATTCGCAAAGTAGAATAATAGTTAGTGGCGTCGCGGCGACGGCCGGCGCCGGTACGTTGTTTGGTCGGAACTCGGAGCATGTTTCGTGAGAAATAACACGATTTCGGGCTACAATTAATGTTAAAATCCATAATTTGCATTGGATTTCATTATTCGTAAGTCGTAACACGCGAAATTGGTACATAATCGAATAAATAATATGAAAATGTAACTTAATTTTACATGGACCCTAGGTTTTATTTTCTTGTATCGCGAGGATCACAATTCACAACTTGTAAGTAGAAAAATAATGTTTATGTGCATAAAATTATTATTACATATTTCCGAAATCCTAATACTTTTTAATAAAATGTGACAAGTGATATTTTTCCGTGTTACATTTTTTCCTTTTTCAATGTCAATCAATAAAAATAAACTGATGAAATTAAATAGAAGAGTGCATTTAACTCAATAAATAAAACTTTTAATGCATTTGTAACGAAATGAATTCAGACCTATTTATAAATAGGCTAAATTAATTACCTATAGCCTATAAATAATTAGAATAGTAAACAGATTAATGATGCATAGAGCCGTAGTTATTAGTTGTAAATGACACGGATGATGTGAGTTGTGACCGGGGCTTTTTTTTTTCAAATCGGCCATCTTTAGTTGTAGTTGAATGCACACGGCGCGGCAGGGGCGGGGCGTGCGAGAGAGATAGCATGTAAACATTAACTTTTTTGACGTTTCTCTAGCACGGGGGTGACAATGCTCGCAGATTTTTTGTGCACTTTTACAAATTGTTGCATATTTGGAATAATATTTTTTAGTTTGTATTGAATTTGAACATGATGCATTTTTCATGTTTTTTTGTTTAAATTATAATATCAATTACTAATCAAAAGTCATTGCAAAACATTGCAAAACTAAATTAATATTACATAATATTATTTATAAATATTTACAGCTTTTGTATCATTTTGGAATTAACAGTAAGTACATTTAATTTTGTTTAGTAATTGGTTTAGTATAAATGTTGCAAAAACATTTCCCATCTTGTGGTAAGGTAACTTCAAATATTACTCTCAAAATATTTATAACAAACGTGCAGCCATACTTATTCCCAATTTGTTATTACAAATATTTTATGTGGTTTAGGTACCTAATTTAAGGCAATATTTAATGTGGTTTAGGTGCCTAATATTATTATTTTTACATTGGTTGGTACAATTATTGTCAAGATACAATACGTTACGCCAATATTTTTCATACAATTACTATTGAGTTTGTAATAAAAAAATACAGACTTTCTTATCAACCACTTATTTGTTTTACGAATAAAAAGCTAAATTTTTATTACTTAATTATTTGTATATTGTATTATTCTTTAATGGTTTTTACTTGCCGTTATCCTCGGTTGGTTTTGATGGTCGTTGTAAGTGTTTAAGTGGTCGTAAATCTCTCATGTCGCGGGTTGAAACAACCACCGTCAGTTTTTTGGTCTCTAATACAGGCAGACGTCTACACGTGTGAGAATTAGTAAGAAGAATATGAAAGTCTAAGTTTTTGTTTCAGATAATATAAACTAAATGGTTCAATGTTTAGATGTTTTTGCAATTTTTATTTTTATTACCTACAGTTCTTTTGAATAAAATAAAATTCCTATATAATATTATAATATAGGAATTTTATTTTGAGGCAATGTTAACGAGTAGCAGAGTTACCTTTTTAATACTCTTTTAGCCTGTACAGTGTATACATACAATAGCCTAGGAAATTAGATATCCGAAAATTACCTTTTAAATTGAAAAAAAAAACGGACTAGTTATTTTTTAATTAACAATATTTATTGATTAAAAAAAAAATGACACATACTTAATAATATGACCCAATTAAGTTTTCACAAAAAATATACTTACAATCAACGATATCAAATACCTACAGTTGGTACCTACATGACAATGTGACACATCACACACAAGAAATAACAGTAGGAGTATGTTATTTTTATGTGATAATTAAAAGCTGTACTAGCCCATATATAATATTAATATATGAGATTGGGTCGGTTATTTGTATTTTATTTACTTCAAGATCAATACTTATTACTATATACTCATAATAATTACTGAATAAATTTTATCAGAACTAAAAAAATATTCAATTTTGCGTCATGTATAATAAGTATTTTCCCAAAAAAGTAGTAAGTATGTAAGGGAAAGGCACTAATGGCAGACACTTTAAGGAAACATGAAACATTTGAATGTTATAAAATATATATTTATGAAAATATAGGATTGATAACTTCTTCCATGTCTTCAGTAACTCTTACAAAATAAAAATATTTTAATTATTCTCTGAAAAATCAATTAAAAAATATATTATTGGCCTTTTTGTAAACTTAGTCATAAGAGCTAATAGATGACATCACAAAAAACGAACATCACTAATAGTTGACACCAATATGAACTAATAGTTGACATAGAACATTACATTACATTTTACATTTTTCCTATTTAGGTCTTTATTTGCCGTTTTTCAAAAGATTTCATTTACTTCATCATAGTGACTACATGCATCAGAAATATTTTGATATTTTTAGATCAGTACAAGGTCTAATATTAGACACCATGTCCATTTTAGGTACATACTGTTCTAAGTTGTTAGTTTGTTAATAGAATTATATTTTCAGAGAATAGTGATGATATTTGTAGTAGAATAAACTACAAAATAACTTTAGTATGTATTGCAAAACTAAAAGATGAGATCCATGTCATCTATTAGGTTTTTTACATTTTCAAGAACTAATAGTAGATACCCTTTATATTGTTAGGGAAAATGGATAAAAAATCATAAATAAGCATTAATTAGTGTATACAACATGACCATTAATCCAATTAAATTAATAGAAATTACAAAAAATCAAATAAATGTATTCAAAACTTACGTACAAAAATTCGCCTTCCTTTACCTATTTGTTAAGAAATTGCCGAGCGCGTGTTGACGCGGTCAAATTATTTACGAAAACTGATACCATTTTAAAATTTTGTTCCCGAAGGCGTCCCTAATATATTTTTTCACAACGGATATCTTGAGAAGCTTATAAAATTTACAGTGTTGAGAAATAATTAGAGTAATTCTTATTTTTATGCTATTTTTGTCGTAAGTGTCATCTATTAGTTCCGTGTCTAGCATTAGTGCTTTTCCCTTAATACATTTCAACAATTTATAAAAGTCCATGTATTATGAGTTACAAGCCTCACTCGTGGATATAAATTTGCCATTTTGGTGCTAAAGGGCAAGCCTTGAAACACACGTTTTCGCATTCATAATTACCTGATCAAAGATCTATAATATGTTTAAAACAAATTAAATATGTATGTATGGTAATAAAGTTTTTAATACTTTCAATGATTTGGATATAAAAGAATAGCCGCGGGTAGATAGTAGATATGAGCTAGTGCTCTCCAGAATAAATAATGAAACTCGTAAAATTTATCTTTGCAGGAGTATTAATTGATAATAAAATGACAGATTCAGTTTAAACGGAAACCATAAAACATTTTATAGTCTGCTATTCTTTCACATGCCGTTAGGTGGTAAGATGATGAGGTCGCACCTTCGTACTGGATCGAGGCCATTGCGAGGAAAAACATTGTTGAGTAAAAAAAACATTCAGTTTTATTCGTATGCATTCCAAATATGTGGTCAAAGCGTCCCAAAGAAAAATGTTGATAATGAAATATTAATTATTATTGACAATGAATTTGAGTAATTTGTAGTTATTTAATATTATTGTTTTTAGTTATTGTTAGCTTTAACAATTCAAAATAGCCAATCAAATATTATGTAACTTTGAATAATTTAGGTTTAAGTTTAAATCACGTGTTTGACCTGACACGATCTAAAACTTTGATAATACTATAAATTTAATACGAAATTTTAATTAAAATCAACATATTATAATATGCTCGCATCAAATTCTTTGTGTTGTGATTTGTGACACATCCAATATTTTACCATTCAATATAAAGTCTCAAACGTTAAACGTTTTGATGACTATATAAGCGGTTAAAAAGCGATGTTTTCAATATTTTTGAACAGGTTTTGAAGGTTTTATAATGAGTCAGAGACCACCCGTCACGTCGACTGATATTGGTGAACATATTCGATATCACACACGGTAGGTGGTGCCGTAATATGCGGACAATTTACACAATTATTTTTTTATATTATTATAATTAAAAGGACTAGCACTAGGATAAGTGTAGATTGGAATTATGAGTTAATTAACTTGCAACATTTTTGTTTATGGAATTCGTGAGCTTTCATAATATTTTTTATAATTTATGAGGATTGATATAATTAGCACTAGTAACTTTGTGTGTTTCTGATGGAAGCTAACTCCATCCCTAAGATTAACCATAAAATATGTATTAAATGTTTAAACAATATTATTTACTTTTTGTTTTTTTTTACTATAACATATTTTGCTTCTTTAATTATCCAAATACAGTTTAATCCTTCGATCGGGGATTCTAGGAAATGCTATTGTATTCTATTGTTGTCGCGATCACCGGTGCTCGTACGGGGCTTGATGGGTTAATTAGGTCAACATGTATAAAATCTGAAGAACAAATCATACATACTATAAATACCTACTACATTTTCAATTGCAATTATAGATCATGTCCAATAGCAACTAGCTGCATCTTTCTCGCAGCTGATGACAACATTATATCTTCTACTTCTCAGATATACTTAACACACAGTCACACACACATGATAACAGATGTAGTAATTTGTCCGCATTATGAGTGACGCGTTGTCACCGGACAATTAGCGGGCAAGATGGCCGCCGCTCCCGCCCCGCTGCGCGTACGCATCGCTTGCCGTACCGCGTACGGTGTACGCGGGTAATTATCAAGAAATTTCGAAATTCGGTGATCTTAAAATTACAAAAAATATTGAAATAATTTGATACTTGATATGTGAATTTTTGATAGTACTAATGTTATAATAATTTAATTATGTGGTGGTCCCCCATAATTATCGCTGCATTGAATTTATCTATACAATCCACCATTAAATTTGATGAGGGAATGATGGTGAGGGAATGACGAATTTTAACTAAAACTACAAAAACACTGGCACATAACCTCAATTTACTTGTTCCATTTCGGATATACACTATACTCCCAAAAACGCATTAAAAAGACAAATTATCTACATATATACTAAAATGCTTAATACATACATGTGACGTGAGGTAATGATCGCCATAAATGTAACTCTTAATATTTTTTTACATAATGTGTTGTTTCCCAAACTTACCTACCGTTGAGGAGAATTCGCCATTTTGAATCATTTGAGAGTGTTGCCAGGTAATAAAAACTTAAGGATGCGTTCCTGAATATCGTTCGACACGTTCAGAAATCAAATATTCGTAATAGGGTGAGGGAATGATTTTATTTGGCGGGACATATTTAAAATCAAATCACTGTTTTTATAAGTTCTTCGTAGTCAGATGGAAGTTTTTATAGACAATACAAACATCTTCCTAATGTATTATATTACAAATTATAATACAAACATCTTTCTAATGTATTAGCATAATTTTATTATAAAGAATATTGATATAATTGAGATCAATAGGCATTTTATAGTACGCACGGAACTAGTTGGCCGCGCCTGAGGTATGTGAGCGGTGGGACGGAGAGGCAGGGGCGCTTCGCACAAGAGATTGCAATAGCAAGATGAGTCCGCCGACAAAAAGACAATCTAAATAAATAATATTTAAAGTGCATACGTTTTTTAAAAAACGGAAAGCCGATGTCAATAGTTTAGAACAGTGGTCCCCAACCTTTTTTTCATGCGGGCCACAAACATGTTTTGGTCTTGGTGTCGCGACTCGCGGGCCGCAACAAAAATTTTTTAGGGTTAAAAATAACTTTCTTCAAAATCAAAGATTTAATATTAGGTATATTTAATAATATTAGTAATGATATTTAGACTTTACGTTATTTTGCCGGTGGGCGTGAATTTCAAAATTGTTTAACATCACGCGGGCCACAAATAAAGTCCCGGCGGGCCGCATGCGGCCCGCGGTCCGCGGGTTGGGGATAGCGGGTTTAGAGTATAAAACTGATCAATTGTCTAATGTCTTTAATTTATTCTTTCTAATAATTAAATAATATTATTGTTCACGATATCGCGAGATTGGTCGTCACTGTCTAATCTCATGTGCATTGCAAGCAGCAAGCAACCCGCCCCCTCTCCCCCGTCCCTACCTAAGGCGCGGCCAACTAGTTCCGCGCGGACTATAGTAATGTTTTTGTACTGAGGGACAAGGTGAGGGAATGACTTTAACGGTAACAAAGTAGCCATATCTTTTTTTTTCTTTAGAGGTAATACGTTTTATTTTTCAACAACATTAGTATAGACCGCGTACATTGAAATAAAAAATAGACTTACATAGTTAATGCATATTACTCAGAACCAATGACTCGGGACTAAAATTTCGAAATTTGATAGGAAATACCCCGTGCACTTTACGTTACTGTTGGTTGTCTAGGTCTTGGGTCTAAACTCTAGAGTCTAGACTCTAGTCCAGGGATACTCAAAATGGGTTCAGTAGAATGGGCATCAGGGTATAACCATAAAAATGGTAATTAAAAAATATGCCAATCTCATTGGTTCAGCTTGGACCTTGTTAGAAGGTTTTTTTTTCCAGCAACAACCATTATACTTATTAGTAATTTAACTATTATATGCGTTACCAGATTACGAATATTAAGTAACGTACTTTACAGTACCAGTAAACACATTTTTTTTTTCAATCCAATATTTTATTGATGGTGTATTTTTTCAGTATCCGAATAGGTTCCACAAGTCTGTAGTCATTAAGTACTCATTATACTACGATACTTACAGCCTACGGACCTCTTATACAATTCACCTTTTCGAACGGAAAATCTGACTCTTCTTAGTGTTGTTCCACCATGTTCAACATCGATATCGACATAGCAGTTGCGGTGGGTGATGCGAAAAACCGTAAGCGAAAATCTGTCATAAATTATCCAGCGTGAGAAACGGAAGGCAATCAAATGGAATACGACAATTAAATACGACTGAGTTACGGGCGACATGCTTTATTTTATGGTCGATAAAGCTACCGTACAGGATGGTCATGATCTCGCATTATGACTCATTGTAATGTCATCATCATCATCGGCGCTTGTAATCATCCATGTGGCGCAGGCCGTGGATACAAAATTTTCTGTGGAATATATCATAATAAACGCTATACAGAATAAGTAAACCACATATTTTATGTGCTCTAAAAATGGGTAGGTACAATGAAAGTAACACCTTCAAAATTGTACAAATGACATATTTTGGGAGCCACTCCTAAAATATATCTGGCAAATAAAATCATAACCGATTATTCAGATCATTGAAGGCTGTTAGGAGAATTAGCAATGCCACGTTGGTAAATAGCACGTAGCAGTTGAAATTACAAAGAATATTTACGAAATGACCTGCGATAACATCTATTGATTTTATTTATTCGCGTATGCATATTAAGAGATATTGTATTTTATTCCCCTGTAAATTTAATTAAAGTGCACCTGTCACGAGCATGTGCTCTAAAATGTTTTCATATAAATATGTCGCAATAAACAGCACAGTTTATCATTATCGTCACGGCGCGGCGTATTGTAATAAGCGCGCTGTATCTTCGCATCAATGTCAAATTTTGGAAGATACATTGTTCAATAAATCGTAACTTCGAACGAACTTTTGGACTTATAAATATTTATGGCTAAATATAGGTTCATGCTAAAATTTATATTTCGAACGATGGAAATATCGCGTATGATAGTCGCGTCTATTTCTAGAAATATTTTACATATTTCCTTTCATGGTCGCGTCGGTTCTGATCTTTGGGAGTCAAGAAACTCCTAAATTATGATTTCGACGTCTTAAATTACGTCTTTTGTGAATGGGCGGTAGAATTTTTGTCGGGCTTATCTTAATGTGGCTCCCCGGCGCATCACTATTTACATGACATTAGCGGCTAATCGACGTGTCGCGTCTCTAGCGCTAGGGATGACCGATGACCTACAACTCTATCGATGGTCAGATAAACGATACTAATGTATTGTTAAGTGTCTATAAAACTTTTAATAGTCTATATATGCAGTATAGTCGTAATTATATGTCCCATAAAATCAGTTTACGACCGGATTAACATAATTTTTTGTTAGTTATTGCGTATGTAAGTGACGGCTAACGGCGACCCTTCCGAACGTAAATCACGTTTGGCGGTTACGGGAACACGAGATCAGTTTGAGTTTTAACAACTAATGAGAAAAGTAGTAAATTGAGTAGGTAACATGAGATATTTCTCATTAAGAGTCGTCGGACAACTAGTAAGGTCAGGTTGTGTTACTTTTTTTGATTTCTCTGTCTATAATAATTTTTATTTGACTCAAATGTATTTCAAGCCATCTTAAACCGTATTCCTATTTCGTAGCTACCTAATCCTAGCATAATAATATTATTTTTAACAAAAAATTAAAACCGACTTCCAGAGTAAAAAACGATAATAATTATTATATAATGAACAAAAAAGTATGAAATAATTCTTACTCTTAATAGTGCCTTATGCAGAATACTTCTAAACCTCTACTATTTCTGCACACAATCTTCATTATTTTGAAGTCGATATCAGCTAAGAATGGTGAGTTCTTAGACAAAATATTTTTAATTTTAAAGACTGGTACCGACTTCAAAATTATGAAGATTGTGTACAGATATAGTAGAGGTTTAGGAGTATTCTGCATAAGGGCACTATTAAGAGTAATAATTATTCCATACTTTTTTGTTTATTATATAATAATTATTATTGTTTTTTACTCTGGAAGTCGGTTTTAATTTTTTGTTAAAAATAATAATTTCACTCTTTTTAGTAATTTAAGTAATTTATAAGGTTTTCTGTAAATACTAATGTGTTCTACTAAGTGACTTTGGAGCCAGGATACACATTTATGATATGAGAACCGTAAAGTTAATATACCTAGCGCCCTCTCGGAACAGATAATTGCATATTAGCAACTCCAAGAAAATTCTTGGAGTTGCTAATATGCAACATCTTCTACAGTGATACGAGTATATCTCGTATCACTGTATAATTAATAATATAAGCTTGGCGTTAATCAAGCAATTATGAAATTAATGTTCATGCGCCTATCTCTAAAGGCTCTAAAGTTCTGTTCAGTGACTTTCTTTCTATCACAACACTCCTGGAAAGTCATTAGCTCACTATAATGTTCATATAATATTCTGCTTAAACAGGTTAAACTACTTAGAACTACGTTAATATAACTATTTATTTTGTCCCAATAATAAGGAGTTTCCTACATACGGACATACCTCATAATTCATAGATCTCATGATCAAATTGCTAACTTGGTAACCTGATCACCAAGTTTGAATCATTTACTTTGATATAACAATATAATTTTTGAAATTGTTCGACAAATTAAGAGTTATGATTTAATGATTCATGGTGTGGTGACTGGTGGTATTGGTGATGATGATGATGAATGTAACTTGCATAGTAGCATATGCTTTGAGTTCTTAAACCAAAGCCGAAACCCTCAAACTTGCATCTATAAGGAATCCGGAGTTCTCTTAGCACCTTCGGAACCAAGGTATATCTTAGTGCAAAATTTTGCTTTTTGGTAGCATATGCTTAGGATACTTCTCATAAAATCGAAATCACCATAATATGTTTCCATATAAATTTTGAGGAGTTCCCTCGATCACTCATGGATCTTATCATCAGGTCGAAATAATAAAATAATTTTCAAAATAGCTTAACTTTTTACAGAACAATGTTTAAAGACATCCGTGATCCGTTTTGATCTAAAAATACTATGAAAAATACCTACCAATTATAATAGGGTCATAATTTGAAGGTGTATGGTGGAATGGTGGTGATGATGATGATGATGATTATTGTAATAAGCTTAGTAGTATATGCTTTCAGTTCTTAAAACAACGCCGAAACCCCCAAACATGTATCTATAAGGAGTAAGGAGTTCTGTTCACCACCTTCGAACCACGGTATATCCTGGTGCAAAATCTTACTTTTTGGTAACATATGCCTGGAATACTTCATATGAAACCAAAAAAAACATATGTTTCCATTTGAATTTTGAGGAGTTCCCTCGATTACCTACTCATGGATCTCATCATCAGGTCACCACTTTTGTAAGCATGGGACCAAATTGGAGTGAAACCTAATACAACAAAACAAAAATTTTGAAAATCGGTTCACAAACGGCGGAGTAATCGTTGAACATACATAAAAAAAAAAAAAAATATCCACAGCCGAACGTATAACCTCCTCGTTTTTTGGAAGTCGGTTAAAAATATACCTACTTTTGGACAAGCCGGCCATACCACTCAGACGCATCATAAGCGCACCTATTTGGTTGTAACAATTGTCAATTTTTTCTAATTTTTTTTATTTAATTTAGAAATCATGTAGCAATAATTTTGTTTAATCATAATAAGAATAAGAACATTTTTATTTTGTCACCACACAACACAATATGTAAAACAATACAATAATACAAAAGTAGTAAAATTACTTACTTGTGTACAATTTAATACATAATATTTACGTAATATTGTGTGATGTCAAAATTGGCCCAAGCTCAGCTATACGCAGCAAGCTAGCTCGCTGCACTGGTATTCTGCAAGGGCCAATGAGTGACTTCACCACAAAATAAGGGGTAAAAACTATACTATATGTACTCTCATAATTATAACTTACAATAAAACATCAATTTAAACAAAAAGCAAAAAACTAATAATAAATATTACAAAAAATAAAATGAAAAACACACCTCAGTCGTTGGCTCATTACTAGCCATTTTGTAATTGGCAATTTGTTAAGGATGCCATGATGAAAGGAAGAAGAAGAAGATCTATGTATAATATGGTGTCTAATATTTGTAAACAGATACAAATATTTTATGGAAAAGAGCTAAAAATTTAATGGAGACAATAAAAGATTGTAAGTTGCCACCATTAATTTGAAGCTTTAAAGTTTAAACCATCTACAAAATATAGTAGGTGGTTGTTCTGGAAGTCCACTCGGATGTAACATCCGTTAAAAGCTCATTTGTTACCATTAGACAGATTTATGTAAAAACTGTGTAAATTATGTCAACTTTAAAAGCGTTTTACACAATCGATAATTTAATCAATTTTGACACATCGATAAAAAGCGTAACAACACTAGTTCCCACAGAAAGTGGTTCAGGAGCCGAGTGCTGATTTCTGTGAATATTCATTAATTATTTTATTTATTCGATTGTTTTATTTATTTACAGAAAATCTGTCAATGCTAAGTAGCGTCTCCGCTCTGTCATAATTTAGAGCGATTTATTCTATCGCCATTCGCCATTTACACTCAGATTTCCACCGTAGACGAAATAAATATTTACATGTTATTATGTCGATGACTGTGATACAATTTATTTGTTTTCGTTTTGATGTGTATTTTAATGGGAATGGATTGGTGTCGTTCGGTAAATTGCTACTCTTCTAGACTAATTTTTCATAATATTATGTATTGTCATTGATAATTTTAGTAAAAACAAATGTTAAAATAATGACGTGTTGGTAGGTTTTGAGAACTTCAATTATTGAAGTGAAAACTTCTTTAGCGACGTTGAGCACTTTTGTGGGATGGGTAAAAACTGTGCAACTCGCGTCAGATGCTCGTGCTGATCGAAAAACCGTAAGACGGTTGGAGAGTAGTGTTGTAACATCGAAATCGATTAATCGAACAATCGATTGTTTTTTTTTCGATTGTCGATATTTTTTAATCGATTTCGATTTTAATCGGGTTTCGATTAATTAAAAAAATAGATTTTTTTAAAATCGATTTTCATAAAAAATGAAAAATTTAATCGATTATAAGGGTTTCGATTAATTAAAAAAATCGATTTTTTTTTAAATGGATTTTCATAAAAAATGGGTTTAAAAAAATTGTAAGGATTTCGATTAATTAATAAAATCGTATTTTAAAAATCGATTTTCACAAAAAATGGGTTAAAAATTTAATCGATTGTAAGGGTTTCGATTAATTAAAGAAATCGATTTTATTAAAATCGATTTTTTTAAAATCGATTTTCATAAAAAATGGGTAAAAAAAATGCACAACGTTAATAATCAAGTTTTCACTTCTGCCGGCACTCCCGGAGTGCAACCCGTCTTTTTTATTTTTATTTATTTTCTGTACCTGCATAATATTTATTTGAAATGGTACAGTAAAATTCTGAACGACATTTTTGACTTTTCAAGTTTAAACCTACTTTTATCAGTTCATTGGAAGAAAAAGAATCAAAACATTATGTTTATTTGTTATAGGGCTCCCTGACTATAACCATAGTAAAAGTTGTAGTGAAATATATTTTTTCTTGTTTTTTGTAATCAACAAAACTTGGTTGACTACGGTACCCTAAAACGGAACCCTAACTAGCAGATTTTTTGTATATTGGTACCTACCAATATACAAAAAATACGTTATATAATTTAAGAGTAACATTGTCCTACAAATAGAACGATAAATATTTTAGGACCATCAAATCAAAGTATGAAATCCTTTCTATATCTGTTAGCTACTTACCACTTTCAGAAATTTTCGCAGATAAAAATGTTGTTTGTCTTATCAAAATGAAGCTACTCACAAAAAATTTGCTTGATAGCAACAAAAAAAAAATTGTTCTAGGGCTCCCTGGACCCTGACTATTAACTTTACTATGGTTAACTTTTTTTCTAACTTTAATCCTTCGATCGGAGGTTCTAGGAATTCCCATTGTATTCTTTTGTTCTCGCGATCACCGGTGCTCGCGCGGGGCCTGAAAGATTAAACCGTGATGAGCACAAGTGGACCTGTATGTTGTTATTAGTTAATTTAATACTTACTTATTTTAATGAGGTTCAATTTAAAATAGGTCTAATTGTAATCTCATGTAATTAGAATTTCATTTTATCATACTAATTAGTTACATTAAAAGGTATTAAACAAGACGTGTTTATACATACACATCATGAATAAAACATTTTTAGATAGTTTACTGTTACGTTTGATTAGAAATTACAGAGCGAGTTGTCAAATTTTGCTGTGTGAAAATAAGTATTACGATCCCGGAAGACGATTGACTCAAATGAAATTGAGATTTATTTAATCATTGTATATTTATCTGATACTAGCCTAACGGAAAACACGATTCACTTATTTTGACTCAATAGTTTTATTTTACGAAATTATGAATATTTCTGGACTTTTCAACAAATATCTGTTACACTTATTCTGTTACTATCATTAAATAACTTGCACTACTACAATCATACACTTTGTAAAATCATAGCTAAAGGAAATATTAGTATTGTATTTAGTTTTTAAGTAATCATCAAAAAACTGTTTTGGGACTTACGATCTTTACTTTCGTGCTATAATGCGGAAACCCTTGTTACGCGATATTGTTCACTACTAGCTGCGGCTCAAAGTACATTTCATGCGGGCACGATTCATGAAATCATTATATCACGATTGGAGGATAGCGGGGTGTGTAGGCGGGGCTAGCGTGTTTTGATATTTTTGGCAGCCCGGTCTTAAGGCCAGATCTTTATTAAAATTTACCCTGGTCCCTGGGCTATTTATAGAAGTAGAGGCCCTCTCTTTCTTCAAAATGAAAAAGAGATAACACAATGCTTAATCCAGGGTTAATTTTAACCTCGAAACAAATGCAAGTGGACCTAATGCTTTTAGAATTATCTTATAAAAAGTTTTTAGTCGTCCGGAGTCGGTCCGGCCTCTCATAGAAAACAAGTAATGGAACAGCAAAAAATGGAAAGGGCGTAAGCGACAAAATGGTTTTTGTCGCGTAATTTAAAAACCATAAATACATTTCATATAAGCTATTGGCAAATTAAAGTGTATGCTTGAACCAATCTATGTACAAATTTAGGAAGCTTAAATCACTCTCCTCTGTTGGCAAAATAGGAATCCCTTTTTTTACGGAGGTCTTTTTGATTGATTATTCTGTGTTATAAAAGTTGATCAATCGTGTTATGCTATGGGTAACGTGACCATTTTTTTTTTGTCAGAGCGGGACAATTACAGAACCCCCCCCCCCCCCCCCCCCCCCCCAATGTTTATGAATAATTATGTATTTTAATGTACATATCTATCTTACATTTTTATTAATACCTTTACTATAATATTATAAAGCGGAAGAGTTTGTTTGTTTGTATGAACGCGTTAATCTCAGGAACTACTGGTCTGATTTCTTTGAAAAGTTCTGTCAGTTTTAGATAGCTTATTTATCGAGAAAGGCTTTAGTTTATATTTAATCAAGCCAAGACTAATAGGAGCGAATAAACGGAGGAAAATGTGGGAAAACGGGAAAAATTATTTAAAAGGGCTTTTCTCACGAACTACTGGAGTAATTTCTATGTTATTTGCCACAATAATATGCCGGAATAATCACGTTTGTTGTATGTATTGTACTTCCAGGCATTGCACAAGCATTTCAAACATAAAAATACTTTTAAAATATTGTCGTTTGGTCTGTTTGCAAAAGCGGGACAATTTCGGCCTCGCGGGGGACAGCGGGACAGACTGCCTGAAAGCGGGACTGTCCCGCCCAAAGCGGGACGTATGGTCACCTTAGCTATGGGTAATGGGCATTGTTAAAAAAAAATCACATGTACTTTTTATATTTTTTTTTCGTTAAAATAGGGTATTTTAAGAATACAAATTAAATAATTTTGAAATTCATTGGCTAGTTTTTTCTCAATTAATTTTTAAAGTTTCGCTCTGACGTCATCATCGGCGGCCAATTGACCTCTGCAGTATGTTTTTTTTCCGTTCAATCTTATTTATAATGGCTGGTTCGTCAAATGCAAGTTCTCATTATGTGAAAGCTGATACGAGAAGCTTACCAAAAGTTCGAAACGTAATGTTGGTCGAATTTATTGCTAATTTAACGCCATTGAAGGTCAAGCTAAGGTTAAACATATTTGTTCAAAAATATAAGTAACTAATGAGTATTTTTTTCGTTTATATACAGAAAAACGATCACTGACCTTATTCCTCGAAATGTTTTTGTAATAAGCAAAATTAAAAAAAAATGGACAGTCCCCATTCAAAGACAAAGACATGATGAATACTGACTATGAACTTGAATTTCTTAGCTTTAGTCATTGCTGAGAAAAATCGATATCGCTACAGCCAAATTATCAAGGCGTCGCCTTAATAATATTACAGCATCTCATCAGTGTCAGTCACACCAAGCTAAGCCGCAATGCGTCCTGGTGTGATCCGACCCTAATAACTCAACACACAACATCGTGAGCTTTAATCGAAGAAAAAATTTGATTATACCTAGTCCTAGTTGGAATACATTGGCACTTGTGAAACCCGCATCGCGATAACCACGATTGAGCCTGTCAAAACACCGCCAACACCGCCAACTTACAACATTTGGCCAGCGAATGATACGAAACAATCCGCGCGCCGACACATTTACAGCTTATCCAGATCAAAGCGCAATCAATAACCAGCCCTAATAGCCCGCAATAAAAGCTCTTCTCCCGTGCCGCGTCATTCGTCAGTTTTTCTAAATCGCTACTTTTGATTTGGGCTATTCTATTGTTTACGACGAGAATATTTTTGATCGGATAATTAGGTGTTGGCCGATCAAAGTCGTACGCGTTTTTGATTTGACGAGCAAATGGATTTTTGTAATTTTGAAGTAATTTGTTATTCGAGTTTTGACTGAAGTTTTTGTAAATTGCACTTTAATTGTCGGTTTGATGTTATTTGGGAGTAACATGAGGTTTTATTTCCATCATCAGCATGCAAATAAACGTTTTAAATAAAAGAATACATTGTACAGGGTACTGAACATTATTATTATTTATTACATTACAAAATTAAATATCAAAGGATACTACTAGGTACTATGTACTAATGTTGTTCTGTCGCTAGTTTCTATCACATTACACCTGTTCCATGTTTGCTATTTGACTATCATTTTCATTATTCCAAAGTTTTAAAAATATCATAAGTAATATAGCAGGCGCTGGGTGGTGTTGAGTATACAAAATATAAGGGACGCATTCTGGAACCTAGCAAAAGCATGCAGATTATGATTCTGAGTATTGCCAGGAGTCGTATTGGTATTTTTAACCCCACCCAGGTGTAAAAAATTACCTATATGACTTCTGGCAATATTCAGAATCATAATCAGCATGCTTTTCTGAGCTCAATCCCATTCACAGAATGCGCTCATTATGCTACTCCATTTAGGCCCTGCTCTATAACATAAACGTGATTGATCGTTGCAATGTTAAATAAAGATGTCGAGATAATGTCATTTTGAATGACAGCTTGTGTGACGGCTGTTTAGCATGCATGCCTCCATGACAATGTCATCAATGCGCCACAAGATCCTTGTAAGGGTCAATTCAGACCGCAATTTCTAAATTTGTATTTTGTACGCATACGCAATTGAAATCTGTCAATTCAATACAAATTTAGAAATGCATCTACCCGTTGCGTTGCGGTCTGAATTGACCCTAAGATATAGCTCTACAGGTCGCATACATTTCAACGACAGTGTGGTAGATTAGCGCTACAATCCTGCATCGCGATATCGAAGTTTTGCAGGTATTACATACCACACGACAGGTGGAAACTGATAAGCTGGCTTCGGCATGATAGTAATCACATTTTTTTTGTGATTACTAACAAGCTAATTTTTTGTGAGTAGCTACATTTTGATAAGACGAACAACATTTTTATTTTCGAAAAATCTCGAAAGTGGTAGCTAACAGAGATAGAAAGGATTTCATACTAATTTCACTTGATGGTCCTAAAGTATGGATTGTTTTATTTGTAGGACAAGGTTACTTTTAAATTATATAACTATTAACCTACCAATAGACAAAAAATCAGCTGGTTAGGGTTCCGTCTTAGGGTACAGTAGTCACCAAGTTTTGTTGATTACAGAACCCTAAAACGGAACCCTAACCAGCTGATTTTTTTGACCACCACTCCCAAAACAGTAAACATTTTATTCTGATAGTGTATGAAAACACGTTTTCAATCCATTGACTTAAGCTCTAAAGTTAATTCCAATGTATTGATCTGCTTGTAGTTTATACAACGAACAGCGGCCGTCACGTCACGTCAACGTCAGCCGTCGCCCGTCACTCGCGCGTCAATCAGCCGGCTTTTTGTTCCGGGAATATTCTGATTATGGAGTGAAATTATATTGCCATTATGAGTTCGATGCACATTGCAGATGGAATGTGTACCAGTCAGATTTGGTGTTGCGTTTCATTATAAATTGCAATATATAAAAAGTAGTTTTTAAGGGACAAATATAAGATAAGATAAGATAAATATTCTTTATTGTGCACACATAACAATTTAAAATAAAATACATTTTTAAAACACAGGTAACACACAATGGCGGCCTTATTACTAATTAGTAATTTCTTCCAGGCAACCACGGGTAGAGGAAACATAATTTTAAGATTTATGGTAAATGTGCCATTAACAAAAAAAAAGAATTTGTATATCAAACGTAACATGATGCTTCAAATAGATACTTATATACTTATTATATAATATTAATAAAAATATAGATATTTAATTATAAAATAAATACACAGCTACATACATAGATACATAAATACATACATACCTAATTAATCTAAAATACATACATACGAACATAAATAATCTATGCCAAAGTATGGAACATTTTTTTTTATATTATGTAATTGTAATATTATTTTAGCAATAGAAAGATTGTAATTATAATTATTGTAACTATAGTCATAAGGAAAATTTAAGTTGAGCCATTATCATTATTAGCGATAGCGAGTAAGTGTTGCTTGACCAAGGTCTTAAAGCGACTTAACGTTTTCGTCATTTTTATGTCTCTAGGTAAAGCATTCCAGAGTTTGATTCCAGTAATAGTGAAGGAGGAACCATAGTATTTGGTGTTATGTACAGGCATTTCTAAGAGCAAATTAGACACTGACCGTAAGTCCTTGACATCTGCCCGTCGAAATAGAAAAATATCTTTCAAATATGAAGGTAAATACGGGTCATGTATAATGGAGTATACAAGAGATAGTACGCGAGCATCCCGTCGAAGACGTATAGGCAGCCATCTCAGCTTAGCGCGGAATTCGGAGACGTGGTCGTATTTTCGAAGGCTAAAAATGAATCTTATAGCAAGATTTTGCAGCCGCTCGAGCTTGTTAAGCTGGTCCTTCGTCAGATTAACAAAACAAGCGTCCGCATAATCAAGCGTAGGTAGGAACAGTGCTTCAGCGATCTTAATTTTTGTGGGGATGGGAAGTAGGTAACGCAGGCGAGATAGAGAGTGCCAGGTTGCGTGTATTTTTCTACTGATCTCTTTAATGTGTTGTGACCACGATAACGTTTCGTCCAGGTAAACTCCTAAATTTTTAACCACTTTAGTAAAGGGAACTACAACGCCATTCACGACCACCTGAGGTAAGCGATCAAACTCAACCCTAGATATTAGCCCAGGACTACCAATGAGTATTAATTGCGTCTTAGTTGGGTTAATAAAGAGACCATGGCGTTTACTCCAATTACAGATTGTATTAAGATCATTGTTGAGTCTGTGAATAGTGGCATGTAAGTTATGCGGGGATGACTGACAATAAACTTGGAAGTCGTCAGCATAAAGATGATAAGATGAGGATAGTGATTGGGTGATGCTGTTTATAAAGAGAGCAAAAAGCAAAGGAGACAGCACACCACCCTGAGGGACACCGGTAAGAATCATGGACCAATCAGAAGAAGTATCAGCTACTTTAACTCTTTGTCGACGCCCCACAAGGTAGCTGCGAAATAGGGCAATTACTTGAGGTGAGAAATTATAAACTCTCAGCATACCAATCAACACGTCGTGGTCGACAGCATTAAAAGCGTTGCTAAAATCTAGCAGTGCTAATAGAGTAAGTTGCTTATCATCCATGCCACGCCTAATGTCATCCGTGACCTTGATAAGAGCCGTAGTCGTACTGTGCCCACGTCGAAAGCCTGACTGGAAGGTGCTGAGTAGGTTATTCTGCATAACATAATTCGTGAGCTGCTGACCAATAAGTTTCTCAAAAACTTTGGAGAGAAATGGCAATATTGAAATTGGGCGAAAGTCTGATACAACTTTAGGTCGAGCAGACTTTGGCAGTGGGATTATGGTGGCACTTTTCCAGGTATTAGGAAATACGGAAGTATTAGCAGCATGGTTGAAGATGTCGACAAGCACCGGTGTAATGATGTCCAAAACAGGAATTATCATTTTTCGACTGATTCCGTCGTCACCAACGGCATTCGAGGAGATGGACGCAATATGCTTTTCAACGTCAGCCCCAGTAAATGGATTAAGTTGGAATGGCGGAGAATCAGGAGTGGGTAAGTGGGAAAGGTGGTTCAGGGTAAGCGATTTTTGGCATAGGTCGTAGTTATTAGGTGGTGATGCAAAGTGTCGGTTTAGTGTGTCAGCATCTATACAGGATTTTTGGAAACCATCAGAATTTTTGCCGACTCCCAGCGTCTTCAGAAATTTCCAGACGCGACTGGGATCGCTATTCTCCACAGACGAATGGATGAAACGACGTTGAGCATCCCTACATAATTTGTTACAACAATTTCTTAGCTTCACGTACTTTTCCCGATGCTCTGCACAATTTGAAATCTTGTATTTAGTCTTCGCCGCGTGTTTTTGTTTTATTAAACTTTTTAGATCGTCTGTGAGCCAAGGAGCCGGGAGATGCTTTATTCTGACGGGTTTGATGGGAGCATGCCTGTCATAGAGATCGGTAAGCAGAGAGCTGAAAATGCTTAACTTATCGTCAACATTATCAGCGCTGTGTACCGAAGACCAGTCCATATTACTTGCATCTCGTTTTAAGTTTTCCATATTCAAGTTTGAGAAATTGCGTTGCATTAGTACTTTTCTTTTTACCTTAGGGGGACGCATCCTATATGAAAGATAAATTAGATCGTGGTATGAAAATAAGTCCGCAGAAAGCTGTCCATGTTTCACCACTAGTTCCGGGGTCTGAACAAGCATGAGATCCAATAAGGATGGTGTACAACCAGGGGAGGTATGGGTAGGACTTAGAGGGAGCATATGTAAGTTGCAACTATCCACAATTGAGGCGAGTTTCCTAGTTCTCAAATCACCCCTTGCCATGCAAGTATTAAAATCTCCCATGATAATAGAGTGTTGGTAATTCGGTATGTGAGTCTCCAGTATGTGCTCAAAAGCAGAAAAATAGTCCATTTGAGATGAAGGACAGTAGAAAACTCCTAGGAGAACCTTATTGGTAAAAGTCATTTGTATTTCAACCAGTAGGTACTCAGGAGAATCAGGTAGTGGGGGCTGTGCAGACGAGCTAACGAGAGCGTGTTCTAAATCGGATCTGATATACATCGCAACACCACCTCCACCTCTCCCCACCCGGTCATTACGAACTAATTTATATCCAGGTAGGCAATAGCTGGTAGACGGAAGGCAAGGCTTGAGCCACGATTCCGATACCAGAATTGCATCAATTTGTGTTTTTTGACCAAAGGAAGATAAAAGATCCGTGTAGTGAGCTGGTATGCTCTGGGCGTTAATATGCACAATGTTTAGGTTTTTCTCGACGCTTAAAAAGGAAGTGGTCAAGGCTTCATCAAGAGAAACAAAATCTGCGCTCACGTAACTATCACCACTATCACTAGATGAGCATGAGAAGAAGTCTAAAATACAGTCATCATCATCTTTAGAATGTTCCATAATATACAGAATAATATAATAAATAAATAATAAATCGATAATAAATATAAATATAAATATATAATATAATATTATATAAATAATTAAATGCAATCAAACTAATAACAATAAAAACTTAGATACCAATACCCAGCAGTGCCAAAAAGATAATTAACTTATTAAAAACAAAAACATAATATTTTTAAAATCCAGCCATGAGAGAAAAAAATTAAATTAAATAAACAACAGAGAAAATAATGTAAAATAACTATTATATAATACAAGATAAAAAAAATCTATGCCAAACAACCTGCTATTTATTTCTGGCTGTATAGTAGTGCAGTCTACAACAGGCTTTAGGATAAAAAGTCAGAAAAAAAAGATGACATTGACGTATACAACTGTCTGCTGTCAGTGTCATATTTTGACAAAAGTGTCGGTAATGTTTTCAAATTCTAACCAAAAACTTAAAAAGTAACGATATAACGAATTATTTGTAATTTTTAAAAGATGTGGAACTACCTGAAGGGTCTAGCAAAAACAAATAATATGCATACAATCAATAATTTTGGACACTTTATATACACCTAATACGAATTGTAAAATATGCTAATCTGATACAGTAAGTACGATGATACAATTAACAATTTGAGATTGCATAAGCCTATTATTAGTATAACAATTACTTTTTATTACCCTTTTTTGCCCTTGTTGTAGGTGGAACCTTGGATTTCGGTGGCAATGCAGCAGACATAGCATCACATGGAGATTCATCTTCCTGAGCAGGGGGTGAAATAGTATCCAAGTCCCCAATGCTAGCAACTCGATTAATAGAGCCATCTGGTCCTAGCACAAATATAGTGCCATCCCGGGTCCAACACTTGGTCATACCAAAGCGCTGACGAGCTGCTAAGAAAACGCTGTGCCTCTTTTTAGTTAAAAACTCCGACAGTGTTATGCCTGTCTTCTTCAGATTCGTTTTGGCTCCCCATACTGCATTTCTTGTCGAATGGAGGTGAAATTTCACAAGAAGAGGTCGGGGCTTAGCTTCTTTACGGCGTCCCAACCTGTGGCAGTACTTAACTGTGGCTGCATCCACATCAGGCACCTTCAAATGAGATTTGAACAAATCTGTCAAAGCTTGGGAAATAGTTTTATCTTCAGAGACACCATGAATCAGCAAGATCTTCCTCCTAGATTTCATCTCTGATTGGTCATGCAACTCCGACAGCACCTCAATTTGTGCCTGAAGAGACTGGAGGGCATTAACAACAAAGGATTTAAAATTGTTAAAATCTGTAATCAGCTTTGCGGTGGAACTCGAAGGCTGCTGCTGCGATGACTTTTGCTGGGATTCCTGCAGCTCCTGCTGGAATGCTGCCATTCTGGAGTTGAACAATTCAGCCATTTGTGTGATTGACTCTTTAACTGCTTCCATTGTTCATATGAAAGTGATGGTGTTAAATGTAACTGTTTTTGAATAAATATTAGCACTTTGTGGATTTTATTGTGAGATATGACACTGGTGGGCACAGGTAACTGTACTACCATTTTACCTCTTAATTTGGTAAATAAATACTTGATTTATATAATTTTAATTTGGAGCAGCACTTAAACGCGTCTAGTCAGTTAGCACACCCACCAAAAAAAAAAAAAAAAAAAAAAAAATCCACATTCTTATCCAAATATTGGATAAGAATGTGGATAAAAAGGATTAAGTACGATATTTAACTATCATTTGATCAAATTTAACAATTTTGAACGTAAGCCAATCAAAAGACTTGCTAAATAAGTCATTAAAATCCAGTAAAATATGTGTCTGTCTGTCTGTTTACCTATGCTCAGAAAAGACAAAACGTTCTGAAAACTGTAAAATGTACGGTGCTCCCGCAGTCCCGCGAAGTTTTCGCGACCGGAATTTTGGAGATCCTAAGCATCTCTAAGTACGTTTTCATAATTATACACTAGATGTGATATGATGACTCTCATAACATTGAAGAATAATCTAATCTTATATATAAAAATGGATTTTCAAATGTGTTAGTCGCGCTAAAACTCGAAAACGGCTGAACGGATTGGGCTGATTTTAGTCTTAAAATATTCGTAGAAGTCCTGGGAAGGTTTTAAAGTGACACGAAGTTCATAGGGACAGCTAGTATAATATAAAATTCTCGTGTCACAATGTTAGATAGCGTACTCCTCCGAAACGGCTTTACTGGTTTTAACCAAATTTTATATGCATATTCAGTGGGTCTGAGAATCGGCTACTGGGTACTTTTTATATTGATAAGTGCAATTTGTTGAATAAATAATAGTAAATTATTACAACTCGAGACTGACGGCGACCATTGCATTGTTCACATACTACGGAATAGCGATGGATGTTGCCATGGTGACATACTTATTTAGTGACTTCAATAAAATAATATGGGCGAAATACTTTATATGGCAAAACAACGTTTGGTGGGACAGCTAGTATGTACATAATATTTACTACTTAGTATGTAAAACTTAGATTTATCCAGTCAAAGTTCTGACAAAGAATAGCGTGTAAAGGGCACCTCGAGCACAGGACTCTATTGAGCTTGATCTAATCTCAATATCCTTATAAGAGATTGATTAAAGCGATTTCGTGATATAAACTCTCGCTCACGTCTCGAACGGCATTTCTACAATTTCTTTCCTTCGAATTTGGACTTTAGTTTGTTGGTTTAGGGTTCCTTTTGGCCTGGAGCGATTGTGAGTTGTGTAGTATAAAGTATGCAGCGTAATTATATCGAATCTGCCCGGCTGTCTGTCAGCGTGTCAATCAAACGTTGACGCGCCAACGATCAAAATCGATTGGGCGCTGTCTAGTAACTTTTGTCAAGGATAAACCGTCGAGACGAACGCGCGTCGGCCTTCGTTTATTTACAACCTAGGTTTTGAGCTAGAATTATTATTTTGATGAAGCCTAGTGTTTAGATTTCTAGGTTACCTGTAAGTTAGTTTGGACATCTTTTAATTTAGGTTTTACAGGAAGTTTTAGAGTGATTTGCAATGTTGTTCATTCATTCAATAAATGATCAACCATCTGATTGATTTAAATTTTCATCATCATGATTTGCGTGATCGCTGGGCAGTTCAGTTTATTTGTGATTAGATAGAAAGCTCTAATTTTTTCATAAGGTTCCCTGGACTTTCACTAATATTTCAAGACTTAGATCAGCTAAATCGCTACAGTCGTTTTCGAGTTTTAGCGAGACAAACGAAATTTAAAATTTATTTTTGTTACATTTTTTTATGAAGTCACATTCTTCGGTAGTCATGTAGCTTGTTAAGCTGCAGCAATCGATCTATGCCTATCTAAGCTACACGCAATTTCCTGCGTTTTTTCCCGCCATTTATGGCTGTAATTGATAACCAGGTGTATGACGCGCAGGCTATAGGCGATTATACTTTCAAATTCATCAGACGCGGTTAGGCTGTTGGTTTTGCCTTGTACGGCTTGGGATTGCTTAGAACTTTTAACAGCTTACGACACGATATTATACGATATACAACACGATTGGTAGGATTCGGCGACTGGTCCAGTAACCGAATCATTATTTTGTTACTATTCTTTTGCTCCTTAATTTACCAGTGTACATTTTGAATACTTACCAATATATCTATTCTCGATTACTAAATTAACCATATTTAGATTTTTGTTATAAAATAAGGGGGCAAACGAGCAAACGGGTCACCTGATGGAAAGCAACTACCGTCGCTCATGGACACTCGCAACATCAGAAGAGCTGCAGGTGCGTTGCCGGCCTTTTAAGAGGAAATACGCCCTCTTATTGACGGTTTGCAGGTCGTATAGGTCTGGAAATACTGCAGTTATAATATTGCATAACTTGATTTGTTTGATATTGCAATTGGTTAAATTAGATTCTACGATTTATTATAACGGCAGAATTTGATTTACACTAGTGTTCCCAGAAACTAAGTAAGTACTCAATTAATTTTCAAAGATAGGATTACAAATATGAAATAATTATTCAGTATCCATAATTAGCCGTGATTTACGCGTTACGGTATCCGACAAATCGTGAGCACTAAAGTTTCTGTCAATGTACAATCTATCGAGTAATTGCACCGGTGACCTTTGGCGCTTATGCGGGTCTCGCGCTTGACGGAAACATATTTCAGTGGCCAATGCGCGCTGGCGCGACTGTCAAAGTGACGTTTGCGTGACAGCTGTCATGAATTACCCGCGTTTAGTGCACCTACGACTTTATAATTAAATGTGTATATTTAATTAATATCGTGACATTTCGAGCTGTCATTCTCGGCGCGATTCGCCATAAAGTGAGTGATTGGTGAAAGCTGCCAGGTTTAAACGTGATCGTCATGTGCCATATTTCAGTATGATTAATTAGCAACGGCATTAATTAAAAATGACAATATTAAGTAAATTATTTTGATTTTGAACTACTGTAGATGAAATCGCGAATCTAGGCATAAAACTTAGTAAATTTATATGTCTAAAGTAAGAAATTACCTGAGATAGTGACACTTCGGCACTAATTACATCAAAGCCCCATAAGGACACCGGTGACCGCGACAACAATATAATAACAATAGATTTCCAAGAATCTCCGATCGAAGGATTATGAATGACTTTTATAATGTGTCAAATAATTATTTCAAAGTTGCCAGTCAAAAAAATTATTACAAATAAAATAAATCACAAATTCGTGCACTGAATATATTCAATATCCGAATGCATTACACTCGATTTCGTCATGTCAGTGTCTAAAGCACATTGGGACAAGCGGCGTATTTTTATATCAGTGCAGCGGCCATTGACGGCCGCTGTCAACTGTCAGCTGTCAAATATTGCGGATGGGCGCCAACTGACGGCCAGCCGCGATAGATAGCGAAAACTGCTGTGATTTTCATGACAGAGGCTTTATTTGCCTTTGAAGAGATAAAAGTATGAATTGTTCGGTATCTCTTTCAATCTGTACCAGTGTTATATTTACAGTGACAATGTAGAACGTCGACTTTTGAAAAGGTAAAGATAACCTTAATTTATTGAGTATTTATTTCAATCAGTGCCAATAAATCTTTATAATTTATATTGAAGAAGTTTCTTCATGTCGATAATCTTGGGCCACCTAAAATCATCATAGTTCATCTTGGGATGGCGCATGAGACTTGGCGTTGACGCCGCGCTGTCACGCAACACTTCTTATTTCGGAGTTCGGACAAGAGCCAAAGCGTCCTTATACTTGGTAGAATTATAATTATATTCTTGTAAAACATGGATGTCACATCACCCTTCATGGGTTCGGGAACTGAATGAACTTTCAATATTATATCTTTCGGGAAATTCTTAGACGATTTAAATCGTATGAGTGTAGTTGATCCTTTACGTTATCACCGCTATAAAAAGCTTTATCACCTGCCTTATTGACGACTTCCTCAAACAAAAAAGTAAAATCGCCCCAAAACGTAGCGCCATAAACAAACATAAAATAAACAGATAAAAATAAATTTCAAACTAAATAATACAGAAGCGTCGAAACTCAAAATCAATAAAAATACATTAATTACCTAAATTTAAATAATTAAGGCACATTTACATGCAGTCGGCCAATTATCGGGTTCTTCACATTTCTCCGGCGGTCATGAACAAGTAAATTATACGTGTCGGGTTCCTAAACAACTCCTAAAGTATTATTGCACCCTCATTATTTCGTCCCGTCCAGTCAGCCTTTTTAAACGTGTTGGACGAAGTATGAAAGATCTAATCAATAGCTAAATAATTTTATTAATAAAGGATTAGGTATATAGGTTGTTACTGGGCGGCTACATAAAAAAAAAAGTTAATAATTAATATCAGCCACATATTAAGAGGCATCATTAATAGCAGTAATATTAGTCATGTTAAATTCACGTCTTGTTTTGACGAAGTTTAGATGATTGGAATTTGGATAGAAACTAAGATGTTTGGTTTTTACTTTTTACATAGGTTTAACTAAGAGACACGGAACTTGCGCACGAAAATTTCCTTATTTCGATCGAATGCACTTAGACTAAGTACCCTGAACGGATAACATCGTTGCAGAAGGATGTCCGGGTATCCGTCACGCGTGTATGCGCAGGCGCACCATTACTTACCATCAGCGTCTGTCGCCGCTCGTTTGTCATACACCCGGCAGACATTTATCCAGCGCGCGCGTGACAACTTGACAAAACGCTCGCCAATATGGCCAGGCATTCCGTGACATAACTTGCTAATGCTTTTAATGTAATATTAAGTAACAAATGATTCCTGCGGGTCCATGTTGGACGCGAGTAGCAGGAGATCGGTCATCTTGGCGTTCATTGAGAGAGGCCTATGTCCAGCAGTGGACGAATATAGGCTGATATGATGATGATGATGATGATGAAATGATTCCTGGGTCGTTGGCATGACAAGGTCTTCTAGCAAACATGAATTCAGAGCTCTGAAATTTGTGCTAATGTGGAAGAGCCTTAATAACTACATAATTATTATTATAATATTATGTTTTAGAGTTGATAAATATTGCATTGTAAAGGGTCAAGATAATCTATACTATCTATACTAATATTATAAATGCGAAAGTATCTCTGTCTGTCTATCTCGCTTTCACGCCAAAACTACTGAACCGATTGTAATGAAATTTTGTACACATATCTGTGTATATCTAAAGCCTGAGAAAGGACATAGGCTACATTTTAACTGGAAAAAGGGGTTGTAAGGGGGTGAAAATGCGTAAATTTGTTCAAATTAAGTTAGTTCCAAAAATTCATAACAGATGGCGCTAAGAGTCGCCTACATCTCGCTATCGCTTGCTCATAAGTCTTTCTATAAAAGGTGGCACCATATTGAGATAAGTTTTTCGATTCTTTCGATTGTTTTACACGTTATTAAATAACTCACTACTCAGTACTTTATCTATGCAGTGACGTAACCTTAAACCTACCAATGATAAATAGTTTATGGGTAAAGCTAAAGTTGTATAATGGGGGGCTAAATAAGCTTTAAATTTGGTATAAATAAAGTTTACTTAATTTAAAAAATGAAATATTATGTGCACACTGCGCAGCTGTTTTTGGGTATTTTGAGTATTTTGGGTACCAGGGTTTTAAAAAGCTTTTAAATTTGACACCAATTTTGTTGACACCGCGCGCTATAAACTGAAGTCCACGCGGACGAAGTCGCGGGCAACAGCTAGTAGTACATAATATTTATCAAATATAATGCGACCCATAGTGTGCTATCATTGACTGCTACTGTCACTTTGACCGTAGGTCCGTAGCTTAGGTACTACATAGATATCAGCCAGTGAAATATAAGTAAGTAAGGAAGCTATGATGATGATGAAATAAATCCATCAATTCCACGCATAATTTTTATATAAAATATGAATATGAATATTTTGGCATTTAACTTTTATGTCCGCTATTACTAGGCCTAGGGAAGTATTTAGTTACTAATTATGTTTGAAATCGTTTGCCTATGATTTCACTTGACTACTCCCATGGCCGATAGTTCCCACTAGTGAGACTGGTGTATTAGTCATAAATTACTATTTTACGACTGAATAATTGAATTAATTATTGCGAGGGAAATCGAGAGTCTCAAATTGATTTTTGTCGCGATTATTTTTTATTAATTATTCATGCATCTGCTGTCTGTCTGTCAAGAACTGCAGGCGTAGCATGGTCACCATAGAAACGGTTTCTTTCTACGGAAGAATAGACAAATTGACAGACAAGACAAAGTGCTAGTTAGACAATGGAAATCTGCCATTTTGTCGATAAAATCTGTCAGTATGTCGATTCTTACTCATGTCTAACAGTTGTTATGCTAGCCCTGCACTTGTAGGTAGACAGTAAGTAGACACTATACCCTAGTCACAGAGAATGTCGAAATTCTGCTCCTATCTTAATATAATATGAGTTAAAACTTTTTCTTAGTCTGTCTGTATAATATTTTTATTTACTAAGTAAATTGTACTTATTTTATCAGGTTTTTCTTAGGAGATCGCACACGTCACACTTTTTACCCGACTGCCAGGAGGGTTATGTGTTTAGCGCGTATCTTCTATGTATGTAATATTCTTTATTAGGTACCTCGTATCTTCAGAACGGCTAAACGGATTTTCACATTTGAGGTATCGTTAGATTTGTCTTAATAGCCCGAGTGTTCTAAGAGAGGTGACATTAAGAAAAAACCAAAATGGCGGATGTTTGACGCCTAGTGTCCGACCGAAGCTTCGGCTTCGGCCGCCTTCGACCAAAAAAACCACCTTCGGCGAAACCTTCGGCTTCGGCCTAAAACCCGACCGAAGCCGAAGCTTTGCCGAAGGTCCGAGCAACCGTCGAAATTGAACGAACTGTAAACTGTTACGAAAGACTGAGTGAGTAGTGAGAGAGCGACGGACCGCTGGGAGTCACTGTCAAATACAATACACAAACACTAATGCTTGTCAAGTTGTCAAATGTGTTTTTTGTATCAAAAAACACTTTTGACAACTTGACGCAACTCGACGCTCCGTCACTGACGCGTAGGTTTGTGCTAAGCATAACTTCTTAATAAATCATTTAATTATTTATTAAGAAGTTAGTGTTTGTTTATTTTATTTATTAGTCTAGTTTCGGTCTAGTCGAGTAAAACACAGACTGATTGATAGGGTCTAATTATTGTTATTTGTGAAATAATAAAGAAATTATTATTTTTTTACAATAGTTCAGTCAATAAAGTAGTTGTAGACTGCGTGAGGGGGAACCTAAGAGATCTCTGCTGGAACTTATTCAGGGTGCTTAGGGATAAAACATACTAAAAGTCCTGAAGTCTAGGAGGTGAGCCGGAGTGAGGGGAGAGTGCCAAAAGTCTCAATTTTTGGTTTTTGGCTAATAACTTAAAAAACGATGCGTTGTAGCAAAAAGCATTCTACGATGAAAAAAAACTTATTAAATTCTCTATAATTTTGATTCTATACACTTTTTCCGAATTCTCATCCGTTTTCGAACTACACATTCGAGTAATTCCTTAAACTTAATTAATTATTTGTAGTCCACAAATTATTAAGTAATAAATAAATCACGAAATCACAAACTTTTGCTACCATCTCTAAATCAACTTCTCTATGAGACAGTCAATATAGAGGTAAACCTTCAATATTGAAGTTTTGAAATACTTAATTTCAATATTAATTGTAGCTTGTAGACAATATTGAACATAACTGTATTTAAAAAAGATAAATCCGATTTCAAAATCATACATAATTGAGAATTAAAACTCCGTATCTCCAAAACTACTGAACCGATTTTGTTGAAACTTGCACTATTCCCTAAGTTGAACAGTACCTAGTACAACAAAAAAAGAATTACTGAAATCGGAATGGCAGTTCCAGAGATATGCGAACACAAACATAAAAACATACATACACTTGTAATTTGGCACATTTGTTCAGACGCTGATACAGATTACAGACTAACATATTATACGAAAACTGTGCAGTTCTGGAAATATTACATACATACGCGTCGAATTGATAACCTCCTTTTTTTGAAGTCGGTTAAAAATAATTACTGAGAGTCGAGCGATTAAGATTATAAACCTTCGGCTTCGGCTTCGGCCGAAGGTTGTGGCGATTGCCGATTAATCGGCTTCGGCTTCGGCCAAAAATAGACCTTCGGTCGGACACTATTGACGCCATATCGTGAGGTAAACAAAAATAAAAATTTACCTAGCATATCGAGTGGGGTATCAAAATAAAGAATTTTAAACACTGATTCTAAATATGTATATAACTTGCAGTTTTAATATTAAATCGAACGATAAATCTACACTAATAGTACAAAGAGGAAAGATTTGATTTTTTGTTTGTTGGGCTCGGAAACTACTGGACCGATTTGAAAAATTCTTTTACCATTGGAATTCTACATTATTTTTGCTGAACATAGGCACAATTTTATTTTGGAAAAAATAAGGTTCCGCAAGATATTTGGGTTCTTCGGACGCAAGGTGTAAAAAATCAACCAGAAAAGTTACTTATTTTACGTACGCTGCCTAAACTATAAAAGATAGAACCATAAAATTCTAAGTAATTGTAGAACTTACAAATATCTACAAAAAAGTCCGCGACACAGTATACCTATCTATGTCGAGTGAGGCACAATAACCATTTTTTTATTTAAAAATCTTGAAATTTTTTGGACTACATTTAAACGCGTTTATTTTACTCATTCTTTTAATCATTATCAAAATAAATTATTCCATTACTGAGTACAGTTTATGTAGATAATATTTGGTCTTTGAATGAATAAAATTGGACATTTGGTTTTGAAATTATGGCGAAATTAGAATATTACGATAGTTGGCGTCACAAGGCGGGTGCGCGTGCGGGAGGAAGACAATCTGTGCAGGGTGCAGCCTGCGTATAATGACTGCGTCGTCGATGTTAGTGTCGGAGTCTGTGAATTGACCTGGGAATCATTTTGCTGACCGAGTCTTTCCTGGGTATGCTTTTTGCAGAGCTCACCGACATCCACGTGGGCGGAGCCGCGGCCGAACGCTAGTAATAAAATAAGAAAAAACCAAAATCCGCCTGCATGGATAAATCCAATATTAATTAAAAATTAACTGACATTACTGAAACAAGATGAAAATTCAATGACAAAGTATTAAAAAAAGCAATGATTTGGCACTTAAAACTAGAAACATACATTGAAACAGTACTCGTACCAAACCTATGTACAGACCTATTATAACGTATTGTAGGTACACTTTTCTAAGTGTACCTACGATATATGGTTATATCAGCACGGTAGTTTTTCAATTTTTTATTAGATTGATGGTCGAAATATTTTGATGACTATAACTAAAAAGTCGCAAATAAAATAAATTAATTAAAAATCAAAAAACCCGACTGCAAAAATGTTAACTAAAAAGAACGAAACAAGACCTAATTCTGCCGGAGGCATCGAATCCATGTTTTAATTGATACGACTCTTGCTTACGAGTTTCATGCCAGGATAAATAGAAGGTTACATAGAAAAATGTAGAAGAAGAAATTGGATAATAAAATGCAGTCGGAGGCATAATATTTTATGATTTATGAATTAATGTTAAACTTGGTGCGACATGCCTCCGACTGCATTTTATTATCCACTTTCTTCTTCTACATTTTTCTATGTAACCTTCTATTTATCCTAGCATGAAACTCGTAAGCAAGAGTCGTATCAATTAAAACATGGATTCGATGCCTCCGGCAGAATTAGGTCTAGTTTCGTTCTTTTTAGTTAACATTTTTTGCAGTCGGGTTTTTTGATTTTTAATTAATTTATTTTATTGTGTGATCGAGTCTGCGGCTTCCATACATTCTGATGGCGCGCGCCATGCAGATTGTATGTAAGCCGCAGACTCGATCACACAAAAAGTGTGACGTGTGCAATCTCCCTTAATGTCTTGACCTCTCCTTTGGGGAGATCGCAGACGACAGACTTTGTGCGATCAAAGTCTGCGGCTTACATACATTCCGCATGGCGCGCGCCATCAGATTGTATGGAAGCCGCAGACTTTGATCGCACAAAGTCTGTCGTCTGCGATCTCCCTTGTAAGGAGACGCAAAGACAGCAATAGGGTGTGATTTTAATTTTTAAACAACGATTAACTTCAATAAACTTAGGTGGAATGGAACAAGCCTAGCTTTTATACCATACCTGGTTACTTTAAATTTATTACACCACGTCAAATTATAAGAAAGTTTAATAATGTAAACACTACTATAGAGCTAATTTTTATGCATCGCTTACTTCGTTTAGCAGAATAAAATGGCCGTCAAGTGTGGCGTTTGATTTATATGCACATTTAAATACCAAAAGTTTATTACACGTAAAATGGCTTTTTAAATAGACGAGTAACATTTCCAGTTTTTAATTACTGTCAACTTAATATATGTGAGGAGCTGATAAGCTAGACTTTTACACCTTTGGTCTACTTGGGGATAAAAAGCTAAGCTTAAAAGCACTACTCGAAAGTCGTAAAAATATCGTAAATTTTGCCAGAAGTTTTGAATGTTTTGCTCAATGCATGAGAAAGTTTGTGAGAATGTATGTATGTGCTCTTCAGCGCTTTAATTGATTTATAAAGAATACTCGTACTCGTATCTAACTCGTCTCGTAACTATGTAATATTTTGGTACCTAGGCTAGTAAAACAGTATTATCGACTCAATAAAGACTACAAGTCACCTTTATTTTTAAGGCTGCTCTCTCGAAAAAAGCGTGCAGATGAAACCACTTTTCATCGGCATTAACAGAGAAATTATATCTGAAAAAAATAATTAGTAATCTACATGATATGATACGTAATTTGGTTTTGCCATATTTTTTCTATCGGTATCACATAATAAAGAAATAAAAAACCAAATCACCTCCAAATCGTTGAATGAAACCACTTTACTCCTTCATTATTTATCAAAAGAATATATAAAAAATATCTACTGCTTTGCAATACATAAGTTAATAATTTGGTTTGGTTACTTTTTTGAAATATGTATTATGTTAAGCCATAAAAAGGTTTTTTCTCCTATTTCGCCCTATCATGGACGCGGCGAGCGTCGTAACCGCCACCGTACAAGGCGCGCTGTTATGAATGTTATTTTAATGTCATTTACGTCGATATTCGCACTGACAGACAATCGACCTGCTAATTTAGGAAGAGAGGGCCCTTAAACATACAAACTGTGGAGACCAGGGAGTGACTCAGCTCATTTCACGCGCCTGTACTCTGTAGAGTGTAGACTGTACGCATTTTCAATCCAGTTCGCTTTATATAATCTTTATAGATATCGTTAATCGTTTATCACTCCTATTATTTTATGAATAAGATAAACCTTCGCTGAATTTTTCACGAATATTTTGTCAAGACTCAAGACTAAAATTAGCAAAATCGGTTCAGCCTTTCTCGAGTTTTAGCGAGACAAACAAAATTAAAAATTAATTTTTATTCTTATAGTTATTCCATAATGCTTGCTAAAAAGTAAAGATAAACATAGCTAATTTCAAATCTTATTCTATCTTCTTATATATTATGTTACGCTCAAAGACCGAAATCGCTCAGTGAGCAAAAAATAGCACACAACGCGTTGTGGTCACAGTGAAACAGCCACGACGCGTTCTGGCAATCACAAAAAGACCATTACACGAAATTCGTGTCGTGGCTGATATGCTATTCGTTTTTCTTGATTTGTTCTTGATTGATTAATCGTCCATAGGTATGGAAGATCAAATTTGAATTACCACGCGTACCTACTACAAAATATTTTTTCTTTTACTAAATCACAGCATAACGTGTAAATTATCATTATTACCTATTTATAAAATATCCATAGGTTCATATAACTATCCGTACTAATATTATTACTGTCTGTCTATCTGTCTGTCGCAACGTAGTTGCGGGCATCAACTAGTAGTAGTTATTATATTTAAATTACATAAATGAATATAAAACTATATTTTTATTATTTATTGAGGTCAGATTACTTTATATTAAAAAAAAAAAAAACAACACGTTGCGCCTGACAGACAGACAGGGAGTAATAATATTAGCATGGAACTATAGATATTTATAAATAATAATGATAAACACGTTATGCAGTGATTTAGTAAAAGAAAAAATATTTTGTAGTACGCGTGGTCATTCAAATTTGATCTTCCATACCTGTGGACGATTAATCAATCAAGGACAAATCAAGAAAAACGAATTGCATATCAGCCAGGACACGAATTTCGCGTTATGGTCTTTTTGTGATTGCCAGAACGCGTCGTGGCCGTTTTCATTAGAGCCACAACGCGAATTTCGCGTCGTGGCTGTTTCACTGTGACCACAACGCGTTGTGAGCTATTTTTTCGCTCACTGAGCGATTTCGGTCTTTGAGCGTAACATATATAAAAATGGATTTTCAAATGTGTTAGTCACGCTAAAACTCGAAAACCGCGGAACCGATTGGGCTGATTTTAGTCTTAAAATATTCGTAGAAGTCCAGGGAAGGTTTTAAAGTGACACGAAGTTCACCGGGACAACTAGTTATATATATAAATGGATTTTCAAATGTGTTAGTCGCGCTAAAACTCGCAAACAGCTGAACGGATTGGGCTGATTTTAGTCTTATAATATTCGTAGAGGTCCAGGGAAGGTTTTAAAGTGACACGAAGTTCACCGGGACAGCTAGAAATATATAATTGAAAAGAACTCAATATTGCATTCAGTTAATTTATTTTACTTGCAAAACTATTTCGGAGATTGACAGTATTTTTAACTTATGCTGTTCACATTATGAGTAGAAATCCACCAAGTCTAAAGACACCTGTTTGATCAACATTCAACAAAAGCTCCAATTCATCAGGATGTGAAAACACTTTTCCGCGTGAGCTGACGTTATAAATGACGATGAAACGCGTCGTCACCTCCATCAATGGATCTGCCTTATACCCCTCTGTGCCCCTCTGTGCGCCTGTATTACTCTATGTATAGCCCTCTACATCCCTGGCTGCTCTATGGTCGGCAAACAACATCATTTGTTACGCATTGAGCTCTTTCCCGGCTGAAAGCTGTTCATAAAATCGCACTCCGTTTTTGTCGATCACAGTCACTTAGCGTTTGATGGTGGATATGAGTTTGGATGATGTGGGATATTCCTGTTTGTTTTATTTCCTTTTACTGAAACGGTGGTCTTCTTAAACCTAAAAAATTGTCGCAATCTAATGGGAATTAGGTTCTGAGTAAGAGAGTCAGTGTTGAATTTTTGAATAGATCTTATGCTGTTAAAAATATTCTAGCTTTAACTCAATATCATCGCTATAAGGATTAAACTCCTATAGAAATAGCCTTAAATACTCTGTTAATCTTAAGTTTGTTTTAATTTTTACAGTATTTAAAAATATCACAAATTATCACCTTATATTATATCATTACAAAGGCGAAACTTTCTTTAAGGTCCAGTAGATAAAGATGTGGTAGTAGATAAGGGCCCGGATTAACACATGGGCCACACTTGAAAGCGAAACACTTCTTAGTCCTAGAATGTCCTAGTGTTTCCCGCAGCGTGGTAACCTCGCGGCTCAACAGGGCGCGATTGTGCAAGTCACACGCGCCGCGACCGTCCCGGGTCCCGTGATCCCGTCACAGCTGACGAATCTCATCATCATCAGCGAGATCACAGTCATCATTAGCTTGAGAATAGAAATTCTATCGGATGATTCAGTATGTCAACGCCTTAACTCTTAAGGGTTATGCGACGTTGACCTTTCATACTACTTTAATCTTTCGTAGAAGTGTCGATGTAGATCCAAATATTTTCACGATAAGACATTTAGCAGATAATATTATAACATTTTAAAGACGGATCACCTGAAAAGTAGGTATGTACCTAGCCCATAGCGTGGCAGTTTTCTGGTGCCGAGATATTTCAAATCAAAAGAGTTCCTTGACCGTTGCCACCTTTTTTGCCACTTGTTCTATAATATTTTCTTTATATTATGCCAATAACAATAATCCGTAAGTGGTGAATACATCTTAGCTTCACCCAATTGGCTATCACGGGGCTGATGATGACTCACCCCCTGCGGGGTGGAGTGACGCGAGTGACGGAGTGACGGGAGTGCCGCGTCACCGTCAGTATGACGAGTGTTTGTCCGCGCCTGTGAGCTTGTGACGCCAAACACAATGAGTCTATTCCACTTGTGACTGTAAAACGCTAGGCCCTAGGGCATATTGGGTATTTTTGGGCATTGAGAGGGAAAACGTCCGGGCCCTTTGGATTGCAGACATTTTTGGACATTTTCCCCATTTGTACTTGCGACCAATTTTCAGCCTGAAGCTTAGGCATGGATTTCGTAATTTTTCATCTGATTTACGAAATACGTTACGCTTGGGACTATAATTTAAACTATGATTTTTGCTTTTTTCTTAAAATAAAATAAGCATCATGAATAATGTGCTAAAAATTTGCATAGAAGTATTAATTTACTTTCACATGCTGTATCCTGAAAATCACGTTCGCGTGCCGCTTGATGCGCGCAATCTAATTAAATCAAATCATACAAATGTCATTACGTTATGCATATCGCATGCATATGAGGCGACAGGGAAAGTGTACGAGCGAGTTAAGCCGGTGTCACTACCGTTAAACTATCTGTTCTGATAGAATCTAATCTATAAGCAAATAGTTAATAGACGATACCAATGGTACATTAAAAAAAGTTTTCCGAATATAGCGAAGCCTTTAAGAATGTACCATCGAACAAATTGATCATAGACAGATGACGGACCTGCGTCATTTAGTCGGGTTATGTCAGTTCAATATAACGGTGCGTCCACATTTGTATCATTTGCGCGATCAGATCTCCGATCAGATCTCCGTCGCGATCATCGCGCCGTATCAAGTATGCGTATCATAGTGTGGATCATTCTGCCGATCATGCGTGTATTTGATACGACACGTATCAGATACGCGGTTAATAGCGATCGGGGCGTATCATGATACGCGTATCATTTTGACACGCTTCGATGGTACGCGACGGAGATCTGATCGGGGATCTGATCGCGCAAATGATACAAATGTGGACGCACCCTAAGCTGTGACCTGTCGGCTGGGTTTGAAATGTACAATCTGCCTATGAATCAACTTCTCTGATAGTACAAATTGGCAGTACGTAATAATTACGTTCCACCGTAGTAAATACTTAAACGATGTCAACATATTCCCAATATCTTTATCTACTTTTGTTTGTTTACGTGTGGGATAAACTGTGTGTGATTTGTGAAGTTCTGAACAGTCTAGTGCACAGTGACAGACATGCTGTGGTGCGGAGTGGAACACACCAGCCAGTGACAGGCGCCGACAAAGCGGCCGCCCGTAATTGTGTGATTTGATCCGAAAACGCTTTGTTGGCCAGATCATAGCCGATAGATCTGTGATCCATAGATCTTTGTACCGCCGATCCACGACCCTAATTAAAGAACGGCGAGGAGTCACTGGCTGCTTTGTTCCGGCTTCGATTGTGCGATAGTCGTGTCGTGACGGACGTTTACGATTCTTTTACAATTTCGAGTTGTGGCACAGATTCTCCACGACTCGTCATACTTTTGTGTGATCTTGAGCGGAAAAAGTTAAAGGCCGATCACGCGAGAGTCCCATCACGTCCTTTCCTCTACATCTCTGAACTAACTAGATCTATGCTAATAAGTACTTTCACCTTAAAACCAATATCAGCCCTATCTTAACCCATCAGTCGTGGCAAAACGAGACACAATAGCTTTTTCATTGTTATCGCGGCCGGATGTGGCCGCTTGGGGCTTCATGAATTAATATAAAATACGAAGTATCCACACCACAGGTTCAATTGATTTGGTTGACTTGGTACAATAACACCTCTCTCTACCAGCTCTACCATCTTGTTGTTTTACACTGGATGTTTTACACTCCCAATGGTGGATAAGGAGTAAAAGGACCGCAGGAACTCAGGAATGAAGAACAAAAGACTTTCAGGTGTACCTAATGCTGGTGTTGCTAATTTACGCAATTTCCATCAATCGATCCCTGTGTTAGTCTCCTGATAAATTTAAAGTGATGGTTTTTTTATCATTATTGCTGAATGTCGTGTCAATAATGATCTGGCTCGCAGCGGGCGACGAGGTCTTCATCTCGTGTGCGCCCGCCATCAATACTCCACCATACTCCGTCATAAATACTTCACAGATAATTGAAATTATTTTATTGCAATTGATTTTATGTATATTGATTATTTGATTTATTGGGGCCGAGTGGATGAAATGATTATTCTCAATGTCGTTCCGTTGATTGGCCGCTGGGGGACATCGGGAAAAAGTTATTAAAATAATAAATGATGGAAGATACCGAGAATAGCCATGACTGTAGGTGATGGGATACCTTGAAATCTTACGCCTGTTTCCGCCAACCATGTACCTAGTTGGTGAAAACTAACCAAAACCTAACTAAGTTTTTAGCAGCCAGGCTATGTTACATAAGTTTTTCCAAAATTTTCTAAGTCATCAGCTAGTTGTCATTAGTGCCTTCAAAGACTTGTAGGTTGGTAAAAAGAGTTTTTGACTTGCTCCGTCCGTCCGCTACTGCGTTTTCACCAACCGCAAAAATATAGCGGACATAAGACAACTATTTCGCTCAACTATCATCACCAATAGGTGCTTACTTTCCAGATTGCATGATGTGGTTATGACAAACAACACGGCCGTTGTATCACGTATGATCACGTGTAGAAAGCGGCTAACAATTAATATCGCATCGACACTTATTAATCAAACTTCGCCAATTACTTCTGATTTACCATTGGAACAATTGAACGCTCATAAAGTTTTATACTGCCATTATTCATTTGATTTTGATAGAAATGATTTTGATAATAATTATTGATTCTAATGTATAAAGCTGATTTATATAGTTTCATTGTGTAAATTTCAATTAATGCTTCAATCGCGGATTTTTGGTAATTTATTGTTATTCTATTGTTGTTGCGATCACCGGTGCTCTTATGGGGCTTGATAGGTTAATTTGAGACATCAATGTATTAAGGCAAATAGCAGTCGATAGTATGAATATTTTTTCCTCCAAAAGTTAATGATTATGTCCACTCTGTGCAAACATGTGATGTTTACAATCGTGATTTAGTGTGTCTGGTCATCACAGGCTGATGGCCGACGAACATAACTCATCCCGCCAATAAACTGAAGACGGCCAGTGAGCACTCTCTATTAAATGTTAGGCTGTGACTACACCACTCACTTAAATTTTAGGCTGGGACCACACCTCTCACTCAAATGTCAATCTGTGCTTGAACCACTCACTTAAACCACTCCGTTAAAGGTTATTCTGCGCTTAAATTTTCCGATTTTTCTATAACAAAAGACACCTAATCGATAATACGTTATTAATGCTAATTATGCTGGTGATCCTGCGTATATTCGAATATTGACTTTATTAAAGTAAATCCTATATTATGCTTATATGCTACTCGCCAATGTCTAGCAGAGACTTCTCCTTTTGAAACTCCGTTGTCCACTTTAGTTAATTTTAATATTATGTACATAAATTATAAATAAATAAAAAATCCCAAAAGCCATTGACCCCTTAGTTTCCTGTAACTTGAAATTAATATCGAACTTATCTTTTCCAGATTCGCCTGCGAGCTGTGGACATAGTGAAATGTAAGTTGAGCAACCCATGTCATAGTCTTTAGTATTAGTTACCTGTGGTCAGTGTCAATAATTAGGTTACCTGGGGCACCACCGAGTACCTCTACCGTATCGTAGTGACACAAGCAGCCACTAGCCACGATTTAGAAGCACTTCTGTTGTTTTGCCGATTTGAGTTTCAATTGAGGCGGTTATGGAAATAGAAAGTTATAGGTTTGAAAGATCTATCTCATTTGCGATCCTCTGATATTGCTGTCCAAGTGTAATTTCTCCAATACCAAACCAAAGACTAAAGGGAAGGGAAGGGACCAATACACAGATAAAAGGGGTTTAAAGATCTTTGATTTTCCCGCTTTCTGCAGTAAAAACTTATGATATTTGAGAAGTCTTAACCAGTTTCCTAATATGTTTGAACTGGTCACTCATTAGGTTATTTGGAGTATAACACGTCGCGTCTGCAAACACGGTTTCCGAGAAATGCCCATACAAACATAGGCGATTGACTTGACACGAAAACGTGAAGACCACAATTAGCATAACGGTTCCAGGTAACTCTAGTTGTCTGGTGGTATTTAGGGTCGGTTCATATTGCAATGTGACGAGCCGATGTGGTTAGAATCCCATCAAAATTGGAATTGGCACCCCGTTAGTGGCAAGCGGCACCTCAAAGTCTACTTTAAAGAAGTCTAAGGGTGTCTTGTTATAGAAGCAACTGTCAAAAATGCCCGGCAGTGAAAGACTCCTGAAAAAAATACGATGAAATTAAAAATTAAGCTTAACTCTTTATCGAAGGTCAGGTAGACGTTCAGAACTGGATACCTCGTTAAGTAACCGCGACCGAAACTCCATAGTTGTTGGTTATTCTCACCTCTGTATGTGTCTACAATCTAAATACAGGAAAACTTTCAGCTTTTATAAATCACGAAAGTCTGGCTGTCGCTGGCTCTTGGGGTATTTTATTGAGTACGTGGCGTTGTCGAAAATCCTTCAAAATGTTTTACATACTGCGATGCGTACGGCCCGATTCAGATGTAAGGATCAAATTGGAATTAAACAAAGAATATCTTGTAACTAGCGGAATGAGTGTAGCCATTTTACGAGGTAGTTAAATTTGACGGTTGATGATCCGTCTACTCCTTCAACGCGAATAGCCGAAGTACCAGGAACGCAGGAGCGGCGCGGAGATAAATCATACGTCACGACGTACCGGGAACTGACGCCTGTCATATAAATCACCAGGGCTGTCACACTATTGACGCCGTGTTGACAGACCTTTGTTTTGGGTCAAATGTAGAGTCTGGTTGGCAGCTACCATCCTGGAAACCGACCGTCCAGACTCCAGAGGTATCAAAACTGTATTTTTGTTATTTATGGCGTTTGCATTTGGAGATTTGTAACTCCATTTAACTACTTTATTGCAAGACTAGATGGCCCGTGAAATTCGTATTGCTGACAACAACTGTCACTGGCATTCATCATCACCAAGTCCCCGTTGCCGTTTGACTCGATTATACAAGACAATTAACTTCATCGCAAAACCGTACCCAAGTGGCAAGTGTCTATTTTGATTGATTCTATGCAATTTTTAAGTTCATTAGAATATTATTTTAAACTAAAAATTAGAACCCCAACTCTACAACTTTATTTCATTTCGAAAATATGACAAATATGTTAATCGCGTTAATTGGTCAGCACTCCAAATTCTGTTTGACGTTTGTTCGAAGTACATAATATACAGAAAACTATTTTGCTGTTCTAAGTATTACATAATAGTGAAAGCACTATAATACTCCCAAATTTTGTCACCGTTTCCCTGGACTTCTACTACTATATCAAGACTATAATCTGGCAAATCGGTTCAGGCGTTCTCGAGTTTTTACCAAAAAATTGAAATAAACGCTTACTTATGTAATACTTAGAACAGCAAAATAGTTTTCTGTATATGTACTTCGAACAAACGTCAAACAGAATTTGGAGTGCTGACCAATTAACGCTATTAACATATTTGTCATATTTTCGAAATGAAATAAGGTTGTAGAGTTGGGGTTCTAATTTTTGGTTTAAAATAATATTCTAATGAACTTAAAAATTGCATAGAATCAATCAAAATAGACACTTGCCACTTGGGTACGGTTTTGCGATGAAGTTAATTGTCTTGTATAATCGAGTCAAACGGCAACCGGGATGATGGTGTGTCTGACAGGATAATTATTGCATGTATATTGTATACGGTATTTGATTTATACGACACTAATTATAAATAATGTGACGTTTATTCTAATGACGTAACGGAGTTGTTAATTGCTTTTTTTTCAGAGTAACTGTCTTTAAATGGAACAGCCAACTCTGAATATTAAGTTAAGTTTGAAATAGGTGTAGCTTGAATATTTTTATAGGAAATTAAATTCGATACCTAGGTAGGTACTAAGGCTTAGAGCTGATTTCTGGTTATTAATGAGAATAAGATACGTTTTGATTTCTGAGATTTCAATAAAATAAAACTGACAATAGGTTTGTGAAATTAAGTTTTGGACACCCCTGAAATGTAAGAAAGACAATCATTCTTGTAATTACTATTCGACGCTATCGACACATTTGATTGGGAATTTTAATCGCATCCACCTAAAGTTGACTTTTGAACGCAATTCCAAGATGAAAGTAAACGCGCGAATCAATTAAGATTAGTGGAGTGCAACGTATTGCAAATTTTATTCGTTTTCGATCCAGCCGAAAGCCGAAATGTTATATTTTATTAGCGTCATCATTTCGTGGACTTGGCTCACTACCGTACTATACATATACAAAACGTCTTGATGTCTCAATGTTTATGCAAGTATTTAGCCGTGGATGATATACAACTGTCACTGGCATTCATCATCACCAAGCCCCTGCCGGTTGACTATGATTTAGTATTGGAGTGGTGCCAACTGTCTGCTTTGAGCGGCTATGATGCATTACTGACGAGGAAATAGCTAGGGCTCTTTATTACGATTGGTGAATGGTCAGACGGATCGCCTGATGGACGGCTCATGAACACTTTTAGGGAAAGAAATTGCATGGTGTTACATAATATGAAAAGGTAAAATTGTATGCCCTTTTTGGTGTAAGGTTGTAAGATTATAATATGACGCTTACAATTCATAGAGCTGTAAGTAGAAGTAGGAAGATCAAAATAAGTAGACTCTTTTTAACGTTAACTCCTTTTAATCCCTATGTAAATTATTATAAAAACCAATTGGAACACTTAGCAAAAAGTAATAGACAATGAAATATGTTAGGGTGGGATGCACCAGAGGCGTGGTTAAAGTTAAAGTTATGGTCAAAGTTATGGTTATAGTTAAGCCTAACTTAACTTTAACCTTAACTTTGACCACAGAATTTGATAGATGTCCGTTGCTGGTCCGACAAAACGTGGGCGGGGGCGCTGCTGGTAAAGGAGAACTGTCAAAATGGCGTTTTTGTATGCTGACAGCGTTCCTTTTTTCGCCACGTTCATTTAAAGCCTTGTCGAGCTCTATGGTTAAATGGTTAAATATGGCGTCCATTTTTGACTTTAACCAAAGATTTGACATTTTGCAATGTAGTTACTTAAAGTTATAGCTAAAGTTAGAGTTATAGTTAGAGTAACAGTTGGTGCATCCCACCCTTACAAGGATAAAATACGCCTCGATCGGAGAAGTTCCTTCGTTAATTTAACTCTTTTACAAGTGTCACAAAAATAATATTAGTCATCTGATCAATATGCAGTCGTCTATAACCCGACATGGCCTATCGATTGGGCCGACTCTATTTCCGATTTGTAGGTCAACTTGTGTCCACACGATCCAAATAGATCACAAAAAATAGATCATTGGACATGACCTCGGGGGGTTATTTGCACCTTTGACCTAATCTTAAAAAATCTCCAGGCGTTTAATGACTAGGTACTGCTGAGGTTCTACGGACGTATTCTAATATTGGGCAAAGAGGGCGTCCACTTCCACATGGGAACAATGTTGGGTGCCATTTTCTTGTGAAAACCCCCTTGCTGCAGAACTCTGGGGAAACTGGGGGAAACGGACTAGTGGCTATGAGATAACGCAAAACCTGCACTCGTAGCATGGTCTTCTTTATGACGTAGAGTGTAGACTATAGTCTATATAGTCTCTATGTTATAAAGTGGAATTTTAATTGGTTTTTTGTCCATCGCGGCTAGCCGCGGTAAAGATCGGAACGGCACCTTCAGTTTATCTCCGCAGTTTGTCTATACTTTCGCATTTCTACTGTAGCCATGCTACGGGTGCATATAGTCACTTTAAATAGGTCTGATTTACCATTTTTGCTTGAGAGGAGGTAAGACGTGGCTCACGTGGCCAACCGAGCCTGTCTTTGACTGTACGCATATCTTCGATAAGTGAAATTTACCATTCTCGGGCTAAATCGAAATGTTTATGGCCATTTATTTTTTTAATTCCAATGATTATCAATCAGAATCGGGGGACAAAGGGGCTAATCCCGAAGTCCATTGTGTGGCGAATAACGCGCTGTGTCGTGGCGACGACCTCATTATATCGCCACGATTATTTCAATCAATTCAAAACTCATTCCCATTGATAGATGCTTTTCAATTTCCTCGGAGATTCTTTTCAATTTAGGAGTGTTAACAATACTGATCTTTTATTTTCTCATTTCTTTGAAAATTAGCAGGGCTTTGTCTAGTAGTTATTGCCCGCAACTTCCTTCCCGCAGATATTCGATTATATCCTTTCGCGGAGCACAAAGTATCTTCAAATCAAATTCTACCAAAATTAGTTTAGTAGTTTTAGCAAGAAGAGGTTAAACACAAACTTGGTACGAGCGGTAACTGTCGGTTGCTTTGAGTATTTTGGCATTCTACCTTCAGCGATAACGACCAATCAAAACATTCGACAATTTATCGAACGTGCGCGATAATGCGTGATTACCGCTACCGACAATAATAACCCCCTCGAACCCACCAACTGCGTTTATGATGGATAATTGCCTGCAGATTTACTGCATCCAGTACCAAGACCATCGAGTATTATGACCTTTATGCCAACGAAATAAGTGTTAATGAAGAATATCCGAGGTAATACAACTTTGAACGAGCTATATAATCCTGTGACTACTATAGATGCGCCATAAGGTCCTAACTCCTTAGGTTACAACTACAACTAATAAACCTTCTGGATAAGAACGATTGGACGATAATTCGTTTCCTTGTTTGGCGTTTGCTCCATATCCATACTTCCATACTAATATTATAAATGCGAAAGTGTGTCTGTCTATCTGTCTGTCCGTCTGTCTGTCTGTTACCTCTTCACGCTCAAACCGCTGAACCGATTTTGATGAAATTTGGCATGGAGATACTTTGAGTCCCGAGAAAGGACATAGGATAGTTTTTGTCCCGGAAAAATGCAAGGTTCTCGCGCGATAAATGAGTTTTGGCGCAACGGAGTTGCGGGCGTCATCTAGTACCTAATATTTTAAATCTGTTTATCATGTAATCTATACTTATATAAAACAAAGCGGCTTTTTTTTCCTCATCTCCCTTTGTTCCCTTTAATCTTTAAAACTACGCAACGGATTTTGATGATTCTTTCAGTGTTAGATAGCCCGTTTATCGAGGAAGGCTATAGGCTATATTTTATCACGCTAAGACTAATAGGAGCGAAGAAATAGAGGAAAATGTGGAAAAACGGGGAAAATTATTTGAAAGGGCTAACTTGAACACGCTAATCTCAGGAACTACTGGTCCGATTTGAAAAATTCTTTCAGTGTTAGATAGCCCATTTATTGAGGAAGGCTTATAGGCTATATTTTATCATGCTAAGACTAATAGGAGAATGTGGAAAAAACGGGGAAAATTCTTTGAAAGGGCTTATCTTGCGAACTACTGGAGCAATTTTTATGTTATTTGGCACATATAAGAAGTAGACCACGTGAAGGATCATAGGCTATTGATTTTAATCATTTTTTCAGTGGCTATATATTTTATACCCGTGCGACGCCGGGGCGGGTCGCTAGTATATTATAAAGAAAAATGTTTTTTCAATTTTGTTAGTCTCGCCAAAACCCGAGAACGGCTGAACCGATTTGGCTTATTTTAGTCTTGAAATACTCACGATAGTCCAGGGAAGGTTTGTATTAGGAGAGAAGTGATACGAATGGGTCATAAAAAAAATCTCAGCCCTTAAACTTTAAGTCATTGAACCATCCCGAATGCAATAGCGAATATTTTAAATGCGTGTGAAAGGAACATAACAATAGCATGTCAATGTACGATATTTAGAAATGTCGTTTTGATCCTTTACTGATTACTCGATAAAGTTTGTGAAATTACTACATGCACTTAATACGATAAAATTGCGATGTCGGAAGTCGTTAGGTGTAAATATGGCTGGTATAATAGTGATGATTTTTATATGATAAACAATTTTCAACACTAGAAAGTGTAAAGTTAATTGTAGGTATGCGTACTGCGAAAGGGCATAATATTTCAAACTAATTGCTAGTTATATACTAGGTACAATATAAGTATTATACAAGATGTAAGAAAACTAAGTGATAGACTTTAGGATGCGTATGTGTTCCTTATAGAGTTTACTGTATAAAAGTAGCAGCACTAAAATAGTACCTAAAGATTATTGTCCGTTGGAAACTTAAAATAAAACTTTTTTAAAAGTGGTTTTAACAAAAAATTGACGTAATAGATACGAATTAGAAATAAAAAATAAATTTAAATATTATTTTAAAATTATTTTTGAACATTATAATTATCAAGGAGGTATTTTAAAGGTTAATAAAATTGTAAAACTAAAATTTAGTAATTAATAATTAGGTATGTAGGTATTTAGACAACATTAAACATTGCATTTAATTCATGAAGCCCCAAGCGGCCACATCCGGCCGCGATAACAATGAAAAAGCTATTGTGTCTCGTTTTGCCACGACTGATGGGTTAAATTACGTAACGTTTTTATTATTTTCGCAAAACATGGCCTTTCCTTGTTTTTTGACATTTAATGTTATTTTTTTCGTAATTTTCCGCGGCAGTTAAATATAAAATTATTCTTTATTATTAACGCTTCAACAATGTAATATTAAAGATTATTAATTGTAATTGTTACTTAAATATAATGTGCACGCAGCATTATATTTATTGCAAAAGTGCCACGGCATTTAATCGTTAAAATAAAATTATATAATTATTACTTAGCTGTTAATAACATGCTATTCATAGAATAAAATATATTTGTTATTTTTATAAAGTGAAATTCCCTGAAATCCGTCATCGCCTTTGCGTGAAGACAAGAATCTGTTAAGTTTTTAATAAAATACCAAGATAATAAATAAATAAAATTAAAAATGTATATTTCTTGTGAAAAATACTACGAAAATCCGGATTTACACTAACTTTTACTAAGGTTAAAAGACTACCTACTAACGTTTTAGTTTCACTCACTTTGTGAGTTTGATACATATTTAAATTATAATTATTTTATTTAACATTCAAATCAAAATGGCTTACTATTTGTCTAGCCAATGTTTTACAAAGTAGGTAACACAGTTTATTTATAAATTATATTTTACTATGCATACGTAAGTAGGCTAACAGTGGCAAGGGCAAGCTTTTTTTAGGAAGTCTTGCTCGTATAAAAAGGTAGAGATTTTATTGAAAATGTTCAAAATCGTGATTATGAAAAGCTGTCAGGAATGAAGGTAACCACTAACCCCTCATCACTGGTAGACTACTATAATAATATGAATTATCATTAATCTGATTAGCTCCTCTCTCGACTATGACCATTGATATCCCTACTCGGAGCGTCGAGTCATCACTTGAAAGCATGAAAGTAATCACAAGAGCCATTTTAAATGCCTTTCACCAGATTCCTGAATGGACCTCCCTAATCTGAAATCTAATTGGGCCCAAGAGTCGCTAATTCGGCGACGCACGCGAACTGCGACATATATTAGTATCGACAATTACCGCCAGACCTCACACGGACCTTAATTACGGAAAAAAGGCCGCGAGATAACGCTAATGAATCTATGCAAATGTGCGCCCACGCAGCTTTGACGCGGCGCCGCGTCCCGTGCCGCCCGCGCCGACTAGGTGGTGCTCCTGTCACTTATCGCGGTGTCTTTTTGCCCCACTCGGTTTTATTTAAGCTTCACGTTTATCGGTGTTATAAATAAAGGTGTCGATAAATTTCGAATTGATGATTCGCGCTCGGTCAATAAAAGTGTTGATTATATTCGAAGTGGTCATTTCAGTGCAGAAAAATGCCGCGAAGAAATTGACACACAACTGTTAAGGCACAAAGGTCCTTAGTCCTTACACCCCAGGCCGATCGAAGTTCGAACTGATCGGACTGAGCGCAGGGCGACCTGACCGAACAGCACTAAACGCAGACTCGTTTGTAAGGTCGGCCTGTCATCAGTTCGATCGGAACCGGGATCGATCGGCTTCCCCGTACATGGGGCCTTTAAAAGAGCCTTTTTCTTTAAATATTGTAACCAAAATGTTTACAGTCTTTGATGTCGAATTGAATTACTCTACCAAAAGCACCAAAATCAGTAGCATTTCTTCCAATTTCTTCTAAGTTCTTGCCAAATTCAGACGAATATAATTGAAAGAGTTGCATGAGAATATCAGATGTAGTGAGATTGTGTATCAAGTATCAGGTACGTCTGTCGGTAGATAAGCGAGCCAACTGGCCGAGACATCTGGCGAGCTCATCTTACGATACATTTCAAACTTTTGGAAATGAAATTCAGATCATATTGAAGAAATCAAAAGAAATGTTTCTACTAAGAAATCGGAAACATTATGGACGGTGGATAATAATCCATACTAATATTTTATGTATGTCGATTTCTGTGTCCGGCTGTCTATCGCTAAACTGATTTGGAGAAATATTAAGACTAACGGATATAAGACTAACTTTAATTAGATGAAGTTTTTGAGATTTCCATGAATTTTTTGTCAAGGTAATCAGGTAATAAGGTCTGTGAGTACGGCCGTTTAGATCGTTTTTACTTTTTATTACTTAATCAATAATAATTTATATTTTCCGCGGGCCAAAGAAGTTGCAGAAAACGCCTAGGATTTACATAATACGAGTATATTTCGAAACATATTGTTTTATCCTGTTTTATCATATTCATTATCGAACAACGGTTTTTCAATTTGTCAACACATATTGTCTCAAATTGTATTCTTCTCAATAATCAATCGCTGTACAGATACAGCGACAGAAAGCAGACTTTGACAGGGCACAGCTCCAGAACTCGGGAGTCGAGAGAGCCTTTCATTATATCCCCCGACTTGGGTCGTTTTTTTCCGTCGCCACCCTATCAAGACTGTTTATGGACTGGAGATAAAGAAACACACAGACACTCCTCACGTCTCATTGTAACCTAGATGCTGTGTTGCTAGGTACAATGCCAAAAGTTCCCTAAATCCCCTCTAAAATATGTGAGACTGTAGGTGAAATACCATTGCTTTTTACATGATAGTGGTAGCCGATAAATTGTTTAGCTGAAAAGTACTTTATTTTCTATAGATTTTATGTTTTTTCTTCAATTATGTTATTTCAAATATTATGTGGAATATTTTAATCTAATATAAGTTCTAACAACGTTACAGAAAACTTTGACACCACATTAAAAATAAAAAAATATCTACTTAATTACATTTTCAAATTAAGTTGTGCGGCTGCTTGGAGCCTGAGGTCACCACATCCCTGCTTTTTTTAATCTGCTGCCATTTCATGTCCAGTATTCGTAAAGCGTCCAATAAACAGTTCTGTATAATATCAAAATAGGACGATTCCCAGCGAGCGTTTTTACTTTTTTACATGGTTTTTTCACTGTTTACTGCCGCACAGTTATTGAGAAAAACCCAAACCCCTAGCTATGTTTGGTTGATCGTCCACATAAACAGACAGTTTCCCCACATTTCCAGCTGAACTCGCACGCTGGCAACCCCAAATCAATGCGGCGGTACAGTCGGCTTACTGGCAAGCTTCGGTCCGGATATGAAGATAGCGAGGGAAAAACGACCGCCGAGGGGGGACATACGCTATGAGTTATATTTTGTTCTTTTTCCTTGCAATCGCACTTTTGTCACCTTTTGTGTTAAGTTGGGCGCGTATTGATTCGTGTTCGCCGCTTACGTCTGCTCAGATGTTTGTGCTGTTTGTGCAGCTTGATTGTGGTTGTTGTTTTTTATGCGTCTAGCACTCTAGCTGCATTGTCGTGTGTGGAGTCGAGTTCTGGAGTAGGTACTGTAGGAGGTAATAAAAGAGTAACATCCTACTATCCTGCTTCAACATACAGTTAATTGTAAACCTACATAATTAATGTCGTTTAAAACGAAAAGGGAAACATTTATCATGTGTAGAATGTAGAGTCTACTCCTGGACTAAAGTAGCCAGTAGGTAGGCCTTGTCTAATTTGACCCCTATTTAATGAATCCCCAACCACTTCACTAGTTGATATAACTGAAAATTTTTGTACTGTCAATACGAGGGAGGGACGCGTCATTTTAAGTTTAAACAAGCCCTACTATACTATGTTATGGAGGGGTTACAACTGGTTACAATAATATTAAATTCTTACTATCGTGCTACAGCATACATTTCTAAACCCTTTCAATTAGCATGTCGGTTAAAACAGAAATTATGTAGATAATCGTTGTATCCTCAAATCTACGATCGTCAGGCGATGAAGTTCATGGGGTGGTCAACCTTTTTTCGTTCGAGTTTGTTTTAATTTTAAATACTAAAGCCCGCAAAACACCTTTACATCGAGGCTTTTATCATTAGCAAACATTCTTCAATAAACATTTGATTTTAGTGTCCACATTTAAGGTTTTATGATCATACAAACTGCTCACCCGGCTTCGCCTGCGCCATGAATTAAATGGACCGTGTCATTTGATCATAAAATTTTATACCCCCATTATGGATGATATTTAATTGTAATATTTGTAACTGCTTAATGAAATGACGCTTGAATTAAGTAGCGTTTTATGCGAAATCGAAATGTAACTGTGCCTATGTATATTTTGCATTTAAATGTTACGTTTTTAACCCACATTTTATTGGATAAAAGTAATATGAATACTAATTAAATGATATCTGGGGGCACTCCGAACCCCGAAGTCCGATGAGCCAAGCGAAGCGCGCAAGAGCATCTTTATTTTTCAGCAAAATTAACGGCTGACATCTCAAATTAAACTTAGTAAGAGGTTGCTATAAAGATGTGCGATCACCTGTTTTTAGGGATTCTGTACGTACAAACTAAAATGCTAAGGTAACCGCATATTTGTCACAAAAGATTATCTTAGGTCTATCACCATAATATTCTATTGTACATCCTGTGTGCATCACTATCGGTGCAGTAACTTTGGGGAATGTTTGAGGAAAACTTGTAACTCATTCTTAAGACGTTCTTGCAAATTGCAATATGTATAATACCTATTTAATTGCTCTTTAAGGCTTACTGCACCTCTTTTTACACCTGCAGCTTATGGACCAACTACACCAAGAAAACATATAATGCCCTACGCATTCAATATAATAATGCTTTTAGAGCACTGCTGCGGCTGCCGCGTTTCTGTAGTGCCTCGGCGATGTTTGCTTTTGCGGATGTAGATAGTTTTGAAGCTATACTCCGCAAAAGGACTGCATCGCTACTGGCCAGGGTCCGCGGCAGCAGCCACAGTGTCCTGACTCCTGAGGGAGATAATCGACAGCGGGGATTGTCATCTGATCGACTTTATGATAAATAAGACTAAATCTCTTTTTAGAATAGAATACTAACATAGCGATAAGTTCTACTAACAATTTTATGGGTCTGAGTTATCTGAAATAAACATATTTTATTTTATTTTACTTATTTTTATTTTAAGCAAAATCAAACATGATGTAAAAGAAAAAATTTAAAGCTTAGTTTTGGATTAATATTGTGATGTGGTGAAAGTTATAACTCTTAGTCTTTTAAAACACAATATGTACTGTTCATTTTCTTTTATGGTAATATATAATAGGTTTATGTTTAAAATTAATGGTACTAGTCTATTAGATTATTTTGTATAAAAAATTGTTTGTTCCTAAATAAATTTAAAAAAACATAAGTAGGTACCTACCAAAAAACTTCTCTATTAAATAAGTACTAGCTATATGACCGAGCTTCGCTCGGTATTCAAAAAATACAAAAAACACACATAAAATGACATTTTATGAAAATAATTCCTAGCTAGATCGATTTATCGCCCCCGAAACCCCCTATATACTAAATTTCATGAAAATCGTTGGAGCCGATTCCGAGATTCCAATTATATATATATATATGTTACGCTCAAAGACCGAAAACGCTCACTGAGCGAAAAATGGCTCACAACGCGTTGTGGTTATAGTAAAACGGCCACGACGCGTTCTTGTAATCACAGAAATACCACATAGCGAAATTCGTGTCATGGCTGTCGTGCTATTCGACCACAACGCGTTGTGGTAATCGAGAAAAGCTATGACGCGTTCTGAGCATTTAAAAACAGCCATGACGCGTTCTGAGCATTAAAAAACAGCCACGACGCGAAATTCGTGTTGTGGCCCTAATGAAAACTGCCACGACGCGTTCTGAGCATTTAAAAACAGCCACGACGCGAAATTCGTGTTGTGGCCCTAGCGAAAACGGCCACGACGCGTTCTGAGCATTTCAAAACAGCCACGACGCGAAATTCGTGTTGTGGCCCTAACGAAAACGGCCACGACGCGTTCTGAGCATTTACCATACGTTCATCGAATTCGAACGCCTACGCTGGACTAACGCTAGTGTGAAGGCAGCCTACAATTAATTTAAGTACTATCAGGGAAGTTGATTCTTAGGCAGATGGGGGACCTACGTGTAGTTTGGTCGCGTTACGTCAAACCCAGCCGACAGATCACAAATAACATTGAATTGACATGATCCGACCAAATGACGTAGGTCCGCCAACTGCCTAGGATCAATTTCTTCGATGCTACATTGTTGTTGCGTATTGGTGATCAATATTATATAGTTTTTGTTAGAAGATCCTTACTATTCGTGTTAAATAATATTGTTACTACTTGAAGATTTTTAATTGTTATAAAAATATATGTTGCACTCGATAACTGCCGCGGTAAAGCAATTGCATAGAATTTTTTATCAACTTATACTATTTGTACCACGCACACTAACACCGTGCCGAAGATAAACGATGTTGTTTAGTTTTTGTTGTTACGAAAATTTCAAATTATTGATTTGGAATGGAACACCGCGCCGAAACCCAGCGATAATAGCTATTCAATAGCTTGAAATTGAAATTCCAAATTATTTACTTAATCCAAAAATTCCAAATAATGATTTATAGGTAATTTATAATAATGATTATGATTAATATTATTTTGTGTTCAATAATAATTTGTTACCTTAAATATATATTTTTTAATAAAGTCATCTCAATGAATGACTAATATTGTTTTATTTTATTTTTTAACTATACAGGGTGCAATTAAACCTTCCCGCCAAATTTCGATATATTGATCCTTGTTAAAAATATCTTTTATAATCACTCAGTATTAAAATGTTGAAAAATAGCTTCCGAAAGTTTTCCTAATAAAAAACACCACAATTAATGGACACTACGCGTCGCCGGCGCTTGCCTTCGCTTTCCCCGCAATGATTTTAAGTGGGATAAAATATGTTATTGTAAAAAAATTAACACCCTATTTTTTTGGTTAAATGGACTCTCTTAATGATACCTAAGCCCTAAAAAAATGGCCGGTAGGTTTAATTGCACCCTGTATAATACTACTAACAGGATCGGAAGAAATGGCGTGTGCTTGTGCCAGAGGCCAAGACTCAATTTGGGTCGCTGCGCCGCAGTAAGTATAATACTACTAGTTGACTCGGGAATCGTCCTTTTTTGCGGGATAAAAAGTATCGCCTATGTCCTTTTCTGGACACATTTTCGCACTTATAATATTACAAGCAGTTGCCCGCGACTCCGCGTGGACTTCAGTTTATAGTTGTTCCCGTACATCGATAATCGATTGAATAGTTTACGTGCAAATCATAAAAGTATATTGTGCGGGAACCGTACAATTTTCCTAGACAAAAAGCTTTCCTTGTCCTTTCCCGAGACTCAAAGTATCTGCTTACCAAAATTCATCAAAATCGATTGAATAGTTTACGCGCAAATTATAAAAGTTTATTGTGCGAGAACTGTAATTTTTCCTGGGACAAAAAGTATCCCTTATAATTTCCAGAGACTCAAAGTATCTCCATACCGAAATTCATCAAAATCGACTTACTAGTTTACGCGCAAATCATAAAAGTATAATGTGCGGGAACAATAAATGCTCAGAACGCGTCGTGGCCGTTTTCGTTAGGGCCACAACACGAATTTCGCGTCGTGGCTGTTTTTAAATGCTCAGAACGCGTCGTGGCCGTTTTCATTAGGGCCACAACACGAATTCGCGTCGTGGCTGTTTTTAAATGCTCAGAACGCGTCATGGCTTTTCTCGATTACCACAACGCGTTGTGGTCGAATAGCACGACAGCCACGACACGAATTTCGCTATGTGGTATTTCTGTGATTACCAGAACGCGTCGTGGCCGTTTTCACTAGGGCCACGACACGATATATCTTTAAACGAGCAATTCTTGTATATATATATATATATATATATATATATATACAAGAATTGAAATGAGCATTTAAAAACAGCCACGACGCGAATTCGTGTTGTGGCCCTAATGAAAACGGCCACGACGCGTTCTGAGCATTTAAAAACAGCCACGACGCGAAATTCGTGTTGTGGCCCTAACGAAAACGGCCACGACGCGTTCTGAGCATTTATTGTTCCCGCACATTATACTTTTATGATTTGCGCGTAAACTAGTAAGTCGATTTTGATGAATTTCGGTATGGAGATACTTTGAGTCTCTGGAAATTATAAGGGATACTTTTTGTCCCAGGAAAAATTACAGTTCTCGCACAATAAACTTTTATAATTTGCGCGTAAACTATTCAATCAATTTTGATGAATTTTGGTAAGCAGATACTTTGAGTCTCGGGAAAGGACAAGGAAAGCTTTTTGTCTAGGAAAATTGTACGGTTCCCGCACAATATACTTTTATGATTTGCACGTAAACTATTCAATCGATTATCGATGTACGGGAACAACTATAAACTGAAGTCCACGCGGAGTCGCGGGCAACTGCTTGTAATATTATAAGTGCGAAAATGTGTCCAGAAAAGGACATAGGCGATACTTTTTATCCCGCAAAAAAGGACGATTCCCGAGTCAACTAGTAGTATTATACTTACTGCGGCGCAGCGACCCAAATTGAGTCTTGGCCTCTGGCACAAGCACACGCCATTTCTTCCGATCCTGTTAGTAGTATTATACAGGGTGCAATTAAACCTACCGGCCATTTTTTTAGGGCTTAGGTATCATTAAGAGAGTCCATTTAACCAAAAAAATAGGGTGTTAATTTTTTTACAATAACATATTTTATCCCACTTAAAATCATTGCGGGGAAAGCGAAGGCAAGCGCCGGCGACGCGTAGTGTCCATTAATTGTGGTGTTTTTTATTAGGAAAACTTTCGGAAGCTATTTTTCAACATTTTAATACTGAGTGATTATAAAAGATATTTTTAACAAGGATCAATATATCGAAATTTGGCGGGAAGGTTTAATTGCACCCTGTATAGTTAAAAAATAAAATAAAACAATATTAGTCATTCATTGAGATGACTTTATTAAAAAATATATATTTTAGAATTCGCGTCGTGGCTGTTTTTAAATGCTCAGAACGCGTCATGGCTTTTCTCGATTACCACAACGCGTTGTGGTCGAATAGCACGACAGCCACGACACGAATTTCGCTATGTGGTATTTCTGTGATTACCAGAACGCGTCGTGGCCGTTTTCACTAGGGCCACGACACGATATATCTTTAAACGAGCAATTCTTGTATATATATATATATATATATATATATACAAGAATTGCTCGTTTAAAGATATAAGATAACATATTTTAAGATTAGTCAGTAGGCAAACCTTGTAACTAGCAAAGTTATTTAAGAGCAACTTACCTTTATGAAGAGCTTGAAAATTCAATCGTAAATAAATAAAACCAGTCTTTCTTTAGGTACAACACAAGCTACTATGCAATATTTTATCGACAGCCTCAAAAAGATATCACAAAGTACAAAATGAAATAACGATATCGACATAAAAGTTTTACTGTCTGTCCGTCTGTCATTAGCGAGTAAGTTATGATTGAGGCCCGTCTCTCCCCACATTACCGTAACTTACCCGATAAAATCATGTTTATTTTTATCACCACCGGTCGGCCACGCCTGCATACGTCGGGTATTAAATGTCACTTGTCACTTGTCACTTTGCATTTCGCAATAACTTTGTAAATACTTAAAAGGTAATGGGGTGAACGATCTAATTATGTGTTAGCATCTCCGTACCTTGACATGGCGTTCTGTAAAGTCCGGTCAAGGAGCGCGAAGAAAATCGTGCGCTACTTGTCACATAAACTGCAGAAACTTAAATAAATTCGAGGAACAAACTGCGTTAATTCTTCGGTTGTCCATCTGGACTCTGGTGCTACTGAGATAGAATTTTCAGCACCTGGCCATGTCCAAATAAATACTTCTTGGACGATCTTTCTCATCAGCTGTCAGTTTGTCCCCAAAAACTGATACTATTTCTACTCTATCGCGATTCTATTGTGGGCATTCTGCAGTGATCTACTTCGTTAATGATCAATTTGATCACGTTTGCCATGTTTGATCATCTAACATAGTTACGCTAAACGGGGCAATAATTAAGGCGGCTATTAGCGCGGAGTCAAAAGTCCCATCAATATGCTCATGACGGTCATGACGGACCGTCACTTGCCCGCGCATAACTCTCAATTGAGCTGACATCGCCAATCAAGTGTCATCATCAGCCCACACCCTGCCAGCAGGAGCTAAAATACGTCGCACACTGCATACAATATAATACGCAACGGCGTCATCATCAGACCGCTACCACACCAAGACCGAAGCCGCGTTGCTCCGTTGCGTCGTCGCAGCGTAGTTTAAAATCTTGCGACATTAATGAGTCTCGTCGTCGGAAGCGATGTTTTAACAGATGCGTTGTTGCAACGCATTGACGTAGGAAAGCGGGATGGTGCGCTGCGTTGTCGAAACTCCTATGGATACACCGTACACGTGAACTATGTCATAATATGTAAGTGATATGAAATGCCCTTTTTCCGTTACGAGACGCAACGGAACGAAGCAATATGGCCTTGTTCCTTATCAACACACTGCTAAAACCTTTGAACGTTTTGTGATATTGCAAGACATAAGTCTATGTTTTTAGATTATCACAACATAGAGATTTCAGAGAGTAAGAAGCAGGCTTTTAGTATAAACAGTATAAAAGTCTTACTGTTACTGTCTTACTGTAAGACGAATATTCTAGAGTCTATACCGTAGTGCCTCGTCTCATGGTCCTGTGACCCTAGCAGCTAGACCCAGAGTTCGTTGGCCCCAGCTCGCCCTCCAGGATGATGAGGACATAATCACCAGTTATTACATATCGCGGCCATAAACTCGCCCCGGTTGCGAGTCGTAAATAACTCATAAATGTATCGTTGCCAAAGGAGCTGACAATTCCTCCGCCTGCTGACGTGGTGACCACACACGATGCTGAGGCAGGACAGTGTCCTGTTTTAAAAGTCCTTTGAGCTACGCTTTATGGATACCGGATAATGTAGCAGATAAGCGTTCTATAAAATATTATGATAAGCTTTTTTGCAAAATTTTCTTTAGATGTTTTAGTGGTTGTAGCTAATAGAAAACTATGTTTTCGGGCCTGTGTTGCTGCTGCTGTGTTTCTTATGTACCCTGTAAAACTTAGTAAAATGCGAAAATTAAACAAAACAGATTGATAATCCTTTAAGTTTAGGGTACCTATGTATGTGTCTTTTGTATAGACTTATAGAGTTCACTGTGAAAGCTATCAGCACTGAAAGATCTTTTTTTTGTGATTTGTATGGGCAAGCGCCCCAGCGTCATGAATTTTCCCACGCAAAAGTAAAAAAAAAGTTACTCTTTCAGCGCTGCTACTTTCACAGCGATGTCTTTATACCCATTCACATCTTATAATATTATCACTTAGTTTTGTTACACCCTGTATACATGATTAATATTATATAATATGTATTTTAAATCTCAAAGTACCGTACGTACGCGGTACGTACGTAATTTTATCGTTTTGTCCCAGGTTTTCTATATTCCTGGTGACAGTAGTGTACACAGTGCGTGTGTAATTAACTCGATCGGTATACACACACACATACACACATAGCGGAAGACAGTAGATTAATACTACCCACTAGGATGTAAGGATAATTGATCAAAACTGTAACATGACGCTAATGATGATTTTGTTGAGGGATTTTAGATTAAATCCAGTATCAGGAAGAGAGTGTTACACGCCAATAATTGATGTATAGTCCGGACACTGAACATCTAGAAATTCGGCCATTGACGTATTTCTACTTGTGTCTTTTGCTCGCGCGAGAGGCTACTTCATTCATAAGTATATTACGTTAAATCCGGTAGCAATATTCGAGTGTGAATGAAACGGGACAAGAGGTAGGTCAGGGCCGAAATTCTGAATGTTCAGTGACCGGACTATAGGTGAAATTATCAGCCATTTTTGAGTTATTTGCGACAGACAAACTATCCTCAAAGTTTCAGCAAATATGGAGCATCTTAGTTTAGTATAATGTATTTAGCTATGTACAGTTTAGTATATTGTATTTAGCTATACCGATGTGTACTATACTATACAGTGATATTAAGTGATATAATATGCAAGAAAATATAATATGGAAGCTAGTAAGGTAAACCGACCGCATCCATCAATCTAACAATATTTAGTAGTGAGATATCGCGGTGTGTCACGGAATTGAACCTGTAACACTACACGTATCTATTACCGACAGCGCTGCCGGGATTCACCACATCTTGCACACGAAATACCACCTTATTACGTCGTGATAGAGTTCATAATACAGTGTGGAGGTTCATCGTCTTATTAAGCGCGAAACGAGGCATCAACATCCATCATAATTGTGCCTCATTTTGTAATGCGCTTCGAGATGCTATATTTTCTTATGCAAATGCAATTTTCTGCGTACACCTTGATGACCCTTATCCACATAGAATTAAGGTTTAATTTCCCGTGATTTGGTATGTTGCGTAGGTCCGGTCAACTTGTTGAGCTGCTCTCTAATCCGCTGCTTCTAATGTGGGATTAAATTACAGACCCCTGAGGGATTCCTTTCATATGGAATGCCTAGGTCTAGATGTATGATGCGCTAGACAACTGGCTAGCAACTATAAAGTTGCTTTCATCGTTTATCCCGTTGCAGAGCGAGTTAATGGTTATAATTTTATCTTTTTGCGACGAGTCGGTCGTTAAGTTTCCGTAAATAGTGTTTAACTGTTTATTAATGTTCGAAATAAGTTAATTTCATTCTTTATTCATATAAAATAAAACTATGGGTAGAAAAGTTGCACTAGCTCTAAGACTACATCGCGGGCTCTCGGGCTATGTGACGTATGACGCGCTAGTGAGCTACCAAACTGCTGTCATTAGTTAAACGCGTGTCATGAGTGTCATGACACAATGTCATAATGTACTACCGGCTACCTTATCAAGTTATCACGTAAAAATAGCGATCAACAATCCACTAGCAATAATCGCGCGAGTGATTGCTGGGTGTCATGAATTTCACAAACAATGGTGTCATGTATAGTGATCGATTGCAATCGTATTGTTTTGGCTGATACGTGATACGAAATTGCGATTTTGGAGCAATTATCGCGTAATAATTGCTCTCGCAAGACACGTGATACGGGGGTCGGTTTTCATGGAGGATTATAATTAGAGATGTGCCGACTAGTCGGTAAAAGCCGACTATCCGGCCACTTTTGTAGTCGGCGAATAGTCGGCAAAAAGCGCCGACTAGTCGGCTTTTTACTTTTTTGCTATTATTGAAGTTACATTAAAGAAAAACCTTGATTATTAATTATTATTTATAATGTGTACAAATTATATATCACACTCGATCAGTGTTACACATTTAAAAATTAAATGAAGTGTTTCTGAAATAACTTGCTAGTAAAGAAATTATTTTTGTAGTTAATTAATATGTATAAGAGCGTCCGTGGCCTAGTGGGTAGACCTTTGGTTCGCACTCCTAGAGGGTGCAGGTTCGATCCCGGGTGGAGGCGTGTACCAATGAGACATTTTCTATAATAAAAAAGCGTTACGGAAACTTCCGAAACCATGATCGACTTGGCCGACTAGTCGGCCGATTAGTCGGCTTCTTTGCAGTCGACTAATCGGCTAGTCGGCTAGTCGGCCAAAGTCATGATCGGCACATCTTTAATTATAGTTGATTTTGATACTTACTTGATTATTTTCCGAATGACAATTAATCAATTGTTACAATGTTACAAACATCTTGTGACACTTATAATAATAGCTCCCACACCGGTTTCGTTGACGGTGGCCGGTTTCATTGAAACCAGGCCAGCTACGCAGGAGTAATTTTATAGTGCCCAAGTGTGTGCGCAGTACACAAGAGCACTCACTATTCCTTTACTCTCAAAACCCAGTGGGATGGCAGACCGACACGACTGGCGAGAGATCAGGCGCAGGACCGACTTTTTACATGCCCATCCGACGCATGGATCATCTTACTTGTCAGACAATCAGATGATCAAAGGAAGCAGCCTGCATTATCCTAACCAAACTTGGAAATAACATGTTTCCAACGCGGGAATCGAACCCACGACCTCCGAGTCAAGAGCCCAGCTCTGAACCACTGGACCACGGAGGCGTTAGACACTTATGTGACATCGCCATAGGGGGGAAGAGGCAAAGTGACACAAGCGTTAGTTATTTTGGCTAACTTTGATACTTGGGATAACTGTAATACCGACAGGTGCTCACTGTCTTTTAGGTGACATGACAGTTTACATGATGGCGTTGCTTTTGACTTTGGCTAAGCCTTGTAGTTCGTATTGAAAATTGAAATGCAGAATTGATCGAAGTTACAGACCATTTTATGCTGTACTTGTAACTTGGATCTCTACTCAAGTATGAAGTAACTAGAGTACCCTTTACCGGCAGTAAAGCAAAGTTTAGACTAAGGTAAATTGTAAGAGCTAAATGTAAATAATAGATAGTAAATAATTATGGACATATTTGAAAGTCATAACAGCTATTGATGTAGAGCAGAGGTTCCCAAACTTATAAGTATCACGCCTCCCTACTGCTTAAAATGAACATGCTTACGCCTCCCTTCGGCCCAGGGCCCAGCAAGTAGTAGCAAGTGGGCTCGCCAAGCTATTGTAAAATAAAATAATAAAGACCAAAAATACATTTTCAGATGTTTTATTATAAAAATATGCTTTCACATTCTTATTTTAAGAAGAATCAATGTGACGGATGAGCTTGCATGTTTTTGACAAGATTTCCAATTCTGGGTTCAATAGAAGAAAGTGCACAACGTAGATCAGTAGCAATATCTAGTGTGCTTCTGTATTTTGTTTATATTGCTACATCTGCTGAAAACGCTTTTTCACACAAGTAAGTGCTTGAAAAGGGTAAAAACAATTTTAGTGCTTGCTCTGCTGTGCTGGGATAAACTTTGAGATATTTAACCCAAAATTGTGCCTTATCCATCTTCTCAAAATCATATTGGGCAGCAGAATCATTTTTGATTTCCAAAGCTTGCTCTTGTAATGCATCTGGCAGCATTTCTATGTCAACGTGAAAAGGATCGATCGCTAATTAAATCGATAAATGGAGGGAATGCGCGGGCGTCTGGAGTAAAACCGCCGCCTGTGCCCGCGCCCCCCTCATGTCTTCGCGCCTCCCTAGTGGGGCGCGCCCCCTAGTTTGAAAATCAATGATGTAGAGGGACATTGAGTACTGTCAGGGAAGTTTTAATTAAGTTCTTACAATGAGCCGCCGAATTACCGGGACAGTTTTTAACGAAAACATATTAATCAGATCCCACTTACACCGCACGACTCATTGGTGATAATAATTAAATAGTACTATAAATAACTAGCTGACCCGACAGACATTATTTAATTCGAATTGGTAGGTCCTTGTAAATGCTTTTGTAGAGGTAATTGGTATAGAACAAATCAATTACTAACTACGACATGAGTCATGACGTTATAATTTTACAGTCACTGTTACTAACAAGAGTATTAAATAACAGTTAAGACTGAAGTCGTGATTGTTTTGTCTATACTAATATTATAAAGAGGTAAACTTTGTTTGTTTGTTTGTTTAATTGTAATGAATAGGCTCAAAAACTACTGGACCGATTTAAAAAATTCTTTCACCATTCGAAAGCTACATTATTTACGAGTAACATAGGCTACATTTTATTTCGGAAAATGTAGGGTTCCGTAAGATATTTGGGTTTTTCTGACACAAGGTGAAAAAAATCAACCAGGAAATTTACTTATTTTGCGTACGCTGCCTAAACTATAAAAGATAGAACCATACAATGTTCTAAGTAAATGTAGATCTTTTAAATATGTACAAAAAAGTCCGTGACACACTATACCTATCTATGAGGTACAACAACCATTATTTTATTTAAAAATCTTGATTTTTTTTTGGACTACATTTAAACGCATTTATTTTACTCATGCTATTAATCTTTATTAAAATGAATTATTTCATCACTAAGTACAGTTTATGTAGATAATATTTGGTCTTTGAATGATTAAAATTGGACGTTTGGTTTAGAAGCTATGGCGAAATTAAAAATTGCGATTTACGCCCGTTTCGAAGTGTTCGCTGCCAAGGCGGGGCCGGGGTGCACAGTAGCGAAGATTATGACCGGCCCTGCAGCTGGTGAATTGGCTCATATACCAAGAATACCAATGATCCCTACTGATTTGCCTATACCCTTCAAAAGGCTCCAATTTCCAGTAAAAAAATATTTTGCACTATCGGAAAATATTATGTAAATCCCAGGGCCAAACATTCAAATTAGTAGGAATAGATTTATGAAAAGAATGTTTTGCTCTATCACGAGTCGGGGATCCCGACCATCAGTATATTTTGTTACCTGAAAATAACTTAACGTCAATTAATGTTCTTTATAGAAAAGCTCTACAATAATCGCTTTAGTTATCTATCCTAAAACAACGGGTTGCACTCCGGGACTACCGTCAGAAGTGAAAACTTATTATTAATTACATTTAAATATTCTCATCATTAACAACTTTAACATCCACAGAAAGACAATCTGTGCAGCCTGCGGAAAATGACTGCGTCGTCGATGTTTCTGTGAATTATTGACCTGGGAATCATTTTGCTGACCGTGTCTTTCCTGGGTAGGCTTTTTGCAGCGGTATTCACGCGGCATCCACGCGGGCGGAGCCGCGGGCGACCGCTATCTGTACATTATAATAAAACTGTAGAAATGAAAATTCTATACATTAAATATATTCAAAAAATAATAAGCGGGGGTGTCACTACATCGCTATAGAAGCCAAAAATGTAGTTAGTTTTTTGTCTGTCTGTCTGTCTGTATGTTTGTTCCACTATCACACGAAAACTACTGATCCGATTTGAATGCGATTTTCGCAGACTTTCAATTTAACATCTGGTGTATAAAAATTTTCCCCCCACACCTCTAAAGGGACGAAAGAGGGGGTCAGATTTTGTATAAGACTTTTGCTTTAACACGAAAACTACTGATCCGATTTGCATACGGTTTTCACAGATATATTTGTCTTCTTCCGACTCAACATTTGGTGACTAAAAATCCCCCCACCCCACCCCTCTAAGGGAACCAAAGAGGGAGTCAGATTTTGTATCAAACTTTTTTCTTTAATGGACTTACTTTGACATATTATTAACTCCAACTTAACATCTGGTGTATACAATTTTTCGCCCCACCCCTCTTAAGGGACAAAAGAGGGGGTAAGAATTTGTATCAACTGATGAAGTAGAAATATTTTAAATGGCAAAACAACGTTTGCCGGGACAGCTAGTCTACTTATATTTTTAGCAAAGCGTCACCCACGCTAGAGAAATCAATGGAAGGTTTCTTGGGTACCTTGGAAATATCACGCAAGTTCTAGGAACCATCCTTTTACTACAGTCTCTTGAACTCTATGTGTTATAAGTTAAGTATTTGTGTTATATCACTGCTAAATATTTTTTTTTGCTTAGTTTTGGTCTTTTGCGGCTTCAAAAAATGTGTAAGGTCTCTGCCAAACTGGCATCCTGAATTGTCGTATCGATATCGCGTCGTGCGGTGCAAGCGCGTCCATATCAATATCTGCCAATACCCAGGTAATGAGGGGTCGCTAATTAAACGTCGTCTGTCGCCGCGTCACATTATTTCAAAATGGCGTCCGTGACGTCACGTTATTGCCGGATTTATTTTATTCCGTTTTTTATTGACGCGCCGTCGATAGAGGCTTAATGCAAGGAATTAAATATGAGATGGACAGGTTGGATTTTATGCAGTAATTTGATTCGCGACCGGCTTTACGGCTGCGATGGCTGATATCAGTTTGATGCAGGCCTGAAGTGAAACGTATCACTTCATAGCCTCGATTCTACTAAATAGTAACATAAATATCGAGGTGGATCGTACTAATGACGAAGCTGATGTCGCATTAAAATAGTAGATAGAGGGGTCGTTCAATACACGATATTTTTCTTCCTGGGGATATCCTTTATGGATTCTCTGAAACTGAATGTGGACGTCAGCAGTCGTCGTGGGACTTTCCCGGATGCGTGGTAAGGAACGCACCCGTAGTTTGCTAATCCCAAGGTGCCCCCTCCCCCTCCTTTTGGACCCGCCTAAACAGTAGCAGCGACCCACTTACACACGACTTCGGCTTATTCTAACATTATTTTACGAAAACTAGAAAGAAAAGAACTAAAATTTTAGTGAAAGTAAACTTTCTATGTCCTTTTATGCAGTTTTTGTGCCACCCAAAAGCTCAAAACAAAGCGCACAATTACTATTGTCGTTGCGCAAGCCCCCGGGGAGTCGTGACGTATTGAGACGCTCTCAAGCTGTAATTAAATGTATGACAAGTGGGATTTATGGCCGATAAATATGTCGGTCCGTCGGCCTGTCGGCCCGTCGCCCGCAACCCGCGGCGATGGATGGATGGCTTTCGTGGGGCGATGATTCGTGCCATTAGACACTATTTTCTATGGATATGGCAGGATGTCGATTTTCTGTAATCCATCTTGACTTTCGTTGTCGCTTATAAATTGCTGAATCTAGAATCTAGATGTTAATTTTGTGTAATCCATCTTTACTTCAAGCTGTTGCTTATAAAATTGTTGACCGGGGTAAGCGTGATGTCCTGGAGATAGGTACGTAACATATTTACTGCTGCACATCTAATTTAAATATTAATTAACTCCATTGAGGAGGTCAATTATTAGTCAAAAAGGCTATTATTGATATCACTATCACTTTAAATTATTTCTTATCTAGAATGTAGAGTCGTATTACGTACATATTGCTCGTGCAATTCGCAACACAAATAAAATCTCGTTTTACATTAAAATGTGCCATTTATTCTTTATTCTGTATGTTATTCTAAACGGAACCATACTCGTAAAATATTTAGGATTCCACATTAATTAGCACTTTTGTCGGTGACAGTCTTTGTTGAAAAACTTACAAGAAAGTGCAAAACAATGGCGAATGGCGAACGCGACAAAAGAGTAATCACTGCGCAGATGATGTACAATGCGGCTCAACTACTGAATGTTTTCGATGTTTACCATTTCCTTTTTACATTTTTGTCAATGGAACGCAGACGCTCGGATGATTACGGCGAAACTTAGCTGAAATATTGTCTCGTTTGTCGTTCAACGTTGCAGTGGATTTTTAGGGTTCCGTACCCAAAGGGTAAAACGGGACCCTATTACTGAGACTTCGATGTCTGTCCGTCTGTCCGTCTGTCCGTCTGTCTGTCCGTCTGTCTCCAGGCTGTAACTCAAGAACGGTAATAGCTAGAGAGTTGAAATTTTCACAGATTATGTATTTCTGTTGCCGCTATAACAACAAATACTAAAAACAAAATAAATTAAATATTTAAGGGGGGGCTCCCATACAACAAACGTAATTTTTCAAACATTTTTTGCTCGGTATCAACGATGACAATTAGGCACTTGAAATTTTCACAAAAGCCTCAGTTATATGTGTACTTTAATAATTAAAAATAATATTTAAATAAAATAATAATTTAAGGGGGGCTCCCATACAAAAAACTCAATTTTTGGCCTATTTTTGCTCTATAACGGTACGGAACCCTTCGTGCGCGAGTCCGACTCGCACTTGGCCGATTATTTAAAGATTGCCGTTGCTTTTAAATTGTTTCTGCTAATGGAGCAGTAATCAAATTACGCTGGGTGATAATTTGCATATTTCTACGCCTCTAACCTCTAGTAGTTCTAACTACATTTGTCTTAATAAGTATACCACGAATTACAATCCGGGTGTCTCATCTTCATGAATGGCAGCTTCCATCAGGCGATCCGTATCCTTTGCTCCTGACCTAAAGATCCTTTTGCCCTAAAGCTATGTAATCATCGCACCTTGCACGAAGCTAGCCCAACGCTGTAGCATTTCTTAGGGCGTTTATTGATAAGTTATCTGGGCGCGCTGCATCTGTCCGCATAAATCTGTCGCATATGAAAGGAATTAAAACGTCCCCATTGTGGCCGCGGGAATAAATCTTGGAGATATCTCGCCGGGGGCCACGGGCCGGGGTCCGCGGGGGCCGGGGGCCGATATTTCACAACTTTAGACAGCCGATCGTACGACTCACTTTCGATAACGCCATTCGAAAGTCAGTAGGGTGACAGAATTGAGAGGAGTCAAAAATTATGACCTTTGCTAAACTTCGCTTACATACTGCATAGTGCATTCTACTAAAAGTATATACGAGTATTATTTACTTGTCACCTCTTTGTAGAAAGTTCTGAACCGATTAGATGAAATCTATACTTATAAAATTACATGTACTGACTGACTGACTGACTGACTGACTGACTGATTCATCATCGCTGCGCAAAAACTGTTAAAGTTACAGCCACGAAATTTGGTGAGTAGGGTTGGATTATTAAGTAAACACCCACTAAGGAAGGAATTTTGAAAATTTTACCCCCAAGGGGGTGAAATAGGGGTTGAAAGTATGAATGAAAGTCCGTCATTTCTTGAGTTAGAAACATGAAACTTTATTTTTGGGTCACTGATTAAAAATGAATGGATACGTATTTAAGCGTTTTTGGATATTCTACCCCCAAGGGGGTGAAATTGGGGTTGAAAGTTTTAATGAAAGTCCGTTATTTCTTGAGTTAGAAACATGAAATTTTATGTTTGGGCTACTGATTAAAAATGATTGGATACGTTTTTAAGCGTTTTTGGAAATTCTACCCCCAAGAGGGTGAAATAGGGGTTGAAAGCTTAAATGAAAGTCCATCATTTCTTAAGTTAGAAACATGAAAGTTTATTTTTGGACTGAATTAAAAATGAATGGATAGGTATTTAAGCGTTTTTGGAAATTCTACCCCCAAGGGGGTGAACTTGGGGTTGAAAGTTTGAATGAAAGTCCGTCATTTCTTGAGTTAGAAACATGAAACTTTATTTTTGTGCTACTGTTTAAAAATGAATGGATACGTATATTTGAGCGTTTCTGGTAATTCTACCTCCAAGGGGGTGAAATTGGGGTAGAAAGTTTCAATGAAAGTCCGTCATTTCTTGAATTAGAAACATGAAAGTTTATATTGACGTTTGCGTTTGACGTTTGCTTAAATAGGGTCCCGTTTTTACCCTTTGTTTAAGGAACCACAAAAAGGGGAAAACTATCCATCTTTGTTATTATACTATGTTAACGCGGACAAAGTCGCGGGCAACAGCTAGTTTAGTATAAAGTCTGAGCCCTGCGAACAAAGGAAGGTTTTTATCCTGGCAAAGTATACAGTACACGATATTATATTCATTTCTGCACAATCGAAGTTGCCAGAACAAAAATTAATAATTGTTATCACACCTAGTTTGGTAATTTATCATTTACAGTTTACACGGTAGTAATAAGTAATGATAAGCCTACTATTTATGTTACAAACAATAGATAAATCATAGTCTAGGGGGAGAAAGTAAAATTGTTTAGTCTTCCTGTGTAGCACCTGTAACCTACTTGTTGTGCATCTATATGTATGAAAATGGATTTTCAATTGTGTTAGTAACGCTAAAACTCGAAAATGGCTGAACGGATTGGGCTAATTTTAGTCCTAAAATATTCGTAGAAGTCCAGGGAAGGTTTTAAAGTGACACGAAGTTCACCGGGACAGCTAGTATTCTAGTAATAAAGTTATATTGGACTGAAACATTTCATAAAACCTGTACAAAATCAATAAGTTTTTGTGCAATGAATATTTTTAGATGTATTGACGCGGTGACGGTCAATTTAGCTCAGCTGTCACCGCTGTGTCCGACGTAAACGCTGGCTGTTATCAATTTTACAACAGAAAACTTAGTAATTGCCTCTGCCTATTATGCTGACACAATGCCGATAAAATTGATTTTGATTTGTCCATGTAGGTAACTATTTAAAAAAAAAACTTTATACTGTATAATACCGTTAAATACGGACTGATTTGCTATTAACTACACAAATCTTTGTAGTCGACTCATTCGTGCCGAGACTACCATTTTAATTTTCGAATCAACGCTCTGTAATTTCTTGGTTTATATTTAGCAAATTAAGCCAACACCTATAAGTAAATTATAGGGTATAATTCTAGATTTATATTTAATAGATCCATAAGTAAATTATATGCGGACAAGTGTCCTAAATCCCATTTATTTGCTCAATCACAGCCACTATTAGTAAGTGTTATTTATGGGCGATTCTAAGTAACTGTTTACTGGGAAATATTCAGTACTGATAGTTCATTTCCTCTCGAGTGTCGCAATTCACTGTACATAATATCAAGACACTATCTGGTTACATTATTTATGTATAAATAATGTAACCAGATATGTAGTGTCTAAAATAAAAATAAAATAAAATAATATAATAGTGTAATAGCTTTAGGGTATTAAACTAGCAAATAAATAGAATAATAAATATATATTCTCGAAAAAAATTTGAATATACTAATTTTGATTGTAGCGCTCGGTCTATAAAAATAACTTTTCTATAAATCGTACGCTAATTAGCTTATCTTTATTCTTAACTAGTTATTACATAGGTACCGTTTTACGTTAACTTTACTGAGGTAACTTACTCTCAACTCATATTATTTTTGACGTGATAACGTCTTATAATTCGATATGGGGTGCGCGCCCGAAAAACATGACAGTTCATGCGGCGTTACCTCGCTGACAGCTCTGAGGCGTTCCATTTACACTCTCAAGTCTCTCAACAACCGTAAGGCCCACCTGATTTTGTTTCGATTATATTACGTATTTCGATGACTTAGAGAATACTTTTGTATGAAGAAGCTTGGTTAGTTATGACCTTTGATACATTGACCACACTCTGAATGAAAAATAAATAAACAATCTGTGAGCTATTAGTATTATTTCGGCTATTCAAAATTGTGCTCTATTTCCTACGTGTCAAGGTATGACTTAATATATGAAGAATAAAGTATTCGTTTATTTCTTCTGAACAAGTCACTAATTATAGTTTCGAAAGTTTATAATTGAGAAACTAATATCACATCGGACTAAATACTATATTATGATGGCTTGATAGATAGAAAATTTAACATATATTATAATGTAGTTCACACAAACATAAAATATGGATTGTATGTAAGGATATTACATTAATTTTACAAATTACAAAGAGGGTAGGCCGGCCGCCATTTTTTTTTGCACATTGACCTGCCAACTTTTTTGCATAGATTTTTCCCGGAACTGAGGGGTTAAGGCTATGACGTTGTCACGTTCAACTATCGTCGGTAAACCGACTTTACAGACAACCGATTTTTTTTTCTCTTATGATCTTCTATTTTAAATTATTAAAGAAACCATTTTAACATAGGTACTAGGTGGGTAATATTTTAGACTTTCAATAAAGACTATGAGATAAGAATTAAGATGCGCTATCGGCCTGCCTGATGCCTCAAACTCGAACTCAACCATCGACCAAGTTAACATAAAACTTTTTACGACTTCACGCAACTTAAGATAGCTCTAAAAGCCAATCGCCGTGGTTTTATCAACAAAAGCGACAAATCACGTGGTCCACTCTAGCGGCAGTAAAACCGCCGTTAAACCAATGACTGAATATCAACCGTTAAATCTGTATTCTGTTGTGTTTCCACTGACCACCTTGAAAATACCACCGCCCCCGAGACTAGGTTTCATTCATCAAATTTACTACATAAAAAAAAACTTTATTAATATTAAGTATTATTTAATAGTTGACCCGATGAACTTCGTTTCACTTTCCTTTTATTAAACCTATATTTTTCAAGCCAAAAATTATCCAAATCGGTCCATCCGCTCCCGACTTTAAGCGACTATTACAAAATTTTAAATTAATTTTAATTTGTAGGTAATAGAATATAGATTTAGTAGTAGAAATTTAGAAAAGCCTGCATCGCGTGGGAATCGGCCTGGGTAAGGACATAGGAATAGGAAATAATCCTATGTCCTCTTTGGACTGAAAAATGAATACTTTCATAGAAAGAAAAGGTTTAAGATTCTTACAACCTGAAATACACAAATTTATAGTCATAGACGTTATAACGTTTATGTAGAAGACTTTTAAATATTTATTATTCAAAATTACCTACTTACAATAAATTTTTATGTACCCAAAGTAAATTATTATGAACGTAAAGAAATACTTAGACGTTTCAATTATACAAAATACATATTTTAACATGCAGATCTGTTCCTTGATAAACATTAAACACTAATGGACTCATAAACTATAATAATTAATAACTCTTTTGTATCTTAATATTCATTCAAATTTCAAATTAATATATATATTTATTTTATTAGAATTCTATTTAATTTCTCTTGCGAACACATGTTTTATTTTGTAACGTTATCCATTAAAAGTTCTGTTATCTACCTAGAATCTATAAGACTAAAATTCTAATGATTAAAACTAAGGACAACATTTAAAGGCGTACCCAAGCCTCATTTCTATAGTATTCGTATATTACGAGGGAACCTTTCATTTTTTGGGATAAAAACTATCCTGTGTCCTTTCTCAGGACGGAACGTATCTTCATAGTTCATACCAAACATCACCAAAATGATAGGAAGTAAAAAGATAATAGACGCACCGATTCAGTTCCTCCTGAATCCTAATTTCTAAGACCTAAGCCAAGAAAACCAACTTGAACTTTAAACTTCATAATGAAATATTAAATACTAATCAAAATTTTATTTTAATTAACATTTACACAAGCATTAATTTTTAGTTAAATAGACATGAATAGTGTAAATAACAAATAGTAAAGTGATGTATTTTATTGGTCGGACAGTCCGCGAGTAACTCCGGACGCGGGGCGGCAGGCCGTAAATGACTTGATGCACCATAAGTATAATTTTTTATGACCATAATACCGACCCATCAGTAATATTTTGTTAGATAATCCACTGATATGTTCCTTATAATGACCCGTGCTTCGTTATTAATACTGAGATTTGAATAGTAAATTAATTTTATACCCTCGAGTGTTTTATTGAAATGTTTTGTTGATGATTTGTTTTTTCATCTGATTTTGGTTTAATCGAAATTATCGTTTCGGAGAATGAGTTAATTAATAAATATTAAGGTTTTCTGGAATTTAGTTTCTTTTTATAATTCGTCGTTGCTCATGCCCTGATACCCCTCTCTTTCTTTATGAAATTAAGTAGAATATGACATCATACATTTTAATCAACAATTAAGTTTTATTAGGCGTTGGTGGACTTGGTTCTTTTTTTATGAGCCTATACTATCCCACTGCTGGGCAAAGGCCTCCCCCAAGGTCTTCCATCTGTTCCATCTGTCTCGCTCCAACGCCACCGCAGGCCAGCCTGGCTTGTAGGCATCCAGTTCATCTCGCCATCTTAGGTTCTTAGTAGTAGGAAATATTCGCAAGGATATTTCCATACTAAGTACTGAGTTATCGTCTAGTAACCACTACCTAACTGGTGACTACTTGAGTCACCGGTCACAATGCCCACGCAACTGACAACTTTGAGAACTGATACGTTTCATAGACATCTTCATTAACATTATAGTAGGTACATTACTTTTAAAAATTAATCTTTACATCTAATAATAATTTTGATGGCACAGATTTATTATGTTTCTGAATCATAATCATACAAAAGTCAATTCGAATTAATCTTAGGTAGATTTCATACTTTAAAATAAGACAAAAATGGAGGACCCAATCACTCCTGTCTGACTTCTGACATCATCTGAGAATGTGACGAAGTTACGGGAAGTGGTCTAAATTCCTCCCGTGTCCAAACGAGCAACAAATCGCCTGATATCGGCGCGTCGTATCAACTTACGACATTGTTTCATATTGAATATACGGCGCATCACCGGGAGAACATAAATTGTGTGACATATCGCCTCAAGATTTTCCCTCGGTATTTGCATATCGACCCTACCACGTCCAGATAAAGTCCAAAATTAATTAACGCCTGGCTACCTCGTATTAAAGTCGGCGTTTTTAATGTCTATCCGTTTTCGATATATCGCGTAGTTTATTGTGATCCACCCGGGTCTACTCGCCCTCGTAATGTCGACATGTTATGATTTTCCCCCGCAAATTATACCTATGCTTTTAAGAATTCCCCGCGCGGTTTATTAATTTATCAATTATTTATTCTTTATGTCCGCCGCTCGTAATAAATTGGGATTCCAATAAACTCGCGACTCGAAGGCGTCTAACTTGTAGGTTGTATGCCCTCGATTTTACATATTTTATTTACTTTATGAATTACCTACGTCGTACCTGCTATCTACTAAAGGTTAAAATATCGGTACCTGAAACTGATGACCGTTTGCACCAAGACCAACTAACAAATTTTAATGTATCTCAAACAACGTCCAACGCCCATGTAATCTAACTTCTTAACCCTTTACTACTATAAGAACTTAAGTGGCATAATATTGACTTCGGTGAAATCTTAACTGATACTCTACCAAATACCAACTGGATACTACAAAGTTGCGAACACGGAAGCGGTTCGTGAAAACTGGCATCAGTAGTCTTTTCTGGATAAGATAATTAATTATGAGTTTCCGTAGTCCTCAGTCATCATCTTCCAAATCATCGGCTAATCCAGAATTTCATGAACTGTCATCTCTATTTCCAGATGAAGCGGTGGGTGCGTGAGAGGCGGGGCGACTAGAGATGCGCTCCAAGCAGCAGCCCAGGCCGTCGTACCGCTGGCTCAACACCAACGATACAGGTATGCTCTTCACTGAATATGTGAGTAGAGATGAAAATTCCCCGGAAAATTTCCTTTTCTAATGAATACTTCCTGAAAATTTCATGAAAACTTCCAAATTTGGAAGTTTTGAAAACTGACATTTATCTTATAAAGACAGTTGTGACGTTTATTTCAAAATGCAAATAACACCAAAATTAGGTACTTTTTATAGTTTTGATTAAATTGAACATACTTTAGGTATAATTATAGGTATGATGTGGAAGCAGATTTGTCCAAGTTATTATTTAATCGCATGATTCAGATAGTTGTGATAAATATTTATCTTAAACTAGATGACGCCCGCAACTCCGTTGCGCCAAAACTCGTTTATCGCGTGGGAACCGTACATTTTTCTGGGACGAAAAGTATCCCATGTCCTTACCCGGGATTCAAAGTATCTCCATGCCAAATTTCAGCAAAATCGGTTCAGCGGTTTGAGCGTAAAGAGGTAACAGACAGACAGACAGCTACACACTTTCGCATTTATAATATTAGTATGGATAACATTATTTTCAAACATAATATATTGTTCACGATTGACTAATAGCTTTACACTTTTCCATTTTTTACATTATTTTTCTCTGAAACGTATAAAATATATGACGATAGCGAATAAAATATATTTTCAAAATATATCATGCCGAATATTTGTGAATAAAAACTTACCAGGCATGATTGAACCTACCTAAAATCTAAACAATTTACCTCAGGAAAAAAACTCAAAATGTTTCTTTCCATACAAGATTTACCCCCTACTCGTCACTCGTTTGAATTAGTGTCACCAAAAATTTGGTCTATACAACGACTCTCGACTCGTCACGAGTAATAATAATAAAAAATCAGCCAAGTACGAGTCAAACTCGCGCACAAAGGGTTCCGTACCATTATAGAAACAAAAGAGGCCAAAACTTGTATTTTTGTATGGCAGCCCCCCTCAAATTTAAAAATTATTTTAATTTTATTATTAATTAATTATTATAGTACTTACACATACAATGGAGGATTTTGTAAAAATTTTAAGTGCCTAATTGTTGCCATTTTTGATGCCAAGCAAAAAATGTCAAAAAAATCACGTTTTTGTACGTGAGCCCCCCTTAAATATTTAATTTACTTTGTTTTTAGTAGGTATTTGTTGTTAGAGCGGCAACAGAAAGACATAATCTGTGAAAATTTCAACTGTCTAGTTATTACCGTTCTTGAGTTACAGCCTGGAGACAGACAGACGGACAGTCACCGAAGTCTTAGTAATAGGGTCCCGCTTTTACCCTTTGGATTGGGTACGAAACCCTAAAAATTACTAGTCAGATTAGATCAAATCAGCTGATTGACTTTAGAAAGAAGTTTAACCTTTAATTCGCCCCTAAATAGCGGGCTAAAGGTACGTAAACTTACTTTTAAAAAAATTAGCTCGTAAATTATTCCATATTTTAATGAGGTTTCTCTATTACTATTAGAAAACTGTTCTAATTTTTATAAAAAATACTATTTTATACACGGTTTCAAAGAAAAATAATATCTAAAATCGAAAAGCGTAAAGCAAAGTCAATCCTGAGCAATACATGTTTGAAAATAATGTTATCTAAGATAAATATTTATTACAACTATCTAAATCATGCGACTGAATAATAACTTGGACAAATCTGCTTTCATAGTCATACCTATGTAAGTATGTTAAATTTTATCAAAACTATAAAAAGTAGCTAATTTTAGTGTCATTTGCGTTTAAAACTAAACGTCATAACTGTCTTAATAAGATAAATGACAGTTTTCAAAACTTCCAAATTTGGAAGTTTTGAGGAAGTTTTCGAGTAAACTTCCTAAAATTTTCCCGAAAACTTCCAGAATTCCGGAAACATTCCGGAGTTTTCACCTCTCAGTGTCAGTGGTCAGATATCTATTTGTATGGGGATATGCTCCTCAGTAACTATGTGAGCCTAGTACCTAACTGGTTTGTCAGTGGCCAGTAGTGTATAGTGATTTGCTCATTAGTGGACTATGTGAGCCTGAGAGCTTTTGTGCCAGTGGCCAATGGACTGTTTGGTTATGTGATCCTAGTGCATAAGAGGGCCATGGATAAATATTAAATTGTATATCTGTCACAAAAACTATATCGTCGATTCACATAGTTCTCTTAAGTAGCCCGTAGGCCGTAGCTGCTACGGCGTAGCACTCATGACGAAATAAAAATGTAGACAAATGAAACCTTTACTTAAACCACGCAATTCTGTAAAAACGCCAACTTCTTAGGGGGACGTATCCAAACTAAGTGACCACTTTTTGACGTGACAACGTCTTATAATTTGATATGGGCTGCGCGCACGAAAAAACATGACGCAATATGCGGCGTTATCTCGCTCTGAGGCGTTCCATTTGAGTTGTTTAGCAGAAATGTACAGTCGGGGAAAATTGTGCTAAGCAGAAATGTACAGTCGGGGAAATGAGTTGTTTAGCAGAAATGTACAGTCGGGGAAATGAGTTGTTTAGCAGAAATGTACAGTCGGGGAAAATTGTGCTAAGCAGAAATGTACTGTCGGGGAAATGAGTTGTTTAGCAGAAATGTACAGTCGGGGAAATGAGTTGTTTAGCAGAAATGTACAGTCGGCGAAAATTGTGCTAAGCAGAAATGTACAGTCGGGGAAATGAGTTTTGACGTGACAACGTCTTATAATTCGATGGAGCCGGCTGCACGCACGAAAAAACATGACTCATGCGGCGTTACCTCGCTCTGAGGCGTTCCATTTAAGGGGCCGGGTATCCTTGGAATTTCTCATACAAACGTAATTCCAAAATCATTTTCTCATACGAAAATATTTAACATGTTTGAGTTATTTTTCAGTTTAAGATAGTAATTACCTAGGTTCCTACACAAAAATTTACTTCAAAATATTTAAACAAAAAAAATTTTTTTTTTGTTTTAAATATTTTTTTAGTAAATTTACTACTAAATATTTAAACACAAAAAAATAGAGTAAAACACTGAAAAATATATAAATAAAAAGTAAATTTAGTACAAAATATTTAAATACTAAAAAATATTTTTTAGAGTTTAAATATTTTGTAGTAAATTTACTATTTATTTATATATTTTTTTGTGTTTTACTCTATTTTTTAGTGTTTAAATATTTAGTAGTAAATTTACTAAAAAAAAATTTAAAACAAAAAAAAATTTTTTTTTGTTCAAATATTTTGAAGTAAATTTTTGTGTAGGAACCTAGGTAATTACTATCTTAAACTGAAAAATAACTCAAACATGTTAAATATTTTCGTATGAGAAAATGATTTTGGAATTACGTTTGTATCAGAAATTCCAAGGGTACCCGGCCTCTTAAGGCTTGAAGTGCAAGCGAGAGCGCGGAACGAGCGACAAAGAGACACGTTGTCACATTCAACTATCGTCAGTAAACCGACTTTACAGACAACCGTTTTTGACGTGACAACGTCTTATAATTCGATGGAGCCGGCTGCACGCACGAAAAAACATGACTCATGCGGCGTTACCTCGCTCTGAGGCGTTCCATTTAAGGCTTGAAGTGCAAGCGAGAGCGCGGAACGAGCGACAAAGAGGCACGTTGTCACGTTCAACTATCGTCAGTAAACCGACTTTACAGACAACCGTTTTTTGACATAATTCCACGGTGACCAAAATCACGTAGCTGTTCCCTGGTTGTAAACTTGTTCGCAGCAACGGCGATGCATAACTAAATTTAGTAATTGTTCGAATTTACATTTTATTTCACACACGAAAAAAAGTGATAAACACCTAACATAACTTTAATTAGATGCTTACAATATTATAAACGGTTATAAATATGAATTCCGTAAATTATACCATCAAAAGAATAAAAATACGCGCGGTCTATGTAAAAAAGAAGCTGCTTGGCAGAAATTAGGGTCTATTTTCGCTTACAAAGGGGCCTGCGCTTGGGCCCCGTCGGTTTCGGAGCCGGACCGTGACGTGACAGTTTTGAATATTCAACTAACTCGCAATAAATATAAAGTTACGACCATAGAAAAAAGTGCAATACAAAACACAAATGTAATACTCGGTAATAACTCATAGGTCTCTTTGTGCGCGGCTAAGCCACCGTGAAGCGATAAATAATATTTATTTTTGCTATTATACGCGTTTTTGTCAGTTGTAATGGGTGTACGCGGGGCGGGCAGGCGGGCCCCCGAGCGCGCGGGGATGCGCCCATCTCGCGACTGCCAGAAGTGACAGAACTTGCAAAAAGAAACAAGCTTCAAGCAAGTAACACTTGATTACATAGGATGTTTATTAAATAATCAATAATTATGTATAAAGGTATGAATCGGAATTTATTTTCCTGAAAAAAAAAACAATCAATGAAGAATCTTCAGTTATCACTATTAATTGTCATGTAAGAAACTCAATAATTCGGTAGCTAACCTCAGAAGAGGAATTTTGGTAGAGGTAATTTAATATTGTGTCATAATAATATGATGATATTATCAGTCAGTGTTCACGGAAAATTTTGATGACGAACAAATTAATAATTAAGTAGGATAATTAATATGAAAAATATTTTAAATAATTCAAAAAATTAAATCAAAGATTAAAGTATTATCACATTATTAACATACTTTTCATCTCTCGAGTCACGATTAGTTTTGGAATTGATAAATTAATGAGAAATACTACTAGAAGTGACATTAAAAATTACGAAACAAATCGCTTGCACTGCAATAAATTTAGATATTTGACAAATATTATACTTTTCTAGATAATTTCTGCATATTTTAGATACTAATAATTTTATTAGTATATGTCAGGCAGCAGGCTTTAGTGCTTAAAATGTTGACTTCTCTATCAATACAATTAATAAAATCTTTATTTAATATTTCAAATAAAAAGTCTCATAACTCTGAATTTTTTTAGGATATTTACAGCCGTAACTAATTGTCCTGTGTAGAGGAAAGTAAATGAGAAAGCTCGCAGTATGTGTATTGTGTTTGTGTACGTTCCCTTATGTTTGATGATAGGAAGAATCGAGGTTTTTCTTTATTTAAGTAAATGTCATGTCAAATTACTAATAAAACTGGGACTATTCTCTAAATTATTTCGTTAATTTCATCGATCAAATATTCCAGAGCGACTTGTAATTATGTACGGTTTGTAAGCATAATATCTTATTTATTTTTTAAATACCAATTGAAGTGAGGCCTAAAAAATGTACCTATCCCTTTACTGAAAATTTGGCACCTGTTCCGCTCTTTTCGTGGCCTCCCCCCACTTTTCGGCAAGTAATTTCGCCGTCTCACATATTATTATGATTCACAAACACTATAGTATTTAAACACTTATTATGCTAATATCCAGTAATTATTGTCTTTATTTAGTGCACCTGTCCAACCTTTTGTTCTTTTGACATTCAGTGAACTCATTTAGGAAATGGAAGATATAAATCAAAGGTGATTCTGAATGTCAGTGGGTAATAATTTTTTATGATGTATATTTTATTTGAAGCTTATAATTATTGCTCTTGCCATTTTAGGGTTCCGTACCCAAAGGGAAAAACGGGAACCTATTACTAAGACTTCGTTGTCTGTCCGTCTGTCTGTCTGTCTGTCTGTCCGTCTGTCTCCAGGCTGTAATTCAATAACGGTAATAGCTAGAGAGTTGAAATTTTCAGAGATTATGTATATCTGTTACCGCTATAACAACAAATACTAAAAACAAAAGAAAATTAATATTTAAGGGGGGCTCCCATACAAGAAACGTGATTTTTTGGCTTTTTTTGCTCTATATCAATAATGGCAACAGGTAGGTACTTGATTTTTTCTCGAAGTCCTTAGTTATATGTCTTCTTTAATATTTAATAATAATATTAAAATAAAATAAAAAATTAAGGGCGGCTCCCATACAAAAAACACAATTTTTGGCCTGATTTTGCTCTATAATGGTACGGAACCCTTCGCGCGCGAGTCCGACTCGCACTTGGCCGATTTTTTATGCAATAAACTTTGTAGATTGTACTGTTGAAAAAGATACCACTTGGAAAAAGACAAAGCATGCGTAAAATATACCTAGGCGTTGCTTTCTTCAAGCGGTCGCAAACTTTTTATTTTGGATTGTTCCAACTTCCAGCGCCTTTTTCGATACTGTTGCTCATACATTAGCTTCTTCTAGAAGACTTATAATGCTAATCTTTATTCCTTGTTTCCTATTCATCTACACAGAAAAAGACGTATGTAAAAGAAAAATATTATGTTTAAATTACACCCCGAGGAACCTTACGTGTTAGGTAGCGTAGCGTGCTTAGGGGCCTTGTATAAATTTTTTGGGGGCCCTTTGGAAAGTAAAACTTCTCACTAAACAAAAAAATCGCGTAGGGTAGCAACTTTTGAACTCACGAGTTACGCGAGTTACAGAGTAATTGCTTTTATGTAACTTTGTCATATTTTGTGAATTAAAAAAATAAATATACCTAAGGGAAATTTTTACTCATTTTTGCATACGTACGTTGGGGCCCCATGGCTCCGGGGCCCCGTATAATTGATACGGCAGATACAGCGGTATCTACGCCCCTGGTGTTAGTTTAGCAAGTAACCTGCTCAAGTTGTTCACTTCCCTTGTAAGAAGCTCGCTGGCTTGTTCGACATAAACTTTCTATCAGCACGCCAATGAGGAGCCGTTATTTATGTGATCCTAGTCACCTAGCGTTATTTATGCCAGCCCGGTAGTTTCACACAACCTTTTTGTACATAAATTATGCGTTCGCCCATTAAAATTGCCCTATTTCGTAAACTGGTCTGTCTAGTCGGTACGTGAACAAAGCAGGCGAAAGCAAAAAGGTGTACTTTCGTATCATAATTTAAATTTAAAAATCAAAAAGTTATATTTTCTTTACATCGAGGAAGACTTTTGTCCAGAAGTGGGATGGCATAGGCTGATAAAAGAAAGATAGTTTTGCTTAAAAACCATATCTATACATATTATAAAACAAAGTCGCTTTTTTGTTCCCTTTAATCTTTAAAACTACGAAACGGATTTTAATGATTCTTTCTTTGTTAGATAGCCCATTTATCGAGAAAGGCTATAGGCTATATTTAATCACCCTAAGACTAATAGAAGCGAAGAAATAGAGGAAAATGTGGAAAAAACGGGGAAAATTATTTGAAAGGGCTAACTTGAACGCGCTTATCTCAGGAACTACTGGTCCGATTTGAAAAATTATTTCAGTGATAGATAGCCCATTTATTGAGGAAGGCTATTAGGCTATATTTTATCACGCTAAGACTAATAGGAGAATGTTGAAAAAACGGGGGAAATTATTTGAAAGGGCTTATCTCGCGAACTACGATTTCAATCATTTTTTCAGTGGCTATTATTTTATACCCGTGCGACGCCGGGGCGGGTCGCTAGTTCTCAATAACCTGTACGAAAGGTAGATCACATAGAAACTTTTACAATCGTCATAGGATATTTTGGTGACAGACATGAAGTGTCATTTACTCATTTGAAAGACAACTGTTTTACACCCCTGCCTTCCCGTCAGTGTCGTCCAAGTATCATTTTCAGAGTCATTTTTAGTGACAGCTTCTTTTCATTCACGCCCCATTTAATGTCATTCTCTCGCCGCTAGATCCTTGTAGGTCAAACTTTATCCTCGATCATAATATCTCTGAGAAGATCTCACATATTATAAGTGGAAGCGGGTCGCGAGGTGGCAACCGCCATTAATTAATGAGTGTAATTGACACAACCTGTTCGCGTGACAGATTTATTGACAGCTGTCAATAGTGAAACGGCCCCAGGCGTCAAGTCGTCGCATCTGCATATTCCGACCATCAAAAATGATAATCAGAACATTAGAATACATGCATAAATATGTTGGTATTTTATCGGTTAGGGTCTAATGCAAACGGTGATGTGTCGTACGTGTTGACTTTTGTAATGATAGGGCTTGATAAGTTTTGAAGTGTCTCCAAATTTGATGCCCTAATTGGGGCCAACGACACCTGTCTTCATGAATCAGCAGGAATTCTGTTGATAAGTAACTAAGTAGCATATATCGTTTATGCAAAATATGCATAGGTCATTTCTAAGTCTCTAAAGTCTAAACAGTTAAAACCCTTTTCTGAAGTTTAAAAGCGCCACATGATACCTTTCATACGAACCTTTCAACGTTTCCTTTCAAGTGATAATTTGTACCGCAAAAGCTAATGAATATTATTCACTAACAGTAGCGCCGAGTGTGGTTTTGAACAAAAACACAATAAGTCGTCAATAATAATCGCTTCATGTCTCAATAAAGGGTTGTGCACCGCAATTGTTGAGCAGGTACGTGTCAATTGCCCTTAAACCCTTTCAGTAGTAACAATAGCCGGTATCGTGGTTGCAAAGTTAACTTTTACAAGTTTTTTTAAATATTACTTCTTTAATAGGCATGACTTTTGGAATAAGGATGAGCCCTCGGTTGGTTTTTTCTGGCGTAATTTTATGTATATATAGGAAGAGAAACGTCTTCAATTTTTGTATAGTGCCAATGTTAATCAGAAACATTTCTACTTTACCGATGAGGCGATTTCGATATAATATTTTCCATTTTCTGAAGAAAGAAGAAAATAATTTTAAGTCTCGGGAAATGGTAAAAGATTTTTTTTGTCCCCAAAATGTAACGTTTTCTGTACATTATAGGAGTTTTCAGTTTTTTTTCTTTATTATTTTATCAGCCCACTGTTTGCGTCTAAGTCGAAGTCACTATTCATAGTGACTTCATTCATTCTTCGTTTCTAACCTCAAGTCAAGTTGTGCAATTATTGAAGAATTCCACGGAAGCCCCCGACATAGCTTGAAACGGTAATAAAGTAACCGACAACAAATAAAAGGAGGAACAAAAAGCCAAAAGAACAATTAACAAAGGACAGTCGTTCAAGTCATAAAAGTTACGGCCTCGTAAATTTAACCTGACACACGTAACCAAAACTAGCGGTGCCTGCCATATGGACAAGTTTAACTGAAGCTAAATCGTCGTCAATTGATCAGAGAATCTACCGATATTGTCAAAAATTAAAAAAATAATTTATTTTTTTATTTGAAGTAGTACGTAACATGTTCTCACTCTTTCGCTACTGCTAAATTAACAAGCTTGAAGAATCGCAAATTCATTTATCATAGAATCTAATCTAAGAAAGTTATACAATTATTTGACATGGTATTTATTAATTATTATTATTGCTAGCAATGACTTATCCTAACTTTAATATTTATTGTCACCCAATTTCAATGTCTAGGAACATGTCGCATGATCTTGTTTATCCGAATAGGTATACCCAGATAGGATGGAAAGTTCCCGATACTTTAGGACTAGGTCGAAAACACCGGATAGTTATCTAGCACTAAAACCGGCGGGTCGAATGTGTCCGATGATTTATCTGACCGACGACGGCTCCCGTTCCCGGCCAATTTACGACACACTTTTACAACTGATTTTATCCGCACTAAACTTTTACTCCACCGCCCTTCATTAAAGCCTAGCTGTTACAGGAGATAGCTGAGTCTTTAATGTCATGTTTGCTTTAGTTTACTTTGTACTTGGTTGTAATATGTTGTGTAAATCACAATTTACAGAATTAATCCTTCAAGCCCCATAGGAGCACCGGTGATCGCGACAACAATAGAATACAATAGCATTTCCAAGAATCCCCGATCGAAGGATTAAAAAGAAACGCTCTGCAATATTGTACCAAGTAGCTTGTAGTAGCCTGATTAAAATCTAGACAATCCTAAAAACAAATTAATTTTGTCGTGCATGTCGTACGAATTTTAACCTAATCTTGCTCTCCGTCTTCCGAAATCTTTGAATCTTTTATGACGAAAACTAGAACACAATATTTTTTATCATCACACGCATAAAACTAATACTCTGATAATGGGTAATAAAAGAAGCGATTTTATAGGTCATAAAGAGGATCGATCAAAACAGTATTAAATCATTAAAACGGCTGTCGATCGTCGTAAAGTCGGTAGTTAAGTCTGTCCTTGTTACCACATAAACAACCCATAAACCGCCCTTTACGGCCCTTTACGGCCCGCAACCCGCGGCCCCACGCACGGCAGGCGGCAGCGCTGCTTATCCGCATGCCTGCAGATTATTTGTCGGCTACCGTGCCTCTATGTGGAAAACTATTTGTTGATCTAAAAGATATTATGTAAAAAATATTTTTGTTATAGTTCTGAGTTCCTGACTGTTGGCACTAACAGAGAAGTTGATTCCTTCCATTTCCGTACGCCTAGCCTGTGTGGGGGACCTACGTAGTTGGGTCGCGTTACGTCACAGAATACATATTAGTTTAACAAGTTACGTCAAACCCAGCCGACAGATCACAATTAACGTTGGTCTGTCTACTGCCTAGGAATCAATTTCCTCGATGGTACTTTCGTTTCGGGAGATATGCTACTGAAGGATAGCCAGGAAAAAGCACTTTTTTAATCCTCTTACAAAGCAAGGTGTGATGTTATTGGTTGAATCTCTGAATTGAATAGACTTCTATTTATGGTTTAATAATATTGTGTTTCTTTCTATTGTATCGTTACTTCGCGTCGTAAAGCTATTACCTACACCAGCGATTGATAGAGAATAGAAATGTGATAGTGTTAACGAAAGATTAATTATTGTTATTCGATATTGTTACAAATACGTAGCTGACTGTTTCTGCTTGCCCACTGCAATGTTGAATTGAGGTTACATAAGTTTTAGAAATTCACAAACTATAACAAACAGTCTATCATAAGACATATTAAGATGATAACTTTATTGTGAGTGTTCGTCTCTGTCAGCAGGCATACGGAACTCAATAACATCTCGTCGTTATGTTCTCCCGGTAACATCAAATCAACCGCGCCTGACGCGACTAATCTTTGTTTATTAAAACATATTACCACACACAACACAAATCTGAGAAAACGACCTGTTTATGAGGAACGCAGAAAATGTTACCAGAAGTTATTTAAAACAATTATTTTTGAGTTCAATTTGTTTTATTATCTTGTTATCTTGATGTTGTAACAGGCGTAAACAAAAATACGTTGGCTAATATACAAACCATAATATTTTGTTAGTATACAAATTACAATGAATGACTATAACTATTAATACCAGTGCTTCTCAACATTTTTTTAATGCGTACTTAGTAAGGGGTTTTTCAAAAAATAAAAATAAAACACCTCACGTAATTTGTGGACGCCCCCTAACAATTTAAGTTTCACAGATATTTGCGCTTAGGTGCGTTTTTTTTAATTTATAATATTTTATTTTTATATAATATCTTGATACTCATCCGTGAATATCATAAAAATCAAATTATAGTTTCAGTATAAAATCTATAAAATGGCAAATGTTTTTTATTCATTTAAAAATCCATTTATTTAAAAATCTTTTATTAATGTGCCAATAATTTGTTTCCTCTATGCTAATATTTGATATACTTTTCCAAATACTTGTTTCTAACGGTAGCGAAGAGGAGGTTTGAGATATTTTTGGAGGTATTTAAATTTTTATGATTGTTGAGTTTGATGACGAATACACTAATCAAAAAAATAAAAAAATTAAAGACATGTTACTCAGAATATGATAAAAAAGGATTTGTGACAGTCAAAAATGCCTACACAATATAATATTTTGTCGTGGACCGAAAACCTTTTAATACTTCGTTTAAGACTTATCCTTTTTAGGCTTGGAGATACTGACACAAAATTCTTGGTCATTTGTACCAGTATTGCGGTTTCACAGGGGTATAATTACGTAAAGGCAAGAAGGAAAATGATGGTCATAGCGCTCGCACTGGCAGCCCAAACGCGTGGTCGTTAATCGAACGTGTCGGATAAATAACGAGTGTCGAACGATTTGTTCCACAAAAATGCTTGTATTTTCAGATAGTCGAAAAAAAATATAAGTAGGCGAAAGCGTAATGCCATACTTGTCGGGTGCGGCTTACAGCCCGCCATACCGACGCGAATACGTTAATTTTAATAAAAAAATTGAACCATTTGTACTAGGCTAATTTTTGCATAGCTAATCATCGTCGAGTAGCCATTCACGAAAATCACCTTGCCATACTTTTCCGACAGGTCCCAATGGCCGCCATACCACTGCAAAGGTGAAATTTTTTTTTACAAAATATGACCGTTATTATTTTTCCCATACTTCTAGTAGGGGAAAAAGTGCTGCCATACTTGAAGTACTTATTTATTTGACACGTTTTAAAAATACGACTATAAAATACGTAAAATCATTTTTTACGTCATGGCATGCATCATTGTAGTCTCGTCATTTGGCAATTGTACCAAAAAAAATTGTTACAGGTTGTAACCATGGGGCGGGATGACTATCGGACTTGAGCAAAAAAGTGATAAAAATTGGACGATTTGTACCAGTATGGCATTTGGATTTTTGGAAATTATACGATACAATGTGACCATTATTATATTTGCCATACCTACTTGTAATAGAGGGAAAAAGTGGCGCCATACTTGAAAAACCGTTTGAAATTACGAATAAAATCTTAGGATATGGCATCCCATCCCATCCCATCATAAATAGGAGCCTGATAATGCCATACCTGTGGGAGGTATGGTATTATCAGGCTCCTATTTATGATCATACAGGGAACTGTTAATAAAAGTTTCAGGGTGGTACAAATCGTTTGGCGAAAAAAAAAATTACACCTTTGCAGTGGTATGGCGGCCATTGGGACCTGTCAGAAAAGTATGGCAAGGTGATTTTCGTGAGCCATTCATGAAAATCACCTTGCCACTTACTCGACGATGATTAGCTATGCAAAAATTAGCCTGGTACAAATGGTACAATTTTTTTATTAAAATTAACGTATTCGCGTCGGTATGGCGGGTTGTAAGCCGCACCCGACAAGTATGGCATTACGCTTTCGCCTACTTAGTTTTTTTCGACTATCTGAAAATACAAGCATTTTTGTGGAACAAATTGTTCGACACTCGTTATTTATCCGACACGTTCGATTAACGCCCACGCGTTTGGGCTGCCAGTGCGAGCGCTATGACCATCATTTTCCTTTTTGCCTTTACGTAAGTATACCCCTGTAAAACCGCCATACTGGTACAAATGACCAAGAATTTTGTGTCAGTATCTCCAGGCCTATTAAGGACTTCGTCTAAATTCCGGCTGTATGAGCCAGCGACACACTTGCAGCTCATCCGGTGTTCATCCACGGTTTCCTATCTATCTGGTGGTCGGTTTGCTCATTTGCCCCTATAAAAAAAAAGACGGGTTGCACTCCGGGAGTGCCGGCAGAAGTGAAAACTTGATTATTAACGTTGTGCATTATTTTTTTCAACCCATTTTTTATGAAAATAGATTTTTTTAAATTATCGAAACCCTTACAATCGATTAAATTTTTAACCCATTTTTTATGAAAATCGATTTTTAAAAAATCCATTTTTTTAATTAATCGAAACCCTTACAATCGATTACAAAATATCGACAATCGAAAAAAAAACAATCGGTTGTTCGATTATTTGATTTCGATGTTACAACACTACTCTCCAACCGTCTTACGGTTTTTCGATCAGCACGAGAATCTGACGCGAGTTTCACAGTTTTTACCCATCCCACAAAAGTGCTCAACGCCGCTAAAGAAGTTTTCACTTCAAAAACAACATACTTAATTTAATCGTATTAGCAATTCCATCGCTCAGCTACCAGGATGTCATAACCAGCTCGGACATCAAATTATTGAAACAAGCGCTGTGTAAACAATTAAGATAAGGCTTCGACACCCATCTGCCAATAAAAAATATAATGGCCCGTTCACATTAACGAAATCCGATCTAAATTTTAAGTAACAGGCCCGTGTGTCCATAAATCGGCAGATAACGACATAAGCGACGTATCTACATTCGAATCTACCGGTCCACTATTAGACGAAGTCTGGTAACCTGCCCGATAAATCTGTCACGTAATGACCGACAAGATTATCGCCGACGATTTATCGCGCCCGACGCGACGACCGACGACATGTTTATTACGCGCCCATCGATGACAATAATTTGAATAATTTTATACGACGCCGACTAATTCCCGCGATACGTGATGGCTCAAGTCGCTATGCTCTGTTCACGGTTCTGTTTCTAGGTTACTTCACTTTTTTAAAACATGGTTAGTGCTAGAGAGGCGTTTAGGTAAGTAAGGATAGACTAAATCTTTTTTGACCCATACGGAATGAGCCACGACTCAAAAGTCATAACTAAATACTTAATTTTTTGAGGTCTATGTGACAGTAGTTTATCTTTCCAATATCGTTGTTGATTGGTTGATGTTTTAGTGAATCAAAAATACTAGTAATGAACTACTAAATAAAGTCAGAAACCGAAACTTAATGTTTCGGTTTCCTCCCTTTTCCCAAGTAGTGACCGTAGTAGATTTAGCTTGCCGTATAAAATATCCACTACATCTTTATGGCTTTCATAGACAACTGACAGGCACAAAAATCTAAATTCTAACGCAATTTTTGTGTAAAAATTCAGTGCGTTTAGTTTTAGAATTTCGGATGACGTGCGTTTATAGTTTTTCAATAACAGTATCGTACCCGCGTGAGTTACAGATAAATGCCGACACAGACAGACAAGCATGTGAACTATAAACCTATTGGATTTATCTTTATTCAGAGATGAAAGTTTGTTTCGATACGTTGCTCCGTAAAATATGTTTGTTAGAATCAATAGCGTATGACTTGTTCACTGGGTTTTAGAGCAGTGTTTTTCAAAGTTTTTCCTGACATGACCCCTTTAGTATATTGTTAGAATGTTGTAAATACAGTGTCATTAAAATAATTTATTATTGTAATTTAATTCAACTTAGTAGGTAGGTACGTCACATTTGAATAGCTTTATTTATTGAAAATAAAGAATTTTATTATTTACAAAAATATGTCGTATTTACAAATCCTTTGTTGTCCCCATAAAACTTAAATTAAGCAAATAAATAAATAAATGTAATTTTATATTGTGCGATAATAATGTTATTTATTTTCTAATTGATTTTTATTTTTTATGTATCGAGATTGAAGAAACATCTGCCTGATGAGTGATGACGTATTAGGATCGTAAAGACCCATAAACTTAAATTAATGAATTGAGGTTTTATGACATGAATTGTTAAAATTACCATCATAATTTCAAATTTGCGTATAGTTAAGGAACATATTGTGTTGTATGGCCTTATAGTTGTTTTATACTGATTAGTGATTATTATTTTCTAATATAAAAGATGCCAATCACAGTATACCGAGCGGTCGCGGTGTTTAAAATATTTTTTTTTTTAATGATTGACTACAATAAGACTTCAGACATTTGGCGTTTTCGCGAATACAACAATATTTTATGTCCCAAAACCTACCTAATTATTGTATCTACCTATATAATGATAATAATATTATTCAGTTATATTCAGTAACAATGAAAGAATCGTGGCATATTAATGAAGCCATCAGAAAGATTTGTATTAGGTACAGTAAATTATTATTCGTCCCGTATCTTAAACCCGAGTAAGTTAGTTTGGACCATAAACCTCTCTTCACACCATTACTGTTAGTGGTTCTTCCCGTTAAAAATACGTCAATAATCAATTTCATAAACTTCGTCCAATATATTCTTCGATTTTTTGATTACTTCAAAATTGTAGATCGATTTAAACATAACAATGTAATTTCTAAATCCGGGAAGTTCCACTATTAGGTCATTTAAGTCCATATGACCTGAATATTTGAAGCAACGAACCTGCAAACTCTAGCTTGCTTAGTTTTAGCATACCTAGGTGACCTGGGTGATACCTAGTTCACATTGTAGAGGAGGTGCGGCACCCACAAGCCAGGTGTAGTAACGCGCGGAGATCGGCGCTTACTACTGTAAGTGTAATACATAAGCGAGGGCGTTTATTTTAAATTTTATTATTACCTACAAAATATTACCCCTTTCCACTGGTCAGTAAAATATTCTCATACTTATAATTTATCCAATGTAAAATATTACTTGCTTGTGTGGTGGTACCTCAGAAAACTCTCTTATTATGAAAGAATCATAGGATTCGCTATGTAAATATTTACAGAAGTTATTAAATAATAAAATGTGTTTTGGTGTGCTGAAAGAGCCATGTCGGAACTAGGAACTATAGAGAAACACATACTTTACGTTACTTTTAACATTATTTTTAACACCGTTCCAATTTCCGTCTCTACCACTTTGTTCACATTCTCTACCACTGTTGCTGTTGTTCAGCTATTTTAAATTTCACATAATTATTATATGCTTTTTACAACAGTATTATTTAAATAAAGCAATAAAGATTTGTATTGTTGTAAGCTCCGAATTTTGCCACCTTTCGTTCAGCATCCGCTCATCTCTGCGCCCCGCTTTCCGCTGCTCCCTTGTCCACGATCCAGGCTGATGGTTGATAAATTGTATCAATATCGTCGACAGCGGCGGGGGCGGCGGCGTCGATAGTGTTTACCGTCGCCGTAATAAGGCGTTTAGTTAAGCCCGACGCGCGTCACCATACATTATCACCGCAAATTATTGTTGCCGCTTCCTGTATATTGATTGAAAATAAATATTTTTGATCAGTTTTTAAGAAATTAAGAATTAAAAGTTCAGTGGCTGAAAGCGTGTATCACGGCAGCTAGATTTCGATTTTCGCGGTGTAACAAACAGAAAATTTTGCTTCAAACCATACTAATATTGCCAAAGTGTGTCTGTCTGTTTTCTCTCCTCGCCCAAACCGCTGAACTGATTTTGCCAAAATTTGGTATGGACGAACGATATAGGATACTTTCTATCCCGGAAAAAAATTATAATTCCTGCGCGATGAACGAATTTTGGCGTAATAGAGTTGCGGGTGTCATCTAGTTGTGTTATAAAAGCTGTACCTACTGCTAATTTAATGCTACTAAATCTGCTACTAGCTAGTTGCTAGGGTTGATGATAAACAAAAATACGAATTATAAAGAAGTGCAATTTCATTTAATCCAAGGGGGTCGTCGTTAAAAAAGTTTGAGAAACACTGTGTTACACAATAAGTCGATGCGTCGCAAAATAAACGGTGATTTTATGAATCAGCCAACAAAAGGACTAGACAAGTGGACACCGGTGTACATGTACAGTTTACACTGGTGTACGGCGAACACGGCGGTCGTGACCGGTCGGGGTTCGGTTCCCGGCAGGTGCAAGATCGCTGATAGTACTCCGCTTGTAGCATTGTATTCTGCTTAGTCAACGATTTAGTGGGAGTTTTTCCTACGACTTAACTTACGAGTTACGTTCTTGTTTACTTTCTTGTGCAATGTTTATTTTGTACCAAATAGATAAACTAAAAACTAAAAAGAAATTATTAATAACATAATTTACAAACAAGTTTCCTTCTAGATATCAAAAAGCGACGTCCTAATTATTAAGGACTTGGTAATCATTTTGTGTTTTTTTTTATTTATGCCTTCTCGAAATGCCTATTTAACTTATTATATAGTTTCTTAAGAACAATTTTATAATGGGGTAATCTGAAACCAATTTCATCCATTATAATAATGTTGACATTATTAAATAATTGATCTATGATAATACAATTGATAGTGTGGGCAACGAGTGAACTATCACGACTGACATTCAGATGTCCACGCCCAGCGCTGAATGTCGTTTGTCACTGATATCAATTTGTCAAGAGGTGACAGATTGACTCTACACTGAGTACGGGGGAGGAAGTTGAGGGCTTAGCTGATTGTTTGCGGGATAGTCAAAATAATTTCAAGTTTTGATTTTGAAATGAAACGTTTTTATTTTCAAACGATTATTATTGTAATTTGCACAACCAATAATAATAATTATTAAAAAAATAAAACAAAAATATAAGAGCTGGTGAAATGTAGGAATTACAATCCAAGGGGGCCATAGAAAAAGTTTGACAAACACTATAATTTTTAATTTAATGAAATTCTGTGTGAAGGGCTGTCATCTCTTACTACCAACAACGACATAAAAGATCACAAAATTGTGTCAAAATATAATCTTAGATCCCTTCAGAGCCTCTCCTCTGAAGCCTTCAAACATGATATCGGCCAAATTAGATGATCGTTAAAACTGGCGCAACAAGTGGCTCCACAGGTGCCCGCTCTCCCCCCCGCCCCCCGCTACCCCCTGGCGCATCTTCCCCCGCTAACAATGTCTATTAGTGACGTCACGCCACGAAAAATCGCTTTTCACTAGTGCCGAGTCTTCGTGCGCGTTATGTTAGCCTGGTGGTTTGGTTCAATGATGAATGATGGCTGCCTCAAAATCAATGTAAAAAAATTGTCACTGCGTGCGTTTAAAACTATGCAGGGCGTTTTCCAGCTATGTGGATTTAGTCAGGAATATGGGATTGAATCGCTTTTAATAAAATATAACTAAATGACGGTCGCAACTTCGTTGCGCCAAAATGTCACGCCGCGCGCGGGAACCGTACATTTTTTTCGGGATGAAAGTACTCTTTAGTCTTTATCCTTTCCCGGGACTCTATACAGAATTTCAGCAAAATCGGTTTAGCGGTTTGGGCATGAAGCGGTAACGGACGGACAGACACATCGCATTCATTGCAAACAATGCCAATCAAAACCAAATGCACATAACTCGAAAACCTCTAGTACTATCCGTCGAAACCTTCCTTTACAAATGCTTTGCATCTTCAGAGCCAAGTGCGCACACTTGGGAATGTCCCCGCTATCAGCGCACAGTCTATCACGGTGTCGCGACGTGTCCGCGCAATTTATCGCGCTATTATACCTCGCGTTACACGGGACACGGGAATTCGCGGGATCGAGTATGTTCCAAATAGATGTACGAGTATATTCTGATTTCCGATGCGAAGAGACTCAGAGAATCTCTTGGTTAGGAAAACCGTTTCAGATTTAACAATACAAGATTTAGAGAATTCGACAACTTTGCTATGTTTTTTTTTTGATATGGTTTTTATGATAAGTGTAATATTATGTTTAGTGTTTACCAGTTGCGATAAAGTAGTATTAACTTTTAACAAAATGTTCAAAGAATCCATGTAATAAGTAGTAAAAATTTTAATCAGCACCACCAATGATCAAGTATAGCCTTATAGAAAAAGCTAATTAAAATTCCTCATCAAGGCGCATGTAACCGGCCCCAGCCGATAGGATTAACTTCCTAATAAGTCGCGGGTCGCGGGACGCGGGATACGGGATAGTGCCCGCGATATCCAGGGTTGCCAACTTTACAGGCACAATAACCGGACAAGTTTAATGTGGCCATACTTGGTCAAAATCTTTAAAAAAAAATACGCTAAGTATCAGCATGAATGTTATGAAAAATTCACGTAGTATGGTTATCATTTATCAACATAAAAAAAAAGACTTAGGGCCTGTTTCACCACTTTCTGATAAAGTGTCGAACAGGCTATTCACAAGTTTTTTGACAGATTCTCCATACTTGATCTGTCAAGTTAAGTGATGAATAGCCTATTCGGCACTTATCAGGAAGTGGTGAAACAGGCCCTTATTGTACTGGCTCTCGCTTTTAACATTTTTGACAAAGAAGTAGTTTTCCTACATCTATTTTACAACGTTGCATTCAAAATGTTGTCTGACCGGACAAATTGCATTCGGAATTTAACCTGACCCAACAATTCCTTCTAAAACCCAACAGTCCAGTCGAAAACCTGACGGTCGGAAACCGGAATGTTGTAAGAACCCGGACGGTTTTGGGAACCCGGACAGTTGGCAACCCTGGCGATATCCCCGACGCGGGATACGGGATTGCGGGATTTATGGTCGGCGGATGCGCGTACGCATCGATAATACACTGCCATTATCTTGCGCACTGCGCTAAGGTAGTGCTACACTTGTCTTTTTGTTGAGATATCTGAAGACGCATACCGATGTAAACAGAAGTCGTTTTAGTACACGTATAGTAGAAACGAAAGCTCAGTCAGAATAAAAATCAGAATCAGAATTTAGTAGCTAAACTTAGATTCAATTGTAGGTATGACATCTCATATTTCTTTAATTTTTATGTGACTTGAAAATTCTGGATCTATTTAAGCTGCAAGGAATCCTATATTGCTACAAAACTAACTTAGTGCCATGAACGTAGAAAAAAAGGCGGTAGGAGTCTTGTTATATACAAAACTGTGTCTTCACTCCTTCTTTTATACGTCCATGCTTAGTGCTTCAAGCCCCAAGCGGTCGCACGCGACCGCGATAACAATACAAATCTATTGTGTCTCATTTTTTCCACGATCGAGGGATTAATATGCTTGTCATATTTGGATTTTGGACGCTGTTAAGCATTTGTGTATCATCCCAAAAGAAAATTAGGCATGCAGTTATGAATGCAGTCATTATCTTTATAGATTACTAGCTGTCCCGGCAAACGTTGCTTTGCCATAATAATAAAGTATTTCGCCCATATTATTTTATTGAAGTGACTAAATAAGAATGTCGCCATGGCAACGTCGATCGCTATCTCGTCGCACAAACAATGGTTGCCGTCAATCTCAGGTTGTAATAATTTACTATTATTTATTTAACAAATGCACTTTTCTATATATTATAAAGTACCCAGTAGCCGATTCTCAGACCTACTGAATATGCATATAAAATTTGGTAAAAATCGGTAAAGCCGTTTCATTTGGAATATAACTGCATTCATAACTCAAAAAAATATATTTGTGGCTTAATACCGACCATTTTATACCTGTAAATTATCTTAAACATTACTATATGACATCCAAAATTGTAATATTCATAAACCTGCACGTTTACTGTATCTTAAGTCTTAACATCATGGCGAATTGCATCTAGATATGAACTAGTGTGTGCTTACCCTTAACTGTAGCTGTTGTCCATTACGCGAAGACACGCAGGAGTAGCTTATCGTTAATTGGCGCGCTCACCGATCACCGATGTACCCTCTGCACCCCTGGACCCCTGCACACCTGGACCCCTTTACACCTGATACCCCCGCTCGTATTTCACTTATCCTATTACGCCGTATAATTGCGCTGTTATTATGTAGTTGACCCAGGTTTAGTGTAGTTAGACTGTAGAGATGTATAATGGTATGTTGTGTAATAAATAGCGTTAGTTTGGAAAATTAACACCAAATAAAGGGAAGAAGTCAGTGTTGAATGATGATGCACTGTTACACAAGTTTCAGTGTTAGTGGCCGGTTTCAATGAAACCAAGTACGTTAATCGTTTTAAGTGCCGAAGTGTGTACGCAATACACAGTGGCCCTCTTTGATTCTTTCTCTTACTACCCAGTGGCAGATTGAGCAGGCGTTTGACAGGACATTTTCTATGCCCATCCCACGCTGGAATCATCTTTCTTGTCAGACAATTTGGTTATCTGCCTGCATTATCCTAACCAAAGGAAACTTACATTTCATGTTGCTCTAACACGGGAATCGAACCCTGGACCGACTACAAACTCTACACCACTTGATCTCGGAGGCGTTTGAATTTAATTCAAGCTGGATACAGTGCTACTGGCGCTAGCTACTGTATCGTTGTAAACGCTGTAAATTCAATATAGCAGGTCGTCATAAGTTACAGTATAACCTGATAACTCCAGATCCCGCTAGCCACGACTGCCGTATATCATCATAATCAGCTGATCTCCTACCAGCTATAGATTACTGACGAAACCTTACCGTAGGATGTTCCCTTTGAAGCTTCATAACTTATAAGCTCTGAGTTACTGACTTTAGACTAGCTGTTTATAGCGAAAGAGGATCCTAAGCATATTTTCTTATTTAGGTTTAGTCTATAGATAGTTTGGTTTGCTTGACACCATGAAAAGTGATTAATTACTGTTACTACTTGACTTAAATTAGGTAGCTCTGGAGGAGGGCAGGGAGGGATTTCATTATCATTTCACAGGTTACGAAAATTAGGTTCTTGATATGCGTTCTGCTAGGTCAAATCTTACCAATACTGTTTTGACCACTTCTCTCTTATACATAATGCTATTCAACCACCCATCCCACTTATTGTTATGTGATTTTGATTGACGTTTCTTCAGTTTATGTACCACAAAGGTTCAGAAATGTGTAAAACCCCAATAAACATTTATAATAACTCATAAAACGTTACGACGGATCATCCAATGGTAAGTCCTTACCACACGTCATGATAAAGACCTCATCATCTGAGTGAGACAGACAGCGTGCGAAAGAGATAGCACGATCGCCTACGCTGCGCCCGCGCAGTGACAGTTTTTCTGCAATAAACTTGACGCGTCGTATTGTGTCCGACATGCGGTGCACGACAGTAAAACTGTCAGATACGAGTATGTGTGGCTGTTACTGTCTAAATAATGTACTAAACCTGTCTTAATCTTGACACAAAAGTTCTATTTATTTTAACTTGGGAGTGAAGACCGAACCTTTGTTTAACCGTTTAGCGTAAAGAATCTTATGGCTGGTTTGCATTATTTCAATTCAGTGATCTGATCCAGCGATGGATTGCTACTGGAATAATGTAAACCGGCCATTACTTAATTCAAAAGAGGGAAACTATGCGACACGGATTTTTTTTTCTTTCTCTGATTACTTATTTCAATGAAATTAAAAATAAATAACTAATAAGTAATAAGTTTTTAGAAAACGACCGTGGAGATTTTGATCAATGTACGTCCTTGCCTACTAATGATAAATTTAATTAATAGTTGTCCATCTTTCGCATTTGTATAAAATGAATATTAATTTTATTGCATTTAATTATACTAATAAATAAAACCTTGTATAACTGAGTTAAAGGTGCCAGCATAAATAGATGTTTTGGAATTTAGATTGTTTGTTTATATAAATGTTATTAATTGGCAATGTAATTAATTTCAAAGCCACATTATGATTAATTTAAATCTTCCTTCCTTTACAGTTTACATGATTCACGTACACGACAATGACTATAATATACAGGGTGTAACAAAACTAAGTGATAATACTTTAGGGTGTGTACGTGTTCCTTGTTAAGAGAAGATGTGAAAGTAGCAGCGCTGATAGACCAATTTTTTTCACATTTGTATGGCCCCCCAAGCGCCCCAGCGTCACGAGTTTCCCCATACAAAAGTGACAAAAAAATTTTGGTCTTGAGCTCTCTACAAAGAACACATACACACCCTAAAGTATTATCACTACTTTTGTTACACCATGTTTATGACCTATAAATCAAACGTGAGTAGAGCCTCGGGCAAAAGCTAGTTTTTTTTTATAAAATTCTTAACACTTGAGATAGGCTCTAACTGTATAAAAGAAGTAATAGAACTCCATTCTGACCGGTCTTCCCCTAAGGTTCAATATTAGGTTTCTTAAAGGCCTGCAATAGGGCATAGCATAATATAATAGACTACCAGGGCTACGCAAACTTCTGTGACTTCTGAACCTATAAGTAGAGGTACTAAATATGCAAATGACAGACAATCTGATATAATATTTTGCCTATTACGTTGCACAAAAATTGATATATCAAGCAGGAATCGTATAATTATTTTGGATAAAACTATTATTTGTCGTTTCCGGGACTCAAACTATCTCTATAAGTGTAAATACTAAGGGCCTGTTTCACCACTTTCTGAAAGTGTCGAATAGGCTATCCACCACTTAACTTGACAGATGAAGTATGGAGAATCTGTCAAAAAAGCTGTGAATAGCACATTCGGCACTTTATCAGAAAGTGGTGAAACAGGCCCTAAATTTACTTTATTTTATTATTTTGTAAGCATTGAACTTAAATATATATTGAATGGGTCTAGCCTTTCCCTATACAAAATACTTATTTATTCAAATAACAATCAACTTAGGCACACGCTATGATCCTTTATTTTAGGCCACAAATCGCGTCCGACATTACACACTTTATTTATCGTTAATAAACGCACTTGAGCACCGCTGGTCGAGCAGAAATCAAACCCTATTCATGTCCAGGCTGTTTTCCGCCCACTGATGTTTTTTGCATTGTTGGATGAGTTGTATGTGCGTTTCTTACAGCATTATTACGCTCATACATACTGGTCAGCATTCGTCACGGTAGGATCATAATTTTTTACGTTTATGTTTATCCCATAATTTCTTGAGCTGTAGAAAATATTATGACTTCTATATGTTTGTTCTGATTTCTAGCCAGCTTTATACGCAATACATATTGTGTCTTAGTATGGAATGTGACTCCAAATTACTGTAAATGTGGCATGTTGTTGATGTAACTTGCATTAAATTTAAAAGTATGTGTCCTAAAGGACAGACATAACCTTCCCCTTGATACATAGGCTCCTTTTAACGCGCTTTGTTCTGTAATTGGTTAGGTCTTGCGCAATTAGAGTAATTCTAGGTTTCATTGTTGAGCACTAACCGGTAACCTGAGCGCCGCCCACGCGAGCACCTGTGCCCTAAGACAATACCTTGCCGGGACCTTCGGGGTCAATGTCCGGAGGTATCAAGGGCTCATGAGTCAGAGGAAATCATAAATATGTATTTGGCATTTCCTGTATAAATATATGTAGTTTAGTTAATGATTCTTTATATTTTGTTATTAGGACATGGAACTGATTATTTTGCTTAGTTCTTGTTAGACAAAATAATTTCATTTTTTTTAATTCTTGTACACCTTTATAACGTTTTAAATCCTTTTTATATCCCCAGGCATCACAAAGGCTATCACACATAAAATACATCGCACAGAAAATGAACCCGTAATGAAGAGAGGGAAGGAATTTTAAAACGTACATCTTGATTAGAAGAGACAAAGAATACGATAATTAAATGAATCGACATGCCAACACTCACTCGATTATCGAGGGGGTCCAGGGGGGTCCAGTGCCCCCCGTGGGGGGTGCAGGTGGCCGGGGGGGCAAAGTGTCCCACTCGAAATTAACCTATAACTTATGCGAGACATTTAAATGTACATCCGGAGATTAGGTTTGGGGAGCCGTGGAGATGACAGAGTAATACCCGATACTGAAGACGGCAGATGACAATATCCTTGATTTCCTTTTTCATTGACAATTATAGTTATTTTTGACTGGGGACTGATTTTTTGCCGCGTGAATAGTGACCATGATAATTACAACTTAAACTGTATTTCATTTATACAATATATTATGTACATGATACATCTGCTAGCACTTAGTCTAAAATCTGTTAGATTTTTTAAATTGTGGCTGAAAAAAAAAATTTCGAATTTCCGCCGTCGCCTCCACGGGCGGCGCTGTCCTGAGACGGCTCCCACCTGTTCTTTTTTCCCTTCTGTCCGAAATGAAGTAGCCACGTCCACACGGAAGTGGACAGCGGGGGTAAAATGGCCGCCACCCCCCGATTCCCCCCGACACCCCCACCCTGCGGGCTTTAATTAAAGGCCAGTATAAGGTTTTAACACGTCTCTACCTTTGATAGGTTCTTGTCTCGCGATTGAATTGAAGGGATTTTTTGCAAAGGGTTGTCTGGCCCTTGACGGGGATGGGAGGGCTTTGATTAAGGCGTTATTAAAAGCGTGTGTGATTTCGGACTCCGTTGCTAGACAAAGGGTTTAAGTCTTATGTTGTTAGGTTCTTTGCTTTAAAAGCATTTGAAGTGGTTGTATGTTTTTAGGGTTCCGTACCCAAAGGGTAAAAACGGGACCCTATTACTAAGACTTCGTTGTCTGTCCGTCTGTCCGTCTGTCTGTCACCAGGCTGTAACTCAAGAACGGTAATATCTAGAGAGTTGAAATTTTCACAGATTATGTATATCTGTTGCCGCTATAACAACAAATACTGAAAACAAAATAAAAATAATATTTAAGGGGCGCTTACATACGACAAACGTGATTTTTTTTACCTTTTTTGCTCTATATCAATAATGGCAACAGGTAGGTACTTGAATTTTTCTCAAAGTCTTTTGTTATATGTTCTTTAATATTGAATAATAATATTAAAATAAAATAAAAAATTAAGGGGGGCTCCCATACAAAAAACACAACTTTTGGCCTAATTTTGCTCTATAACGGTACGGAACCCTTCGTGCGCGAGTCCGACTCGCACTTGGCCGATTATTGTTTAATAGTGGTGGTGATTTGGGCAGATTTTATTGTATTGTTTATTTAGTTTAACCTTATTTTAATGGATATTTTGTTTGTTTCAGGTAAACTACAGTTATTTGGTTGAGGCTCACAAATAATGCACCTCGTCTATATTTTTCGCGTGCCAAGATTCAACAAAAGATTTTTTTTATTTTGGTAGTTCTTAAAAATAATCTGATTACTTTTCTGTATTGGGCATTATTCCCTTATAAATATTACTTGATTTAAGTTGTGAATACTTTTAAGTCAAGCAATAACAGTTACAAAAAGTTGGTGATATGCAGTTTCATACAAAAATAAAACGTGTCTACGCATAGTACGTTGTCTTTTTCTTCATTACTTCGTCGTTTAAATAAAGTATCGTAATTTCTTAATGTCATGCTAAACGTTATTGCATAAAGCTACTGTTCCAATAAGAAGTGTAATAAAACTAGTAAAAAAATAAATAAAAACAATTGATAAACAAATGTATCCTATCTGATTCACGTTTGTTACAAAATCTGTGTTACATAGTAACTTTTTTAGTTAAAGCAATAGCAACACATAATTATATTTAATTACAATGGCAACACTATGACTTTCAATATGAAAAGGCAGTGTGGTGTACGACAACTTGGTTTATGAACAGTACGCAGTTCTTGGTGCGTGGTATTTTTCGTCATTGGAATTTGGATTCTTTTGGAAGCAATTTAGCGAGGTAAGTAATATTATCAAGTTGTTTTGGTGTGTATATTGTTGAAAGAGACACTCAATATACCTAAATAATGTAGTTTATTACGGAGTTGCTTTGGAAGTAAAGATGCTACAAGAATTTTAAGTTAAGTTATTCACGAGTGTTTGTTCACGTGTGTTGCGTGTGTTACGGAGTTGTGTGACGTAACACACGTGAAAAGTATAAAGCTTAGTTCACATTGCAATATGTATATAGACCGTGTAGTAAAAATATTACCTTAAATATTCACAACCATATATTATAAGGAGAGAATTCAAAATTAATAGGCTAAGGGCCCGTTTCACTGCTTGTTGTTAACCTTCCAATGACAGATAGAATATCTGACAGCTAAAAATTAAACTTCTGATTTTGAAAAATAAAGACGAGGTTCCCAGTTCAACTGATATTTTTTATTTTCTTTTGTATGTATGTTACGTGATTTCTTCACATTCAAAAATGTTTTTTTATGGTGAATAGGAAATGTCTTTAGGGTAGTCCCATTTAAATTAATTGTTAAAAGTAGGTTATTATTGGGTTTTTAAACTAGAAAAAAGTTTTAATACTTATGCAAATAGTAAAATTCAACTAAATTAATGCTTTTTATTTTATATTGATTTTACAGATGCCACTAACACCTGCCGAAAGGCAGAAACTCTATCTAGAACGACTGAAAGAAGTAAATCCTGAAAATTTTAAAACACAGCAAAAACAAAATGCAGAAATAACAAAAAGAAATATGTACAAACAAAACAGAAAACTGTAAAAAAAATATACTTAATACAAATATTTAAATACAATAAGTAATAATATATATAATATTTGTAATATGTATTTATCATAATATATCTATATATATAAAACTCAAAGGTGACTGACTGACATGGTGATCTATCAACGCACAGCCCAAACCACTGGACGGATCGGACTAAAATTTGGCATGCGGGTAGATTTTATGACGTAGGCATCCGCTTAGAAAGGATTTTGATCAATTCTACCCCCAAGGGGTTAAAATAGGGGATGAAAGTTTGTATACATATTATATTTAATACTTCTTAACGCGAGCGAAGCCGCAGGCAACAGCTCATAATTAATATTCGTAATATATATTTTAAAAAATTAAACAAAGTCTCATTTATCTACTCCAAAATCTACGCCATTTCAAGTACAAATTTTGATCTCGTTATTGGAATAGTTAGCATATAAGAACACATAAGAAGTTATAAATAGTTATTTTGTTATTTTTTTAAGTTATTATGATATAATAAATATTTTTGTCTATATTCGTATTTCATTTGAAATTCCAGTTTTTTATTCCCTCATGTGTATCAACCCCAACAATATTTCAAGTGTGTTACACAATTCCAGTGTCTTACCGTGTGTTACAAGTTCTCGTGTGTTATGGTACATTTTCTGTGAGCCTCACCCATTTATGAGGGGGCTGATTGATAGCGGTATGAGTATTTTAAAACAGCTGCATAATAGTGTAGAATTTGTTACAACTTACAATATTATGTTAGTATTGTAATTTATAGCGTATGTTCTGTATAATGTTTTAGTTTTGGATATTCACGTACGTAATAATATGATACTACTTTTAACCATCTTCTAAAGAAGGATAGGTGCATCCATTCCTTCTTTCAGTGCAAAACTATTATAACACAATTTATTGACATGATGGCTATGAAGCTATTAAGAACAATTTATAGAAATACCACTTGGATGTCTTCATCTATCGAGTGTTGACCCACGCCTACACCACATTATACCACTACACTACCACTATAATACTCGTATCTCACAGAGTGACTCCAGACATGTTTATTACGTGCCGCCTCTGTGAGTTATGTGCTCTATGGTAATTTATATTGTTCTGTATACGAGTTCGCTCCTGGCTTTTGAGGCTTCCGTATTCGATAACGACTGGTAGCTGGACTACTAGCTAGTAGCTGTACTGGCCACTAGCCCCTAGTTATAGTACACCTATTGCCTTCTGCACTCCGTTTATGGTTATTTGACCTCGTTGTGTCTGTAAAATTGCTTCTTATGTCGTGAGAATGCAAGTTCTGTTTGGGGTAAAATCTTAATAGTAGAAGGATTCATTTTGACCAATGAATGTGTCATTGTGTTTTATTATATTAATAACAAGATACTTAAATAAGTAGCATTTGAATCGGTTATGTTATGTTTTGTTCTCTTTATTTACGTTTTAATCATACTAGGTGACGCCCGCAACTCTGTTGCGCCAAATTTTTTTTATCGCGCGGCGTTTACTTTTATTCGGTATAAAAAGTTTCATAATTATTATGTCCTTTCCAGAGACTAAAGTATCTCCATGCCAAATTTCGGCAAAATCGGTTCAGCGGTTTGGGCACAGATTACTAAAAAGTTACTGTTTAGGCGAGAAGAGGTAGGTACAATACCCGGCAATAAATATTGCACATCGACCTTTGGAAAGAGACATTCGGCTAATTTCGGTTTCATAGAGCGTTATCTTTGTAGCACACACCTATTTGACATTATGTCAGTCGTTGTTCAAATTCAATAGAGTGCAGTCGCGTCCAGTTCAAAATATATATCTAGAGTTGTTAACACCCCTAAATTTGCTACAGCTGTAATTTTCCAAAAGAATTTTAAATACGTAAACATAATTTGAACACCCTTTTTATTTTATTTTACCCGAACGTAAAGCCATAACTTATAGAAAATTTGGTGTATTTTATACAAAGAATAATAAAATTGTCAAAAGAAGCAAACCATAATTGTTTTAACAGCTCCTAATATATTATACCGGACTTTTTGTATTTCGTGCGTAAGAGATACGAGTAACGCTCTACAAAACCGAAATTAGCCGACTGTCACTTTCCAAAGGTCAATGTGCAATATTTATCGCCGGGTACTGCAGGGCAATCGCGCTAAATTTTTTCAACTGAACCGCAAATGAAACTCGTACGTTGATCGACTTTTGGAACGATTCGGTATCGCGCTAACGTTTTGACAGCCAGTTGAGACGTAACTGAACCTCAGCTCAAGCGCAAACGCTGTCAAAACAAAAAGTTGATACAATGCAACTTCTACTTGCACGTTTCTGAAACGTTTCTTATTTTGGTATGTTAAATTGACGAAAATCGATGGAAAAATATAACATAAGCTATAATCAAATTATAATTTAAGCTTATGTTTTACTTCAAAGCTGTAAAATAACACTACGGACTATTTGAGTTTGTTAAAAAGTGAATTGAATTTTGACATTACTTCTTTACGTAAATGTTTTCTCCGCCACATAAAACTTTTGTCACACACACATCCATATGTTTAAACAACATTTATTTAAATAAACAATTTGTCAATTGACCAATTAACGCATCGGAAAAAATTTGTTCATATTTAAACCAATCAAAATTAAATTAGAAGAGCGCTGATTGGTCCGCTGCAATGTCTGTCTAAAGGTCAAACGTTGCGCTTCGTTCGAGTTCCATCTAAGGTTGAGCTACGGTTGAAACGTTAGCACGATACCGAAATTTGTTCAGACGCAGCGGAACCAAACCGTAACTGAACCGCAACCAAAGTAGATGTGAACCTGAATTGAAACGTTTAAAAATAGCGCGATTGCCCTGCTGTAATAGACAGAAGTTTACTTTCGAATTTATACGTGGCCTTGCGTTACTCTATCACGTCTAATCCAAAGGACCTCAAGGACATCAGCAATGTCGCCGGACCTTATAATTGGAGTCTATTGATGGTCATTTGATTGATCTTCAATTACATCCAAATAGGACGGTGATGAATGCAGGGCACGCGCCCAGGGTTGCCAACGCTTACGTTACTAATTACTATTTACTAAGTTAATGACTTTGAGATATTAAGTACCTACTGCCGTTTGTCAGTTAATCTAATTTATAAAATTCTCGTGTCACAGCGTTTGTGCGCGAACTGCTCCAAAGCGGCTCAACCGATTTTAATTAAATTTTGTGTGTACCATCGAAGAAATTGATTCCTAGGCAGTTGACGGATCTACGTCATGTTGGCTTATGTCATTCAATGTTAGCTGTGATCGGTCCGATGGGTTTGACTTAACGCGACCAAATTACTTAGGTCCGCCATCTGCATAGGAATCAACTTCTCTGATAGTACCTACATTCGTTAGGCCTGAGAATAGGTTTTTAAATTTTTTATCAACTTTTTATATTGGTAAGTACTAGAAATAATTTATATGGCAAAACAACGTTTACCGCGTGCTTTTGCAACTCACACAGAAAGGGACGTTTGCTATAGTCGGCAGCCCTGGATAATGAGGTGTTCTAATTAGTCGCATCCCGTCGCGGCGGCGCGCAGATTAGCTTGTCACGCCGCGCCGCCTCCCGTCACGTCAGCTGATGACTGACCGCCAGGGACTGACCGAGCCAGTGAGCTTGATGAACTCGAGATCATTTCTAAGGCCCGTATAAATAGTAAGTACTTAAGATGCGACCCGGTCTCAAGACGCGGTTCAGCTCTGTGATTGGTCCAAATTTTGACAGCCAACCAATCACAGAGCCTGAACCGTATCTTGAGACCGAGATGCATCTTGAGTACTGACCAAAAATACGGACCTAAGTTTGTCTTCTATTTGACGACTAGGGATCGCAACTTAACCGCGGGGATTGTTTTCGCACTTTTGTAACATTAAAAATGCAGTGCGGACAGTCCCTAAGAGGAGAATTGGCATTATTGAACTACATGCATATTTTTAATTTGATCTTTAATCATAGTTTTAGGCGTTACCCATCGGATTTTGTCGCTTTTCCTATTTTCAACGTTTCGTCTACTTTCCACTGGCTGTGGTCACTGACGGGCTCTATCAGCTATCGTTATTTTTTTCAATTTTTTTGAAGTGAAAACTTCTTTAGCGGCGTTGAGCAGTTTTGTGGGATGGGTAAAAACTATGAAACTCGCGTCAGATTTTCGTGTTGATCGAAAAACCATAGAAAAACCGTAAGACGGTTGGAGAGTAGTGTTTTGTGTCGAACTCGAACTCGAACTCGAAGTCGAAAACTCAAAAACTCGAAAACTCGAAATCTCGAAAACTCGAAAACTCGAACTCGAAAACTCGAAAACCGTAAGACGGTTGGAGAGTAGTGTTTTGTGTCGAACTCGAACTCGAAAACTCGAAAACTCGAACTCAAACTCGAATTGTAAGGGTTTCGATTAATAAAAAAAAATCGATTTTCATAAAAAATGGGTTAAAAATTTAATCGATTGTAAGGGTTTCGATTAATTAAAAAAATCGTTTTTTTTAATAATAGATTTTCATAAAAAATGGGTTAAAAAAATGCACAACGTTAATAATCAAGTTTTCACTTCTGCTGGCACTCCCGGAGTGCAATTTTTTTTTCGAAAGGGTCTAAGCTACTGGTCTGGTTTTTTCATTGATGTCGGCATACGAATAGCAGAGTAGACAGAATTATAGAGTATGCCGACTTAGAACTGATGTTGAAATTTTTAAATTTGACGTATTATGACGAAAATCGTCGCTAGGGTTGTTGACTTGTTACCTACGAATTTAAAACTTTGACATATTCGCTGCACGTGTTCCTCTTTGGTCGTATTGTTGTTTGTGTTTTGGCACATGCGATTAAAATTGTCAAAATCCAATTTTGAAATCTTTATTTTAAATATTTAAAAATAAATTATATCAGCCTGCGCGAGGCACATTCCGTTCATAATCCTAGTGAAACCCGACGAATTTGACAGATATTGAAACCTGTCCGTTTCTTTGCAGTCAAACTACTGGTAGTTATGTCTATTGTGCGAATAGATAAGCGATTGCCATCTGCAATGCCAGAGGAGTTTAAACTTTAAAGACCCGTACTTTGGGGGTTCCTTTTTTCGTAACCTTCAAATATATTTTTGAGATCGTTATCAAACCATTTACAATAGTATAAAACTTAATACATAATATTTAAATGTCTCCAAGAAGCTGTCAATAGTAGTAATGCTACTGTCGTCGGTAATGTCAGTAATCCCACTCCCAGCGCTGGGCTTGTGTGGCTGTTGGCTCGGCCGTCGTATTATGTAAATTAATTTGACGACGTAAGGTATGAGCATTAGGGGGAATTTACACGGCCCATTGCATGTGACAGGTCGTCGCAAGTTGTAGGCGGTAGCGGGTTGAGGATATCTTTCTTGTAAGCGTCTAGTAAACATTTTAAGGTTATTTGTTTGTTACCGTAACGAGAGTTTTTATTCATAGTTACATTAAGTAGCAAACAAAAAAGCAAATTTTATTGACAAAAAATAGACATGCATATAGATGGTTCAAGACTTCCTTAATCTTACCAAAGTCAACAGTATCGACATTTTATTTTATGCGGACGATCAATACATACCTGTAAAAAATCTGGCAACGCTGGTAGAGCGGCATATTCGTCTAAGTTTGCCCATGATTGACGTCGATTGCTCATTAGACATATTTGCAATTGTGGCGGTAATCATGGTTATCAATCATGGCATGGCAAAATTACCCTTAAACATAGAGTTTATGACACTAGACAACATATCAGTCGTCAATAAAATTCCACAGCCATCATGAAAATTGTCACGTACAATAAATAATTTGAGTTTAGATACATACATACGTGATACGTCCTGTCTGTCGTGCCGTCACGTACATAATAAAAACAAACGCCTCCAGATAACCAGCTGAAGGGGGGCAGGCATCCCCCGGTTTATCTTTATATTAGTCTGCGCGGCAAAATTATGACGACTGCAAAACTTGCCGTCTCTCTCTAACTCCGTACTAATATCGTCTGTCCCGCTCGGTTATGCAAGTGTTTGCAGTGATTTCGCCGAATGACCGTCGCGGGACTCAAGACCTCAGATATAAGTTTCGGAGTATAGCTTTTATCTACGTTTTATTACTTTAATGAAAATTCTAGGGAATTTTGTGGAAAGTTGCTAAGATACTGTAGCGGTGGGTATAAATTTTGTTTAACGGTTATGGTGTAAAAAGGGTATTTTAGCGGTGGCAAGTTTGATCTTAAACGTTATGAAAAAGTTATTTGCATAATTTGAAACCTAGCTGTAGATGTACATCTGTATATTTTGAAGGTAGAGAACTAATTACTAAGGTAGAGAACATTAAACCTTAAATTAGATGTAGATTTATAAAATAATAAAAATTAATAATTTTAATAACTTGGTGTTGCTCTAGAATCTAGATTTTAGATTGCTCTAGAGTCTAGACGTATTCTCACGGATACTATGTAGAAACCAGTAAACTGTAGTACAGTAATGTAATATTTATGTATACAGCTTTTGAAAGCTATTCAAGTCTATTTACTTCCAATAACTTGTACGTAACGAAGTATTTAAATGAGATTTGACGTAAATTTATATGTAAGTATATTTGCATTGCGATACTACTAATATAAGCAGCATGTGACGGATTGACGGACCAATATAAGCAATTTAACGAAAGTGTTGATGGGCATATTTGGCTATGGTTGCCCATGTTCGACATCATGTGCATGACATCTAAGACAGCTTCGCAATCATGAAGGCAACCATGTGTAAACGTGGGGAAAGACCTTTAAATAGTAGACTAGTAAGTTATGTAGTGAGCTAGTAAGTTATGTAGTAAACTATAGGTCTACCAGAATCTGATGGCAAAAGGTGAGAACATAAATTGACTCTAGCAATACCGGGGTAATTAGAATATAACATTTTGATCCTTTTTTTCCGTATAGCGGCTGATTCTGTGTGTGAAACATGCAAATAATTTTTTTATCCAATGATCAAGGATGATTTGAAAATCTGCCATCAAAATTTGCCATCAGATTCTGGTAGACCTATAGTAAGTTTCCTGATTACAACTACCGAGTAGAGTGGCCAGGTAGTGGCGAGACATGCTCTCGGCCAAGCAGGCAAGCACTCAGTATGTTTATTATGGACGTGCTCGGCCGAGAGCACTGTCTCGCCACTCCACTCGGGTGTCAGGCCCTTAGAAAAGAACCCTTTGTAAGTTATGTATAGGTCTACCAGAATCTTATGGCAATTTTTGACAGCAGGTTTTCAAAAAATATCCTTGATCATTGGATACATTTTTATATATTTTGCATGTTTAACACACAGAATCAGCCGCTATAAGAAAAAAAAGACGGGTTGCACTCCGGGAGTGCCGGCAGAAGTGAAAACTTGATTATTAACGTTGTGCATTTTTTTAACCCATTTTTTATGAAAATCGATTATTAAAAAAATCGATTTTTTTAATTAATCGAAACCCTTACAATCGATTACATTTTTAACCCATATTTTATGAAAATCGAGTTTTAAAAAATCGATTTTTTTTAATTAATCGAAACCCTTACAATCAATTTGAGTTCGAGTTCGACACAAAACACTACTCTCCAACCGTCTTACGGTTTTTCCAAGGTTTTTCGATCAGCACGAGAATCTGACGCGAGTTTCACAGTTTTTACCGATCCCACAAAAGTGCTCAACGCCGCTAAAGAAGTTTTCACTTCAAAAAAAGGATCAAAATATTTTATTCCAATTACTCCGGTATTGCTATACTTAGAGTCAATTTAATTTCTCACTTTTTACCATCAGATTCTGGTAGACAGTAAGCTAGATAGTTATGTAGTGAGCTAGCAACTTATCTAGTAAGGTAGTGAGTTATCTAGTAAGGTAGTGAGTGGTGTAGCGAGCGGTAAATCACGTCAGCTGATTCGCCGTGAAATGACCAGGCGCGCAGGACCGCACCTGCAGATAAGCCCACTTATAACCTGATATTAGTGTATTTATGGGAACACTTTCGCACCTTGATTGTAGTCGATCTTACATTTTCAGGCTGGCTAGATATTACCGTCAACTTGGGCTGAAGCCGAAAACTTCGTCAAAATCGGCTCAGCTGAAGGATACACTTTTTCGCATCTATATTTTTTTATCTGTGGCCTTTAGTCATTTCGTTTGAGGTTTCGTTCATCATTCTTCTTATCAAAAGGAGTCAGATTTATTGCGCTATTTTCCGAACGAAAATGTTCCTCTTAGACAACACAATAACTGAATATGTATATTATATCTAATGATTTCTTAAGTTTTCGCGAGTATCACTCATGATATTATAAGTTTAAACACTTACGGATTTTGTCGCGGAGCACTTTTATTAATCCCGACGTTTCGGCTACTTTACAGCGGCCGTGGTCACGGGCGGACTGAGGTGACAGGTGTCCAATTTCTTGAAGTTATCCAACTACCCGACGACTCATCAATTTTTGTTTGCGTTCCAATCTACGCAGAACGAACTCTCATGCCCTAAACCTCCAAAGTTGTATGGTTTGCCAAAGATACACAAAGCCAATGCTCCTCTTCGACCAATTGTAAGCCAAATTGACTCGCCAACCTACAAATTGGCTCAGCTGGTGGCTAATGTACTCTCGCCTCTACGCGGACAGACCAAGGCCCATGTAAAGGATTCCTACCACTTTGTCGATGAGATTAAACATCTACGCCTCAGAGACAATGAACAACTGGTCAGTTTCGATATACAGTCCCTGTTCACTCGCCTACCAATACAGCAGTGTATCGAAATTGTTACAAGAAGGCTGAGAGAGAATGACTTACCGGTTGAATATGCGGACTTGTTAGAACACTGCCTTACATCTGGCTATATGTTGTGGAATTATGACTTTTACAGGCAAGTAGATGGTGTTGCGATGGGCTCACCTATTTCACCTGTGGTGGCTGATATTTTTATGGAAGACTTCGAGAAGTTAGCCCTCGAGTCCTCACCTGTACAACCCACCTTCTACAAGCGGTATGTGGATGATACTTTCACAATATTACCATCAGACAAAGTATCCATATTCCTTGAGCACCTGAACAGCCTCAACTCCAAAATACAGTTCACAATGCAGTTGAAGAGAGATAATTCCTTAGCTTTCTTGGACTTATTAGTAATAAGGAATCCTGATGGCACATTAGGTCATACGGTGTATCGCAAACCTACACACACAAACAGATATATTTAAATGGTGATTCCCATCATCACCCAGCACAGTTAAGTACTGTTGGAAAATCTTTATTTCAAAGAGCGCGAGGAATCTGCGATGAACAGCATGTGGATACCGAACTTCATCATGTTGCACAAGTTTTACGCGACAATAAGCTTCGGGTACCACGCAAACAGAGCAGCAACCGAATGAAGCCGGCAACAGTTGAAAGATTACCTGCAGTGTTACCATTTATAAAGGGAGCCACTGATAAAGTGAGCTACATTCTAAGGAAAGCTTCAATAAAAACATACTTTAAGCCGCCCAAAAAGATCAGCCAATGTTTACCATCAGTGAAATGCAACTTACCCCTTCAAGATGCAGGAATCTACAAACTCGACTGTGATTGTGGCCTCTCTTATATAGGGCAAACCAAAAGGGCCATCAAAACCCGTATCAAGGAACACATTGCAGATGTCAAACACCGTAGGAACACCAAGTCCGCAATTTGTGAACACACACTGGATCAACCTCGCCATTACATAAGATTTGATAAGCCACAAGTACTGGCAAAAGAAGCACGATACCGCCCAAGAATGATACGCGAGGCCATAGAAATTAAAAAACACCCTAATTTCAACCGCGAGGATGGTTGGGTGCTGCCATCTAGTTGGGATCCAGTGATAAACAAACTAAAGCACAAATCTATGACACCTCGGCTTCAAGACACTGTGAGTTCGTTCTGCGTAGATCGGAACGCAAACAAAAATTGATGAGTCGTCGGGTAGTTGGATAACTTCAAGAAATTGGACACCTGTCACCTCAGTCCGCCCGTGACCACGGCCGCTGTAAAGTAGCCGAAACGTCGGGATTAATAAAAGTGCTCCGCGACAAAATCCGTAAGTGTTTAAACTTATAATATCATATATTATATCTATTTCATCACTCCATTATTGATAAATGATAAGCAATATTTACTAGGAGATCACGAGATAAGGCGCGGCTATCTGTGATCGGGTGCTAGAGCCTAGCTATTGATTGGTATCCGATCAGGCCGATCTGATTAGTGACGTCACTTCTGTCGACACGCAAACTTGCTCTACACTTTCTAGTGACCGTGTAATACCGAGAAATGAGCTTTACTAAATTCTAATTGTAGATGCATAGCATAGGCTTAGCAAGGCAAAAGTATCAATGTGAAAGATTAGTAATGTTTATAGATTTCCTTTGTTAATCTGTTACTTTGTGTAGAAAGTAACTATGGTAGCCCTGCTAAGCGTGCTGGATATTCCGCATCAGTTGTATACGGTTGAATGAAAGTATTTTAGTTGTCTTGCAGAAGCGCAACTGGCCCAAAGCACAGCTAAAGCACATCTCAACAAAGCACAACACTAGTTTTCTATGAGGTCGATCTCAAAGAAAACCAGGCTATCTTTGGCTCATTGCTTCCAAATTATCTCTAGATTTTCGGTTGATTTCGTTAACATATTTTCATTTCACCACAAAATTATTTCTTTACGTAAAATAAAGGAGATTGCTGAACTGCGGGTCAATATTCTGTTTGTGTATTTGGATGTTTGTGAGCACTGAGCAGACACATTCTGATGCTAATGTCGATGGTTCTCGCGAATGAACTCCGCCAATACAAAATATTTTCACTTTCCCGTTCTAATAAACGTTTTCATACAAATGTACGTTTGTTATAATTTTCTGCACACGCCACTGAAGTTGAACGTATTTGACGTCTAAAATAATATTCAAGTCCAAAACTTTCTATAATATAAATGCGAATGTGTATCTGTGTCTTTCTTATTTATTACTTAGGGCCAGGCCACTATAATGCGTTGCGGCGCCGCATCGTAAAAATCTACGACGTCGCAGAACGCATCGTGGAAATTTACGATGTGTCAGCGACATTTCCGATGAAATTTCTGCGTTATAACCACGCATCGCATTTCTGTGCGATGTTGTTTTTGCGATACGACGCCGCAACGCAGTCAGCTGTCAGCTAGACCTTTTTTGAAGGAATAAAGTTTGGGAAAGGACATACATTAGGTTTATAAAATATACAAGCTAATGTAAATTTTCTTAGGATAGTTTTCTTCCCAGAAAGTGTATGATTCTGGGTTTCTGGCGCGATAAACGTCGTCACAATATAGTAACCCGGAGGATTACATATTTTTTTTTACAAGACGTCGATCTTTTTAATTAGTTTTTTCATACATACTTCTTTCGTTTCTTTCATTCAATATACCCAGATAATCAAGATTGCCGAGAAACATTACCAAATTAACTCCTATACCTACCTATCGCTAAAATACTTGTTTGTACATAACCTTTTTACATATAAAAATGTACACGAGCTGCATCATAAAAAAGTAACGTCGCAAACATAACTTATATTATTTATGTCACGCGAGGCGAACGTGACATGACGTGACGTCACGCCACTGTCACGTCACGTCAATCTTTATGTGCGCCAAATCCGGCTGGAAGGACCAAATTCGATAGATTTCGGGCACAAAATAATTGGTACCATAAATTTGGGGAGGAAGGGACCTCGTAATGTACCCGTCTTTACAGCGGGACAGACGTACGCTTGATTTGGACCTTGCATTACGATGTCTTTGTTTAGAAGTAAATAATGGACGGTATTGGAAAATACACAGGAGAAATACACATAGGAAAGTGAACCAGCTTAGAAACTGAAAAGCTAGCTAGCTTAGGGTCAGTTGACATTGCAACGTGTTACGTGACGTGTCGATGCAATGCATTTTTAAATGAGCAATTCTTTTCAAAGGAACAGGCAGCCCGACACTACGAACGGCAAATCTCAATGTCCAGTTTTTAATGAATAATGATGTTAAACATACCGTACAAGACAAAAAAAACCCATATTCCATACTAATATTATAAATGCGAAAGTGTGTCTGTCTGTCTCTGACCTCCTCACCCCAAACTGCTGAACCGACTTTCCTGGTTATGGAGATACCTACTTTTGTCCCGTAGTATCCTTTCCGCGCCATAAACGAATGGCGCAAAGGAGTTGCTCGCTTCATCTAGATTGCAAAATGACGATAATTAAAATCAGAGCTTTTGACTGTCAAACGTATATTAGGGTAACACCGCACACGGCCGCGTCACGTCGCTACGTGTGAATTAGCCCTTAATTAATCAGGCCTTTCGCCTTAACCGGAAAATCATGTCCTAATGTTTAATTAGAGGATAATGAATTCCATCTGGGGCGTGTTTAATTAAGTAAGCTTCTACCTTACCTGGTACCCAGTACCTCCGCGGGGTACCTTTTGTTTTTGTTGAAATAATACGTGCATTGTTGATTTGTTAGTTTTCAAACGTTTTATTATTCTTTTTTTGTGTATCAACTTTTTGGTGGGTGATTGGTGAATAATGAATATTGATAAATTAATATGTTGACTTTGAGAACATATTTGTTTCTTAATAAATAATTTAAAAGTGTTTAAATGTTGTCGAAGCAACGCCATCTATTGACAAGTTATGTTTCATATTTAAAAGTTGCGCTTATCATTTTTTTTGTTATTTTTAAGCTATAATTGCGTAGCTGCTCTTATCGCGGGCTTTAAGCGAGTCGACCGTATCAAGATTCAAGAAATTCCGTAACGAAAAACACCAAACACTCGTGTAACTTCGTTTCAATTCGGCAGACTTCAGGTCTTCGGGTCGGGGTGTAGGGCTCGCTGCACAAACTGGCACAGTGTTTGTGTGCGTGCGACTATGCGAATTATAATAAATAAGTTACTAAAAAATGCTATGCAATCGTTTTACCGCGTCAGTCCCCGAGCGCCGCACGTATTTTTTTGTTATTAAAATCGTATCGTTACATGTAAGTGCATTTTCAATGATTCGGGACATGTCGTCGGTGGGGCGGCGCGCCGCGCGATGCGTGCGCGGTCGTGCATCAGATATCGTCAGCGCCATCTATCGGATCGCCCTAACGAGTGGACGATAAATTCCTGTCCGCCGGTAATTAATGCCCACCGCGGCCATTATGATATTGTACCAGGGTTGCACAACCTTTTCTGAAGGAAGCCTTAGGAGGCTTTCGCGCCAAAGCCTTAGAAGCGAAACCGTACTGCAAACATCTTTCCGGGACAAAACTACGTTTTTCCTATTTCTTTTTTGGGAAGCGTCAGTGGGCATTAAGTTAAGCGTACAGAGGACGGACCGACAGAGACACTTTCGTATTTAAAGTATTAATTATATATTTTATATTTTGTTAATTTAATTGTATTTATGACTTACTACGTGGTAGTTGGTACCTTCTTAATTCAAACACTACGAATTAAAATACACCACATTTAGTTCTTACTCTTACTCTCTGCGGCCCCTCGCGCCACTGGTTGGGAACCCCGCTCCTTGCTTGTTACGCTGATAAATGCCATAGCAGTACGGGGTAATTGACAGGCTGTGGGCAGTATGGCAGTATGGCTATTCGCAGTCATAATACAGCAGATTGATATCGACGGAAATACTGTTCCTCTCCTTATAGAGTGGAGACTGGAGGTGTAGAGTTTGTTCATACTTAGCGCAAGCGCAGCGAAATGAGAATGGAACAAATTTTCACATTTTTTTTTGACTATCTTTGGCGGTGTTGCGTGGGTGTTTGAATTGAGGAATCGAGATTCGAGACTGATTGAGATGATTCGTTTGATTTATTGTTTAAACTTTAAATAATTGCGACAGATACGAAAGTCTTTGGGTCTGTCGCTAGTCCTCATATCGACCCAAAAAAATATTATGAAAATCACTTGTAATTTGAAAACGTTGCTTTAACTATTGCCTGTGCCCTGTTTCTTAGTCGTCTTAAATTTTATGGGAGAACTTCAATCATAGAATAATTTAGCGATAAGGTGATAAGCAGGTAACTATAGGTTCTAATCAAATACAAAGTAAAACCATCTTAGTATAAGCCTAAAGCGTATAAAACTTAGCAGTCGTTCACTTGAACTACAGTGGCTGCGAGGTATTTACTACCAGTAACAGGATCCTGGCTAGTGGGGATGTACAGTGTACGGCGCTATCGCTAGGAGTAATCTGATACATATTACACCAATCACTGTTCCCCAGCTATGCGAATTGTTAGAGATTTTTTCTTGGGGTTGTCTAAACTACTTAACGCCCTTACTAATAAAAGTAGGTATAGACTATAGTTTAACAAAACAACACATCAAATAATTATATCGGTCAGTTCGTCATTTTCTGGATTCACATTTTCTTCCTCAACAAAATAACCAGGGGGGTGAGCCAAGATATTTGCTTTATCGCTTCTTTATACAATCGCCGATCAAAATTTATGGAATTCACATAAGACGAGTCGAAAGTCAACGTCATATTATCGATTGCTTATGTCAATTCAATACATTACATTTTGGTTGGTGATTCTATAACGAAGCGATAACGAAAAAGTTTTGGCTAAATGGCAATAGCATTCAAGAATTGCGACCTGAGACTCCATAGCGTTCCATTCTTGTGTCCCACAAACAAAGCCTCATTGGATATTCATGCTGTCAACAATTTCGGCCTTAAATCAGTCCTTCTGGCCCTAAATCAGTCGTTTTGGTCCCATATCAGTGTGGTAGTATCGAGCAGTATCGTTCTGGGAAACAATGTGCAGCTACCTGTTGGCTCGCGGTTTGTAGAGTAGCAGTATGGTAAAATCTGCGTGGCTAATCTCGCTTCGGAGAGTCATATTATGAATCATAATATGATTCATTTTTTTAAATCGCAAAATTTACACTCTGTTTGCAATTCAGATGTATATATTCGTACTAATTTGACATTCGTGAATTTGATACTTTTGACTATTAATTTTGCGAATTGATTGAGAGGAGTTGCTATGTGACCATTTTAGCCCCGCTGATTACATTTTAAAGATAGTGTGTAGTTTAATTACAATAATAATATACCGTGCGACTGTTCTTCTAATAACAATTAATTTTCATCAAGTGTCATTAATAAATTATGTCAATTTCTATAGTAAAACAAAAGTCTAACTCTAAACTATAACTACATAGTTTTGCTGTAATAAAAGATCAAAGTTTGAGACTGCTATCGCGTTTTTCTTTCTTTATGAGATAAAGGAACTTTATTTATTGCCTGACGCTTTTTGTCGAAATTCAACCAATATTCAAAAGACCATCACTTTCACCTAAAAGGCCTAAATAGTGCTAAATCTAGTACTGTTCTCCTAGTCAAGGAGGTGTGTGTATGAATATCGGCACTATAAATCTGGAGTCCCCCTGTCCCCGGTCTCTCGCTGACGGCATGCGCGGGCGCAGATATGTGACGTTTACATAATGTACAATTGGGTCATGTATTTATATACCGCTGAATCAAATTATTCTGCTAACAATATTTTGCGTGTGAAGATGATATAATAACGCCAAATGTCATTATTGAAATGTTTCTCGTATGTTACGTAGTTTATTCAATGCATTATGATATTATTGCGCGTAGCCTGTAATTCTTTCAATCATCTTCAATCTTATAACAATAATTCATTATTAAATGAAATATTTTATGGCACAACAATAAATAGAATAGAATAAATAATAGATAATAAATAATATATAGAATAAACAACATAATAATATTATTATTATTATGTTGTTTATTCTATCTTCTTAAAGCGTTTTGTCTATACTATAGTAGTAATTATGAGTCTAAATTATATTCATAGGCGTTTTAGGACACCGTATGACGTATCACCGTGGCTTATGGGGCGTCTCATGCAAATGAAGACTTACCGTCAGCCGACAGCCGTCAGACAGACTTACGACAGTCGACAGCGGACATGTTTATTCACAAATTAATGCGCAAAACCGCCGTAACTTAAATCCGCCATCTTGTCGATTACTGTCACATCCTGTGTATGCAAATTATGTATTTTCCGCCGCACCCTGTGTATTAATATTTTTCATCTCGTACTCGTTAAGTAGATGAGTTATCACGGGCAATATGATCGGTTTAAGATCTGTATTTCATTGTAAGAAAAGAATGAAGTCATGAATTTTTAATCAATCTTATGTTTGTAATTTGTACTGTTTTTGGTAAAAATTTTTGGTAATCCTTGTGGAAATTTTCTTATGTTTCTGAAAGGTTTTCTTACAAAAGTTTGGCATGTCTTTTACGAGTGGCTGTGGCCAAGTGAGCATATAACGCAGAACTTTCTTTACCCAGACTCAAAATTAGGGGTAAAAGAATAAAATTATCCTTTTTGTGTCCTTACTCCTTATTAAAAACAGGCAGATGTGTATCGTAGTAATCATTTATAATACGAGTATGTACACTCATTTGTTTTTATTTCACCTATTTATTCATACACATAAAAATTTACATTTTATTTAAGAATGCCTCGACTATGAGATATAATATTGACATTAGAATCAACTGTGATCAATTTATAACGATAAGATCTCGATCGTAATCTAAACTCGTCAAAATTATGAGACCATTCATAAGCAAATGCCAAAGTAAGTTATTATTTTCCCATATATTATTAAAAGTAACGACGGGACTGTATTTATGGGCAATCTCGCCCTTGCCCGGTTGGTAATAAGGTCGTTATCCCCGTTAGAGTTATGTCCATAAGTTGTGTGATATACTGCAGTACCACGACACTATGACGCCTCAAGAGTTAGTTTCTACTTTCTACGTCATGTGGTCATGTAGAGAGAATTTGATTATATTCAATTAGTATTTAAATCATACTTTATACTAGGCACTGAGTTGTTTTGTAGAGTTCAATTAAAATTAAGACCAGAATCTGTAGAGTGTAGCTTCGGTTAATTTCGCTTGCGAAGTTCAAGCTCCATACAAATTGTCGCAAAATACGTGTCAGGCGGCGTCTTTTTGTGATAGAGTCGAGAAAATGGCAGATTTTTATACAGCAGCCTGGGTCTAAACGCTTTTTCAACTCTTTTACACTATTTCGGCGCCATCAAAGCATTCTTAATTTAAACTGTAATTCTCAATTGATCTCATTCGCTATCTCTAACCCCACTCTATCGGAGTCGCTATAATTATCTCATAACAGATAGCCGCCCATCAATCGGTCGCACGGCAGCGCGGTGCCAAGTCCCTCGGTAATTGGCGCATGCATCACCCGCCGCATATCTGTGACAATCGGTCCGTGCCGACGACTTGGCTCCGTCATTTAGGCGCGAAAAACTTCACGCGTCAAACAGGTGTGACTAAAGTAGCCATGGGCTGAGAAGATACTAGGACAGTCTCAGAGCTATTCTGATTTAAAAAAACATTATTTCTGTGGTACGGTCTTATTTTTTTTAACCCGCGAGCACTCGCGCTATGAGCATTTTGCTCATTATATTATGGCCATCGTTTCTTAAGTAGCTGAGTTTTGTTTCGTCTCCCACCCCTGGATACAGATAACTTCTCGCCAGGGTGCACTATTCGCTCCTACGAGGAGGTTTGTTGCGCCGTATAATATCATGCGGCATTTTGCTCATCGCGCGGGTATCGGCGTAAGTACTTTTTTTCCTTATGAATACATTATTTTTTATCATATCGACAATTTTACTGCTACTTTTATGTAATATTATGATTTTAAATTACTGTTACGGAAAACTATTAGGTACGTATTTCTATTATAGATGGATCGGGATCAAAAAGATGAATGCATTTTGGTGTGGTCATATCCAAAGCAGAGCACCTTGCAAACCTTGTATATCGTCTACAGAAATATCGTATTGTAACGTGATTAAATGTTTATTACTAGAATCTGAGTTACCAGGACAAGAAAAACCAAATAGAATCTGAGTGGTTTGCCCAAGACGCAAAAACCGGAAGACCAAAAAAGGCCTGCATTTACTGCCAAATTTTTTTATGTACCGAGCAAAGTCATACATCTTGTGATATGTGTAAAGCTCGAAAATATAATGAAGATTAATACTTCCCACATATCTAAAATTTTTTTTGAAAGCATTTTTATTTGTGAATTTTTTTCCTTCATACCACCCTAGGCGACCGAAAAATTTCTTGTCAGTAATGTTAATGAAAATTTAAAAGATAAATGTTGATAAAGTTTTAAATATTATATACTTTTTATAATAAACAAAGTGTACTTTATTTAATAGAATGATAAAAAGTAAAAATATTACTTCGTAAAACCTAGTATATTTAATGACATTTATAAACGTGAGCAAAATGCTCTACGTGCGAGTGCTCGTGTAATTTTTAGGGGCGCGAGTGCTGGCGGGTTAATTCTGATTTATAAAATAAATCGCCCTAAATCAATAATCATTTATTGATTAAACAAGTATTGCGAATCGCATCTTACTCTTATCTTATTGACATATTAGCTGACATTTTTACTGGCCGAATCTCATTGGCGAAATGAATAAGTAAATGTAATGTAATAAACAATGTCCTGCGGCTCACGCTGTGGGTAAACAATCTTCAATTTATTGTCGTTTGTAACTTTTCAATAAATTCTCATATTGGCTAATAGGCAGAATATAAAGTTATTAAAATTGATTGGGAATTGAGGGCTGCAACTGTTAATAGGTAATGAATAAACTAATATTCATATAAAAAATAAACATGAGCGCTATTTATTTTTGTTCCTAATTACATAATTAGGAACAAAAATAAATAGCGCTCATGTTTGCCTTTTTCAAATCAAAATATGAAAGTGGGAAGTCATCATTTAAAGTTTTAAAGAGACACTTAATAATTATTGTAAGGGTTAATTTTATGACGTACCACTGTAATTAATAACGTATTAGTAGACTTAATAGAACTCTACTATTAAGGCAAGTGAAACTTTCTCCACTTATCCCACGTTTTCTCCAAACCATGGTGACCCAAGTATTTGCGCTGTACATCACTCGGCGAATACAAGTGTCGAAGGTGAGTATTTATGCCGGTCGGACTATAGCTTGATGCACGGCGACAGCGCTGGCCTACTATATCAACCCAGACATTCGTCTTCTCTATTTTAACTCTATCACTGCTAATTAGCAATTAATCTACCTGCCAGGTTTATTTTTAGTGAAGAATTTAGCAGCTACTCCGAAAGCAATTCTGTTTTAATTCATTTTGATTGAAATGTAAACAGTAGTTGTTCGACCATTGTCATAAGTGAAAGTAAAATTTTAAATGACATCAGTCATCAGCAGTGCTACATAGATTAATGTGATACGCTAATGAGTTTCACCACCACTCCAACTGGATTAGCCCTCTAGGAGTATCTATAAACTGAAAGCATTAGTTCTGGATACTGGACTGGATAGTAACGTCGTGTATTATTTTGTAAATATTTGTATCTATACAATGTTAATCCATCGCCAGATTCCGGTACCACCCACTGTATCAGTGTAAATCAGTCTTAAACATCTTTTAAAAATAGAGGGATTAAATCTGATATATCGGCGTCAAAGCGACTTTTACGACGTCCGCCTGAAGTGGCGGCGATAATTCCGATCGTGAAACGTCTCGAACATCCGCGAAAACTCGTCATTAGTCACTTGTCCGCCTGTCCGTCTGTCTGTCCGTGTTTAATTTGGCCCGTGATCTACTGGCTGAGCGATCGCGCCGCCCGCGCCGCGCGCTGTCCACATTTTTCACGCTAAAACCGGAATCAAAGGGTTATGTTATGTCCTTAGCTCGTCATTACTACGAGCCGCTGACGATTAGAAGCTACAAAAACAGACTCTACGGCTATCGACATAAGAATTAAACGTCAGCGATCTTGTTGACGCTGTCAGAACAGTAAAACATCTGTCATTCGCTAACAAATGCTGACATGAATTGATGCTAGCACGGACAGTGAAAAACGCGGAATCGCGCGTCCGGCGGTATTTTTAGCCGCAGCTGTCGCGCCGTGTCGTCGATCAGTGGCTCACCTTAGACTAGGCAGCGAATAGAAGGAACCTGTCGATGGTGCCTACAAACAGCCGATCACCAATTACCATGAACTCGACGTATAGACTAGCCTGTCGATAGTAATGTCAAGGAGCAGTTGTTTACCGTAGACGAGTAAGCAAGAGTTAGATAAGGGTGCGATTCCACCAAAGTCGCATTGCGAGGTTGAGAACCAATAGAATCGCATAACTAGCCTGACCAAGCTCACCACAGCGACAGTATTGGATCTTAAAAACTCATACCTCGCGCCGCAGCTTGGTGGAAACTGGAAACGCAACCTACGGCCTACGGGTAAACTATGTTGCTTGGAGTTAACTATAAATAAAAAGGACAATCCGAACAAAGTTGCGTATGTCGATATACAATAATAATTGTAGGTCCTGCCGCTCACCGAAGACAAGTCAACGTATAGATGCGACGAGTCGTATCAATTCCGCGAGCGGCTCACGTATTTCACATTATCAGATGCAATCAATTTTAAAATATACCTAATTCGATTGGCCACTACGGCGGAATAGTGGCGATTAGTTACACTGCCCGAGATATTGTTACTTGATAAATTATACACCGGGGCTGCCATTAAGAAAACAAATAGGTAGATTGGATTTACTGCACGGCGTTGTAACTCGTAATAAACGTCCGACATTACTTTTTACGCCACCCGAGATTACTCAGGAACTACTCATAAACGTACTTAACAGTTAAGATAATGCGCTCGACGGGTTTCATGAAAACAGCTTATATTTTTCGTAATATGAAAGTTAGTTGTTTAATATAACATGGGTGAGTTTTGGCGGGCATGTGAAAGAGTGCTGTTGTGTTTTTGTATTATTTTCCTAAAATTGTGTTAGCTGGGTTTTTAATGTGTAATATTGGTAGAATATTAACCATTAGATATTCGTGTTCATGCACAAGTGTAGGAAAGTGATGTAATATCCAGAAACGTGCTATTTTGTGTTCCCTCCAAAACTCCATCGAAAGTTTCAGTAAAGCGTCTACCACTTTACTGAATCGACCGACTTGACTCCTGTGACTGTATTGACTTTTACTTAGACTTTGACTAGACTTTAGATCTGACGATACATGAAAACGATGATAAAAATTATAATAGGAGGAATATGGTTTTCCCGCCATATTCCTTACCTTTTTACCTTGTCTGTGGCACAACATACACATCCTTTGTGTCAAGTTGCCAAAAAAGAAGAAAAAAAAAAACATGATATTACGGATTTCTAAGTTTACAGTAGATCCATACTTCCATATCCATACTTTTATATCCATACTTCCATACTAATATTATAAATGCGAAAGTGTGTCTGTCTGTCTGTCTGTCTGACTGTCTGTCTGTTACCTCTTCACGCCCAAACCCCTGAACCGATTTCGCTGAAATTTGGTATGGAGATACTTTAAGTCCCGGGTAAGGACATAGGATACTTTTTGTCTCGAAAAAATGTGCGGTCCCCCCGCGATAAACGAGTTTTGGCGCAACGGAGTTGCGGGCTTCATCTAGTACTTAATAATTAATAACATAATATATTATAGTCGTCTTCGTATCCCTTTCCGGTGAACATTTTGACTTGTAAAATAAGTTTCACAATGAGTTTGAAAGGTATATCAAAAGAGTGGTCAACATTTATTTTGTGTTGATTTTTTTTCCAACTCTTATGATACAAATAATTTATTCAGCACTGCTATCCAAAGGCTCTGTAATATTTACAGTTTAGTAAACTTTCCACTGATCTTAGCTTAATGGACATAAAATGTCAAGTAACACGGCATGTCGCCTCTTAACCGTTGTTTATTCTATGAGCTATTTACCCAACATGATTAGGAGTTAGGACACCGCGGCCTGTTACCGACATTTTAGAAAGGTGATAACATCTTATCGGAGCTAGATTCATCTCGGCGAAATGTCACATTCTACAAGCACTGTTTATGAGATGTGCACTATGAAATCGTACATACCGACAACAAGCAAAATATAATAAGTACAATAAGCGAACATAATAGTATACAATAAGAATGTAAAGAAATGCTTTTCTGAACGAATTTTTTTCTCATTGACTCAGAAGTACAGTGCAACAGTCCCTCCTGTATAGTTCTGATTTTGGTACCATACATAAGTCCTAGTTTCTACTAGGTACCATAGTAATACAAACTTGGAATGAGGACCAGGTTAAGTTATTGTTACAAAGCGAAGGATTTTTAATTTACTCCGTCACGGGGAGCGAAACTTTCGACGATCTTTGTTTTGTTTCACATAAATTCTTCGAGATCCCCAATAAATACGGCGTCTTATAACATTAGGAATGTGAACGTATCGATAAATTACACGAAATTATTACAATTCGGGGAGGATCGGTCACGCCGCCGGGAAAAAACTCCAAGTCACATTTCATCAATCCCGACTCCAGTAACATATTTCTCGGCTCTCATTGTGTTATTTCTAATAAACTATCTCCGGGAGATGCTGGGCGACGTTTATGGCCGTTTCTGACATATTTGTGATGGTCCCTATCCGATACGCGTAAGGATGTAACACTATCGATAGAGATGAGTAATCTAAAACTTTGTAAAAGTTAGTAGGATAATTGGATTTTATTATTATAATTGTGTCCGATGAAATTTCGGTGTGATATGTGTATAGCTTGATCTTGATGTTAGGTTTATTGATGAACCTATAAATTTTATTCTTTTAAAGTTTTGATACAAAATTACTAACAAAGTACTGGGTATTTTAGTTAGTTAATTTTATTATAAACTAGTAGCTATCCGCTTTGTTACGTTGAAAGTTATCTATTATATTAATATGCCAAAGGAACTTTGCATTTTGGAGTGAAAGCTATTCTTAGATGCCCTATCTCGGGAAATTCAGCGGTGTAAGCTTAAAAGATAGACACACTTACACATTTTTGATATTAGTATGGATTTCATTTTACAATCAAAAGCAAAACATTAAAATATAGAAATCCTTATTTTTTCAGTCCGTGACCAATTTGTTTTATTTTATCGACAAGGCATTGCTCCCGCCCTACGGCATAGATTTATAGATTCTGGGCCATTTCTTCCGAGTTACCATTTGGAGCGGTCATCCTTTGTCGGTTTTTTTTATTTTTGTTAAGTTTATGATTTAATGTTATGTCTGCTATGTATGGTATTATCTCAACTTTACATATAAATCCACGATGAATAAAATTACATTTGCGCTGAATTTATGGGGATTTTTGTGTAGTTTATGGTCGCGACCTCGCTCGCGCTCAGTCCTTGACTTTGTTCTTCGAATTATGGATTGGAGTCGAATATTGCATTTCGATAAAATTAATACTGATATATTATGTAGAACAGAGGTTCCCAAACTTTTTTTTCTCATAGACCACTTTAAACATTTTGCTGGATCCGGTGGACCCCACAGCTTGCCCCCAAAGCGTATTCATCCAACAGTTGGACCTTTTCTTTTTTAACCGACTTCAAAAAAAGGAGGTTATAAATTCGACGCGTATGTAGTACCTATGTAATATTTCCACAACTGCCCAATTTTCGTATATGTTAGTCTATATCAGAGTCTGAATTAATGTGCCAAATTTCAAAAGTGTATGTATGTATGTATGTTTTTATGTTTGTGTTCGCATATCTCTGAAAGTACTATTCCGATTTCAGTAATTCTTTTTTTGTTGTACTAGGTATTGTTTTAAATCTCAATTACGTACAATTTTGAAGTCGGTTTTCTCTTTTTAAAATATAATTATTGTATTCTAAGTTTGACTCACAAGTCACAGTACAAGGAACCAATAACCTTCACTTCGGAGTGGTAAAAAGTACACTTTTACTTATTTCTAAATCTCCTCGCTCTGTAATATTTAATCTGCTAATAATATAATATTGTCTGCCTATATTCATAGGAGAAGTCAAATCGGGTCACCTAATTTTTATAGACCCCCGTCAACGACTCGTGGACCCCCATTTTTTTTCCACGCAAAGCGTAGACCCCTATCGGGCTCCCGTGGACCCCATGGGGTCCACCTGGACCACTTTGGGAATCAATGATGTAGAACATGACTCGAGTTTGTACATAGAACATTACATAACAATCATAGTTTCTACATAAGTACTGCTTTTATGTCACTTTTTACAGTGATAATGAATTTCTGTGCGGCAGCACCAATTTTTATAAAGAGCAAAAGTTCTATAAAGTATAAACATGACTTTTTGTCTCCCAAGTCCCAGTCCTTTCGAGATTAATAAAACCATCGAGTAGTTTACATAATAATTTTCTCGCGATCACAGGTCGAGTATAAATAGATCGGATCAGTGATTTATCCGCGGGGTGATCCGGCGATTAATCCGGCGTCCGCCATCGTCCGACCTCCGATCCGACTTGAACTCGTGATAACGTCCGACTATTTGTTGTCGGACAGTAACAACTTGTTACATTGTGACATTATCATCATCATCAGCTCGAATAAGTTTTATAAGGACGTTTGCAAGCACACAATATGATAAAATATCGTACTTATAAAACACGTTTGCTAGCAAGCAGTAGGCATGATGGAAAATATATCTTTACTATGTTTGTTCGAAATGAATATAAATTCAAAATTCGAAAATCAAAATTCTAATACAGAATTAGCTACACTATTTGAATGAATTAATACATACTTTTAAACCTCATGTCTCATTGCAACTCATTAGAGTTTAGACTTTAGACTAATGAACTAATCCATAGAAGTATTTTAATCCTTCGATCGCGGCAAAACGAGACACAATAAATAGCCTTTCAGTTATTGTTATCGCGGCCCACTTGGGCCTTACGGGAGTTGAAGCGTTTAAATATTATGCGAAAGCCGTGCTTGTGTGTCTGTTACCTCATCACTCCGAAAGAGAAGTCAAAACCGATTCGTATGAATTGTACCCTTGAAGCCTATAGAGTATAGAGGCTTTTAGAGTATAGACTCTACATATTATAGGCGGCAAAAGGAAATTTGGTAGCTGCTGTTATTACTAAAATATTCACAGATAAACGAATCTATGTTAATGCGGTTGCAGTTGTCGCAACTAGTAGGCGAAGTCTCATTATTCTTCTATTTTTCTGTTACTCTACTTACGTGACAAGTCATACAGCTCATATAGCGGTCGGGCAGGGTGTCAGTCGGTCTGTCACGTAGCTCCGTAACGGGCGAGGTCGGGCGCCGCGAGCACAAGCCCGTCCATGCGAATTAAGCTTAAGTAAGCTGGACAGGGCGTGGAGATGGTGTTGTTACTTTTTTTTTGTAATAGGCCACTGTTAAATCCTGAACTACCTACTTTAAATTTAACGAATTCCTTATATCATGATACATGAGTCATGACCATTAAAAAACCTAGTACAGGAATACCTCGCTTTACGCGAACGCATTGATTTTAAACTTTATCTTCATTATTGTAATACATAGTACCTATCGCTTGAGAAGTCTACGGCCGCTCGTGGACGCTGGCGGCCGCCAAAAAGTTATCATCAAGTGTAATTCAAGAGGCACTTTCAAAAATATATTCTGGTGTAGAGATGTTGGAAAGTTCGGACAGTGATACTAACCGTGTTTTATATCTGCGGCAATCCATAGAAAACTGTGTTAATTGCTTCGAAAAAAATTTACTTGAGCACAAGAAAAATTCCACTCAAAAAACGTTAGATCAGTATTTCTCGAAAAATTAAAATATGTATTTCGTTTTTTTAGGCAATAAAACTCAATTTGTAATATATTTTGCTTGTCATTTCATTGACCTCGTTATACGCGTATTTCGCTTAGCGCGGATTTTGATTGGAACGCATCCTTCGCGTAAAGCGAGGTATTCCTGTATACTGCCGAGAACCCTCCCTTGCCGATGTTCTTGTTACTTTTGATTTTTAAACCTTGATAAAAAGCTTGACTAGTAAATAAAAAGACAAAGGACGGTAGAGAATTTAATTAAAGAACTAAGTATAAGTGGATTTAAAAAAGCCCAAGGTGGTCCAAAATTTTAATCTTAGCATATTGTATACCTAAGATCTGAATATTTATATTCTGTAGACTATATTATTCAATATGAAGTACTAATTACATTTATTCATAAAAAATATAATATTTAGTATAATTCGACTCCACGGCTGGTCCTGCGCCGCCCACGGTCCGTCAGTGGCTGTCGCCGCTTCAGTTGCAACTGTTGTCACCCGTCCGCGTCCCTACACAGTACACAATTCACTATCATTCCCGGTTTATATTATAACTGTGATAATATATGTAGTAGTCGACTCCACTGCACCTCCTGCGCCGCTCACGGTCCGTCAGTGGCTGTCGGCGCTTCAGTTGCAACTGTTGTCACCCGTCCGCGTCCCTACACAGTACACACTTCACTATCATTCCCGCTTTATATTATAACTGTGATAATATATGTAGTAGTCGACTCCACTGCACCTCCTGCGCCGCCCACGGTCCGTCAGCGGCTGTCGGCGCTTCAGTTGCAACTGTTGTCACCCGTCCGCGTCCCTACACAGTACAGTGTACACACTTCACTATCATTCCCGGTTTATATTATAACTGTGATAATAATATACTACAGTAAAATATTCTAGATGTAATGCATCTAACGAGACAAAAATAAGGCATTGGAATCATTGAAAAGAGACAGACAGACTTGAGATTGTAAAAAGCGTTACTTTTTATGAGTATGATAGCTGTCTTCGCATTTGAAGCTTACAATAAAATTAATCCTTCGATCGGGGATTCTCGAAAACGCTATTGTATTCTATTGTTGTCGCGATTACTGGTGCTCGTACAGGGCTTGATGGGTTAACATCAGTGCAAACCACTTTCCGGACCAATACGACCTGCAAACCTTCAAGAAGAGAGCGTAATCCCTCTTAAAGGGTCGGCATCGCACCTGCAGGCTGCAGCTCTTCTAATGTCGCGAGTGTCCATGGGCGACGGTAGTTGCTTTCCAACGGTGACCCGTTTGCTCGTTTGCCCCCGTATTTTATTAAAAAGAAAGAACTTAAAATTGATCAATAGCTTTGTCCACACTGGGCCTTTTTTTGTTCATCAAGGGCATGCGCTATAGCGCAGTCAACAGCGAACGTGAGGCATGCTCGTGACGCGCGTTGAAATCGTAGCGCTCGCTATGACACTTTTCTTTAAACGCGGGTGGATTTTGACGCATTCAATAATTGAATATGCCAAACGAAAGTTGAATAAAAAGAAGATGACGAAAATTGAAGATGAAATTGCATAACGTGGACATAGCTATTGACGTGCTTACCATTTGATGTCTAGGTTTCTGACATTTGCACTGGATGGCACTTGCAAACTAACCGTATGAACTCAAGAAGTTGCCGTACTTAATCCGGCTTTTCTCACCTTTGATACTGACCGAACGCAAATTCCAGTGCCTTAGGTCAAGACGGTGACGTCATGATAACCGGCTTTGTCCGGCCGGCCGGTGACAGCGAGGTGACAGTGGGTGGCTCCGAGGTGACAGCGGGTGGCTCCCGGGTGACAGCGGCAAGATTGCGGTGAAGACGTCTGCCGCCGACACTGGCTTACACCTTACTAGCTAGTAGCTTGTATCCTGACGTGTACCGTGTGCTGTATGCACACATAGTCACATAGTGCCACTATGAGAATACGCATAGGTGTGTGTAGTCGTTATGCAGGACTGTATGATGTCCTCTGCCTCCTGGTAGAAAATATTGGAAAAGCATCACTCAGGTTGTAACTTAGGGTATCATAAAAAAAGTACAGCTTAGAAGCAAGAAAGTTTAGTGAATACTAGGAAGTGATTTAAACGTAAGCCTTATTAAAAATCTTAAGTTTATATGCTTAAGGAGACTCTAAACACAAAATTCTGTAAAATTATGTCTACTTAAAATGTTAGCAGCCGGTTATTGACAGTCTTCTACCGTAAAAGTTCTCTACATTGGCTGCTCTTCACTTTGTTGTCTTTGGAACCATGGATTTACAACGTAAATAAATTCAAAAGCTAAAACTACAAACGAACTAGATACTGAAATAAACTGAATAAACATCTATTATTTACAAACTAAAACTAGCAGAATAGCCGCAGAATTCGTCAATCTTTTCACTAATTGCTTAGTAGTGTCTCGAATAAGCCCGTCAAAGTGTAAATATTCCGGCTGCGGCGACGTGGCGGGTATTTTTGTCCCGTCAATAAATAATGGACGGGTCAAAGTCTGAGAGCTAATGTGTGTTGATCTTATCCTGTTCGCCGGTGTACCTCCGAAACCCCTACCAAGGGGGCTCGAAAGTGAAAAGTCGATCGGAATGGTTTTCGAGTTAAACTTAATTTTCATTTGGGTAGAAATATTAGCTTTCGTCTTGGTAAGGTTAAATTAATCTTGGTTTAAGGTTAAATTAATCTAGTTAATAAATTCAATTAATGTATCACTGTAAAATGAGAATCGACTGTCTGTAAAGAAAGCTATGTAATTGATAAGCAATTACATGCGTACTTTTCGTATGTAAATGTACAAGAAAGTTCTATGAATATAAATAAAGGAATACATATTAATTGATAGGGAATGGGTAACACGAACCGTCAAACAGTGCATGCCATGGTATTCAGAACTGTATAGTATAACTTATAAGGAGTAAACATAGCATAATCCTTATACTATGTTATAAGTTATAACTTATAAGTTATTTAGAAGACCTCTGTGGCTCAGTTGGTGGGCAAGCTCAAGCCGGGGGTCGCGGGTTCGTATCCCGCCGACGGAACAAAAAGTTTTTAATGTTCCTGGGTCTTTGATTTGTATTAAATATAATATGTATAATATAATAAAAATCTTAAATATATGTATAGTATGTATAAAAGTATTAAATATATTTCCGTTGTCTGGTACCCGTAACACAAGTCCTTTGTGTACTTAGCACGGGGCCGGACTGACGTGGTGTAAATCGTCCATAGATAATAAATAAATAAATATTACAGTACCTAAGTTATATATCTGTCTCTATTATTTCTCTATTTAAATTTTTTTTCTCTACTTATTATTTTATGCCTATAATATGTATTATTAAAAAAATTCAAATTAAAAGTATGAAAAACTTCTCACTTTCGAATTCCTATCGAGTTGCCATGGTAAGTGCTCCGTGTTTTAGTGTACCAAGACGAATGTAGGATTACTAAAATATCTAGCAACTGTCCACTTGCTGCAGGTGACAGGGCAAATATTCGATTAGCTACGTAATTAGAATATATTTGAACTGCAAAACTAACTTCTAAACAAAGGTTTGGTAGTAGGGAGTATTTAAAGGGACTTATGTGTAAAGTTTTGTTTAGAAAACGAGTTATGTATAACTTAGTCATAACTTCCATTAACACCGTCGTTACTCTTCTAGGTAAACTTCAAATGTCAATGTATTTTTAGGCTTTAGGCTGTGTTTCCACTGAAGCAGCGGAGCTTAGCGGTGCCGAATTGACCGATCACCACGCTCGAAATCTTCGCTGTCATTCCGCTGGAATAGCACGATTGGTCAATTCGGGCACCGCTAAGCTCCGCTCCGCTTCAGTGGAAACGCAGCCTTACTGTCCTTAACATAATAAAGGTCCCTGGGTACTTGTACTAATATGACGTACTCTGTGCTATGGGACGAGATCTCTCGTCCCGTACCAGTTAAGTACCAATAAAATTAATGTGTTTTTCTACTTATTTAGTACAACGCGACGTATTTACGTATGTATGTATCTACTATTAACGTTATGTCAAATATTCTAGTTTTATATTACTTACACTTCCTAAGAGCTTCAGTACCTACCTAGTATTGACACGGATGAAGTCATTTTATTACTCTTGTCTCTTATCAAGTCGGGACAAATTCTGACTATTAAGACACAGATCACAATATGTCTCACTACTTTATTACCAACAAGGCCATATATTCTCCAAACAAGGCCTTATGTCTGGAGTGTGTGGGCGGCCTTATGCACTTGCACGAAGTGGGCGCACACTTGTCGCGTGCAGGGGCGTATTCCGTTTGTGGGCAACTTTCACTTGTGTCAGTGTTCAGCTGCGCGACTTTCGTTTGTAGCGAAGCAGACGCGGATTTAAACTGGGGCGCCGTTGTGACAGGCTAGTTGTTATGGGCTCTCAGGGGCGTATTTAACCCCTTGTGCTAGGGGCAGGTTCGTGGGATCACAGTGCCGTCTTCAGACGTCCTTCGCGGTTTCTGCTTCGTTGCAGTCCTCCTAATGAGTTTTTTGGACGTTCCCCTTTGTTGCTGTTCTTTGTTCGTGTTCTTTAACATAAGTAACTAAATTAGTTTTAACTCCTATGATTTATTTGATATTTTATGACTATTTCGAAAATGTGTAATGTTATTTAATATTTTCTGTTTGTTACAGGTAAGCCTCATTTGTGCTACCAACGATCCTAATACTGTCTAAAACAGATTTCTAAAAAATGTAAGTATGTAGGTATTCACAATTTTTAGGGTTCCGTACCCAAAGGGTAAAAACGGGACCCTATTCATGAGACTTCGATGTCTGTCTGTCCGTCTGTCTGTCTCCAGGCTGTATCTCAAAACCGCTATAGCTAGAGTTCTGAAATTTTCACAGATTGTGTATTTCCGATGCTGCTATAGCAACAAATACTAAAATAAAAATAAAATTAATATTTAAGGGCCCCCCTTAAATATTAATTTTATTTTTATTCCCATACAACAAACGTGATTTTTGGGCCTTTTTTGCTCGTAATCAATAATGATAGGCACTTGAAACTTTCACGAAGGCCTTAAATATAATTGTACTTTAATAATTAATAATAATATTTTAATAAAATAAAAAATTTAGGAGGGCTCCCATACAAAAAACACAATTTTTGGCCTATTTTTGCTCTATAACGGTACGGAACCCTTCGTGCGCGAGTCCGACTCGCACTTGGCCGATTATTTTAAACGATTCGTTGTTAAAAAGCTGTTATTGATGGCATTAAAATATTACAGTTTACCTGTGACTTGTCAGTTGTGACATGAAAGAAGCCGGCAGATTCCAAGTTAAAACTTAGTTATGTACAGATATTTACGACGAGTTCACGGCGGTTAGTCATTTAATAAATTAACTACATAGTTAATGGCCGTAAAAACTTTAATTTAATTAGTAGTTTACCATAGAAACATGCGCTTGCACATAAGTTAAACTACACACAATGTACTGCCATGTTTATTTATATAACGTCCGATCAATCACACGCGGCGTTTAACGGCCACAAAAACGAAGGGAGGAATCCATCATTGTCCGCGAGAAAAAACGCGCGGCGGCCAATCGGCGCGCGACGTTTGAATAATTGTTGCGCGCGCGCAGCGGGCGCGGGGGGGCTAGCGGGGGGAGCGGACCAATCGCGTGCGCGCGCGCATCTCGGACCCTAATGATTAATGCGGGCCGCGGACGTATTTACGATCTCGTCCGACTTTGATTTGTCGGCCGTCACCGAAGTCGGAATTTATGATCGCGTGTCGATCGCCGGACCCGGGACTCGAACCCGCACCGCACGTGATACACCCCCCTATAAATAGCGAATAAACTCCCTTTTGATTTATTGAGACGTGTTCGCGACGTGATGTACTTCAAGCGTCACGAAACGCAAAACTAGCTGTTGTTTTGTACACATTTTTAATCGACTTGTAAAAACGAGGCCCTTGTAACATAATGTAAATAGTTGTTAAACAATTTTCATAATAGTCCAACCGAATAGAGCTAAGTGATTTTCGATGATAATCGTCTCTGTGTCCTAGTATGTCATATTTATATGAGTACTAAGTTGTGAGTTGTGACCTGTGACGAAAAAGTCAAACAAAAAATTGGTAGACTCGATAAAATCTACAATAAATGTCCCATCACTACAAATTAACCTTTTCGGCTATATAAAATCGATTTAAACAAACACGCATCTACCGATATTAATCGATTAAATGTATTTAAATCGTATCCCATGCGTTAATTATGTCGATGGCCCCAACGAATAAACGTGCTATCGAAAAAGACAACTTTTCAGGAAGACAAAAAAACGTTTGGAACCACATAACTTTGACTACATAATAAATAGACAAATATAATGTATGATCAAATTAAAGGTAAAAAAAATATCTTTCAGCTCATATATTTATTTAAAATCAAATATTAACGGTTTACTACATATTTAAGAAAAACCATATTAAATTATTATTCTAGTGAATAATATGTGACTTGTTAACACTATTGTATCAATATTCGTGTCTTAAATGAAGTTTTAACAAGTGCAGTGAAATGTTGTATGGTTATTCCACGTATATTTTTTTCCTCCTGAGCCATGGTCTGGTCATTTACACGCTTATTCTTGTATATTTTGTTGCTTTTACATGTTTGTAAAGATAAGAGCCCGTATATTAGTGTTAAGAAGTTGATTCATTATTTATGTAATACGACCTTATTAGTGTATGGTATAAAATGTAAATCTATACTAATATTATAAAGTAGAAGAGTTTGTTTGTTTGAACGTGCCAATCTCAGGAACTACTGGTCCGATTTCAAAAATTATTTCGTCGTTAGATGGTTCATTTATCGAGGAAGGCTATAAACTATAAATTATCACTCTAAGACGAATAGAAGCGAAGAAACATAGGAGAATGTAGAAAAAACCGGGAAAATTATTTGAAGGCACTTATCTCGCGATCTACTGGATGGATTTTTAAGTAATTTGACACAGATGTAGAGTAGACCATGATGTGAATGAACATAGGCTATTTTTAAATTGACGTACGGTCATATTATATGGAAAATGTACGGTTTCCGTAAAATTTCTCATTTATGCGGGCGAGGCCGCGTGGAAAGTCTAGTTAGCTAATATTTTCTTGTTGACGGTTAAGTAAAAAATATTGTTGACCTATTGTTGTTGTTGGTACATATTAACCTACCTCGCGTCTATGCGTGGACACATACATATAAAATGGAGTACAACCTTGCTTATAGATCCTTCAAGACAGAGATCAATCGGGCAAAGAAACAGCACGTCAATAGTATCGGTGAGAGACTAGAGTGCCTTTCTTTGGGAACCCCTGAATTCTGGTTTCTGGCCTAAGCTATTGAAGGGTATTTTTGAAAGCCATCCTACCATCCCTACAAGTAGGAAATGGATCGTTGGCCCACGACGCAAAATACAAAGACGATCTTCTGGGTAAGCTCCTTGCGTCAAACTCGACCCTTGATGACCTTGGGATAAAAACCGCTGACCATACCACGATGCAGGGGCATCATGTCGGATATTAGGTTACATCAGCCACCCATCATTCGGTTACATCCAAAAAAAAAATTGTGTTGAAAAAGTGTGTTCCAGAGTTGGCTCCGGTCTTAACGCGTCGTTTTTGGTTTTCCTACTCTTCTGGCATTGTCCCGGCTTCTTAGAAGACAGCCTTAGTGTACTCGATTCCCAAAAAAAGGTGACCGCTCAAATCCTTCCAACTACAGACCAATTGCTAAAACCTCCGTCATCTCGAAGATAATGGAATCCATTATCAGCTCTTTCGATACTTGGGCGACCAGACATTACAAAGCGACAAACACGACAAACAGTATGGGTCGCTTGGCTGGTTATCTCTTGGCGTACCAAACTCATCGTTGGGCTCAGGTGATTGTGTGGAGAAGGCCTTTGATCGGGTTTGGCTCAAAGCGCTACTAACAAAGCTTCCATCATAATATGGGCTTCCCGAGAATTTATGCAAATAAATAATTTTTTGGCAGATCAATGACAATATGTTACATTCCAATGGCATTTATTGCTATGCGGATGATAGTACAGGTGGTGGAAGCCTATCTACCGGCTTCCACCATGTTTCTCGGCTAAATGTCATCGAGAGTCGAAACGAAGTTATGTCTAAAATAGAGAATTCACAGGAGAAAGTCTCTGAATGGGGTAGACGATACTTTTCTGATTCTGTTATTAACAGGACGAGACAGTATTTCAGTCTGGACCAATGCCTGCAACTCTACAAGGTGCAGTTTCGGCCTCACATTATGGAATACTGTTCTCATATCTGGGCAGGGACCCCAAAATACCAACAAATCCCTACCCACGATCCAAAGGGATCGTATCCAACAAAGGGCCACTCGGATTGTCTACTGCCATAGTGTTTCAAACAGGCTGGAACCCTTAGAATTACGCCGAGATGTAAATAGCTTCACTCTGCATCCTCAATCGGTTGTATCACGGGGAGTGCTCTAAGGAATTGTTCGGAATCATACCTCCTGCCATCGTTCTACGTTAAAAATATACCATCCTCATAACCTTGATGAGTCTTCCACCGTGCTTTTTTTTGCGTAACTTTCTGCCACGCACTGTAAAATTTGGAATGAACAGTCACCAGCAGTATTTCCGGACCTGTACGATCTGCAAACCTTCAAGGAGAGAGCGTATTCCCTCTTAAAAAGACCGGCAACTCACCAGCAGCTTTTGCGATAAACTTTACAATAGCTCTTCTAATAACCTTTACAAAAGCAGAACAGACAAGAGAAGTTAGTAAAAGATAATAGAATAGCTGTGATTAATATATTCAAAGTTTCACCATCTGCAATGAGGCATTAGTGGTAGAAGTCGCTTGCATTTTTACACGAATAATCGTGCAAGAGTTATAACCCAAAGGAAAAGATAGACACGAGCGCCAGATTGTATTAACACGTTTATTCTGGTGAACTGAAATAAACAAATAATCTGCAATAAGCGCATGTTTTATTATTAATGTGATACATGTTATTATTTTTTCCGTACAATAAAGATTAACATTGCTATAAAATCGTTATTTTAAGTCAAAAAAAAAAAATAAAATTACATAGGTGTATCATAGTCCATGCAAACGAAAAATCAAAAAAAATTTTTTGGGTAAGAGCTCTTGCACGTTTATTCGTTTGGGCCATCGATGTAATCTCGCGTCTCGGGATAATGAGGTGAGTCCGTCTCACGTAAATCCGTCCCCGTCTGCGCCTGCGCCGGTAACGCACGACAGAGACGCGACACATTTTTACCAGACTTCCAATAAAGGAGGAGGTTATATTCTCGGCTGTATATATTTTTTTGTAAATATTTCAAAGCGTTAATTATTTAATCTCGCGTACGGGATAATGAGGTGAGTCCGTCTCACATAAATCCGTCCCCGTCTGCGCCTGCGCCGGTAACGCACGACAGAGACGCGACACATTTTTACCCGACTTCCAATAAAGGAGGAGGTTATATTCTCGGCTGTAGATATTTTTTGTAAATATTTCAAAGTGTTAATTATTTAATCTCGCGTACGGGATAATGAGGTGAGTCCGTCTCACATAAATCTGTCCCCGTCTGCGCCTGCGCCGGTAAAGCACGATAGGGACGCGCTACATTTTTTAAAGGCTTTTTTAAGTGCTGTAAATTGTGCTCAGTAATACGATTGGCACAATGATTGTTTGCATGATTATTGTCTTTGTATCTTGATGTGACTTGACAGACTACTCGTAAGTGTCTAAACAGACTAGGCTGAATTACGCCGGCGTGAATTCCGCCGCAATTGTCAAACGCATACAAAATACGGACGGAACGCGACGGAAAAGTGTGTCATCCCCCGCGTTCCGTCCGTATTTTGTATGAGTTTGAATCGCGGCGTAAACGCGGCGGACTTTACGCCGGCGTAATTCAGCCTAGTGTGTTTCGACACAAAGAGCCGCTCTCTTTGTCTGTCAAAGTCTGTCTTTGCGGTGGTTGAAAAGTAATACTTTGAGAAAGCTTTGTCAAAATGGATTAAGTGTCTACTTGAGCATCATTGGTTAATTTGTGCTGATAACCCACTGTATTCTTTATTTATTGATTTTGCTGAAAAGATTTATAATAGCTGTCATAAATACCTGTTACTTTTACCCTAGAATACTTTTTACGACACAATCTGTCTGCTGACCCTCTATATCAGATGGCACTAAAAACCAAAAATAGTTGACGGATGGCCGCTATAATTTTTCCGTCTTCTACTTCTGTTCACCATATCCACTTTTACGACGCGGTGGGCGATGATGGACGCGCACATTTTACGAGCCGCTAATGAGCCGCATCAATTGTGTATTTTATTGTGTGACCATTTGTGACCGTTGCGATTTTTACAACGTCCCCGTCACGGCCGTATCGGATGTCTTTGTGTTTTATGACTTGCGCCGTGTGGTCGATCCTGCTAAGTGATTTTACAATGACACAGTTTCAATGTCTCAATAGAAATTATAAAAAATAATCGGCCAAGTGCGAGTCGGACTCGCGCACGAAGGGTTCCATACCTTTATAGAGCAAAAATTGGCCAAAAATTGTGTTTTTTGTATGGGAAATTGTTAATTTTTATATTTTTATTTTATTTAAATATTATTATGAATTGTTAATTTATAACACATATGGGTGTTTCTCTGCTATTTGGAAACTCGTCCATACAAGACTGTCCTAAGCAAATTTTATTAAATGTTAAGAATGTCTGTCAATACAAAGAAAGGCAATAGTATATCAAATGTATATGTCACCGTAAGATTGTAAACACCGCGAGATTGTAATATGACGAAGTGATGGATTGTAAACAAACAGTTTTCCGGTGATTTTAAATTAATTATTTCGTATTTAAAATAACTTCAATTGCCTGAATATTTGATTTATAACATTGAATAAAATTTAGATATATTTAAAGTGCAGTTTAAATTATAAATTAGGTTAATTTTAATAACCGAACATTACTTTAAATATATCTAAATTTTATTTTATGTTATACATCTCATACCATTTGGCATTGCAGTTATTTTAAATACGAAATAATTAATTTAAAATCACCGGAAAACTGTTTGTTTACAATCCATCACTTCGTCATATTACAATCTCGCGGTGTTTACAATCTTACGGTCACATATATTAAAAAAAGCCGACACATTTTCCTCTTGGTTTTTGAGTTATAGACGATTTTGTGCAAAATTGTGACAGGGGACTGTTTTTATGAATAAAAACTAGTATTTTTATTTTAGTTTAAATAATCCAAGCTTTACTTTTATTGGCACTTACATATGTAAATATTACTAAAACACTAATCAACGAGATCAAAACATAGTACACTTATAAAATAGAGACTTTTAGAGAGAGGGAGAGACTATAACATTTGTGATAAACTAACTAAAATCAACATCTTACCTTAACAGTCTCTCTAAAATACTTATTGTGTGACATAAATCAGCTTTTATAATATTATTAAAAATAAACAAAAATATTACTAAAGTATGTTGCCGCCAGTGATATGTAGCAACAATTAGGTGCGAAGAAAGTTAGTTTCGACTGATTTTCTAATGCAGAGATAGTGATTTTTGGGAGAGAGAAATAATACGTCTAGCCTCAGTGATAGAATTTAGCGTATATTTCTGAAAATAAATCTTACCATCCAGGGAAACATCTGTCATTTCTCAAAGACCGGTATTGACTTTGGAAAACTATAAAATAATGTCTATATTTTCATATATTTATATATGAAATGACAGGGGACTGTTGACTAGGGGACTGCTTTTTTTTAACTTGAAAACTAAATAACTCAAAATTATTAAATCGTATCACATTTATAAAACAGGTGTGAAGACATACTCGTAAGTAAAATATTTTAAACAAATTATATTCATTATAACTCTTGAAATAGGAAAATAAATACTCCCCAGGGGACTGTTCCTACTAACGGCTGAGACGCGTCGTTCACTAACGAAAGCAGTGGTGCCATTGACAAAATAGCGGCTGTCTGTTTACCTGTACAACCGAACGAACTCCACACCGGTTTCGTTTCATTTCACAATCGTAATGTTTCGGATAGATACCCAAAGTGAATTTTGCGGCGTTTTCAAATTTTATCAGGCGACTGTTTTAACAATATGAGGACAACCTTCATACATATTTTTTTAAACAAATTTTTATTGTAGATATGCGTATTTGTTGTTTAATAAGATGCTTACAGTCTTGTTAAACTATGTATGATTATCATTCAGTTATAAATGGCAAAGTATTCAATATATAGGTATCAATGCTTGTAATTCAGGAAAAAGGACATACCAGGGGACTGTGTTTTGAGGTGTTTAACGTTAATTTTCTCGAAAACAATAGTATTAAATTACTTAATAAGCAATGGTGCACCAAGAATACAACATTTATGGCCATATTAATCCTAAAAGAAGTAGATATTATAGAATTAAGTACATGAAATTTGCTTGGGACAGCGCTTTTCCATTTAGTAGAGAAATGCCCATATATTTAAGGCCTTTGTGAAAATTTAAAGTGCCTACCTGTTGCCATTATTGATATCGAGCAAAAAAAGGCTAAAAAATCATGTTTGTTGTATGGGAGCCCCCCTTAAATATTAATATTATTTTGTTTTTAGTATTTGTTGTTATAGCGGCAACAGATGTAATACACAATATGTGAAAATTTCAGAAGTCTAGCTATAGCGGTTCTTGAGATACAGCCTGGCGACAGACAGACAGACAGACAGACGGACAGACAACGAAGTCTTAGTAATAGGGTTCCGTTTTTACCCTTTGGGTACGGAACCCTAAAAATATACTATAATGCCAAAATCCAAATCAATGAAAGAAGTTGTAAGTCTTCATTCATTAAATCCTCTGGCGTGCATGTGATGTGGCACAGTGACCTAATCTTCCAACGATCCCAAAAAAATGTGTTTAATATGTTTAGTATTTTGACTGTTTTCTAGAGGACAATTATAATTTTAAAGTAAGTAGGTACTAATAAAATTACAAAAAATAACATAAAAACTTCGATCAAATATTTCTATTTGATCGAAGCATAAAAATGCTAAAAAATCAACAGCCGTTTGTAACTTATCCAATAATTAAACTTATACGACTTATACAATAATATACGACTTATACTTATGTCATATTAGTTATTTCTACTAGAAACACTATCCTCTACCTTTAACTTGCCAGTGTCGCGTGGTTCCGTTATAAGGAACAGGTTGCATCACACGCTGGTCGTCACTCACAGATTTAATGAGGAATGCCATGTGTCTAGAATCTAGATAACTAGACAACCTATCTGTACCTAACTTCCTAAGCTATATGATATAGGTGTGGGAAAGAACGTAGGCTTTGCTAGGTTTCTAACCCTATCCATAATTAAGTCTTTTCTTCTTCATTTTATAACTCTTACTACCGAAAGAAGGTGTCTTGAAGCCTTTGTTTGCCTGTGTGACTTTGTCAACTTATAACACAAAGGCAGCAACTCTCTGTTAGTCATCCACTGTAATATTTTTAATTAATTAAAAAGAAGCTAACACGAAAAGAGGTACTTACATGTAACATTAATAATATTTATTATTATTAAAAGCTATTGAAACTATTACTAAATCGAAATAGTTTAAGCTCTACCGATTGCCTAGAATAGGTGTTGATATTGACAAGATATTATTCAGAATATCTCAAGATTTTAACAATAATAAGATTAATGTCGCCAAATAAAGATTTCTGGCGTTTGTATCAGCCCGTTTCGAATGCCTCCATAATCCGAGCAATTGTTTTGTTCAATACCGTGCTAGGTATTCGCTCGTATTAGGAGAGAAAGGAATATCTACAACATAAATTATGTTTATGAAAATACCTCATTTTGTATAGCAGTTTGGAAAACCAAAGGAACGCATAACACCTTTAAAAATGTTTGGTAGGGCTGACAGACGTAAAAATTTTGATTTTTAACCCCTATACTTATGTAACATATGATTTAGTTACATAATGTTGTGACTTGTGTCCTTGACTGATACGTTAGAGAAATTGCATGACAGATCTCATTATTAGTAATAGTGTAGACATAAAATCTAGATCACCTAATGCATCCTAAAAAGCAATTATACTTCAAAATCTAAATACCCCAAAAAATTAAACCGTCAACACAAAAAATCAAAAAGTTTATTTATTACTTATCTCGTATTCGATTCAAAGTTACAAGCCGCGCGTTATTTATATCTGGCAATGACATGATTCATTGTATAAATCATCGAAAAATCTCAATCCCATCCCTCCCACACGTGATTTAAGGCCTGTATTAACTATCTGTTTTAAATTACAAAATATCATTTGTGTTAGGTTTCCGCGGGAGATTTACGGCGCCCTCCTGAAGTCTTTAATTATACCCCACAGTGATGCATTTAAAAAACGACAGATGTTTTTTGAACGTCATAAAAATGTTGTCGATCCCTGACGGCGTCGATGAAAAATATATGGTGGGATGTCTAATTGGGTAGAACTCTATGTTCTATTATGGGATTAAAATGAAGTAGTAATAAAAAATATATTAGTAATGTTACTCATACGTCTAACCCAGCAAAGTTAACGTTGTTTTATCTTAAACGTAATTTAAATAGGTCCAGCCGTTTCAAAGTTTTTTCAAAATCGGTTTAGTAGTTTTTGAGATATATAATGGAATTTCAATTCTCAAATACGAACAATTTTGAAGTCTGTTTTTTTTTAATTATTAATCTAAATACGAGTACTAATTAATGAGCTAGAACTAAGAAGGTCATTATAAGTGCTTGAAAGGACGAAGGTCCATTGAAAGTGTCTTTGCATAAATTTTCCACCGCAAATAATTTATCCGTCAATCAACAATAATCTTGATTGGCAGAATTGACTGACACTTGCGTCATTGTCAATAAAAAAGACGAATAGAGTGACCATAATATTCACAAATGATAGGAAAATTCCCATTTTTAATGAGCATTTAACGAACAATTTAGATTAAAAAAAAAACTAGTATTGGGTTAAAAAATAAAATAAGTGACCAAAAATATGCAATGTGAAATGTCTTTTGAAAAATGAGCAAGGAATGAACGAACAAAGTTTTCCATATCTTTTCAGCAAAACTTAATATTGCGCAGTGATCGCTGTAAGTTTTAACGCACTTTCTAATAATAAACTGACGATTATGAACTAGGTTTAGTGTAGATAACGGTTAGTAAACTGGTAAACACTTGACTAATTGAATTTATTCGACGTGCGGTCAATTTAAGGTTACTAGCGCAATTACAAGATACGACTTGAGCATAACACTGACCTGTACACTTAGTATTTACGGCTAAAAACACCATAAATACCGAAACACTAGGATATTGGAGACCCTTTACAAATTGTTATAATAGCTAGTCCTTTGAAAGTATCGTTGGGTAGAGTTTTATGAACTGAAACGTTGTAAATTGTAATGCCATTGTTTTAAGTATTTTAACTGCCAATATGTATATTTTTTTCGCAACTTGCATATATTTTATTTACTATGATAACACGTATTAAAAATAGTATCTTGCGGGGGAAAGCAGATTGCTAAATACATACTATAATATTATTCCATGTATAGGCCCTAATGAAATAATCAAAATCATAAACAACATAACGCCTGCTATGAAAGCAACATTGTTTTTATTTATCGCCGTATTATCATAGTATTCGACGATAATGAATACAGTTCAATAATAACATTTTACTAGCGAATTCCTGAGTGGTCCCGTGACACTCAGATATTGTCGTAGAGAACCGTTCACTCTAGATTATAAACAAAAGCTATTTAATTAACATTAGCACTAAATCCGAATGGCAATTACATCGCGCCATAAGATTTAAATATTATTGCCGCCTCCTATAGCGCCGGCCTGCGAAATCATCGGAACGACAAACATTTCCATATTCTAATCTGTTCGCGCAGTAACTATCGTTGGAACGTTTAAACGGGATTGTCCTGGAGATTAGTGTTTTGTGCTCGCCCTACTATTTTCTTGTTTACAAGTACAAGTGTTTGGGCGGCCGTTACATTAATTTATTATAAGCTTCTATTATATTTTAGGACAGAACATTACTTTTAGTAGAATTTCATATTTGACTATTATTACGGTATCTATTATTTTGAAGGGTTTGTTCTCTACTGTCTCTACATTGATCGTAAGGCCTTAGGGTCCTTTCACAGGGAACGAAGACGTTATGAAGGTGACTTGGCCGATGTTGTTGGTCATACGGAGACGTGGCGAGAAGCTGCTTTTTTAAAATTGGAATTGAAACGGAATTTATTTCTCTACAGAAGAACGCTAGACGCTGCACCGGGCCGTGTAGCTCGCCACTTTAAAGGTTGAATTAAGTTATTCGCTATCTATATATAAATTCACAAATCACAGCCAACAAAATCATTACCGCCTAGTTTTTGAAAGCCTATTAAAAAGCAGCGCTGCGTCGCGTCTCGGTGTGACAGACCCTAAACCAATGAGGTCATGGCCTGTCACAGCTATAAATCAGTGATGGCGCCAGTCGCCACACTACAGCTCCAGCTGATCGCTGGTTTTAACCCTCGTTATATCTTATCATAAATAACTATAATATTATGATAGTATCATAATAATAATAGTATCCTCCTTAGCAAACATTTAAATAATTTTCTGATGAATCATGAAGATAATAATATGTTTGTCTCTGCGTTTTGTGCCCGCGTGCTGAGAGAGACTGCTTGTTACCGCACGTGATGAAGTTAACTGCGATTTGTATAGCTTGACTTCATGAGTCAAGACACAAGGTGGCTAGTGGCAAAAACAGACACTCAGCACAATATTCATGCAATGAACATTAGGTTCAATGACCGGAATTTACTTAGTAGCTCTAAATATTCAAACCCTAACTTTTCTTAAGCCCAAGAAAGACTATCCTAAGAGAGCAGCCATAATCATTACTCGGCGCTAACGACCGTAATCGGATAAGAAAGTTTATCTGGGTCAATAACGCAGCGCTAACAGTAAACAAACGAACGTACCTGCAGAAAGTACTACAATAAAATCAACACAATAGGGCATTAAGATTGAAAACGGTCGCAGAGCAGCGCGCAGAGGCGACTCGGGTTCCTACCTATCAGTCGAGTCCGTAATCCCGGGTTACTTCGAGCCGTTTCCTTTATGGCAGTTCTCACTCAGCCCGATTGGTTGCGCTCGGAAATTGTCCATAATAAGTTACGACTAACGGCCGAATTGTGCAGTTTTCTTATCCTCAATTTCTTCGAGATGACTTTAAATTTTGATGACCCTCCCGCTCTATTTGTGCCACTGCGTTACGGTGAAGGATCGCGGTTATTATCTTTTTACGACTACATTATTCCAAAATAACGCCTCGTTTACGGAAATTGAATATGAAATTGTTTATAAGATAGCCCTAATTTATAAGGAACAAAAGCCCTTCGCCGGCAAACGACGGGCTCGTCCGAAACGAATTCTTTGTTATGAATATTTGATTTTCCCCGCCTCGTGCTATGCTAATATTTCGCTACCGATAGACACGCTCGCATTTCATTAACATTTGCAGCTGAATGTCTCTAGGCTAACACGATTATGATGTTTGCACCTATGACATTTCCCAGACCCACTTTGTATGCACAATTAAAACGTAACTAGAAACAGTGCACGTACTAATAAATTGCAATTTAATAGCTGTCATAACTTTTATGTGTACACAATAAATTTTAAATATTATGATTGCTTCATCAGACTTTACAATGTATTTTATTTCTTTTTACTTCTAATATTATATACGCGTGGAGACACTCGACAGCTTTAGTGTCTTCAATTTCTACGAATATTACCTTCAATAAACGGGAAAACAAGTAGTAATTTCATAATTCATAGCAAGTAGGTATGAAGTATGAGACTGCGCGTCTACTCTGCCCTCTACGTGCTCTATGTCGGCGGTGGGCGGGCGTCGTTTATGGCAGATTTCACTCAGCGCGATTGGGAGGCTAGTGCAATGCCGTGTAGCGCTTACGTCGATGACTTATTGATTGTGTATAATGGACTCAACGATAAAACAATCTTGTATTACCTTAAACTATTTTGTGGCATTTTCATGTAAGTTACTTACTTATATGAGATACTTTTTATGTATTTTCTATGTTTTTAAAGACTAAGAAGTATGGTGTAAAGAGCAACAGAGCGTTTTCCGTTTTGTCGTTTTGTATGTGGCTGTCCGTTCATCTCGTTTACTGCCGTTTTTATCTTAACGTATTTAAGAAAACCTTCCCTTAGCTATTTTCCAAAGAAAAGCTCAAAAGTCAAAGATTATGGCTTAAAGAGTATAGTTAAATCTTTTTGATGGCTGATTATAAAGTCGTCGCGGACTTAGAACCCGCTAGTCGCTACCTCCGGCATTATCACCCACTGCCGTCCAAATATTACAAGTGTTTTAATCGAGTATACAGCGCACGGGTGCCCTCCTTATTGCTCCATATCATTAGCCTAAAATTAACATTACAGAAATGTGTACACCCTATATACCGTCTTCATAGACCCTATCACAAAGGCATAGGGTGCAAAATATCGCCAAAACCCGCAGCTGTAACTTGGAAGTAAACAAATACTCAACGCTCCTATTGCGGGGGAGTAGGGTTCATTTTGGCACTCGCGCGAGCGCCGTTTCGTTGGGGATGGCCTGTAATGCGACAGTTTGTAAGCATGAGCTTCTGGGGGTGTCGGGGGGTATCCGGGGGGTCGAAGGTCGTAAAGAAATACGGTACAAGTTGTTCCAGTACCTGCAGGTTGACTTAGCCCGCGTGTTTGTTTTTTAATTCGACGACAAAGGATTGGCGATTCAGGAGGGCTCCGGCCTGGGCTTGATGAAAGTTGGCAGGAATTAGTAGAGAATGTATTGAGTTAGATAAAGTAGATTATTTCAGTGTTGACGGCATCTAGGTCATCACTGATGGCGAGTTGATCAAGTAGTTTTAATAAACTGTTGGCGTTCCTGCTTGGAATAGTCAATGGCCAGCCTAGAAAGAGTTTATAGAGAGCCTTAAAATGCAGACAGATTGACAAAATATGAAATCTGTTATTATGTCCCTTAACCTGTATGTATTTCTATTCTTTTGCATATCCACTTAGTTCTTCGCCTTCCGGCAATAATTCTCCAGTCTGCATTAATGCCAACTAAATTATAAACGAACGGACTCGAACGAAGAATTAGCAATAAGAGGCGATATTATCGAACATTTGATGTGATTACATCAAGACTCCCGCTTCAAACGGGACGGTAACTCAATAACTCCTCTAATTAGCCCCAGCATTTTAAAATCCGGCTCCGTCTTTGAAAAACGTCCACGACTTTACACGATTATGGGGGGCGAGGGGGGGGGGGTGTTAACAAATGTCCCCCCCGACACAAAAATCGGTCCGATTTTTAATTAGCACGGTAGTTGCACGTGATCGGAATGGATCGGTCGTCCGCATTAGACCAAACGAAGTTACAGTCTTGGCCCAATCAGGCCGGCGCCTAATGAGACGGCTCTTTATGTGTTTACTTGTTGGACAGTACCTTGGGTAATTGATGGGAAATAACGGATGAGATGAAGTTAGGACTTTAGGAGAGATATTGTTATGAAAGTCATAAGCTGGAGTCAAAATCCCGCAGGAAAAGTATATTTTGTGTCCTTTTCTGTCTACTCTTGTATTGTCATTTTCACATTTTATTAAAATCAGCCCAGCCATAGTTAGCGCATATCAAGCGCATATTCTCAAATTGCTAAAAAGCTTTAGTTTTGGAACATGTGACAAAAATAACCTCTTCGTAGTAAATGAAAGAATGAGAACTCAATTGGTATAAAAATCATTTAACTTAATTATGGGGTAAACTTTGAAAAACAACTCATAATTAAATGACGAGGCTTTAAAAGACACAAAGGAAATCATCTTGATTTGTGTATTATGCGTGCCCCCACAAAAAGGAAACACAAATCATCAAAAAAAGGATGACACATGTTGGTTTTTTTACAAAAAAAAAAATTGACGAATGCATCGACACATGACATTTACATTTTCCTGTTTTGGGGGAAACACGATTAATTTTGTGATGATTTCACAATCAAATCTAGACACGCGGTAACGTGTCAAGCCAAGTTCCAGCATAACAGAATGGCGAGCAGCACCGTGTCTGTTTGTTATACAGCTATAATGATAGCTACTTTACTTCCGCACAATAAGCTGTACCCTATAGTTAATGGTTGGAAATACACTTGTGTTATACCGTATTATTCCAATGCCTCCTGATGGTAGCTGCTTTTTCCATTCGCTTGAATTTTCTTTGTTTTATTCGTCTGATACTCAACAAGGCTTAGGGGCTATTTCCCCACTTCCTGATTAGTTTCAGATAGGCTATCCACAGCTTATCTGACAGATGAAGGATCTGTCAGTTAAGTTTCAGATAGGCTATACACAATTTATCTGATAGATGAAGTATCTGCCAGATAAGTTGCGGATAGCATATCCGATACTCGTCGGGAAGTGGTGAAACAACACCTTAAGGTTGCGATTGAATAAAGTCGAATATTATGTATGTTTGAACTGGGAAGATTAAGATGTCTACTGTCTACCCTTGCTCGGAAAGTTTTCTTTACAAAAAGTAATGATATCCCACCAAAAACATAAAATATGTAAAAATGGAAAGCCAAGTTCCATACAAACATTATTCTTGTCTATGGACTTCGCCGTAAAAAGGATGGAGATCTAAATGAGTGCCAAGTTCCATGGAAAATCGACTAGATTAGATTCTACTTGGCTAGTTTTAATCAGAATTAAAATGTTCAATAACTTTATGAAATGACTGATGTAATGAAAACTGGCCAAGTTAAATCTAATCTAGTTTAAGATCTCAAATTATTTAAATAACATTAATTGTTATAGATATTCAATAAAGCAAAGAAATAGACTCTATTATTTGTTCATAATGTTATTTGGTTCCTATACATACATATTTCGATTTTCCATGGAACTTGGCACTCATTTAGATCTCCATCCTTTTTACGGCGAAGTCCATAGACAAGAATAATGTTTGTATGGAACTTGGCTTTCCATTTTTACATATTTTATGTTTTTGGTGGGATTGTTATTATGTTGATGTTCTTATATCTAAAGTTTTTTTTGTTTCTTTCTGAGTCACGAATTTTTCGGCTTTGGGTAAGATGATCAGCGACATGACAAAAAATATTTTAACTATGAAATAAATGGAGATGCTAAGGATCTTTTTGACGACGTTTGAGGACAACTTCATCCAAAAACTTTCTCGTAGGTTGATGCGAAACATTTGGCACTCAAATCGAAACCAGCAATTTTCAATACATAATTGGCCACATGCAAAATGATCTCGTGTCGACCAGTCAAAATGCGCCATCATCGACAGAAGGCCGTGAGAAGCAGATGTCTTTCATTTGACACTTCTGAATGGCCGTTCAATCAATCACGTCAAAATATCCTTCGAGGAAGTGCAACCCTGTTAATAACATTGGATCCGACCGTAAAATCCTGCATGAATCGTTTTTTTCGATCAAATATATTTTAAATTAATCTTTAGAACGTATAGAATGGATTAATGTTGGGTTGCCTTGTTAAAAGTAGCCGCAAGTACCTCTAATTAAGTATAATGTTCATGAGATTAAATGCATAAATTTGCATGTATCTTTTTTTTCAATAAATTTTACATCATTTGAAAGAAAATGACGAGACAAAATAAGGTATAAATGGTTGCCAGCTCTAAGTCAGCCGCAACCTAGGGTTGCCAGCCCGTAAACAGACATAGTTCGTCATCAAAATTGAAGCATCGATTTTTTAAATAATTTTGATACAAAATTAAAGTTTTATGCATTTTGTACATGGTTGCCTGTTGCACGATAGCCGCAAACTGGGGTTGCCATCACTTTTGTATATGACAAATGTTCAGGCCTACAATTATTATGCCTGGCAGGATTTGAGGACGTCGAGAACCCGCAAGATTGCTATTTTTATTTAACAGGCGTTTTTATTTTTATGCGTAGTGTCCTGTCATTCCTCAATGTCATTCCTTCTTAGTTCTTACTTTTCTATTATATAACACGCAAGTTTGTATTACGGGCTTTCGTTTTGCTCAATTAGAGGTACTTGCGGCTACTTTTAACAAGGCAACCCAACATTAATCCATTCTATACGTTCTAAAGATTATTTTAAAATATATTTGATCGAAAAAAACGATTCATGCAGGATTTTGCGGTCGGATCTTAGGATATAAGGATATGAACATGGCCGACATTCACAGACACTGTAGAGCAGCTTTACGCCTGACGTGCTCCCGTAATTTTCTAAAACGCACCAAAGTACCCGGCGAGTTGGCAAAATAAATACAACCCCGCTAATGTACAGCACCAGCGGCCAGTAAACACGTATGGGGGGTTTTTTCTCAAAGTACTTAGTAATTTTTAGCGAGAGTCGCTCGCAGACCTCTGTCCGGGCTCAAAGGCTGTCCGGCGCCGTCACTCACCCCCTGGCCCCCCTGCAACCCCCCCGCAGCACCCCCGGTAGCCCCCCCGCGGTAAATAGCTAAAAATAAACCGCCCGGCGTATGCAAGCGTTTCTTTGCGAACAGTTGCTTTGAGGCGATTTTAATTCGCTTATATCGCTGGCGGGAAATTGCTAGTGTGTTCTCGAATTAAGGGTCGAAGTATGTTCATGGGAGGTAGCGTTTAGCGAGCTAAGCGTTGGTTGAGAGTTGAGGCTCATCAGCCGCTGATGAGATAGTGCCTATAGTTAAAATTTTGCGATCTGTAACTTGTAAGCAACTTAGCTCGTATCATCGTACATCACAATAGCTATGTGATGTAACATGAAGAGAATGAGATCCACGAACTTCATGAATCTATAAAAGGAAATCGTGTCACATCACACATGATTATGTGTATAATAACGTGAAAACTACAAAAATTGAGATACATTTTAATCCTTCGATCGTGGATTCTTGGAAATCTATTGTTATTCTATTTCGTCTCGCTCAGCGGTGAGCTTATGGGGCTTGGCTTGATGTGTTAATTATCATTTATCATGATGCTGACCACCGATAACTTAACGAATTCAGCAAGAAGAATTACTAATGTAACAAAACTCGTAATAAACGCCGAGATCCCGATTTCCTCGTGTAAAATGAAGGACTTCAATTGAGAGATTGACAAATCTATTGTCAAATAGTGATTTCCTTTAACAGATTGACAAATCTCTATTGTTATAAAATCGCTTCCGCCTGTGTCCGTGCGAGCGGCCCAAGCGGAGGTCTGTTCCCGTCATCTCAGCGATTGTAAAGGTGCGATGTGATTCCGCAACGTGTGCCTGAAAATAATATAATGCAGTGTGGGCCCCGCTTAAAAGTATAAAGTAGTGTATGCCTCGCTTAAAAATATAATCCTCGATGTAGGCGGAATTAACGGACGTCGAAGGTATAAAGAGTGAACGGTTTAGAATGTAGCAGGCCCGCAGGAATCAGGATATAGAAGTTCTTTCAATAATATACGCGACAAATTTTTCTTGAAATTAGTTGCCGTGATTTTCAGGTATTTTATTATACTAGTGTTTCCTATGCTTTTGGATACTGTTGCGATATAGGAGCAAATAAACTCGGTACGATGGCCACTAGATTAGGAACCCAGGATTTCGATTTTAGAAGATTTTGAGAGTCTACACAACCTTAGTGATTTCTGATTTCCATTCAGCCAAACCCACAAGCGCATATTAACTATTAAGCCTTAAACGAATGACAGTATGCGCTACTTGCAAATCCTGCTTTCACATAAAGTGTTGGGCTTAATTCTCTGTTAATTAAATAGCATTAATTTCTTATGAGCGATAAGTTAATACTGTTATTAATATACGGGTGGGTGTCGGGGGGTGCGGGGGGTCTGATCGCGGAAACGTGCGCCACAGACTAATGACATGTAACGGCCTGTCATACGTCAACGTCCCGCACCCATCACTCACTCACCGGTCTCAGGGCCGCGCCGCCCGCACGCGAAACGAGCACTTATCACGATGGGGGTGAGTGCATAATCGCGTGGGTCTAGTGCAGTCGGAACTCGGTCCGGCCGAGACGACCAGATAAGCTAGACCTCCCCCGGCCCGCGAGGCTCGAAGCAAACGGACGAGCGCGCGGCACCAGTTGAGGATTGAGGGGTCTTCGTCCCTGGTCGTACAGAACGTATGTCATGGCGTATTATCAGTCTCTTAATTGAAGATAATAAGGCTCGACATGTGTCACTGTCGCGTTTTTATGGGGGGTGGAGTGGGAAGTCCCCACTCCCCCCTAAGTCCGGCTATTAATACCCGTCGATATAGTCAGTAAAAGTATTTTGACATAAAGTTTAATTAGTTCTAAAGCGCCTGTTTAGTATGCGGTAACATTAACTCGATGATTGTGATAAAGGATTAAAAGCCTTTTTATTTGTTTTCGTTTTTGTCGCTAATCTTTTACCGTTTTTATCGCTGTTGGTTTTCGATATGTATACTTCAATCCAATTTTAAGACTTGCTTATCAGTTATCTTAATGTCGACCGAAACTCTTTCGAGTAATATTATTCCTAATTCTTCTAAATCACAATTTAGATTTTTTTTCTCTTACGCGATATGCCATATTATGCATTGAAGGAGAGTCTTCAAAAGTAGGTTTAACACATTTGTGAGGTGTTTTGAAAGAGGTTAGTCAAACACGTGAACCAATCAACAACATTATTGCAAAAATAAACTCCTGTCAAAAAAAACTTAATTTTAGTCCTACTGATAATTATTGTTGCACTAGGGCTGTAAAATTTATACGAATAATTAATTCGACGATGCCTTTACACTTTTCTCTATTCTCTATGTGCTTTTTGTCTTGGTGAGAACCTTAAGTTAAGGCTCATTTCATATTGCAATGTTCATTTGTGAAAAATTTAGTTTCGGTTGACTCAGTCAAAAATGCATCGCCATTCGCCCCGTCGCGTTTCTCAAAACCCTGAAGCACAGATTACTAAATAGTTATAATATGCCTGAAGAAAGACAATTTGCAAGTAGTTAATTTTTGAATGACTCTTTAAAAATTCATCGCATCTTTTCGTCACCTTATTCTTTAATCCTTCGATCGCAGATTCTTGGAAATCTATTGTTATTCTATTGTTGTCGCGGTCGCCGGTGTCCTTATGGGGGTTGATAGGTTAACATTCTTACGATATTTAAGGCGACGTCCCCCGCTGATGATGTTAGTTATGAATTACGTATACCGTTACCGAGGCTAGGTCCGGGCGGTGCAAGATAGAACTTTATAAATCGCCATTGTTCTGAGATCGTATTGCCGCTCACCTGCATTCGTGGGGCAATATCAATCTATCTGCCGCGGGCGAGGGGGGGCAGGGGGGTCGGGAGACCTGACGTCTTTGAGGGATATTTAAGGCCACGTCACACGGAAACGCCTTTGAGCTCTAGATTGTTCTATTGTAATTTTTTTAAATGCATTTTTTTAATTTTTAACGAGCAAGGGTTGTGGATTGTGATTGGACTTTGCATTCGTAGAAACGTTTCTAAAGTATCCAAAATTGAATACTTAGTTTTAAAAAAGAAAAAGTATCACAGAAACAATTATTTTAGAATGTTGTAAAACCTAAAAAAATATAATCAAAATCGACTATGAAAATGCTATGTAGTATCGAAAATTGTCGCTTTAAATATTATTCTATCCTCAATTCGATCAGTCAAAACAAACTTCGTCGTTTCGCAAATCACAACTAGAAACTAGTCTGTACGTTGTACAGTAATGGCTGAACAGCTGTCACTAGACGTTTTAAACTTATAGAATATTTGTCCAGGCGCGGGCGGGTTCGTTTGGTGCGGATGACGTGACGAGTCCGGGACGTCTCACCTGACCCCCGAGACACCCCGGACCTAGGGCTGCCTCTTAAATGTTGTATTCAATAAATAAAGTAACACTAAGTCAGCTATACCTCAGCTCATAATATGTGATATTACATAATATGAGCTGAGGTATATTATGTATGCAGAAAAGTGGGGAGTGCCGAGCGAAGGGTTTTTTAAGTAGGGGTAAAAATGTTTGGCTTTGGCCTTTGTACCCACTTTGTCCTTGTAAAATGAAAATGTTATGTTATGCCAAAAGTCAATCCTTTTTTTTTTGCTGAAGAGAGGCTAAAAAAGAAAAGTCAACCCCTTCAAATTCTTAATGAATAATAATAGTATGTGGACTACAATAAAACTAGCTTCTTAAATTTAAAGTCGGTTAAAATTAATCATAAGTGTACTTCTAATAGCAGTGGACAGCCCTACCTGCCCCCCCGGCCGCCCACCCGGGGTGGGCAGGGGGGCGCGGGGGGGTCCAACCGGCGGGTGGACGTCCGACTTGACGTCTTTGAGGGTATTTAATTTTGTGCAAATGACACGAGTCCTCTGCAGACGGATTCTTTGTTGAAAAACAAACATGCCGCCCGCCTGCGCCTTCGAGCGTTGATTCTTTTATTTTTGAAACAGAGAATTAATTTTCTAATGACATTAGTAAAAGCTGTAGCGTGCTAAGTGCCTATGCCTAAATGCCACCTACTGGTAAGGTATGTACAAGATAATAATAATAAAATGTACTTGACTGTGACCTCTAAAAATAATTCAAACTCCAAAAAACTAAATTTTAAACCATTCAAAAGTTTTAAAGAGTGCAACGTCTTATTTGAGAAAATATCACAGTAGGTAGTAATAGTAGTATTTTTTGTTAATTATGTCTTGCTGGCTTATTATTTTAAAAATGTTTGTTTTTTTTTCTTTTAACCGATATAAAATTCGAATCGATTTTTGTGTTATTAAAATCTTCGATTGCTAACAATATTTTTGATTTCCTAATGAAATATTGATAAGTATTGATAACATAATATTTGCATAAGTAAATACCACAGGTAAATACCACAGTTCTGATATCTATGGTAAATACACATTTACTGAATAAAACGTTTTTTGAGCGCGACTTCGATGTCCACCCCCCTTATTATCCGGGTGGGGTCACTACCCCCCCCCGTCACTCCTCCCCCCGTGTCACGTCACTGTCCGCCGTCACGCCGCGTCTCGAACGGGACACGCTCAAACTTGAAGGATTTGAATATCTTTTGTACAATTTGCGAATATCGTCCTCGGAAAATATATCGTTTGTTTTAAGATTTTTTTTGTTTGGCTATTTAAAATAATAGCTGCAAACTGTGTGATCGGAATATTTAACATAATATTTTGCTATGAGAATTTTATGCTGTTTACGTATGGATTCATTGTGATTGTGTTAATGATGTATTTCTGACGAGTGATAAAACAATATTATGATAAATCCACGGTGGATTAAAAAGTTTCGTGGAGTACAGTAAGGGCCTAGGAATTCTAGGAAATAATTTATTTGAAAGCATTCTTTTTTCCCCAAGATAAAATTTACGAAACGGCGGTCAAGAGGACACACCAGGCGCACATAAAATCTTTATATCCTTGGCAGGATCTGTTGATAGAGAAGTGATAAAAATTTCAATCAAGTAGTGTCAATCATTTTCTTACTTTTTTTACTTACAATAAAATTTTAAATTATTTTTTAATTTTCCTTTCTCATTTATTGATTTCAAGTGTGAAAGGGTGAATGGGGACAAATGAATCGAACCAATCTTGGCGTGTCACTTTGACGTTTAAAGTTGTGACGCGCGTCAGTACCTTGGCGTCTTAGTGCTCGATGCAATATCAATCCATCTGGTGGGTGGCACCCCCCCTATCCCCCCGCCCCCCGCGTCAGTCTTAAATGAGTGTCACGGGTGCACTCAGCCGCGGACGGTCCCGCTATTGCCTCGTTATTTGTTATTGTACGGCTCCTTATGTTTATTACGTCCTCAGTTTTAACATCCTCCACGAATCACCCCCAACTTCTTACCGTCTTTGTGCTTTTACTTAGATTGTACAGGCGTAGTTAGGAGCCATTATCCTGAATGAAGATCAATGCGTCGCCTGTCTCGCAAATGTGACTCAACTACTCGAGTCATGTTAAAAATTCTAGTAGTAGTTATGTATTTACTATTCATTTACTGTGCTTCTTATAATTTGTATAATGGGATTTTATGATATTAATATTGTCTAATGTATATAAATCATTTTTTGAAATAGCCTTTGGCATGTTTAATGTTACGTTGTGGTTTAATTACATGAAAACTCTGAAAGTTCCGCATACTAACTCCTTTAGGTATCCGAGCAATGCGCACAATAAAATAAGAACGTGCGGGGAGGCTGGGCCCGATTGACGTCGAATGCGCGTCACGCTGACGTTTCAATGAGCGCGGGTGCGGCATACGGTGACACGTCACTTTACCGGGACAAACTGACGCGCTGACCACTTACTGTAGGTACATGAAATTATTTAAATGTTAATATTATTTATTAAAAAAAATAAAAATATTTATAAAATAATAAATAATGTGCGCAGTGCGTCATATTTATTTAACAAGTACTTAAAAGTAAGTATATCAAAAATGTATGTTAAAAATGTATAATATTTTATGAGTCAGCGTCAGTAACAGCAGTAAATAAAGTGACCAAATAAATTAAAATTCACATACGAGGATTGTTAAGAAAAAACCAAACATGTCACCTGTTATCTGGAGGTGTCATGACGCGTGCGTGTCGGTAATATTATCTCATCAATTTGCCAGGCACACGCAATTAGAAACATGCGATCTTTACAAATTGACAATCCTTTATCAACATCATCGACACTTTAGTCATCTATCCCATTTTTTGTAAAAAAAATAACACCAGCTTACTACATTTTTTTAAATCAGCATAGATTTTGAATGCGACAAACAACAGCCAAGTCCTTTAATTTTTTATAGATACCAACGTAGTAACTTCTGTTGCCCCATTAAAACATCTTTTTATTTTATAGAACTGACGATATAAAATATGTTTTTACTGGGGCATCAGAAGTTGAAGTTACGTCACTCACATGCACGGGGGTGTATAAATGTGATAATTATACATTTAGCAGCGGGAGGAGAGTGGGCTAAGTTGGCTGAGATGACGCCAGCGCTGTCGCTGCCACGTCTCCAAGTTTACTCAGCTCCGCTGGAAATTTCACTCCAGACTTGCTGGCCGCGGTACAAGCGATAGGAGGAAGAGATCTCGTATCTCCTTCATCATGTTTTTTTCTTCCTGAAGGCAGGTCATCCTTCCTGACCTGCCAGGCCGCCAGGCCCTGTCACTGCGAACCTTGTGTCTATTTTGACTTCTTCGCATGATAGTACTTACAGTCCCCTTCATCATGTAGGTACTGTAAAAATTTTGAAAATCGGTTCACAAACGGCGGAGTAATCGTTGAACATACAAAAAAAATATATCCACAGCCGAACATACTCGTATTATAACCTCCTCCTTTTTAGAAGTCGTTCCTTCAATTAATTACGTGAGGTGTTCTAGGGGGGAAAGGGGGCCAAGCTTAATCTTTCCAAATCTCATTTTAGGGGAGGGGGGGGGGGTCAAACTCACGCAATTAATGGTCCGCCCCTCGATGATATAGAATACATAAACCTCAGAAACCAAGCACAAAGCCAGCACGCTGCCGCCAGTGTCTCGCGCCAGCGCCTCCCAAGTCACTTGTGTCACGTCAGGCCCGGTGTCTCGCCGGCTATGACACGCGACGGAGCCCGGTTTATTTCGGTGCCGATGTTATTACTGATTGCACATACGTCACGTCACCCTGACACCGCTGTCACGCTGACGCCCGCGTCATATCGACGCCGCATTTGACGCTGCTCTGCATATGACTTGCTTTGTCGTTGCAGTTTATTCTATTGATGTTAACAATCTAGTGCGTCGATACATAAAGAGGTAGGTACTGTGCGCAAATAATATGGAGAAATTGCAAGCAAAATAAAGGAGTTGAGAACCCGTCGATGGCTAAATGTTTTTTGACACAGAAAGTTCGGTTAGTAATATATAAGAAAACTATTGCGCTGATCCCCATTGCTGAGAATTTTAGCATAATTTTGTATATTTTATATTAGCCAACGTCATTTAATCAACGTCAACCTATGAAAAGTCAAACTCTTATCAGAAACAAAAACCAAGCTTTAGCTAAATTAAATCAGTTAACTGTCCACATATAAAGTAACAAACATACCGAACATAAACCGAGATCCGTTAAATTTAATAAAAGTCCGAGATCGACGTTAAAATACAATTAAAGTACATACAAAGTAGTTCTGCAAGTAGACAGTTAAGAGGCTCTGTGTCAGTCAGGGTGCAGCCTTCACGCCCGCCACTGACGGGCTTAGGGTGCATTCATACTGGAGAGTTGTAGGACGCGAGGCCGTCAGACCGCAGACGTGTCTTGGGACTGACGGGAGCATTCATATTGGGAAGTTCTAGGACGCTAGACCGCCAGACGTGTCTTGAGACTGACGAGCTTAGGATGCATTCATACTTGTTGTAGTTGTGGAGAGTTGTAGGACTCAAGACCGTCAGACGTGTCTTGGGACTGACGGGATTAGGGTGCATTCATACTGGAGAGTTTTAGGACGCGAGACCATCAAACGTGTCTTGGGACTGACGAGCTTAGGGTGCTGTCATACCGGAGAGTTGTAGGACGCGAGACCATCAGGCGTGTCTTGGGACTGACGGGATTAGGGTGCAGTCATACTGGAGCGTTCTAGGACGCGGGACCGTCAGACGTGACTTGAGACTAACGGGATAGTATGACTGCACCAGTCATACTGGAGAACAACTGAGACGGGTTTTGAGTCGGATGGACGCTTTTAGAAATTATGAACTATGAATAAAACTTAAAAATTCATATTCACTAGGACGCACGACGACAGGACTTTTGTCTAATACGTACGTACGGTTCATGAACTCATGAATGAATTTGAAGCTGTCTTTAGCACACACAATCGACGTCGATTACGATGCAATGTTAGATTAATATTTGTCTCCACACGTTTGTAATCGCTTGTCTTTGTTCACCATGGTTCAACTGAGCGGTTGCATTTTGATTCGGAAAGATAAATCGAGCATGATTTTTCCTTAGCTGCTCTTTGACTCTGCGTTAGTGACGGGAGTGTGAACTAACCCTTATATCTGACGTTACAGCCGGTCTTACGTTCAACTAGAACGAAGTTTATTTCAATTCATTTTTTAACGTCTATCGTTGAGACTGGGGAGTGACGGTTTGTCGTTTATTACAAGAATAAAACGAGTTAGCTATGGTCTAGCTAAGTTATAGATCAGGGATGTACCTGCTACTTACTGTATGGGCCGTATTATTGATTATAATAATTATTCACGCAAGACATGCATTGCTTGACTTAAACAAAAAATACTAAGACGTGTGAAAAACAATAAAGACTGCACAAAATATACAAAATCCCGCGAAAAAAAAATATCCCGCGGCATTATTACAAATTTATGGAAACCTAATGTGTTAAAATCAGATTAGATCAGAGCTTAGACTCCTCGACGGCACATACACACATAATATGCCAAGATCATTAAGAACATTATGTGCCTTTTGGCTTCCTTCTGGCTCCGTAGTCAGATATAAACAGCTACAGACCGCAACGCGACGAGGCGAGGCACGGCGCGGCATAAAGAACAATGGCCAAATCGTACCGGGTGGCGTCCCCATATGCCATTAGTAGCAAAAATTCCCTAATATTTTAAGGCATCGAAAATCATTAGAAATATGTCTATAAAAAGCCACAAAAAAAAATTAGTTTTGTTATGTTCTGACAGCCGGTGATCATTCGCATTCGTTCTATTTTTTGGGTAATACTCTAGGAAAAATTTAAATAATTAGAAACGAGATCGCCGAATATACACTTATAGGCTACACCGCAGTCGGGAAAAAGGTAGTTCTTAAGTCTAACCTCAAAATAATTGTAAACGTTATTAATTATTATAAAAAATCGTGGCTATTTAGACATAATTCTCAAACGGAATAATGTTTAGAGCATAAGAACAACCAAATCAAACTATAGTTTATTTTGGGACATCAAAAATAAAAGCCAAGTCCAGCTCCTATACAAATTTGGCCATGATTCTTTGTATGGATTTGACAGATTTCAATTGCGTGACACGTCTTGCGAATCTGTCAATTCCATATTAGAAATGCATTTACGTATTGCGGACTGCGGTCTGAACCAACCTTTACGGAGTAACTGTATTAAAAAAAAATCGGCCAAGTGCGAGTCGGACTCGCGCACGAAGGGTTCCGTACCGGTATAGAGAGAAAGCAGACAAAAAATTGTGTTTTTTGTATGGGAGCCCCCTTAAATATTTACTTTATTTTAATTTTATTATTAATTATTAAAGTACAAATATAATTAAGGACTTTGTAAAAATTTCAAGTGTCTAACTGTTACCATTATTGATTACGAGCAAAAAATGCCAAAAAAATTACGTTTCTTGTATGGGAGCCCCCCTTAAATATCAATTTTATTTTATTTTTAGTATTTGTTGTTATAGCGGCAACAGATATATACACAATCTGTGAAAATTTCAGAAGTCTAGCTATAGCGGTTCTTGAGTTACAGCCTGGAGACAGACGGACAGACAGACATCGAAGTCTCATGAATAGGGTCCCGTTTTTACCCTTTGGGTACGGAACCCTAAAAATATAAAAATTCTAATGTACCTACATTTCTTAAAAACTAAGTAATTCCATTAACTTACAAACAATTATTTTAATAGAATAATAATAATTAAAATTAGAAACATTAATTGGAACTGAATTTTTAATAAAACATCGCGGAGTCAAAGCATTGTTTGCCTCCTTCCCGCCTGTCCCGCTGTCGCCCCGCTGTCCCGCTGTCCCGCGCCGCGTGGCCGTGACAACTGTCACGTCACTGCTGCAACTTGCACGCTACTTCATTACAACTAAAACCGCCTGTCCGTCACAGAGCGTTCATCAGCATCGTCTTACTTTGTGAATAGGGAGAAAATATTTTTATTATGTTTTGTGTGTACCCACTGTGTGTTAGCTTTTTACACTTTTAATATTGATATTTTACGTATTATCATTTATTAAAGTATGTAATCCTGTGATTTTGATTTTGTCAAAAACAAAAAAAAAAAAAACAGTTAAGCTGTATAGTGTAGGTACTCATAATAAATAATTAATATTTTAGAGTAATTGTGATTTGTGAAAAAATTGTAACTATAGTAGAGTATAGTGGCATCGAACTTTAATATGGAAATGCGTATAAGAAATGACTCCTCCGAAGTTCGAGCCCATTCCTTACTTTGAGCCAAACAACACAAAGCACAGACGTCTAAACAGAAAAAACGTTTATCTGAAAGACACATCAAAGAAGTCCTCATATAAGCACTTGATCGGGCGCTGCACTGATGTCCATCGATTGTCGACCCCCGTGTTGGGGGTGTCGGCGGGTCCCCGATGGGGGTGGGGGGGGGGGGGGGGGGGGGTGAAGAAAGCTGTAAAAACACAGCCGGAGCCGGCGGCGTCTCCGCGACGGGCCCAATACGTCCCCTGCCGGCCGTCGATTACGTGCATACGCCGCGCCGGACCGTCAGCAGAGATGCACTTACTTTTAATGTCACATTAAACTTGAAGTAACTTATTTTAATATGGTAGTTGTTCTTTGTTGAGGATGTAGATAAAGCGGTACTTCCAACTTGCGAGCGCCTGTTGCGGTTTTTTCAATGATGGATTGCAAATGAGTAATGACTTTGATATTATTAATTTAATTTTTTTGGGTTCGTTAAAATCTTTTTAGAAGCTTAGCAGAAGAAGGAAATTAAAATATGTTAATTATTTATATTAAGTAAATATATTTTAGAATAACTTTACGAAAAAGCTGAAATTTACAGTAATCTGAAACAAATTTTAAATATTTTATGTTTTTGGAAAGTAAGGGCCGCACGCAAAGACACAATAATGACATTGTAGAGATTAGATTGACAAAGTATTTTTAATATTGTTTCCCGTCGAAATCTTTGCCGAAAGTAAATACTTAAAAGTTTTCGTTAGTTTAATATTAAATCCGTAATTATCGGCTGCTGTCGGTACGGAGTACGGAGTGCACACGGAAATACACGAGCATCGGTAATACAACATTCGTTATTTTTCGCCACCTCAGCCGTATTGATTAGTGCTCATTGGGCCACGTGCCACGTGCCACTACCCCCCTCCCATACGACACGACACACGACACGACATGTCACGTATACGTCACGATATGTCGCATGCTATTAAACTAATTAGTGATTAAAGAATTAAATAGACAATATTAAAGGACAAGATCTCGATCTTCCATCCGACGATCCGTTTGCTTTGCCCTTTCTTTCATGACAGTAAACGGGCTTCACTCAAAGTTCAGAATTTATTCATTGCAGAAATATTGTAAAGAAAAATAGGATTGCTTTGTTATAATTAGTGCCCAATTATTGGATCGCGGTAAACTAATTCTAGGGACACTATAACTTTAAACAATTTGTGTCAGCACGGCTCTAATTACCAAGAAAAATGACGACAAAAATCGTGAAATATTTTAATGAACAAAGTTCCCGAGAAAAACGACACAAAACTGAAATTATGACGTGACGTCCCACGAAATAACTATCGGCGTAAAGTTTTCAAATTAAACTTTACGTTCAATTGACCTAACCATAGAATTTAAGTGTTAGCGCTGCTGCACCGCGGCACCGGAGAGAGTTCGGAGATATGATTTTGTGTTCGTGTATTAAACTTTTTTGGTGACTGTACCTCTTTTTATGGTGATTAAACATTACAAAAAGATTAAAAATCAAATTATAAATATATGGTAATTGGTTATTTATTTGGTAGTTAGTACATTGTAAAGTCTAAGTGAAAATCGTCAAGAGAGAAAAAAAAACGTCATTTAAAAGCTTCTATTAGTATTTAGTATATCTATGCTAAAAACGCACCCTCTAACTACACGTACCTATGCGTTTTCCCTATGTTCGTAACAACTCTTTTAAATGGCATTTTACAAAGTCACGCTGCACTGTTCCTGTATTACCCGTTCACTCGCAGTACAAACTCGCAGCTCGCAGCCCTGGCTAAATCTCGAACTTTTCACTGTTTTTAATTAAGTTGACGTCACAGTTACAAGTGATTTCGCCGACGCCACGTCGCGTCGCGTCGCTTCGACACGGCTTCTTCGCTTCATAACTAGCCGACCAACTTCATCGAACGTTGGAGTTGTTTCGTTTTTGAATGGATTAAATTCGATATTTGACATTAGCTAGGGCTGTGCCTCGGTTTTTGGCGAACTGTAGTTACAATACTTTTCTAAGTTATCTTTAAGTTACTACTACTTAATTTGACGATTATCAAGGCCTACCTTATATGCTGAATCTAAATTCAAAGCCACACAATATAAATAAAGATCTAGTCTTCCAATCATTTCTTAAAAGCAAACACTATTCAAATGGATGCTAAACAGGAACTGTCTATTTTTGTTGATACCGATGAACAAGATCAAAATTGCACTTCTAAAACCATAATGCTTAATTAGAGTAGTCTTACTAATTGCGGGGAAGACAGGTCTGGAACGAGACAAGCAGTAGACAGGTATTCAGGAAGTTGCGAATTTTTACCGCAGCAGTGACAGCACAGACGTTAGACAACTACTTGCTAGCAGCTAGACGGTTTTACACTCAAGTTTTGATCGTCGTTAACCTGTTTTTTTGGTGAGTTTTCTTTCTGTATATTTTGATCATTTAAGGGTTAAAGGTTTTTTTCTTATTTTGACATTAAATAGGTACCAATGATGAGGTATACCTACATAACGCTGAAAAGATAATACAACATGCGACCCCTCGATTTGGTAAAAGTAAAACCATAAAATAATATTAAGAACGCATCAGGTAACGAAAATTCGACCTAAAACCTCTCAATATCGAAGTACTTAATAAAATCCTATAAAAAACGTCGTTGACCCATAGGAAAATTTCGCCGCAAAATAAGTAACTTCCCAAAGACATAACCTGAAATTGGATTACTGCACAAACGCGCCCCGTCCTACTCTCATAAATATTTTAAAAACACCACTCGGCAGAACTACCGGGGACTAACCCCGCTCCGGCGCGCGGCCTCGCCGGCCCCACCGCCGATATTAAGCCAGGTACCCGGGACCGATACCGATACTCGGATCCCATCGCGTAAAAAGAAATCAAATTAGATATACAATAAGCGCAGTCGTGGGCCGATTTACATATGTATTTCAGCTATTCGGTCGCCTGATATGGGATTGCGGCGGCTACAATATTGCCTGCGTAAACAGCCTTGACTCCACTGACTTGACGGGGATCTTTTTACATTGATTTTATTGTACTACACGAATGGAAAACGTTCGCCGTTTTCCACATAAACATTTCTTTATCTCGCTCCGGAGGCTTTGATTTATAGGGGTCGGATATGTTTGTTAGTTTATAGTGTACGTTTAGATGATATGATGTCCTAAAAGCGTTCCAACTTCTGACTATTATTTTGTATTTGAATTCCTATGTGGAGCTTTTTTACACGTTCCAGCAAAACTTACATTTTATATACGAAATACATTGCTCAAGCAAGGTACACAATTTTAATTTCATTTTAATTTCTTAGAATTTAAACGATAACGTCACCAAATATCTGTTTATAATCTTTACACACTTTTTATCTAAAAATCACATTATCTAATTCCAATTTGAAATTTCCCAAAATAGTCCAATAAGACAAATCCAATAAGAAACACCCCCAATTCACCTCAATATAACATCCAATAAGTATATGTAAAACTGAACAATCAAAAAGTGTTCGGAACAATCGCACGATTTTCCCAAGAGGAGGCCGGTCTTTCAGCGACATTCCGGGCCGATATTAAATCCACTCCATCCTATAAAGAATTCCAATGGACTCGGGTGAGCTGGGACTGAGACAATGAAGCGTCCCCTTCGTCCCGTCCCGTGCGGTCACCTTCTGGGATGTTTCGGGAATATGTACCAGAAGAATTCAACAGTAAACGGCGGAGGGTTAACGCGCGAATGACACCGGGTTAAGTGTTTGGAATGTTTGCGTTTTGTGCACTACTTTTTAACGTTTACCTACATGTGGTTTTTTGTTTGTTTTCAGGTAAATACAACGTACTGTCAAGTTACAAGGCCAACCCAAGTCTCTGAAATGTGAGTGAGAGCTTTTTCGATATTTAGTCCTTACGTTACTTTTTGAAGGTTAGTTCTGTGTGTATTATGTCTTAACATAATTCAGTCATTCACCACATATAAATCAGTCATATCTAATATATAAAATTGTCGTGTCACAATGTTAGATAGCGTACTCCTCCGAAACGTCTTTACTGATTTTAACCAAATTTTATATGCATATTCAGTGTGTCTCAGAATCGGCTACTGGGTACTTTTTATATTGATAAGTGCATTTGTTGAATAAATAATAGTAAATTATTACAACTCGAGACTGACGGTGACCATTGTTTACATGCTACGGAATAGCGATGGACGTTGCCATGGTGACATACTTATTTAGTCACTTCAATAAAATAATGTGGGCGAAATACTTTATATGGCAAAACAACGTTTGCTGGGACAGCTAGTCATACTATAAATAAAGTAAGACACAGAATAGAAGGTCTAAACTCTAAACCTTACAAACTATTTTTATGTATAAACCTCCGAATTTTCGTAGACGGCATCGACATGATCCCATAATATTTTCGTCTTTAATTATGTCTACATCCAGGTGAGCACATTATCCCGGAATGCCGGGCAATCATCCCGGGATCACCGGGGACTGGGAATGTCCCGATATCGCTAATATCGTGGTTACATTACTTTTATTGGGAGGATTTTGCGATGCGACTGCTTTAATATTTAGTCAAAAAGTTTCCGTTTTATAGCATAGAAAATATATGGATATGAATAGGATTGCCTCCGTAATAACTAATAATATAATAATAATTATTAATTTACATTAATAGGAAGATTGAACACACCTTATAATCCATGCTTCGATTTAAATTGATGTCCTTGAAGTAAAAAACTTAGATCTAGTACTAGAGTAAGAAGTAAGTGTCAAAAGCCAGATGCTGAAAAAAGACCTAAAAATTCCCATATCAGGTTACATCTAAATCTAAAGAGGCTTTCTTTCTTTGGTGGTAGAGTGATTAAGCGTTTTTACTTGCTGATTCAGAATCAAAATGTTACAAAATAAAATTTTATAACATTGAATATCAATAATAAGGTACACGGTAGCTCGCCTGCCGGCTGACCCCTCCGAGGTAAGAGGGCGAGGGGGCGGGAGGACAGTCGACTACTCAGACGACTGATATAGGTACTCATAAGTCATAACTCATAAGTCATAACTGTAGTTTGACTCTTTGAGGGACTTCAGATAGTAATACATTTCTTTCAATTTGTTTCAAACATTGATTGATGCGGAGTTGTAGAAGAGTTAAACTAGAAAATAATCGGCCAAGTGCGAGTCGGACTCGCGCACGAAGGGTTCCGAACCGTTATAGAGCAAAAATAGGCCAAAAATTGTGTTTTTTGTATGGGAGCCCCCCTTAAATTTTTATTTTATTCAAATATTATTACTAATCATTAAAGAACACATATAATTAAGGCCTTTGTGAAAATTTCAAGTACCTACCTGTTGTCATCATTGATACCGAGCAAAAAATGTTTGAAAAATCACGTTTGTTGTATGGGAGCCCCCCTTAAATATTTAATTTATTTTGTTTTTAGTATTTGTTGTTATAGCGGCAACAGAAATACATAATCTGTGAAAATTTCAACTCTCTAGCTATTACCGTTCTTGACTTACAGCCTGGAGACAGACGGACAGACGGACAGACATCGAAGTCTCAGTAATAGGGTCCCGTTCTTACCCTTTGGGTACGGAACCCTAAAAAAGACAACGAGAAGATGTTTAAAATAAATTGGGTTTAGGGAATTAAAAGTTTTATGGACATTGGACAGATCTTTATATTTTAAGGTTTGTTGTTGAATGGTCAAAAGGACGTAGTTTAAAAAATAACTATTTTATGTAAGCATACGCTGTAGGTGTTATTACGATAAAGTTAATTATAAAAATCATAAGTATAACAAATAGAACATTTCAATGAAGTCGTGTGATACATACATCTCATGGACCATGGTTCTGGCTATAGCATGCAGGTGACTTTACGCGACATTATAAAAGTGGCAACAATATGTAAATCGTCAGTTAAATATTGCGTTATAATAAGCCGGCCGGGTACTGCGAGCGCCTGATAGATTGATTCCACACCGATGTTGTTTAAAATACTAGACACTCTATTAAAAAAAAAAGTCTGCTATGAGTGTTGGGACATAGAGCAAAAGGTTTATTTAAAAACCTTGTCATATGTATGTACTAGTCTACAATATCATTTAAATCATTATCAATTACTAATTATTGTATGTTATAAAATATTAGTGACCGACCGAACTTTCGAAACTAGATTTTTTGGCCAGTTTCGGCCAAAAAATCTAGTTTCGGCCTTAGTTTCGGTTTCGGCCAAAATATAGCCGAAACTTTCGGCCCCGCCGAAACTCATGTGTCGTTCGGTAAACTTCGCAGTTAACTCGTGGTTGCTTGCCAGCGAGGCCCCGGCTCAGTTCGGAACCATCTATTTAATCGTGTTTTTTCAAGTTTAGTGGCGAAACGCCTTCTGGAGCAAAGAAAACTGCAAGTTTGCTTAGTACTTTCGTTTTGAACTTCGACCGCGGTCGTGTCCATGTTTCCCATAAAAATAATATACTGCAATTGATTGTGTTTTCAGTAGTACGTCGTTAATGTCTAAGGAAGGATTTCACCAATCACACAACTTCGTTTTATAAAACCTACTTCTCATTAAACGCGTTCCTACGGGGATATAACTCTCGTTTTGTTTCAAATGGATTTCATAATCTTCTCTTAATCGCGATTAATAAATCTAAGTAGTAATAATTTATGTGACGTCACGCAATGATTTTACATTGCTTTATCATTAATTTGGAGTCTAGTTACGTTATAATATCAACAAAAAACGGCTTTCATGAAGTTTAACCGTACAAAATATTTGGACGTTCTGAAGATAAAGCTCGGATTTGCTGTGAACGTTATGTTGGTGAAATGAAATCTAGTGCTATAAACACGTTTATACATTTAGAACCGATTTAGTGTACACTAAGCGCGTTTTATTTTTTAGGTGAAATCGCACCTAAATAAAATGACTTGAAATACCTTCTGCTCCTGTTTATTAGGGTAATCATTCGTTGTAATACATTAAAAGGGGAATTTCACCATTAAGTTATCATTGAACAATGAACGCGTTGATATGACGACGTAAATCTCGTTTTGTTTCAAATAGATTTTATATTCTTCTTTATATCGCTAATGAATCTAAATTTACGTTACGTCACGCGATGATTTTATATCTTTTTATTATCTTGGAGCCTTGTCACGTTGTTTCTTTAAATAAAATTGCAAGAAACGATAAATAAGCTAACCAAAAGCATCTGTGAAAACTTTCATCTTAACAATTTTTTCGTCTATTTTTTCTATCTGTCATGACATTACACTGACAGGACTGAAATGTGTTTTATGAAGTTAAAACTCGAATATTGGGCGTTCAGAAGATATAAATCGGATTTGCAGTGAACGAGTTTAGTTTATGTTGGTGAAATGCAATTAAGTGTTATAAACGTGTTTATATACGTCAAGAACCGGTTTAGTGTGCGCTAAGCGCGTTCAAATTCTTTGGTAAAATCGCACCTACTTGGAATCGTATAAAAAATGGAATATACTTAGTACAAAAAAGTTTACTAAGGAACGTATTCGAGTCTAACATTGATAATATTTATTTTAAGAAATGTCGCAAAAAGTAAAAAATTCAATGTGGTTTTCTTTAGTTGAAAAAGTTGTAATTTGTGTTAAAAATCAGTATATATATATATATATATATATATATATATATATATATATATATATATATATATATATATATATATATATATATATATATATATATATATATATATATATATATATATATATATATATATATATATATATATATATATATATATATATATATATAATTTCAGTAAATAATCGTAATTTTAAATGTTTTACGAAGTTTCGGTTTCGGCCGAAACTGAGAGTAAGGCCGAAAGTTCGGTTTCGGTTTCGGCTGAAAAATCAGTTTCGGTCGGACACTATAAAATATACATTATTATAATTTTTATTTTGAGGAATATTTTCAGTATCTTAAATATTTTTCATTCTAGTATTTGCATGTACATAAATTGTTACCACTTTTTGTTTTATGACGCAAACAACGCACGTTTTTGTTGTACCTAATCTATTTTGAAAAATTCAAAAAGACATAATTAAGGTAATTTACCGTGAATATTAAAGTAATTTTATTTTCAGTTGCTGAAATAAAACATTACACAAAAGTTAATTACGAGAATACATCATCAAGAACTTTTCAAATAAAAAAGACCGTGTTAAAGAAACAAAGAGTTGTTAAACTGTAAAAATAGCATTTATCCTTGAATAAATTTTTATGTTCTGTTCAAAAATACATATTTTAGATATTAATTATTATAATAAGAATGAAAATAAAACAATACAAACAGTGATCTTTAATGTAATGAAAATTTGATGTTCGATATTCGTTGCGCCGCGCGCCGTCGCTAGTCGCTCGGATACCGTATACATTTCTCGGCATTAAACTGGTCGGTTTCTTAGGACAATTAATATCTCCATACAAGTATTGACGCAATTGGTTCAGCGGACAGCGGTAGAGGTAACACTTATACTTACACATTTTAGCACTTACAATAAATAATAATTATTCTTTCAGTGTTAGATAGCCCATTTATTGAGGAAGGCTATAGGCTATATTTTATCACGCTAAGACTAATAGGAGAATGTGGAATTAATTAAAAATCAAAAAACCCGACTGCAAAAAATGTTAACTAAAAAGAACGAAACAAGACCTAATTCTGCCGGAGGAATCGAATCCATGTTTTAATTGATACGACTCTTGCTTACGAGTTTCATGCCAGGATAAATAGAAGGTTACATAGAAAAATGTAGAAGAAGAAAGTGGATAATAATTGCAGTCGGAGGCATGTCGCACCAAGTTTAACATTAATTCATAAATCATAAAATATTATGCCACCGACTGCATTTTATTATCCACTTTCTTCTTCTACATTTTTCTATGTAACCTTCTATTTAGGTATCCTGGCATGAAACTCGTAAGCAAGAGTCGTATCAATTAAAACATGGATTCGATGCCTCCCGCAGAATTAGGTCTTGTTTCGTTCTTTTTAGTTAACATTTTTTGCAGTCGGGTTTTTTTTATTTTTAATTAATTTATTTTATTTGCGACTTTTTAGTTGTAGTCATCTAACCATTTCGACAATCAATCTAATAAAAAATTGAAAAACTACCGTGCTGATATAAATATATATTGTAGCTGTACACTTAGAAAAGTGGTCTACAATACGTTATAATAGGTACATAGGTTTGGTACTGTTTCAATGTCTGTTTCTAGTTTTAAGTACCAAATCATTGTTTTTTTTAATACTTTGTCATTGAATTTTCATCTTGTTTCAGTAATGTCAGTTAATTTTTAATTAATATTGGATTTGTCCATGCAGACGGATTTTGGTTTTTTCTTATTTTATTACTAGCGGTCGGCCGCGGCTCCGCCCGCGTGGATGTCGGTGAGCTCTGCAAAAAGCTTACCCAGGAAAGACTCGGTCAGCAAAATGATTCCCAGGTCAATTCACAGACTCCGACACTAACATCGACGACGCACTCATTATACGCAGGCTGCACTCTGCACAGATTGTCTTCCTCCCGCACGCGCACCCGCCTTGGTGACGCCAACTATCGTAATATTTTAATTTCGCTATAATTTCAAAACCAATGTCCAATTTTATTCATTCAAAGACCAAATATTATCTAAATAAACTGTACTAAGTAATGGAATAATTTATTTTGATAAGGATTAAAAGAATGTGTAAAATAAACGCGTTTAAATGTAGTCCAAAAAAATTTCAAGATTTTAAATAAAATATGGTTATTGTGCCTCACTCGACATAGATAGGTCTATACCTATCTATGTCGAGTGAGGCACAATAACCATTTTTTTATTTAAAATCTTGAAATTTTTTTGGACTACATTTAAACGCGTTTATTTTACACATTCTTTTAATCCTTATCAAAATAAATTATTCCATTACTTAGTACAGTTTATTTAGATAATATTTGGTCTTTGAATGAATAAAATTGGACATTGGTTTTGAAATTATGTGTCGCGGACTTTTTTGTAGATATTTGTAAGTTCTACAATTACTTAGAATTTTATGGTTCTATCTTTTATAGTTTAGGCAGCGTACGTAAAATAAGTAACTTTTCTGGTTGATTTTTTACACCTTGCGTCCGAAGAACCCAAATATCTTACGGTACCCTATTTTTTTCCAAAATAAAATTCAGCCTGTTTAGCAAAAATAATGTAGAATTCCAATGGTAAAAGAATTTTTCAAATCGGTCCAGTAGTTTCGGAGTCAAACAAACAAAAATCAAATCTTTCCTCTTTATAATATTAGTGTAGATTTATTGTTCTATTTAATATTAAAACGGCAAGTTATATACATAATAATATTTAGGATCAGTGTTTAAAATCCTTTATTTTGATACCCCACTCGATATGTTTGGTAGAATTTTTATTTTTTTTTACCTCACAATATGGCGTCAAACATCTGCCATTTTGTTTTTTTTTTTATGTCACCTATCTAAGAACACTTGGGTCATTAAGACAAATCTAACGATACCTCAAATGTGAAAATCCGTTCAGCGGTTCTGAAGATACAAGGTAAGGAAGAACATTACAACCATACAAGATACGCACTAAACACATAACCCTCCCGGCAGTCGGGTAAAAAACGGGGGAAATTATTTGAAAGGGCTTATCTCGCGAACTACTGGAGCAATTTTTATGTTCTTTGGCACAGATAAGAAGTAGACCACGTGAAGGATCATAGGCTATCGATTTTAATCATTTTTTAAGTGGCTATATATATTTTGTACCCGTGCGACGCTGGGGCGGGTCGCTAGTCATGTATAAATTGATTTTCATGCCGTTTTGCCACAGAATGTTGCATCTATATTTTATAAGTTATCGCTGTGATGTCGATGGCGCGGCCGTCTGCGGCTAATTAAATATGCTGTCAGATGTGTCACAATGTTTTTAATTTGTTTCCAGACCAAACTGATTGATGATTCTATTGATGTATACTATACTATACATGGGACCGTTGTGGCGAGCAGAAAAGAGTGAAATTTGTAAAAGAATACATAAATTAATTATTTTTATGAAACATTCTACAAGTTGTACGTCTTAATCCTGAGAGTGGCATAGACTCTCAGGATTAAGACGGATCTAATGATGTGCCTCAAGCAGAAATGTGAAAATCCTTTTAAGGTACTCGAAGAAAATAAACGTGGCGTTATACACAAGTTAGACGGTCAAATTTTCATCAATCTGATCCATCAATCCGGTAAAGATTGACGAAAATTTGATCGTCTTACCCACAGATTGAAGACTCTCAGGATTAAGACGGATCTAATGATGTGCCTCAAGCAGAAATGTGAAAATCCTTTTAAGGCACTCGAAGAAAATAAACGTAGCGTTATACACAAGTTAGACGGTCAAATTTTCATCATTCTGATCCATCAATCCGGTAAAGATTGACGAAAATTTGATCGTCTAACCCACAGATTGATGCATTGATCGTATTTTTAATATGAACTTTTTATAACCATCAATATTCGGTCAATCAGATTGATGGATCAGATTGATGAAAATTTGACCGTCTAACCTGTGTCTAACATCACCACAATGAATGACTTAAATAGTAAAGCTTCTATTAACCATCAACAAGCATACCAAACCTTTATACATAAATACACTTGAAGAACATAATTCTTCCTGCTCGCACATGTGAAAATTGCAAATGGCGACGCGTCACATAACCACGATGCTAAGCTAAGCTTCTATCAAGCATCAATACACCTTCACGGAGAAATCTTTAAAATCGCACACGTAATTTAACACGTAGCCGTATAGAGGGCGGGGGGTGGGAGTAGGGTGGCCCCACGGAAGCGGCATTAAAACTTTTGAGTGATTTCGCTCAGTCAAACGCTGCAAGACGGCAGTCCGAGCGAGTGACCACGCCGATAGCAAACGCCGGACTCTTCAAAATGATTAAGAGCGGGCTGTGCAATTTTGATGTGTTTTCTAATAAGTATTACGATCCCGGAAGACGATTGACTCAAATGAAATGAGATTTATTTAATCATTGTATATTTATTCGATATTTAGCTAACGGAATACACGATTCACTTATTTTGACTTGATAGTTTGATTTTTCGAAATTATGAATCTTTTTGGGCATTTCAACAAATATTAGCTACAGCCTAAAGCACATTGCCCGGGAGCACGATTCATGGAATTATTGTATCACGATTGGAGGATAGCGTTGTGTGTAGGCGGGGCTAGCGTTTTCACAGTAGGCTCTTAAGAAACTTTTTTTTAGATTCGAAAGCGAAGTTAGAATATGTCAAAAATATATGGGATTTGACATAATCGCTAAGTATAATCGTGGCCTCAGAACAGGACAAAATATCAAAACTAAATAATTAGACTAAGCACTCAGGACTGGACTCCAGACTGACCTCCTGGAATATTAAAAATGTTGTTTGTGTTGTGAATTGTGAACTTTGACTTTTCTGTCGGGTTGTTTTAGTTTAAGTTAACTGTATCAACAAGCGTTAGTAGCGTTATGAAACAGAGCGAATGAGTAAATAAGAATAAATATACTTTGCTTTATGGTAATTGGTAGGACTTTTCAGTTCTTTTGGTCGCAAAAGGGGTACTAGTTTTTGGCGGTATGTGTAAATGGCACACGCATCTTTTTGCACTAAATTACTAGTTTGTAAATCAAATTATAGCTACGCCTTTTGGGATTGACTTATTTGAAATTTGAAAATTGCAACTAATATAATTGCAACTTCTTTATTTGCTATTCGAAATAATATTATATTCATTTGAATTTATGCCTTGCCGTGATCGAATGCATAATAAACAAATACCAAATAAATTAATCAAAGACCTGTCCACAAAGTATGTAACGCTTGGTCACTACTGGACGGACGTAGACGGCCAGGAACGAGTGGTCGTCTAATTTGTGACCAGCGGGGAATTATATACCGTGTGCTGCACTCCGCCCGGCCCCGAGTTCGGACAACTCATGTTGATGGCTATAGGCAGAATTATTGAGAGACGGGATATCTAATTTCATATCGACTCAGAATTTCTATAGTGTCTGTGCCATGTCTCACGGTTCTGACTGTTGATGACTCCATCTTGCAAACTTCATTACTTGTAGAATTGGATGCCCAGGCTGTGTTAATTGAAGTAAAAATGGCATGTAGGTAACTAAAAACCGCACATTTATAAATATACTGAGAGATAAACTTCAGCAAGCTTCAAAAAATTTCAATTTTACATGAAAACTAAAAAGGCTTCAGTCTTCCTTTCGTATTTTCACAAAAATCTACAGAAACCAGTAACATCACTGTCACGTGTAATAAACTCCACTTACGGTAATGTCTGAAACGGAGATGATGGACATTGGACATACAATCATGCTAAACACGTCGACGTCCAATTATCGTCCATCGCTCGCCTTAAACACGATCCGTCCCCCGTCACTCCGTCCCCCGTCACTTCGTCCCCCGTCAATCCGTGAGTGTCCGAGCCCCCCCCGCCTGGGGGCCGCCAGATCAATGCCTTACAACCACCTTCGACTTTAAACTACGTTTGTATAGATTCAATTAATTATATGGCTGGTTCTTCATGTTACGTGGGGTGGATTCAGTTGTAGATTGCTGCAGGTAGTTTCAGCATTTAGAATTTTATAGACGCGTGCTGAACATGCTTAGGTAGTGTAAATCTCTACCAAGATCTTGTCCACACCAAATTTCGTCTGTCAGTGACAGCCTGTAGTGCCTAGTTATGCATCTAAATACCTTTACTTTTTCCAACCCATTGCAAAACGCACCTATTGCATCTAATTGGATTCTAAATATGATAGCATCACTGAAATTCTAATTAGAAACGAATGTAGGTCCCGAAAAACCTGTATCCAAATCTTGCCCCTCGTCACAACCCGAAAGAGAAGCTCCCCCGGGGGTAAACAATTTGAAACGAAATGAGATTTTACTTATCAAAAAAGTTATGTATATGGAAGTGGTGGGCAACATAAAGGATTTATCGAGTCCGCGATAAGTGGTGTTCCTAGTCGCCATTCTGCGTCCCAAAAGAGTGACGAAAAATCCGAAAGTTATGAAACTTTGACGAGAAGGGTTGGCCACTTATGTAATTTCAGTTTGTAAGTATTTAAAGTTGTTGAGGGTCGGTTTTCACCTTTTCTGTTAAGGGGTTTGGTGATTTGAATTGTTAGGGAAACCAAGAAGAAAAAAATATTTTTAATATTTTTTGGACTGTTTCGAAATCATCAAAAAATAAACAATAATGCTTCTTCTTCAATCTGATCACCGATCTACCAGGTATGAATACTCAAGGTGCAAACAGTTATTCACTTATCAAAGACATTTCTTTTTAATTGGCCCCTCCCAGAAATTTCCATTAAATTCAATTGTTATCTCCGCATTAGGGCCGGCGATAAGGGCGAGGGTGTTTTTGTGTTTTTTCCCGGAGCCAACCCTTTGACGTTATCTGACGTCACGGGACGGACGGACGGACAATGCTCGCTATTTGCGAAATTTTTGCGCAAACCGAGGTCACTAGTTTGCGGCAGAATTTTTGTCCATGAATTTTGTCAACTCTTTTTATTCGTCCCCTTGGACTAGCTACTCGCAATAAACGTTTAGGTTAAATAACTTTTTTTAATCTGCGAACGGACGGTGTTCTCGCGGACTTAAAATTCTAAACGCAGGAGCGATTCAATTACGTCAACAAAGAACCCCGGAGCCGGAGCCGCGGGACATAAAACAAACATCGATTTGAGATTAATACAATTTCAATTTATATTCAATCAAAGTGTGTGTCTCGGTGGCAGTGTGTCGTGGTGCCCCCGTCCCCCGCCCGCCCCCCGATCGCCCCCGCTCGTCTCCCGTTCGTTATCACGTCCCGGACATAATTTAAGACGGGAGTCAAAGGGGACGCTCGGTCCGTCTCGCCACCGGATCCGTCAAGAACATCTGCACTTTGATTTGTTACTGATTTTTCACCGTCACGTATTCCGGTTAAATGTTCTGTGTAATTGTTTTGTTTCAATATTTTACGTCGACGATATATTTTGGACGTGATTTAGAGTCGTCGGTGCCAACACTTTATCGGTTCATGGATCATGAATTTTAGATCTATACCTGATTAATCGTATTGTGCGAGGAGACAAAGGGTGAAAGACTCACCTCAGTCGATAACGTTGCGTCTGTATGTCCTCAAAAGTTAGTGAACCGCTTAGAGCTCGCTCTATACATCTCGATGTAGCCGGGGCCGCGAATATGTTTATCTCGCGACCCCCCGCGCTCCTGACGAATGAATTATGTGACACCTCTGAATTATGAAGTCTATAAAAATATTGACGGAACCGTCGTAAATAACGGACTGACGGGGAATACTAATTGTTGCTTTGTCGAGCGTCGAGCGAGATGAACAGAACGGAGAGAGGGCATCGGAAATAATAGAGCTAAATGCCACCTGCCCATTTTTTGCTTTGGCCTTGGCACTGGAGGAAAAATCTTTGATCTTTGTAAATTATCTTTTTGATAACTGTTAATCCGTCTTCCCAGTAACGAGTGTAATAATCGGTTGAAATATCTTCCCCAGTCCCCACGTAACGTTAAATTTAAATTTTTACTTTTTTCCTCAAAAAGAATATTATTTTTGACACTTTGCTGAATTAATTTATCGGCTACCGTCTCCATCCCGAGAGCGATCGTCGGACTCTCGAGATTAAAACACATCCGATTCCGATCCGGCGCGGTTCAATTATTATAAATATGGCCGCGATGTGGGTCAGTGCGGGGGGGTGGCGGGGCGAGCCCACCCCTGGGGGGACACCCGTCAATCGATTGTCAAGGAGTGCAGGCGGACTGTGGCGAGCAAGACTTTGCGCTGGTGCATCTAATTGATATATCTAACTCGGACTTGGAACGTTTGGAGTGTGGTCGACGTGGGCTTTGGAGTTTCTGGTGTTATGAAATGGTAATGCCCACTTGCGACAGTTTGGGCTAAAAAATAAAATGAATCATGGAAATATCATGTTGTTATTCTAGTACTTTTTATTTGTGAAAAAGAAGCTATTCTGATCAACGAGGCAAATTGACGTAATCGTTCCTTTAAATTCTCGGATCACCTGAAACTAATAAGATTTCCAATTCTAGTAGCATTTCTTAATCCCTTTCAATAGGCAACAAATGAGATCGCATGCAGGTATGCCATAGCATGTACAGAAATGATGAAATTCCGGTGACAAAGCAGGCGGATCTCGCGTGACTATTCCTGAAGTGTCGCACTATAAATATAGTTTATAGGTGTATCAATCCCGGCGCAGCAGCTGGACCACTCGTTAAGGGGACGATGATTGATGCCGACTCCGGGACGTCTCACAAACAGAATATATTGCGTAATGCATTCCTCTTAAAAAAACACGCCTATTTTTACCTGAAAAATGCGGAGATCACGCTGATGTATGTTCGAATGGCTGAATGGTGCTGAAGATTTTTTGGTGATTTTGACGGAATTTGAAGAGGACGTGAAAAGTATTCCTTAGGCGTCATAGAACTTGCAATATTCTGATGAATTTGATTTACTTTGAACTCGTTATAGTTTCCGTGAAATGGACGCATAATTTAGAGAAAAGTGGGCTTCCGTCTATGCAGTTATTTTCTCATTTCTCGACATTTTCTGGTGGCTCGTAGATATTTATGGCTGGAAAAGAGGGGTGTGAATGAAAAGAGGAATTAAGCATACACGTGTAGGTTTAGCTGGATGAGAAATCCTCGCGGAAGACGAGCCATGATATATACCAAGAGAGCAGAAAAAAGAGCCGGTGGCGGCTGACGGCGCTTGATTTATACAGTAAACACATAAATCCGACCTCGCCTGCCTGATGTTAGGCGCTGTTCTGAGGTGCGACCAGGAAATGGTATGTTGTTTTCTGACATGCTAGCAATTTGTGATATTATATAAGTATTAAATTGGTGGGAATTTGTCTAATTAAAAAAAATAATAATTCATTGCATTAAATTCGTTGAAATTTAAAAACGAATCAGCCATCTTGTCAATTTATACGTCAACATTTCGACATAGATCCAATTCCCAAAAAGAGTCTGAAAAGTTTTCAATTCTGAAACAAACAAAATATATATAAATAAATAAACCGCTTAAACATAAAATGCGCCCGAAACTATGAATTTTATTGTTTTAGTTGCGTATAAACGCAAGTCTGAAAGGAGCCTTATTTTATCTAGAGTTTTTCGCGTCACACAACAAGTATGAGCGCAGATGCAGCGATAAGAATTGAAGGTTTTATCGCCCGAGTTATGTTTAAAAGTTCTTTTATTTGCACCCGACTACCTAGCCGATGAATGGGAGCTAGAAAAAACAATGCACTACAAAAGGGTTGCACCAATAAATTTTTAAGCAGCCAATAGAAACGTCAGCAATATAAATATGGCGAATGATGCTGAAAGTTATTCTCCAGCGAACGAGGAACCGTGAACGAATTATTTGACAGGTTGACGTCGGAGTGAATTCCGGTGAACTTTTGAACCCATAAGACGTGGTACAAATCCTCGGGCGTCGGTAACTCAGTGCAACCCTTCTCCCGGAGCTGGCACGGCTCGGGGGGTGCTGGGGGGTGCGTGCAAATATGACAAATTTATGTAAAGGGGGGCTCTTTGTGCGGCAAGGCGGTGGGGAAATTAGTGCTCATTTTGTGTGATGTTTATGAGCAGAGTTGCGCTTCAAAAATACGGTAATGTGCTCTGCGGTCGGCTTCGTCTGCCGGAGTATCGATTGCGGACCTGGACGACGGTATTTTTGAATATTTTGCATTGGATTCCACATCTGCGGAGTTCAGGTTGGTTGGGTTTTAAGATCCAAAGGCTTAAAATTTTGCGATTAGATTTTTGGCATGTTAAATAGGTTATAAAACCTGTGAAACAAGCCTTAGGGGACCATCCTGTCACGAACTTGTGGCTTTCTAAGACCTAGAGTCTCGACTATGGTATTTCATATTTAATGCCACAGATACGGCCATTACTTACTCGTAACCGTCTTAAAACATTTATTTTGTATATGGGCAGCGTAAAATATTGCGCATTTCATAGTACGTGACTTTTGAGGCGCGGCTCTAAATCATGCCCCGCCTGACGGTCTCCAGTGACGGCGCGTCAAACTCCTTCCACGACATGCTGCCCTGGTATATTAAAAGTTCATTTTAACTTTAGCGATTAAACTTCAGTTAAAAAACTAGTTAAGTGTAGCGGATTTATGACGGAGTTGACTAACGAGCGGCTCATCTGATGTCAATGTTAAAATTTTTGCTAGATGCTAAACTCTGTTTGGCATCTTTCAAGTGTTTTCCCGAAACAGACAGCAGCACTTAGTTTTTTATGGAGTTTTTTTTTTTAATTTAAGAAAATAGTGGATTCAATAGTCTCTAAAAGATAACCTCATTCTAAACTTTAAAGTATAGGGACAATGTGTACTGGAACCACGAGAGCTTTGATATGAACATTCTCCCTCAATTCTGGAATATAATATCTTCACATTAACGAGTCGAGAATTGAACTGATATCCTTCAAAGGGGGCACGGCGGTGGGGCGGTGATTTATTGGGTCATAAAGTATTATAATTAAAAGCTGGAAAAGGGGGAAACTATACGGTGGACGGAAGTACAGACCGTTTGCGCGCCCGCAAACCCTGTAATGGGTACCAGGTATGTGGATGTTTGGCCGAACGATTTTGGACTCTACTACAGTGAAATGTGGGTCACATTCCCTCGAGATATTTAGGGGGTTAAATAATAAAAACGTCGTGATAAGTTATTCTTTGTCTCAATAAGTTTTCGACGCAAATAAAAGGTTGTGGATCAATGCGTTGCAGAACATAAACAAACATGACAATAATTTCCAGAAAAGTTTTAAAATATTTTTTTAACAAACTTTCAAAAAGATGGAGGTTCTTTTTTTTGGCTGTTGATATATTTTATTTCAGCTTATTAGTTCGTGAAGATAGGCTTGGATGTAGTTATAGCCCAAGATGATAATTTCAATTTCTCCGGCTGTTCTGCCAAGTCGTCCTGATGATGAAGGGTCTGTCCGGGCTGGAGTAATCACCCACCGTCACAAATCATCAGCAACTATGCACAAGTACATCGGCGGCGACGGGACGTCTGCCGCGTGACAAACGCCGTGTTTATTAAACTTAAAACATAATACGGCACCGCCCGGCGTAAATCATGCGCCGCGCGGGGGGGTCCGACCCACCGCTCCCGACCCCTCCGTGACCCCCCTCGACCCACCCGCGTCCACTAATTTTCAGAAATGGCCACTGAAGTTCAGACGTCGTAGGAATGCATCTGCATGTGATGTTGCGTTCTTTTTAATTTTGGCTTTAAACGAGCTACATTTTGTGTTTAATATAATATTTTAAAAGTTAAAATATTTCGTGCTCGGGCCGGTCGCTAGTTTTTGTTTTGCTAAGTAGAAAAAATCGGATTACTTTTTAGATATGAAGATTGAAGTGCACGATTTAAAATGAGCTGAAACTTTTTCAGCAAACGCTGGTGTCTGTCTATAAAAGCTTTCATCGTTAAATATTTATTATTATTATTACAGTCAGAATTAAACTAGGAACAACGCTCAAGACTAAGGGACAGGGGCTTTAACTTAATTTAGGCAATTGTTTGAAAGCCAAAGTCAATCTAAATTGAAAACGCTGAAAAAATTAAAAAGAAATCATTACACCCTCCACGGCGAGTGTCCTAATAAAGTCGATAAGGACACAGAGACAATTTAATTTCAAAAGGGACTAGCGTCCTCCGGAGTCCGGAGTCCACATCTCTCGGAGGGCAGGTGGCCGCTAAAAGGGCGCATTATCGCACCACGGTCCGCCTCATTACAATTATTCAGAGATTTGCGCGCGCCTCGTCTCGCGAAATTAAATTCCGTCCGAGAGCCACAACAAATCATATTTATTTACACCTAAAATACCTCGGGTGGCCATTACGGCGGCGGAGCGCGGACCGCTCGGGAGATTAGGCAAGGAGCGACATTAAAGTGAAATTATTTATTTAGGGCCCACCGGCTAGATTACGTTACTCCATACGCATAAATAACGAAAACAATACCAGCTATTCTAATAAATTATCTTTTTATTGCCGGATTGTGAAAATTTTGGACACTTATCCGGCGGGGGGAGGGGGGACGGTTTTGTCCCAATTATTTATGGCGGTCGAGACGCGGGGGACGGCTCGTCGGCGCGTCTGTCGCCTTCTTATGCGGACCTCCTTTTTTAATTAAAACTTTCGTGTAGGTTAATTAATGGGCGCATAATAATTAAATAGATATCTTTATTTCGGTGACATCTGAGAGCGTCTTAATTGCGATGAACCTTACTTATGTTAGACGCGGTGCGTTATCGCTGCGATAACGTTAAACGCTGAAAGTGGCTTATTGATGTGGACAACTGTGCCGGGTGGTGATCGGGATTTACTTTAAATGCTCGCGTCTTTACAATCCTTGCAGTAAGCTTTGATACCCATTTAAAATTTTATTCATTATGTAAATGTGGTTTTGATCTTAGATAATATTATTTAAGACCTATTTTATCTTCTTAGAACAAACAACAGTGGTATCATGAGTCTATCTGCAGTCCGGAGTCCGGACACAATAAGTGATTTATAAAGTTGTAATAAATCTGGTGAAGTAGTTTATGGCTGTTTATCTTTCCCCGTAGTTTGTAAACACGCGGCCATGAATCAAAGTGCACACGCCACCCGACGTCCCATTGTCCGACCCGACGCCACAAATCAATCACAAAAAAGTCCAAAAACCGAACCCACTAAATGTCCTTCAAACCAATACGGCACGGGAATACCTCGCTATGAATAATCTAATAAATAATCTTCTGGAGCGTAATTTATTAGCGACGGAGGAGGGGGGGTGGGGGGTGCGAGCGGGACGGAGCTAGCGTCGTCCGTCATAAATAACATCGGCAAAAACAATGGACAATGGCTTGCGGTGGCAGATATACGTCTTCTTTAGCCGGGAAGTTCGGTGCGGGACTGTCCCGGCTGCGCGGGACTCGTGCGCACCCTACTGTCGCTGCAATGTCATAACTCATAATTAATAAGTATCAATGTTTATTAGCAATCTTAATATGCATTGTAATCTGTGCTACAGTCTAGTGTCTACAGATTAGTAATACAGTAGCTCAATTAAAAGTGTGAAATCAAAACGCCCAATACACAGTTTCAAGTAATTTTTGCGGTGTCCCGAAAAGGTAGAGCTATCAAATAATATCACTGAATGACATGTAGGTAATGACTAATGAGATTTACAGATGCTAGAAAGAAAGTGTGCCTATTTATCCATCTATCTGACACCTCTACGGACTTTCCGATGTCCTTTCCTGGTACTCAAATATCTAGATTTGTCCCGAGAAATGGTACTGTTCCCGCGCGATCTACTATTTTCGGCTCTACAAAATTGTGGACAAAATCTATTACATATTTAAAAAGGACATATCTAAGGATGTACTGATGATGATGATGAGCGCAAAAAGCCCGCGCCCACGCGTGGACAGTGGGCATGCGCGGGCGCAATTACCGCGCTAATTGACTTTTCATGTCGCCGTGTGCGGTCCCCCGTCTCGTCGCGTTGCGTCCACTACCTCAGGAGGATAAAACACGAATAAATATTGTTCACGAGATTACTTGGCAACTTTATTCTATAAATATAGCTACTACTAGATGATGCCCGCAACTCCGTTGCGCCAAAACTCGCTTATCGCGCGGGGACCGTATATTTTTTCAAACAAAAAGTATCCTATGTCCTTTCCCGCGACTCAAAGTATCACCATGCCAAATTTCAGCAAAATCGGTTCAGTGGTTTGGGCGTGAAGAGCTAACAGACAGACAGACAGACAGACAGACACACTTTCGCATTTATAATATTAGTATGGAAGTATGGATTTTAAAATGAGGAAATAGTAGTTTGCATCCAAAAGATTTTGAAACTTTTGGACTGATTTTGTACATATTTCACACAGATAGACAGATGACAATTGATAAGAACATGGGCTACATTCGTCGCGAGAAAATGTACGGTTTTCCGGGAGTCTTTTAAAGATAGCATTCCTTTTTGGTTGATGGTCAAATAAGTTTTAAGCCCGAAGATAACTGATACTTAATTAAAATAATAAAAACGTCGTGTGGTGAAATAAAACTACCCTCCTTAATGTCCATCAGTAGCATCACTTATCTATAAATAGGAATATTTATGTATATTTATATAGACGTGTTTTACGTCTGTCGGTCTGTTTGTCACCTTATCGCGTTTACGAGCGGTGCTCTTAGTGAAGAATGCGATATTTTCGTGGATCGTAAAACTAAAGATAAACTTTCTATACATTTGGTTCGTATGCTAATTTCTACCGATTTATTGGTCGATAGGCTATTATAAGGTCATTAAAAAGGTATTAATAAGGTGGCTACGCTGGTGGTATGTCTATTAAGCTATTTAACCGGCTATGATGAGGCTCAGTAGGCATGGCTTAAAAGCATTGCGTCGGTCAATTTACTTTTTCTTTGGTCGAAACAAACTTAGCAGTATGTTTCCATACTAAATTTTTTTTCTAGTGTCATTACACTCTAAATTAATCTGAAAATCCAGGTGTTTTGTTAAATATATAAGTAATATTATGTTTTTATTTCTTTCACTTAAGATAGATTTCGTCGTAGTTTCAAATCTATGAATGTCAGTCAAAAGGCTATTAGTGTTTCTAGTTCTATACTATCACAACAGTTATGGGAATTTGCATTCGCTCAATCCAAATCTGCCTTCGGTCAAACAAAGGCAATACAATTTTCGAACTTGTAATGGAAAACTTGGACGCAACATCAAAAACACATTTCCCTGAAGGTTTTCACAAATGTGGGCATCTTTGTTGATGTTTTTATGAATAAGACTATTCTTTTATTTTATAGTAAGTACTTACCTAACTTATGTAAGCAAAATTGAGACGAAGTAACAGTGGCGGGGCAAGACCTACATTTTATGTGGGCAAGATGTGTCTTGCGAGGCCCCCTGAAATATATTATGCGAGGCCGATGGATGATGCCAAAAGAACGGATTTGTTGAGAGAAATAATGTTTGATACCCAATGTTTAATTAATAAAACTTTTAATTTATGAATATTTGAGTATTTCAACTCGTAAAACCTTTAAAAAACCTCGTGGTCCAAGGGGCGCGAGGCCCCTTAGGCTGCGAGGCCGTGGGCGGTCGCCCACACCGCCCACGCCTTGCGCCGCCTCTGCGAAGTAAAAAGTAACTTGCAGCGCTGTTCTTACAGTAAGTCTAATAAAAGGGACAAGTACCTACACACCCATGATCAATTTGTTTTACTCTGTTCATGACGTATTTAGGTATGTATTAAAATTTAAAATTGGTGGGGCCAGTAAAAGTTAGGACTTCGGAAGTCAATATCGACTCGATTAAGACTTCACTTTTTTATTTTCCGATATAAATTTTCCTCAGAAAAGAAAGCTTTCTGAGAGTGTTTACAAGATTTACATGAGTCGTTAATAGTTTAAGAATGGGTCGTAAAGTCCCACTACGAGTGGAATAAATTGGGACATCCCATCAGGAGCGCGCGCTGAATTACGACGCGACTGAATTTACTATTGTTTTATGTCGTGTTCTATGCAGGTTATTTTTATATCAATCTATTTTATGTCTATACGATTTGGAGAATTTCGTTAGAGCTTTGCATGACCACCGAAGAAAGAGTTTATTTCTATATGTCAGTGTTTCTATTCTGTCCGATTTTTTCTGTGGTCATGTTAACCTAGTATTACAGGTGTTGCCATGTTTCGACTTTCGCCCGTAATAGCTACTAGCCAGTGACCTCTTTACTGTTTGGCAGCATCGACTACACCGAAATCGAACTGTACATCTTGCTGCTTTGTACAGCAAAAATCCGTCAGCGCGTAAGCGTACGGCAGGATGCATCATGCAATGGCATAGCTTACGTGAAGGGATGTTCTTAGCTATTGAATGTTTACGCGATTGTTGAGGTCTGTTTAACATCTAGATCTTGTGAGTACTGACAATCAGTCATGTCGGTTAGCGCATCAGTTAGTTTGGTGAGTTAAGATGTGCTTACAAGTTATATTTTGTTGTATTCCACTGTTGATTACACTTACCACGCAAAAATTACTGAACGTATTTTGATGAAATAGTGTCGTAGTTGCCTTACCCTAAACACTAATGTTGTCGTAGGAGCCTGTCTCTATTCTCTACGCGCAGGTGAAAACCTTGCATTTAATTCTAGTAAGACCTAAATTATTACTTCTAAAATATTTGTTTTAAGTGCCTCTCATATTCTTTCTTTCAATCTATCCAAATCCCAGGTTACTCGAATTTACACGGATTTTGACATTGAATATGAAAATTTTACCTTGCTACATAATATTTGGGCCATACAGCATACTTCCACATTTTAGCTACAATCTCTTCCGAATATAGGTCTATTACTTGAGTACTGAAGGGCACCTCAAGTCTACTACTGGCAGGTCGCCAGGCTTCGAACCCTGATTTACGAGCTGCTAGTCTACCTCATTCCGATCCAGTTCATCCACTGAGAAGTACTAGGCGCCCATAAAATTTTAAGTTTTATCGGGTGATTATGCGGATTACCGTAAGTTTACTTAGTAGAAGTAGAGCCTTTATTAGCAGGTGAATCAAAAAAGAATTCAAAGTTGAAAGATACAATGTCATATTGTCAAATCCCATGGGATTCGACATGACAGTGGCCTATTGTACTTTCACTTACATCATACGTGCAATTGCAAATCGCGCACCTTTGGCGTGTGGAGATGCGATAAAAATACATTTGTTATTCGCGTACTTTAGAAGGTATTTACTTATGTTCGTAGCTTTGCAGTGTCTGTTGCCTAGTTTTCAATCTCTCCAGTAATTTACCTGAGTAATATAGCGTTTCTTATGACACCGCCCTTATGTACATAAAGTGTGTTGAGTGACAGGTGGTGTTTACACGAGCGCCGCGCCTGATGTATGTGCGTCTGTGTAGTGTCAGAGTGCAAACTGCATGTTGGAAATATATGACGAGTAGGGCTTAAGTGCTTAACTATAATTAAGTATTTAACTATTATAAACTACGAAGGAATCTTATAAGTTATTAAATGCTCTACCTAGTCTCTACCTGAAGAGTGAAGGGTTTATAAGATTAAGGGCCTGTTTCACCACATCCTGATAAGTGACGAATAGGCTATCCACCAATTAACTTGACAGATGAAGTATGGAGAATCTGTCAAAAAAATTGTGAATAGCCTATTCGGCACTTTATCAAAAAGTGGTGAAACAGGCCCTAAGAGATATAATTAGATTCTACTTAGTCTTGAGAATGACACTGATGACTACATAAAAATGGCGTCGGCAGTTTTCCGACTAATATAAAATAATGTGTCTACAAAACATGTAAAAATATGTCATCTCAGTGTCTCTATTCTAATTTCTAATACGTCAATGTCAATGCGTCAAGACGAACCTCGATGTAAAATCTAATTCTAGACACATTTGTCACCGCATCCGTTACTCACGTTTTATCGGCCATTACTCTTTGATTAAAACTATAAAATAAATCGTCAACGTTAAAAACGGCGTCTTGTCGCGGCCGCCGACGCACTCGGCTCGAATATTTTACATGTTTTATGACAGCTTTAATGTTTGACATAAATAATTGACACCCACCGCAAATTGACAGGTTGTTTTGCGACGGATTAAGCCGTGCGCCGCACTGCACAGTGCACACCCAGCAGACCCTTTGAGCTTTTAGATCTATGGGAATGAAAATTATTATTGTATTAACTTTAACGCACTTGAATTTAGCGATAATTGTGTTAGAATACTTTCCAATCTTAAATAAATATATTGTGTATTATATAAAGTGGTAAAAATACCATGGGTTAGGCAAAAATCACTGAACGATGGCTTACCGAATCTAAACTTAATTTTTTTCTCTTTCTCTGTGTCTTTCGTCACTTCATTATCACGTATTTTACGTGATATATCGTAATGTTTTCCACGCGATATTTCGTGTTTTCGTTCGTGTCACAGAATTTTTCATTTATATTGCACCTGATTTAACACCCACTAGAGAGCGCCTCGCATAATAGTCAGGTGTTAATAGTGTAAACCTTATTCATCAATGCCAGAGAGAGTCGACATAAATATAGATATGACAGTATCATCTTAATTATTTTTGACGTTGATTTAAGTCATAGATTAGTCTAGTTTTGTAATGTCCGAGAAAAAATGATTCTCGTTCTGCTGACGAAGTGGCGCAACGCGTGGGCGACGCGGTGCTGCCAAAACTGGCCGCCATCCGTCATCCGCTGACGTGACACTGATGCAGTGTCTAGCTGTTCCACATCCATGGCAAGTTCTTCGCAAATTGAAATTCGATTTTCAAAAGCTCATACTCTTATATTTATGCTAGAAAATACTTTAAAAAGTAAAATGTCCATTGGAATTATCGAAACTAGGTGTAGCTAGTAAGCTAAATTAAGCTCTCTTAAGTCATAGTGCAGTACATCTAGTTCTTACACATCCATGGCGTGTTCCTTACAAATTACAATTCGATTAATATCGAACGCGCATTTCTTGAATAAAAAGTAACAAGCCCATAGACATTAACAAAACTAGATGTAGCAAATCTTAATGGTCCAAGAGCCAAGTATGCTAAGTTCCCCGGAAGTTCGTTACCCGGACTGCGCGTCCCGAGCGCCCCCTGGAGCCGTATCCCCGCACTTTATTGTCCACAAAAACTTCCAACTCGTATGCAGTTATCATCTTGGAAGTTGGGAACTGATATTTATGAATATCTGCTTCTTTTAGCTCTTTGGGGTGGTGGGTTTTGTTAGGCTCTTGGGCTATAAAAACACAGGTTTATGTATCTAATTATATAACTTTTGCATTCCAATAATAAATTTGAAAGTGAGCCTGTTCTGCTTTAACTGATAAACCGATTTCGGTGAAATTTTACATGGAAATACTTTGAGCCTTCGGAAAGGAAATAGGATAGCTTTCATCCCGGAAAATGGTACGATACCCACAGTAAACTAAAATCGGACAACATCCAGTGATATGATTTTTCTGACTGTCCTAATAACGCGTAGTCCAGGAGCCAAACAAAGTGTTGACTACCTTGTTCACAATGTTAAACTACCAATAAACTGCAATTAAAATACCAATAAAATCGACATAAAACCCCACCACAAAACAAATTGATTGATTCCTAATTTTAGTGATCGGTTTAATAGTTCTTAAAACTTCTTTGTAATGTTTAAACATCGTGTAAATTTTATAGAGCCTTTAAAATCACAGGCGATAAAAATCAAATAACAATATAAAGTAGTGAGGCGCCATCACTAGTAAGACAGGTATAATGCATGTTCACATTGTGTAGTAGACTAGTAATATGAGACACGATTAGAGGCAAAAAAAACTCTGTTTCGTTCGCGGTAAGAAGTTTAGTAAGTTTTATAAATTAGCAGGAAATCATTAGAGCAAAATAATAAATAATATGTTTGCATGTTTTTAAGGATATTTAGATCGTGTTCAAATTAACTCATTCGTCTAAGCCCTAAAGTCTCCCGCAAACGATCAAACATCAAACACGTCAAACACGTAGTAAAATCCAAATTTTCTTCAAACACGTCAAACACGTAGTTTATACGTGTTTGACGTGTTTGACGTGTTTGATGTTTGATCGTTTGCGGGAGACTTAAGGATTTGAAGTTTGAACAGGAACCTCTTTAAATATCCTGAATTTGACATTAAATATTAAGTTTCTGACTCATTTTATGGTTTGGATCATAGTAATTTACAAAATCTGCAGTGCGAGTCTTTCCTCACATTTTTCCTCACATTGAGTAAGAATGATGATTATTGATTATGAAATTTATGATGTCTAGGAAAAACCTGTGACGTCACAATTGCCTGCCGATGTTGCAAGTTGAATCATGACTCATTCATTATTATTTATAGCATGATATAGTATATTATGAGTTGGCACACTTTTTTTGTTTTTAACCTACTTTACAAAATGTATAAAAATTTTATTTGCAATAATTAGATTTGTTGTATTTAAAATGTGTTGACATTTTGAGTTCGATTGCCACTCATTATTGTCCAGATTTATTGTACCTCTTATTAGACCTAAAAGCCAATGAAATAAGGACCATTATAAAGTGCGAGGTAAAAAGATTTCGAACGTACAATGTAGAGACAGCATGTACAGTTGAAACAAACATGGCGGAAATAAAAAGATACGATTGTCACATTCTGGTGACTACTCCTAGACAACGACCATACCAGCACCGAGGCCGTCCGAGCCATTTTACCTCCTACCTCGTATACATAAAGTCCAATTTGCCGCAGCAAAAGTCCAGATTTTAAATTTCCAACCGCCGCGACATTAAATCGTAATCGAACACTTTGGCGGGTACAATCTGGCGTTACCTCCGGGGGAGTGATCCTTATGTCAAAGCCGGAGAGGTCATTTTGGAGGTAACGTTGCAGGCTACGCAGAGGTATAAATATGCACTTATCTTTCTTTTTAGTTAAGTAAGTCTGCATAATGCAGGCCTTGCAGTGGGCCACGTGCGCAGGAATAAAATTTTAGCACCCGACATTGTTCTGGAGATAGGCCATTCCCGCCGTAACGAAGCGACTGACTATAACTCGGAGTACTTTTTATTGGAATTAGTCGGATTCATTTTGACTGCATCCCCTCAGATTGCCTTTTGTTTAATAATGCTTCAGTTTATTAATTTTGTGAATTTGATATCTAAGATAAGTGAACAGAAAAATAGGTTTCTGATGGCCCTTGCTGTTGGTAACTTTGTTGTACCGAACTACACGTATCGTGCGAGAACTGTACATTTTTCCGGAACAAATACTATCTTAGCCAAAATTTTATCAAAATCGGCTCCGGGATTTATTATAATAATTAGCAGTTTGGATACTGGATTAAACTTTTTTTTTTTTTTTGTTACAGGTATTGCACCCCTGATAATATCTAGCTAAAAGTTCCTCACGAAAAACTGTGGTAAGACAGTATGTTTGTGGATTAAAACATATCAACGATATGTACATTACAGAAAAAAACATTAATAATGTTATAATGCTAACTATAATCTAAAAGATAACTCACTGTGCATGCAGCTTTACCCAACAATTATGATCAATCAATCGTCGCGGCTTATGTCGGCGGACTGCGCAGTGACGCCGCGTCGCGTCGCGTCCCGTCTGACGTGTCACTTATATTTTTAATTACGGACTAATTATGACGATAAATTGGCCACTTTAATACGCCGGGAAATATATTTTATCGTTCGGTAATTGCGAAATTATTGAATTTTTACACCAGCGGTTCGCGATGTGAAAGGATACATTGCGGTGGCGTCGCGAGACGTTGTGATTTTTTTAAGGTGACGCAGCGTTAAAGTAAGAAACCGTGTTGGATATGTTTTAGATTGCTTGTTTTCTATGAGAGGCCGGCCCGGCCTCTCATAGAAAACAAGCAATGGAACAGCAAAAAATGGAAAGGGCGTGAGCGACAAAATGGTTTTTGTCGCTTAATTTAAAAACCATAAATACATTTCATATAAGCTATGCACAAATTAAAGTGCATGCTTGAACCAATTTATGTACAAATTTTGGAACCTTAAATCACTCTCCTCCGTTGGAAAAATAGGAATCCCTTTTTTTACAGAGGTCTTTTCGATTGATTATTCTGTGCTATAAAAGTTGTCCAATCGTGTTATGCTATGGGCAATTCAAAGACAAAGACATGATGAATACTGACAATGAACTTCAATTTCTTAGCTTTAGTCATTGCTGAGAAAAATCGGCATCGCTACAGCCAAATTATCAAGGCGTCGTCTTAATGAGCCATTCAAATTTGGAACAGGCTGCCCGACACCGCAAATAATTCAAATTGTGTTTCTTAATGTGTAGAAAATAAAGTTTAGATTAGAATTTAAAATGGCACATTTAAAAAAGCATCGACGTTGCAATGTAAACCGATGAATTCTCTCAGTTTTGTAAGACATTGATGTGATTCATTTGTAACGCCGTGCCAAGAGCATTGCCCTCCTTCTAGAGTCGGTTAAATGTTAATGGCGGGAAGCGGGTCAATAATATGCATAAACGACCAATAATATGCATAAATAGGTCAATATGTTCGATGTAACTGAACGTGACAGGTGACACGGCGCTGCTCGCGACACGTTATTTCAGTGACACATGTAGACTAGTGACGTTGTCTGAGGGTGACACAGTAAATTTGACACCTTTATAAACCCTATGTCTCGTGTATAGGGTGTATAATAAAAGCGAAGATCATTCATCGCCCATCGGCGGTAATTTAAGGGTTAATTCAGACCGCAACGCGACGCGCGACGTGTAGATGCATTTTCTGTACTAAATTGACACATTTCAATTGCGTGAGAGTTGAGAGTGTTGAGACGTCTTGCAAATCTGTCAAATCCATACTTTAAAAATGCATCTACGCGTCACGTTGCGGTCTGAATTGATCCTGTCTCTAGCGATTTGTTAATATTAAAGTCAACCACCTAAAAAAGGGATTTCGAGCTTTTCACATTAGAATTTAGAATCTCTCTAATCTTTCTAGAATCTATCTTTTGGCGCGCTTATTTTGCTGTTTTGATAAGAGGGACATGCCACTAGTGACTAGGCTAACATAACTATTTTGTAAGCTTCATTGAAATAAGATACAATATATATATATATATATATATATATATATATATACATATCTAGATTTAAAGAAGAGTGCTACATCACGAAAGACAAAATCATCGAATACAGCAACAACTTAAAAGCCTTGTTGTTGTTAATGATGATGATGAAACAAATAAACACACAATTATTTTCGGAGCAAGATTTATTGGGACAGTGTCAATCAGGTGCCAATGTCACCTTTGTCAAATGTCACCTTATCGCGACGTTTTGGACCTTTTGTGACGGACAGACACATAAATTTAAAAAAAGGTTTGGAGTGAAGCCCGAAACAGGATCTTAGTGAAAAATGATAAGAGTGACGTTGGCGCTAGTGTAGCACGCGGCTTTGCTTGGTTTAACCGACAGTGCCAGAAGAGGGGTATAGTTTATATGATATTAGCCCTAGAAATATCAAAATCCTAGATCATTTACTAAAAAACCGATACACGAGAACACTGCCCTTTTTTAGGTACAAAACGTTACCTATTTTTTAATCCTGAACTTTAACTACTTCCGTGCCAAATTTTATTAAAATGTCTTGTAGTTTTTGCGTGAAGACTGAAGAAGTAACAAAATTTAACATACAAACTTAATGTTCGCATTTTAGTATCCTACAGAGTTTCACACAGCTTTATTTGATTTTTGACAATATTTCAACTGGTATGACAACGCGTTACGCGAGTCGCGACCCACTGACGACACTGTCATACATTGCGTGTCAATTTCAGTAGAAAAACGATGATTGTCAAAAACTATATTTTATCAAAATTGCCATTAAGATAAGCATTAAAATTTAAATTTCGAATAATAATTTGTATTATTATTCGAAATTTAAATTTTAATTGTAATCGATACAATTTCACCTCTACTCACATTATGGAAGCCTTTCGTTTGACACCGCGTAATATATCTGCGACCCTGGTGCCACACATCCATCACACGTCACCGCCGGGGTAAACAGACAGGTCAGCCCACCCCCACGCCCCCCGGGGGGTGTTGGAGGTAGGGGTGATTGATTCGTAAGTAAATATTCCATCAGACATCAGATGCTTATCGCGGAGTTATGACCTTGTCAGCGGCGCTTTTTGTATCAAGTAGTTTTTTTAAGTTGCCTGTTTTAATAAATTACTTAAGCAAGTGAACAGTCAACAGGGCTCTTAGCCAAGATACCTTCGTTATTTTAACTGTCGAAATTCGAAATTTAATGATACCTACTCAAGTTTTGACATAATATCGTTAATGACATTCACTTTATGTTAGCTAAGTTCCCTGGATTTTCAAGATAGCTATAGTCCAAAGCACGAGTCGAGTCACAAATTTTCATATTTTTCGTGACTAGCTTTGTTTCTTTTGGACATCGGGTGGTGCATACGGCATACCTTCAATCTTCATTCATCAAAGATATATTTTCTTGAAGTAATAGATCAATACATGCAAATACCATAATGACGCAGGTCGATTTGATAATCCGTTCGCAGTTATGTTAACCCTGAGTTCCTTAAATTAAACCCTAAATGTTGGCGATAAAGATCACCTGATCAGAATAATATGGAGCGGCTGGTCCGTGTAACATTTGATGTTGTTAGTAAATACTAAATAGACGTAAGATGTGTGATTTAACTTGTTATGACGGCAGCGAACAGTAAACACTCTGGGTTAGCACGAACAATTGACAGCTACGTGCTCGTTACGCTATCAATACATATTAGAAATGGGTGTACGACACTTTGCATTCATAAAATAAAATAAAAATGTTTAAATGTTATGGGCACGTTACACGCAGAGACGAGTATGTTGTCAAGAAGGCGTTCAGTCTCTCAGAAGCTATGAGAGCTACAGGCAGACCGCAGACCCCCAGCCACATGGTGGACCAGTATGACCAAAGCACTAGATGTACTAAACAAATTGCCTAAATCGACAACCCAAGATAGAATTTCTTGGCGCAGATGTACTAAGAGAGCCGATTAGAGGGAAAGAGCTAGGAAGAAGAAGTCAAAATAGAAGTGTAAAAGGAAAAGAATACATTTCAAATCGAAATTATAGTTTTGCAGAATATGTTACATGCAAAGATATAGCAATGTAATGTTCAAAATTTTTAGATTTTCGACACCGTTACGAATACGCAGCTGACAAATCTTCGTGTTTCCTCCGCTGTCTCAAATTTAACCCCTTACCCCACACGTCAATATTCACAAGTTTACTGACAAGTGTTTTGATGACGTGTAACAGGTAGTCAACATAAACAACTATCAGGGAAAACTACCCCATTGTTAGCAATCATCCTAAAGGCACTTTATGATTGATTTTCGTGTTAAAAATCAATGGATGCCAAAAATAGCATTTTAACAATAACAATAATTCTTGTCACTCTAAGATTTAAAATACTATTTACAGTTTTAATTGGGTGTTTCACTTTAAGTATATTGTGTCTGTAGTCAATGTGAAAGTGATAATGAACAACCCTATTGAACAGATAAACTCAATATAGAAAACCTATCGAACCAGTTATAATAGTTGTCATGGTTTGTATCAGATTAGAACAAAAAATCACAAACTAAATAAAAAAGAAATCCAAGAAATTAATCAACGCTCAAAGTAGCCCGTTCTCCCCTAGTGCCCTGTCTCCCCTCGGAGCCCATTCTCCCCAGTCCAGACGTCCAGAACTGATCAAGACGTTATTAATTCCCGTCGCATTCCCGTCGCGTCCCGGATGATTGACGTCTGATACGTCACCCCCCGACACCCCCCGTCATCCCCCGGCATCCCCCATACACCCAACACCCCCACGATGCAAAACATCTCAATGTATTGATGGAAGACGTCGGTATTCAGATACCAGTTCATAATACGGTCTAGTTCATTTAAATTAAATTATTTTGTTAAGAATGTTTTAAGAATTATTCGATGTTATGCTGAATTTGTCTTTTAAATTGTTAAAGTAGCTAACTTTCAATGTTTATTATCTAAACTCTAGGTAGCTGTAATAGTACGTAAATTTTAATTCATCCCTAAAATGTATCATAATTAGTTCATATCGAGATGTTTTGCCAAGCGACAAGTTTTTTAAGTTTGTCTGCCAAGACCTAGAAGCTAAAAATCTAGACAACAGCATTTTCAGAATCTTTTGAACAGGACTCTAAATTTTCTCAACAATTTTCCTAATAGTCACATCATGTAAAATGATAACCAAAGATTTAACATCTTAAAACCAAAAATAGTAAATGATCACCAAAATAAGTAAATGATCACCAAAATTAGTAAATGATCACCAACATTATACTAGCATTTTAATGTAAAATGATCACTAAAGATTTATTATCTGGCTATCCTATTTATGCAAAATGACTCCAAATAAATCGTTGTTAAACCAAAAGTAGTAAACGATCACCAAAATTAGTAAATGATCATCAACATTATACGTTAGCATTTTAATGTAAAATCATAACCAAATATATTTTTATTTAGCAATAGCAAGTCTCAGTAAAAGAATCCCGTTTGTACCTTTTGGGTACGGAGTACGGAACCCTAAAAACGGGACTCTATTACTGAGACTTCGATGTCTGTCAGTCTGTCCGTCCGTCTGTCTTTCTCTAGGATGTATATCAAGAACCGCTCCAGCTAGACTTCTTAAATTTAAACAGATTGTGTAAATCTGTTGCCGCTATAACAATAAGTACTAAAAACAAAATAAAATTATTTATGGGAGCCCATACAACAAACGTGATTTTTTTTGGCCTTTTTTGCTCGATATCAATAATGGCAACCAGTAGGCCCGTTGATATTTTCGCAAAGGCCATCATTATATTATGTTTACTTCAATAATCTTATATCTTTAAACGAGCAATTCTTGTATATATATAATTGGAATCTCGGAATCGGCTCCAACGATTTTCATGAAATTAAGTATATAGGGAGTTTCGGGGGCGATAAATCGATCTAGCTAGGAATCATTTTGATAAAATGTCATTTTATGTGTGTTTTTTTAATTTTTTGAATACCGAGCGAAGCTCGGTCATATAGCTAGTTAATAATAATATAAAAAAAAGACAGGTTGCACTCTGGGAGTGCCGGCAGAAATGAAAACTTGATTTTAATTTTTAACCCATTTTTTATGAAAATAGATTTTTTAAAATTCGATTTTTATAATTAATTACAATTTACAATTTTTTAACCCATTTTTTATGAAAATCGATTTTAAAAAAATCGATTCTAAAAAAATCGATTTTTTAAATTAATCGAAACTTTTACAATCGATTCAATTTTTAACCGGGCATTTTTAATGAAAATCGATTTTTAAAAAACCGATTTTTTAAATTAAGTAATCGAAACCCTTACAATCGATTAAAAAAAAGACAGGTTGCACTCCGGGAGTGCCGGCAGAAGTGAAAACTTGATTATTGACGTTGTGCATTATTTTTTTAACCCATTTTTTTATGAAAATCGATTTTTAAAAAATCGATTTTTTTATTAATCGAAACCTTTACAATCGATTAAATTTTTAACCCATTTTTTATGAAAATCGATTTTTTAAAATTCGATTTTTATAATTAATTACAATTTACAATTTTTTTAACCCATTTTTTATGAAAATCGATTTTAAAAAAATCGATTTTAAAAAAATCGATTTTTTTAATTAATCGAAACTTTTACAATCAATTCAATTTTTAACCGGGCATTTTTAATGAAAATCGATTTTTAAAAAACCGATTTTTTAAATTAAGTAATCGAAACCCTTACAATCGATTAAAAAATATCGACAATCGAAAAAAAAACAATCGATTGTTCGATTAATCGATTTCGATGTTACAACACTACTCTCCAACCGTCTTACGGTTTTTCGATCAGCACGAGAATCTGACGCGAGTTTCACAGTTTTTACCCATCCCACAAAAGTGCTCAACGCCGCTAAAGAAGTTTTCACTTCAAAAAAATTAAAAGGGGCTCAGAAGTCCCAACCCATACAAAAACACAATTTTAGGTCTTATTTTGCTCTATAAACGGCACGGAATCCTCCATACGACTCACACTTGGCCGATTATTTTGTTAATAATTTGCAAAAATACATTTTTTGTCAATCGTAGTGATTTATTTGGACAGAAATATTGCATTGATTTGCTCACAAGGATTTGGCGATAATTTATTATATTTGGTGATCATTTACTATATTTGGCGGTCATTTACTATATTTGGTGATCATTTACTTTATTTGATGATGAATTTACTATATTTGGTGATCATTTACTATATTTGGTGTTCGATTACAATTTGAGGTGTTGTCATGACTAAAATAGCTGGTAGTATTGCAATTTTAGACTTTATTTTTTTGGTGTTGAATATCTTTTTTTGGTACACAAGCTTAGAGTATCAGTGCATTTTTTGGTGTTCTTTACATTTGTTCCCATAGTGTTTTAGTATTTTATGACGTCTATAATTATACGAAAACTGATTGGATTTTGATGCAGTGTCTGGCACAGACGGAGCCGCGGGAAAAAGCTAATATTTAACTAATTTATGCACAGTTGCATACTTAGTATTAACGTTTTAATCACCTAGGTCTTAGATATATCCTAGATAACCTGGGACCTGTTTCTCCACTCTCGCTTGTCGCGAAGCGGGCGGGGGTGCCGTTATGTCATGTGCCGTTTCCTATTTTGCTTGGCAGCGTCCACTCTGATATGGCAGATTTGTATGACATATTGTATGTTTGTATGTGTTGATTTTAGATGCAGTGTAATAGATAGTTTATTTTTGTAGATGTAATACAGTACAGAGTAAATGTATGTCATTGTTGTCAGTTCTCTTAAAAGTTTAGTATTCCGTGTGTGAACTAGTGACTCTTTTGACCAATCGTGTTATGCTATGGGTAATTCAAAGACAAAGACATGATGAATACTGATAATGAACTTTAATTTCTTATCTTTAGTCATTGCTGAGAAAAATCGATATCGCTACAGCCAAATTATCAAGGCGTCGCCTTAAAGTGTATCTGCGGACTGCGTAAACAAAGTTGCAGGCAACATCTACTTGCAATATCATTTCATCATTATTAGATCATATTCCTGCAAATAAGGCTGTCAGGTTTTCCGCTGTATGATGGAGTGGCCGTCAATGAGTGCAGCGTGATTGAGAGCGACTTGAGTGCGACTCAGATCCACTGATAACGGCAGACGTCGGCTTCACTCCTTCGATCGGAGTTTCCAAGAATTGCTATTGTATTCTATTGTTGTCGCGATCACCGGTGCTCGCGCGGGGCTTGATGGGTTAATGCTCCGAACGAGTTATTACTAGAGATGAAACGGATAGTAGTTTGGCCGGATACCAGATACCGGATATTCGGCCAACCACATGGCCGGATAGCCGGATATCCGGCCGCCGAATATCCGGCAGAACTTAGCCATTTGGTGCAAAGCACACATACTTGCGTAGGCGGCCTGTGAGCTGGATTTTTATCTGAAGTCAGTGCGAATTGATCGAAATCGTGACCCTTATTCTTGGTGGGCAGCTAATGCCAAACAATACCCAAATTTAACAAAGTTTTCCAAAATCTATCTTTCAGCACCTTGTAGCAGTGTGTACAGCGAAACCGCCTGCTACCTACCTCTCAATGCAGAGAAGTTGGTTTTTATTCACCATAATTTGCTTTTTCACTTAGTGCAGTATGAGTACTAATTAATTCATTTTCTATTTTAAACTAAAACTACTTATATTTCTTAAGACTAGCCAAATAAAGTAAATAATTACTTCATTTTTTTTATCCAGATCTTTTTTTAATTCGGCCGGATGCCCATCCGGCCGAATAGCAGTTATCCGGTATTCGGCCGGATATTATTAAGGCCGCCGGATAGGCCGGATACCGCATAGTTGCCGGATATCCGTTTCATCTCTAGTTATTACTTATTAATAAAAAAAAGACGGGTTGCACTCCGGGAGTGCCGGCAGAAGTGAAAACTTGATTATTAACGTTGTGCATTTTTAACCCATTTTTTATGAAAATCGATTATTAAAAAATCGATTTTTTTAATTAATCGAAACCCTTACAAATTCGAGTTCGAGTTTTCGAGTTCGAGTTTTCGAGTTCGAGTTTTCGAGTTTTCGAGTTCGAGTTCGACACAAAACACTACTCTCCAACCGTCTTACGGTTTTTCTATGGTTTTTCGATCAACACGAAAATCTGACGCGAGTTTCACAGTTTTTACCCATCCCACAAAAGTGCTCAACGCTAAAGAAGTTTTCACTTCAAAAAGTAGTTAAAAGCTTCAAATTTTAAATTGATTTTTCTTTAAATTTTAACTTCCCTTACAATAAAATATTAAAACGATAAAAATTAAACGCGTAGGTATCTATCAAGATTCAAGAACGATTGTGGCAAGACCTTCTAATTACTTATGTCTTTTATTAATGCAAATAAACTCACCACATTTACTACGTAACCAATATTGTATTAAAACAAGCTCTACATCACTTTATAGAATAAGTAGCCCAAATTCTTATAAGAAATGTCGTCTGTCCGTCACAGGAGCGGGCTAACGGGGGTTCAAGGGGGTAGAGGGGGGTAGTTGTAAACACAAACACGGCAAAATCGATGACGGCCATTGTCCGACCCACGTCGAATGCGACCTGTCAACTTTGATTGAATCAACTTGTTATAGAGTTTACAAGTTTTAGACATGGCAGATAAACTTCTTATTCTTAGGGCTCCATTCCACCGCGGCGGACGGAGAGGCTACGCACGTGCGTCAAGCTTCGCTTTGTAAGAAAATATATGTGACTGTGTCCACTGCAACCCACGGACACGCTACGCACGAATTGACTCAAGTCAAAGAAATAAATCCGCACGCGCACGCCGCGGTGGAATGGAGCCTTTAAGTTAATCCTTTATTAATAATATCTCGTGTGACATGTGATATTTTATTTTTCTTGCTCGTTGAAAGGACAAAGGTTTCAAAAACACTTATAACAGCAGGCTCAGCATGGTCATAGTAGAAATGACCTGAATGAAAAAATACGTGTTAGACCCAAAATGGCAAACTTCTCAAGTATATCATATTTTACTTTCTCTATTTTTCCACAGAAAAGTCCTCATCCTTCATGACAGCGCGCAAACATTTACAAAATTTTGTCTCGAATCTCGGTGTAAACTGTAAACTGAAACCTCTACTAAACCTACAATATTACCGTAGATTACCAAGCTTGCATAAAAATAAAACAAGCCGCCACCTCATAACAAACAATTCACTATACAAAAACAGGCACTTCTATCAGTGCGTCGGGCCTGACGTGGGACAAAGACGTCCGTCTGTGCCCGACGTGTGACGTGTCCCCCGTCCCCCACCGCCCCGCGGATAATGATGTTGGCCCAGCGATTCTGACGATGTTTGTCCAGCCCTAAGGCGGTTTTTTGGGAGGAATATTGAATTAGTTTGTATGGGATAGACAATAATTTTCAAAAGAAGGTTTAAAAAACACATTTTTTGGGACAAGTTCATATTGCAGAAAGTTTTAATGGCATTCATTTTAAAACATTAATGCTTCGATCGCAGATTCTTGGAAATATTTTGTTATTCTATTGTTGTCGCGATCACCGGTGCTCTTATGGGGCTTGATGGGTTAATTTGACTTGCCAATATAAAAGAATGATTCCCAATGGGTAGTTTTTAGATAGAAAAAGGGTCTGGTAGAGCCATTGGTTCCCTTGACTCTACTTGGTTTGATATGGAATGCAAAAAAGTATTTTGACAGATTTTGCCAGCCACTTATAAAAAAGAAAACTACAGAATTTTATTCTCAAGGCCAGTCCCCTTAATTGACAGAATATAACAGCAGAAGGTCAATAAAGCCACGTCAATCACAAACACTAAACCTAGATTACAAACGATGAATATAAAAGGAATATCGCGAAAGACTTTCGAATAAATACTGAAACATTTTAGCGCAGTAAATTGTCTTCAAGAGCTGACCACCCCCCTAGGGGGGTCGAGCGGTGGGCCAGGGGGTGTGGGGGGGTGGCTGCCCCCCGTTCGTCTTGCTTATGACTGACAGGCGGACAGCTTGAGTGATTGAGAGTGACTCAAGGTATAATGCGCTGAGGCGAGATAGAGGGTACGCGGATATAAAAGATCCTATGCGCGTATACGGGTAACGAAACTTGGATTTTGTTTGTACGTTTTAAGGTTGGTTTTCGGTTGGTGTTGAAAGTGATGTGGGTTCAAAACTTTAAAATACCAGTATGCAATGTTATTATGAATTAAAACAAGGTGCGCCAGTTTATAGCGAGCTCTCTTATAATTACAAATGTTGTATACAAAACTGGATAAAGAAACCGATGAATAAAGAAATTATTTTTATCGTGTAAATAAATCCCTAGTGTCCCAACTCCCAATTTGCAAAATCTACCAACAATAAACTCTACAAATGAAACTGAATTCTACAGTCGAATTCTATTTAAAAGTCCGGTCGCAGGACAGATAGAAATCCGTCCATTGACCTATAAGTACTTGTCTCTTTCACAGTATCCTGCTCACATATCGTGCTGCATGTCAAAATGAAACAATACATTCGTGAGCGAGCAAAATACACAAACAGAGTTGGGTCAATGGACTAATATCTCTCTATCCTGCAACCGGACTTTATTACAGTAGGTAATCTTCAAGTTGACAAGTCTGTTTGTCTGTCATGAAGGTATTGCGCAACGCAAGTACCAGGAGCACAGAAACACATAAGCATTGATTACCGTCCCTCCGTAAAACACGGTGACATAACGTCCATCTTCGCGAGACACCAGGCGCACATACACATTAAAAGGTCGCGAATTATTTAACATTACCTGTTAGCACACGTGTGCCTTATTTCGATGTAATAGAGTTGTAATTCGCGTGTGTAGCGTGACCATGATGGGACAATTTGATTGGGAATAAATCGCCAAGTGAAGAAATAAGCGGTACTCGGTAGATAGCTTTTTGCCTACCCAAACTGAACCATTACTTGTAATGTGTACATACAGGGCCTGTTTCACAACTTAACTTGACAGAATAAGTATAGAGAATTTGTCAAATAAGTTATGGATAGTCTATCCAGCACATTCATCAAACAAGAAATATCTGAGATTTGGTAACATGAAAAGTGTCTGGATGTCAATCAATAAGTCAAGATACTTTCAGCCTAAATTCGTCTGTACTTTTTAGTCTCTAGTCTCTACATTATAAGGTACTATCTCTCTATCATATTAGTAGAGTCTGCTTTTGTGATATAAAGGCTACATCAGAAATACTTACAATATTTTTAGCAATACGTAGATATACTAAATAGATTTTATACTACCAAGTACCAGCAAAACTTACTTTTTTAGCTAGTAAAAGTCTTATATTTAATTTTCACTCATTATTTTAAATTTGTGTGCTGTCCGTACAACGTACATCCAATAAAGTCAATAAATTAATGGCGTCAGCTGTCAATCAGCTGATCAGCGGGTCACGGGTCACGGCCGGTCAGTGACCCCGGCGACACCTCCTGCTTATGCTAACTTGATGAGGTGTTGTTGGTAGAGTGAAATAATCGGCCAAGTGCGAGTCGAACTCGCGCACTAAGGGTTCCGTACCATTATCGAGCAAAATTAGGCCAAAAATTGTGCTTTTTGTATGGGAGCCCCCCTTAATTTTTTATTTTATTTTAATATTATTATTAAATATTAAAGTACACAAAAAAATAAGGACCTTGTGAAAAATTCAAGTACCTACCTATTGCCATTATTGATATAGAGTCAAAAAGGCCAAAAAAATCACGTTTGTTGTATGGGAGCCCCCTTAAATACTAATTTTATTTTGTTTTTAGTATTTGCTGTTATAGCGGCAACAGATATACACAATCTGTGAAAATTTCAACTCTCTAGCTATTACCGTTCTTGAGTTACAGCCTGGAGACAGACAGATGGACAGACAGACGGACAGACATCGAAGTCTCAGTAATAGGGTCCCGTTTTTACCCTTTGGGTACGGAACCCTAAAAATGGTAGAGAATAGACAAGATTTTGTTGTGGTAATGAAACTAATGATGCTAAGGAACTTTATATTTAGTTAACTATTACAAACTATCCTACTCTGCATTTAGTAAATTAAAAATAGGACCTCCTTCTTTTAGAAGTCGGTTAAAATAATCACGGCTATTTTAGGTGCAATACTCAAAAATCGTCATTTCTGTTTAAAGGTCGAAACAGTTGGGAGCTGCATGGTCCAGCAGGGCAATCGCGCTAAATTTTTTCAACTGAAACGCAAATGAAACTCGGACGTTGATCGACTTTTGGAACGATTCGGTATCGCGCTAACGTTTTGACAGCTAGTTGAGACGTTACTGAACCTCAGCCCGAGCGCAAACGCTGTCAAAACAAAAAGTTGATACAATGCAACTTTTACTCGCACGTTTCTGAAACGTTTCTTATTTTGGTGTGTTAAATTGACGAAAATCGATGGAAAAATATAACATAAGCTATAATCAAATTATAATATAAGCTTATGTTTTACTTCAAAGCTGTAAAATAACACTACGGACTATTTTAGTTTGTTAAAAAGTGAATTGAATTTTGACATTACTAATTACTTCTTTACGTAAATATTTTTTACTTTTGTCACAAGTCACAACTCACAAGTCACTATTCAACACTTATATGGCGTTTGTAAAATACATATTATAGTAAAACAATATTATGAATTCAACTAAGTAAATTAAAAACTCCAAGTACTAATCATTCACATTCATATTAAGTTCTACCAACACAACTTCACCCGTGTCATATTCATCCATATTATGTAAATGAACAATTTGTCAATTTACCAATTAACACATCGGAAAAAATTTGTTCATATTTAAGCCAATCAAAACTAAATCAGAAGGGCGCTGATTGGTCCGCTGCAATGTCTGTCTAAAGGTCAAACGTTGCGCTTCGTTCGAGTTCCATCTAAGGTTGAGTTACGGTTGAAACGATAGCACGATACTGAAATTTGTTCAGACGCAGCGGAACCAAACCGTAACTGAACCACAACCAAAGCAGATGTGAACCTGAATTGAAACGTTTAAAAATAACGCGATTGCCCTGCTGGACAGACATATACAGACAGACGAAAAACACTCTTTTTTTCACAAGTTTAAAAAACTAAGGAAAACTGTCGCAATAATGATAGAGAAAATCGTTAATCTGATAATTTGGCACATATATTGCGGACATATTAATTTGATATAATATAATTATCAATCACATAATAATTATTATCTGTGGACTGTGATAGACGGCTGTCGTGTACACTCGTGAATAAAGTATATGTATGTATGTATGTTTCCAATAATATGTAATTGTATGACATGTTGGGATTGACAGGGTTTGTGCCTGGGTCAACTGATTGTAGAAATCTAGAAAGAGATTCTAATATCTCATAGTTTTATTATGCATTAAGAATTAAGGATGTTTTATGATTAACCATGGTACGGATGAATTAAATATAAAAACATGCCAAGTGCGACTAGGATTTGCACATATAAATTAAACATAATATGTATTTGTGAGAAAAACAAATATGTCATCAAATACTTCTCAAAAAAAATTCAATGTGCAAGGTGTTATTTGCGCGATTGTACCAACATTACACATAATATATTTTTAGCTCAGCAAAAACGTAAGTGCAGGAATTAGACGTGATATGTTGAGGAAAAATCGACAATATTTGATAAGTGGCTCGTCAGCGCTATCTGCTATCAATTATAACATGATCATCGGCTATCATCGCACATGTTGGTACGCGTGTAAAGGTGCCATTATTCTTATGAAGGTCCAATATGCAGTTGCAGTCGGAAGGTATATCCGGTGTGCAACTTTTTGAGCTTATAAGGCCGTGTTCAAACCAAACTGACTGTAAGTCGCCGAATGTAAGCAGGCTCACTGTGAGCCCCAGTGTGAACGTGATTATTTTTAACAAAAAATTAAAACCGACTTTAACTCAACTCAACTATTTCTGTACTCAATCTTCATAATTTTGAAGTCGGTACCAGCTGAATCTTCAGTTCTCTGACAGAATAAATATATATATATATTTATTCTGTCATATATATATATATATATATATATATATATATATATATATATAATATTCCGATAGGTATATTACCTTTATGGTCTTAATACACTCACAGCCAAATTAGAAAGTTGCGCACTAAAGGTGAACGCAGATTTGGCCGCACCGCACGCACCGCAGTCGCCGCATTTCAAATTCTTTATATTATGAAGTTATAGGCAAGCTCGCATACCTGCGTTCACCTTAAAGGTGCGCACCAAAAACGTGAAACGATTTTTCGTTACTTGTTAGTAGGTTTTACCCCTCGGATTTTTCTCATACCGGGCGCCTTATATATGAAAATCGATTCTTAAGGAGTAAACTCCAAAAAAAAATATCCACAGCCGAACATATTATAACCTCCTCGTTTTTTGGAAGTCGGTTAAAAATATACGGTATCGAATATCCGCGCTTACGCCTAGTAATAGCGTATTGTCGGTTAAGTGTGAACGAAAAAGTGAATATGTGTGTAAATACAATAAACTGCGTAACGTTCGCTCACATTCGGCGGCACAATCGACAACACCAATACCCAATACCTGCGCTACAACTCACAAGATTCCCTAAAACCTTTCCAATATAACCTTTTTACTGTGCCGCAAAGGTGCTTTCCATGAGGACGTGGATTAGAAACAGCTGTCACTCAAAATGAAACCTGCGTTTGTTCTAATTTCGGTCATAACTATGTGTAATGTTATTTGGAAGCTATTCACAGGATCTTATAGCTATCCGTCAAATGACACGTGTTTAAAAATAGTGCCTACTCCTGATTTTGCTAGGTCACTCGTGTCAAAAGCTCCTTGCTGTATCACTAATACTAACTACTAATTTTTTATATTGGCAAGTCTGTCTGTCTGGGTCAGGTTACTGTAGTATTATTAGAAATGCGTAATTTCTTTCTTAAATTGGCAAGTGCACGTCACGGTGATGATGATGATGTGTCGGGTTAATATGCGCGCTGCTGTGTCTATTCCGGTGCGATAATAATAAGAAACCTGTCCGTCCGTCCGCCTGAAGACTTCCCGACGGCTCGCGCAGGTGGGGCGGAGCGGTGGGCCGGGGACATGCTGACCGGCGGAGCGGAGGGCGGGCGGGAGAACAAAAATTATAAAGAATCGACAGATTCTCTATGAAATTTCTTTTTTATGGGCTTTTTGGAAGAGCCAACAAAACTTCCCTTTTCCTATTACGATAATGGCATTGTCTAATTATTAGGACGGGAGTCTGTGACTTAGAAACCGCCTGTAATTTGCAAGCGATTGACAAGACGATGGATGCATTTTAGCTTATTAGAAAAGTTGGAAGATTATTTTGTGACTTCAAAGGTACTTTATTATTTTATGCGTTTTATTTTTTGGAAAATTTAATGTTTTTTTAACAACTGTTGCAGACATAATTTCTTAGAAAATGTAAATTTTGCCAACCCTATAAAAATTGCATTTTTCATTACAAAAATCTTTATTATATATATATATATATATATATTAGCTTATTTGAATGCTCTGACCTATTTCCCGCTACCCGCTCCGCCTGTGAGCGCGTCCCACCTCGCTCCACGCATATCCGCGCTGCCTGTCGTCTCATATCAAACTGCACTCGCGTCTGCGCGTGATTGATATGATACACTATATACTTGCCACTTGCCAGTTATATTATGAATTTCAATGCACATTATACATCGCAACTTATGTTCGCCTAGTAGGTACTCAGTTTATTCGAGGGTGTATTTGAGTTTTCAAAGCCTTATGTTTGCTTGGCACATTTCATCAGTGTCATAATATCTGCAATACTAAAAGAGAACAGCTGTGCGTTCCTTTTTAGCCGACTTTCCAAAAAGAAGGAGGGTCTATGTTCGGCTGTGGATATTTTTGTGTATGTCCAACGATTATAGATTTTGCTCACAATGCTAACGTAATATTAATTGAAACTGTTTTGATTTGATTGTGATAAATATTATTTCTAATTAAAATAATACACTTATTGCATGCAGTTGGTTTTTAGCTGATTTAAAAGTGTCAATACTCACTACTCAGTCATCGTGATTAGCATGATGCAAAGATAAATAAATGATTAATTAAATTAAGCACTTGACATGTCTATTTAATACATAATCTTTCATACTATCGGATCAGAAAGGAAATCACCAAATACCTGTGTTTATTTTTCGCAAGAATTTTTCCTGTATCGTTATCAATGATAAATTGGATTTAGTATAGTAATTGGTGCATTAATCCTTCAGGCCCCGCGTGAGCACCGGTGATCGCGAGAACAAAAGAATACAACGGGAATTCCTAGAACCTCCGATCGAAGGATTAAACGAAATTACCATAAAGGATATCTTATATCATTTAAGCAAATAATGAAAGAAATGGAACCAATTTATGACCATAATTATTATCCAAACTAATATTATAAATGCGAAAGTGTGCCTGTCTGTCTGATCCTTCTTCACGCCCAAACCGCTGAACCGCTTTTGCTGAAGTTGGCGCTCGTCTATGTATAACTTGAGAAGGGCCAATCAACAGCGCCGTTCAATCATATCGTTCTGCCTTTTTCGTAAATACATATTTGGAGACGTCCTAACTCTTATTGCATACACTAGCCACAAGCCAGCCTTATACAAGTGCCAACTCAATCGAGTTTTGTAAATGATATGGCGAAGGTGCCAGTAGACTTATGTTTAGCGATGATGATGAATGCAGCATAGAATTATGCTCGCCGAGAGCGCCGGCACCGAACCCGCGCCGCGGGCACAGCCAGATTGATGGGATCGCGAACACTAATTATATGGTGCGATCATAACGTGCATATGAGGTGTGTTTATCATCAGCAGGCTGACAATCAAATCTAAATATCCCTGCATCCACTTAAAGAACCCTTGTGGGGCAGTCGGATTAAAACATGAAATGACTATTGGTACCTTTCGACAATTATGTCTTGAATGAGCCTACAGGATCAGGCTATGTCTACTGTCTAGTCTGGGTATATGTAATAAATGCCATGCAAATGCCTACCTCCTAATCAGTTCGTTCTCTAGACTTAACTTCAAAGTCCACCATCAAATAAAACATTAAACTTCAATCACTCAGCAAAAATAACATGTCTCACAAAAACGAGGTCATCGTCCTCAAATATGCACAAGTGACACGTCGCCAGATCCATCATGGCGGCCTGTCAATCGGCGGGATAATTTAATTGGTGACGTCACTCCGTCTGCCGGCACCAGGAGCGTGGGCTGAATCACTTAGCGATCGAAATCTTCTGGTAACTTCTTGAGATTTCTAGAATTTTTGCATTAAAAGGAAGAAGGAATGTGGAGGTTCGGATACCAAATTAGGTACTAAGATTTGCTTTGTCAATCTGTCACTTTATGTATTCTTCCGTGGGAATAAATCCTTTCTATGGTAGCCGTAAAAAACTGCTCTAACAGAAAAACAACTATATCCCCAGTTCCACATCTGAAGGAAATAAAAGTCGAAATTAAACCGAAACTATCTTATGCAAATGACCATTAATGTCACAGAAAAACTATCACCGAGATTAGACTACCGGCGGTATATCTTGCCGCTTCGCTGACGAAGAAAATGGCAGACCCAGCCAGACTCGGCAGACTAGAGGTGCCCCAGGGAGCTATAACGATGAGCGCTAAAGAACTGCACTCATTTACATATGCACTTGAGCGAGGCTCCGCTTCGGCTGTATTGATCCTAGATTCGATTATTACAATCTTAGGTAAGGCTTTCTTAAGAATATATGTGTCCGTTAAAGCTTTTTAACTGGCCTATTGATTCTTACGAAGTTATGCATTCCGAACGTGCGTTTCAAAAAATCCTATTTTAAGGTTCCCAAAGATCATATTATTTACCAAAATGTCTCAATAGGTGGCTAGGGGGCCGATTCTGTAACGTGCATTTGTGAGTTAATAACTGAGTTAGTAACGAAACCGAGGAGTGAATAACGGAAAGTGCCACTTTTTGTATTCACTTGCATACAAAAGTGAGACTTTCGGTTGCTCACTCCTCCGTTTCGTTACTAACTCAGTGATTAAGTCTCAAAAAAGTGAAGCTTAACTCTTTAACAACTTAAAAAAAACAGCAAAAACTCCTCATTAAAATCAATTATTCCGTAAGCACCCATCAAATAAGGCGCAATCAATTTGACAGATTGAAATGTGCCATTAAGGCCTTGTTGAGTGATCGGGAGTCCGCGGTGAATAATATGATAATTGTGGGATATATCTACCGCCGTCCGCCGCTAATGCTCCACAAACACCCATCAATCATCACCAAAAAACTTATCGGGGCACCGTGTGGATAATACAGATTTTGGTAGTTAGATCTCTACCTGAGTCTGGCTAGGTGGTGATTTGATGTGAAGGTTGATAAAATATGTGATCTGAAATTGGGGATATTAGTTATCTACTTAATTGGATAGTTGTCATGGTTTCACTTTGCCGAAAATATCGACAGGTCTGATTTATATAATTTTGTTTGTCGTGATAAACACGATGAATTTCAAATTACATTATATCACGCATGCTTAACTTTATTAGAAACAGTTACAAAGAGTATAAAATATTTAATTCTAAACAGCCATATCCTCATAATCTCTACAACAAAAAACGAAGATCCAGTCGTTGAGATGCGCGTACGGTGTTTATTTTGGTCCCTCGTCAGTCGCGCACCGGTCACCGGTCGTCATCGGTCAGGTGGCTGACAGCGCCCGATGACATGCACTTTTCACAACCACTGACAAATGAAGGAGTTCATCTTATTAGGGCTTCGACGAACTAAGCTTTCGTGAGATTGTAAAGTTTTTACAGACATTATGTACCTACCTGCTTTAATTATTGTTGAAATGGGAATAAAACGATAAGTCAACGCAAACTGCAAAGTAATCAGTAAACGACTTCAAATTCCCAAATGAAAATTCATACCAAAAATAAATTTCCTCCTCTAAACAGAGTAGATATTGAAGCAAGGTCACTCGTAATCCGTCGTTTTAATAAAACTCATGCTGCAGCGAAACTAATGAACACCCGGTCATGCGACAACTTTTCCAACTCACCCTTACTAGCCCCTATCGCGTCCCAACAAGGTTCCCTTTTGCATGGCATTGGATTCTCTGGCGTGGTCCAGTCGAGATGTCAATAAAGATTAAGAGGATCCACAGCATCAGGTTACGGACGGACGGATCCGGCGGTGATGGGTGATTGACGCCGGGATCCTTTTGGATCGCTCGTCAGAGACACGACAGGGCTTAATGCTTGTTTTTATTTCGCGGTAAATATGACAGATAAAAATATGTATTTGTGGTTTCCTTTGCTGAACCTGTTCGCGGTTGTAGCCATGGCGTTTGCGAGAATAATTACAGTTAATATCAGGCTTCATATGTCATCAACACCCTTAATAATACAAATTATTAAGGGTGTTGAAAATCTTATATATAAAATTCTCGTGTCACAATGTTAGTCCGCGAACTCCTCCGAAACGGCTTTACTGATTTTTACCAAATTTTATATGCATATTCAGTAGGTCTGAGAATCGGCTACTGGGTACTTTATATATTGATAAGTGCATTTGTTGAATAAATAATAGTAAATTATTACAACCTGAGACTGACGGCGACCATTGTTTGTGCGACGAGATAGCGATCGACGTTGCCATGGCGACATACTTATTTAGTCACATCAATAAAATAATATGGGCGAAATACTTTATTATGGCAAAGCAACGTTTGCCGGGACAGCTAGTATGTATATAAAATTCTCGTGTCACAATGTTGGTCAGCGAACTCCTCCGAAACGGCTTTACTGATTGTTACCAAATGTTATATGCATATTCAGCAGGTCTGAGAATCGGCTACTGGGTACTTTATATAATAAGTGCATTTGTTGAATAAATAATAGTAAATTATTACAATTTACAACCTGAGACTGACGGCGACCATTAAGTTTGTGCGACGGGATAGCGATCGACGTTGCCATGGTGACATACTTATTTAGTCACTTCAATAAAATAATATGGCAAATATATTATGGCAAAGCAACGTTTGCCGGGACAGCTAGTATTATGTTATATTAAAAATTGATACCAATGAAATCATCTACCTAAAGCTCACTGAATTGACAAATCTTTGCCAGAATACAGTCCCCGTAAAGATAAAAATGTCATCTCCAAAAAACTTTGCCTTAAAAATACACAACGTCTCAACCCTAAAGCGTCGTGAGACAGGTTAAATTTGTGTTGGAGATTCTTGGCACGCGCGGGGACCACCTAGGTTTGTCACTCATTGACAATTGACAAGTGGCATTTAGTCTCACGCAAATAGGTCGTGACTCAACGACCATTGACGGCGACATTCGATCCGCTCACCAATCACTATTGTTTTGGATCTGACAAAACATGTGAGTGTAGTTGATACGCGTTGTGAAACCGCTAAACCTTCGAAAACGTTTATCGCATGTTCAAGTCAGGCTTTTCCCCTTTATTTATATATATATTTTTAGCGGAATTAATCAAGAAATCCGTGCCCTTAAAACTTGTCTTTGCCAAGTCAGAATCTGAAACATAAAACTTGCACTTATATCACGAGCTATACAATTATGAGGTTGCAAAAGCAACGTTCAATTTATACCGCTTCAGTCCGCGTCAGATCTGCAACGCGCATAATACAGGTGTCAAGACGTCGCTCAACCTTCAATCTTCGTCCCCTTTGTGTGGTCTGTTCGTAGAACCTGGCGGGCTGACGGACCTGACACCCAACACCGGCCATTCCAGATTGCTCCGCGTTATAAAGTTTAGATACAATGTTTTGCTACCTTTCAAGGGTATTAATAATAAGGGTACGATTTAAATTTTAAGTTTTAAAAGCAATTTTTATTATGTTATCTGTGAGGAAAGAGAAGTACATAAGAATTTTGGGCGTTGCAAAACGATCCTAAATGACAAAAGTTTACTGTTAATAAAGTTAATCTCAAATGTCAAAAAAATACTGTAAGTAATAGTTCCGAACTTCCGATGATAAAGTTTCCAGAGGTCAATGTGTAAATGTGATGAAAATTGCGTTAGGGTTAACAAGATCCCAAAACCATATGATTTAAATTTCTACCAGCCGAATAACATCAGTATCAGAGGATCAAATCAGTTTGCATATTGAACACGCCGGAAAAAGAAATTCTCATCGACATTTCGTATGCGCGCTTCTATATCTCCTAGAGGAAAAACAAAAATATTTTATTGACCACTTTAATATAGAGTGTGGAGCGCCGAGAATCTTACAAAAATTTGGAAACACTTCGCATCCTCCGTCGCGTGGATCGGAAGAAAATATTTAATTTCGTGGGCCGAAGCGACGCTTAGCGAAAATGAATGACATCGTATCGGTCGTTTATTTGCAATACATGATGCAATAAAGCCGATGGCATATCCTCCCCCGGCCGACGGCATACCCTCCCCAGATATAGGATCGGCATTAACCGGTCAGCCGAGCACAAAGCCGGGCCAATCAGCGGGACGATTCTTTCTGGCTTCACGTATTTACGTCACATTTCTTCGATTTTCGCGGCACGTTCGAGACGTAATAAGCGGACGGCCGTCCCCCGTCCGTCACCGGGCCCCCCCGGGTGTGGGGGGGTGGGGGGTCGGCGGAGTTAATGAAGTTTTCTCCGCGATTCCCACAGGTCGTCATGTGGACGGAGTTTGCGGCACATATTGTGCACGTCGCCAGATATTGGCCGGGTGAAAATGTTTTAATAAGCGCATCCCGGCCGTCGCTCGCTCTTATTAATGTCTATTGTTTGGACTTTTGTTATTGCGCTGACGTTCGGCGACGCCGCTTGGCCGTTATTGACCGGCCGGCGCTGAAATGTCTTAATGTCGCCGTTACGCCTCTCGCCACACCGTTTCGCTTATATTAAAAATGTTATCATCGTGACGCTACTGATTCCGTTCCGTTTTATCTGTCTGCTGGCGGGGCACCGCAATAAAATTGTTCGGTCGATATGACTAGGCTAGTCAGTGGTCACTCGCCAACTCCTCCATCACTCGACCGAGAGTATCGGAACGAGTGGGTGGTACGAACAAAACCGTGTGTGCGCTGACTGCGCTATTTATTCTAAACTGCATGCAATTTCAACTCATGCCCGTCCCCGTCTGGTTCCAATTGCATGTCCAAATTAACAAACTTTCCAAATCCGTCCCCTCCCGAACTTTCTATTCAACGTTGTTTATGTTTTTGCGAATTACAATTTATTACGGGTTTAGTATCGTCTAATCTGTTTGTCTGATTAATTAATAGCTATACATGGCGTGATGTCTACAACTAATTATTAGGAAATCAAACATTTTAATGACTCTTACATGTTTCAGTCAAATTATGTTTCCAGATATTTTCCATCTAGGGAAGCAATCAAACTATTTATTCTGCAATATTACCACTAATCCTGAAAGTCATTACCGGGGGACCATAACCGTAAGAGCAACCAGCGGGCGACTCGATAAAGCTGTATTGAACGTGAATAGTGCATTAATGACATTTTTCACATGTTCCTCACACACGGTCAGGTGGGGGCTGGGGGTGGGGGTGGGGATGGGGGTGGGGAGTGGGGAGGTGGGGGCGCGGACGTCTCGCGTCAATCAGTTCGGGCAGACGTGAGGGGAATGGCTAAGACGTTATGCTGTCGATTACTCGTCTCCCGTTGCTTGGACATCAGTTTATACTTTATATAACTGTAGTTTACACTTTATTTTATTGTGAGTAGGTTGTTTATTATTATAGATTATAAAATGAATATAGTTGAGTCTTATTTGCTAACAACAGGCAGCAGGCTTAGAGTATGACCATAGAAAATTCGAAAAAATAGAGAAACTCTTAGGTTCTAAAGACAACTGATTTTCTTTGTTATTATGTCGCTTTATCTATTCCACCATAAAAACAAACTCTTCCTTTAGCGACCGTAATCTGCTGATGGGCCTGTACAGCTGTTTTGATTTAAAAAAAAACTATGAGCCTATATGGTTTTAAATGGCTCTTTACAGTGCAGAGGACTTAGTTTCTCTATGTCTGGGGTATTGGTACATTATTTTAGACTATGTAGGTATATTAAGTAAGGACCGCCCGTCTACCTATAAATAAGGACCTATTCAAAAATCAAAACAATATCTACTGTTAAAGCCATCGACATGGTGTCAAAGAGCGGAAGGCGAACTAAAACACTGCAAAAAATGTCCAACAACTTGAAAAATTGCTCGAAAAAACTTTTGAAATAAATTGAGAATGCACATTTGAGTTGTCTTGTTAAAAGGTTTCCGGTCTGTAAAAACGCCCCGACACTTGAAAATTCACTCGAATAAAAACTTCCAATTCGATTTCGCATAAAAATGTTCGCGATCTCTGATCACCGGCGACCGGTGAGTGAGTGAGTGAATGAGTGAATGGCTGAATGAGTGAGCCGCGGGACACCAGTTGATCGGCGTGATGCGCCCTGTCCGTCAAACGCGGCGCTAACGAGGACGGAGAGAGCTTTTTTTTTAACCGAAATCGGCCTTTCTGTTTCCTTTTAAGTTCCTACGATATAACTTATTGGAGTTTACTCCTTAAGAATCGATTTTCATATATAAGGCGCCCGGTATGAGAAAAATCCGAGGGGTAAAACCTACTAACAAGTAACGAAAAATCGTGTCACGTTTTTGGTGCGCACCTTTAGTGCGCAACTTTCTAATTTGGCTGTGAGTGTATTAAGACCATAAAGGTAATATACCTATCGGAATATTATATTATATTATATATATATATATATATATATATATATATATATATATATATATATATATATATATATATATATATATATATATATATATATATATATATATATATATATATATATATATATATATATATATATATATATTTTTTTTTTTTGAGTTTTTTTTTTAAATATTGTTATATAATATTATATTCCGATAGGTGTATTAACTTTATGATTGAGACGTACATATGGTATGCTCTATAGGCGACTGTATAGTCGCCTATAGAGCATACCAGAGCGTACCTATATACTATATGTTATTGGGCTTGTTTGTTTCTATCAGTGTCGATGTATTTATATTGCTATACTCGTACTTAAGGAGTAAACTCCAGTCGTGCGTCGGAGCTGACACACTTTTTTGTTCTTTTATTCTAATAATTTAATAGATATACTGTTATAAAAATAACACAGGAATAACAGATCAGTCTAGAACTAAACCTCTAAAATCGCGTTGGTAGTTTATCATTCAAAGCTTCCACAAAAAATCTAAACAATAGCAAAATGATGGATGCCGCCGAAAAACGTATCATTCAGCTGCAACTTTATTTCTAAAACGACTGTATTTTAAATCGGGCCGCGAGCGGATTAGTTTTTTTGACAAGACACTAAATTCTGCTTTTGCGCGGCGCGTGCAAAATAAAATTTGTCGATACACGGAATTTATTCAGTATCGGTGCAGTGAGCGAATGTCACGAACGGTGGGACGTTTTGCGTTCGCTATCGAACGCATTAAAACACGGTGGAGTAAATCAAACGGCCGTAAACGCCGCGCCGGGGAAGCCGACTCCATACCGGCTGATTTATCGGGTGGGCCGGGACGTCACGGTTTTTCCCGGAGCCGGCGGCCGGCGTCAGAATTTGTGAATGATTTTTCATCCTCCCGCACCGCGGCCATTTGTCAGAGCGGAACGAGATGCATGTACGCGCTGTTGTCGCTGTTTTTTGGCGTTTTTTCGGCTTTTTAGGCTTTTACGCGGGCCCATTGACACGTGAAAGTGTGTTAGCGTCGGGCCGGTTTACAAACACCACGTTTTTCACGTCGCTTTTAATTTCTCGCGTCGAGTTTAATGGCGCTTTAAACGATTGCTCATCATTAATCCGCTCTTTTTCATTTCTATCGTTTATTGATTTGTGTCTCTCGTGATTGCCTCGTCGGCCGCTTGAACCGGGATTAATCTTGTTTTCTGTCCTCGCTCATGACTCAAATTTCTTACCGAGGACCTCGAGTCAAGAGTCAAGACGAAGAACCAAATAAGCCAGGGACTTCTTCGGTTTATGTTGATTCTCTTCCAGCAGAGATTGGCAGATTCTTTTTGCTCTTTTCCTCCCCCATTTTATATTAAAAGCTAATAGTAATATTTCGTGTAGTGTGCATGACACAACGTTTTTCATGGCTGACCGCGACGTACGAGCTGGCGTTCGCCTGATTGAAGTGTTCCCGCAAAAATAGCGGCCAACAGCGCGCGGCCAAACCGCACGCGCGAGTTACGGCCATCGCTGTGTCGAATTAAAAATAACAGACAGCGCCAATTACACATACATGTGCTGGAGGAGTTGCAACTGCAGTACTGGTCTTATATCAACCCCAGCCTGGTTTTGTAAAGCCATAAAGGCTTCAGTAGTACTCAGGGTCAAAACTACAAACTCTACGCAGCAAAGAATTGGTGCTGGGTTTCTGAGGTTCTGCCAAAACCTTACTTAAGCTGACCTATTCGTGTCAAAGCCTCAGGATCAAAGCATAACCAAACACTCTAAAACGAAGCTACCAAAAATGTTTTGGAGACCGCAACGAATTTTAACCTTCGCGCGAAAACATACGGCACAAACATTAGGCGTGCAAAAATCACCGCCGGCCCGTTAACAGTGTTAATAATGGGCTCCTTACCCCCAACACCCCCCGGCACCTCCAAACCCCCCCCCCCCCGGCGGTCCCTCGCCAGCCTTATCTGCAGTATTAACCCATAAAACATTATAATTTACAGCGTTACGTCGCCGCGCTATGACGCTGCGCAGTCGGTGGCCAGCGCCTCTCAACATGCCGTAATTAATTAAAAAATATCACGTCAAAACTTAATAAAGTCTGGAATTGATGGAATCGCCATTTTAGTATCGTATTTTATGACAATTTGGACGTACTTTAAAATAAGATTTTATTTTCGTGCGTTTGAAAAAATGCAAGTTTTCAAGCTAAAACTACAATTTCGAGAAATATGTGTCACTTAAATAAAATGGAAACGCTTATGAAAATCTACATACACATTACACAGGTATCTAATAACTACGGATTTATTCCACGCTTATACGTGGCTAAACGCTCTTTCAACGACATAAACTCCCGACACCATTAAAAACCGATGCCCCGCTTAACTGACAAAATTCTTAGCGCAAAAACAAACAAGCATCAAATTTTAATTAATTTACAAAACAATGTCGTAAAGTTTGAAAACCGCTGGCGGGAGATACTTAAAAATAACGAGATTCCAGCAAATATTGTAATAGCCGGGCGCGTTTGTCGACTGTCGATAACGCGTGTCGATACACAGCCCTACAGAATTAGCGTCAATGTGGCGCAACCCTAAAATTAGTGTTGTATCTAATTCGCGGTGCGGTCATTAAACGTATTTACAACGTAACCCTTTACTGCGCGCGGGGGGTTTATGACCCCCCTAAAAATAATAGCGGGCTTTTGAAGTGTTAGGTTTGCAGTTTTCAGGGCTACTGAAACATTTTTTTGTACTTGGCTGCATCTATTTATTAATTTTAAGATTTTAATTGAGATGTCATCTTGTTGAAAATTACATACGCGTCAAATCATAATATTAGTCAATGTAAAGCTAAAAAATGATTAATCTAGTTCAATTCCAATCTTATTCTAATCACATATTAGTTATTTACCTTCATTATCAGTGGCGGATTACTCCGACCCAATAAGAAGGCAAATAGATGACGATAATAAACAGGTAAATAGACCTTACCCCATTGGCAATAAAGAGCATAATGGCTTATCCCATTGTTTGGACATCATAGTGTTAACATGTCTTAAATCGCGCGTTTTATGTGCCGCGTCTTACAGAATGGGGTGTGTGGGATAAAACATAGAAGACAGCGGTGATGATACGTGGGTGCAAGTTGTATGATTTTCTTAACTAAAAAATATTATGATAAGCCTTTGCTAAAATAATTGTTATGTTCACACTGCACCATGGAACGACGCAATATATTAGCAGCCGACAATAAATATAATGTTCTGTTCCTATTTTTACCCGACTGCCAGGAGGTTTATGTTTTTAGCGCGTATTTCATGATGTTTCTTTTCATGCAATTTTTTTAACTATACAATACGTTTCGATATTATTATACTTCTGAGTACTTCTGACGGGACCTTCATGCTAACAACATAAGAACTACCATCAAGAAACTACCGGGTAGTATAATTCTGAACCGTACACAATCGCTATCTCCTGTACCACACACCACATCATAACCGCACGTTTGCCGAGATTACGGCTGACTGTTTGTCCGTGTATTGATACAGAACTCCACCTAATGCTCTGTGTATTGATACACAGCCTATGTGTGCTACACAATCTCCTAATCTGCCCTAATGTTTGTACTGTATTTGTAAATTTGCTCGCTCGTAGACCTACGCATTTATCTAGTAGCGTTCGTTCTATTTTGCACCAAGTTTAGCTTTGGCCATATTTAACAGTTTCATCCTACGACAACTTAATTCACAATTATTATAATAAATAACTCAATCCTTTCGAAAAGGGTATTTAGAGCCTTATAAACTCATAATTTGAAAGCTATAAAATTATAATAAAAATGAAAAATACAGCAATAATCTTCAGTATATCAACATTCCTTTCCCCGTTTTAAATTTTCTATTTTTGTTTATTATACTCATGATACTTATTAGATTCCAAAGTATGTAATACCAATTTATTAAAATTGAAGAATACTTTCAGCATCTCCATAGTATTTACAAATTACGTTATTTTGAAACACACGCCAATAGATAATTTTTTTTTAGATCAATTTTGAACTAAGACAAGTAAAAAAAATAGGATTTTTGTGCGATCTCGGCAACGCGTCAAATGTATGGTCAAAGTCGTTTGCTCGGGGGACGGCCTTAACAAAGCATTCATAGATTTTTAATACAGTCTAACTTCGCTATCAACATTATCGAACGTAAATTGTCTATCAACCTAGTAACAGAAAAAATGTTAACGCTAGAAACTAAAACAGTTTTTACATTAGAAATATATTAATTTGATAACTAAAACTCAAATATTTCACTAACTATATTGCGGTCGAAAAAAGGTCGATACATTCGAGATAAGTGTGGCTAGTATCAGACAGGTATCATTATGCGGGCATACTTAGCCGGAAGGTGGGCCCGACCCCCCCGGGGGGAGGCAATTTAATTCTGTCCACGTTCTAATAATGACCGTCATAATTCGTTCAAAGTGTCCGGTCTGGGACACTTTAGCCCCCCCCCGATTCCTTTGCATTTCTAGGGGTTAACCCCCCTCCCATTTTCGCACTTGCACGTGTGTGTGATTTGTAATTGCCTGTTTAATTTCATTTTAATCTCGTGGGCTGTGATCACCTCTGCTGAGTTTCTGTTCGCCTGGTAGGGGATGTGTCTACTTTATTGGTTATTGGAATATTGGGTCAAGTTTGTTTGCATTTTTCATTGTTTTTTAATACATTTCTTCTTGAACATTAAAAATATAAGTTGTAATTTGTTTTACGTCGTATTTAGTACTTACTCTTTTTTATAGGAATCTCCTACGTGTTTGGATATATACAAAACAAAAATATAATAAGAGTTCGTTATTCGTCTCTGCGATTATTTTCATTTGAACCAATTTAATTTGTAATCCTACCCTATTTTGGTACTAAAAGCCATCCGGAAGCCATTTTCATAAATATCATCAATGTCTTGTGTGCATGTGTGTGTTTGTGTGTTATCAACACGTGTGTGTGTGATTTATCTGTATCGTAAAGGGATTAGAGGTCCCTCCGGCGGGATTGCTAGCCGTTAATGCTAGCAATATGAGTTGGTGTGCTTTTCCTCATAAATGGGACTTAAGGACCAAATTTCAAAATGGACTTCATTGTGTACCTACAAAATATGAGATAGAGCTATAGACAATGTCTCTAACGGCCGCACTGAGAGTAATTTAATGATGATTAAAATTCAATTTAGTGAAGAGTTTGACAGATAATGTATGTGGCTTATGTCAAAATATTCGTTTTTGAGTGCGGCAATATATCTATTAGACATAATAATTATTTACATACCTAATTGTAAAATTTAGGTAGATATGTCCAATAGACATAGGTACTGTTCCTATCTTTACCTGTAGCACCTTTAAAAAATGGATTACTTTTTCATAACAAAAACCTTCGATACAAAAACTGATATTATTTTTTTATTTCAGGTACGTTTCGCTGAATCTTCGCCAGTAAGTCGTCCACACCCCCGTTATTAGCCGCTAGTGTTGTACATTTGTCGATGGGGCGTCGATATTTACGGGTTTTAATTAGAGCACAACACTAATGTCGATACGTGCTAGTGCGGGGGCCTCTAATGAACTTTTTACTTTGCATTTTTATTCGTTTGAAGTCCCGTCTCGCATTATTAAATATGTTCCTAATGATGTTAACTCGATACTGGAATCCATTTTGTATTTTAATTTTATATCGATGAGACCTTAATACGTCTAAATTTAATACGAGCGAAGTCCTAATAGTCTATTAAGTGAATAAGAATTTTAGGGCACATTTTTCAATAGGTGAAAAAGTTATTACTTATTTGGTAAAAATAACTGAAGAACAGGCAATTTTCTTATAAAAAAAAAATTAATAATTAAAGTGTTGATTTCATTCCTCACGTTAAAAGATTTGTCAATTTAAAAATCTGCAATGAGACAGACATTTTTTTATTTGAGGGCAATTCACAAACTAAAATTGAATTGACAAGTTACAAGCTCTATGTAAAGCTTTGAGGCAACATTTTCCATGGCACATAAAGAACGCCAAACTAAAGACTAAACCAATAAGTAGTTAGCGGTATTGTCATTCATTGTATGCAGCACACACGCCGGCAGTCGGCACGCTTGAGCTCCAAGTCACGTGGACATCTCTGATGAGCTAAAAAATAAAACTGCACCAAATGAACACAATCACAAGTCCGCCTTGCCTCATCAAAAGAAATCCAAACAAAATAGGAGACAGACTGTCCGCTGAATACAAAGAGGGGCGAGACGGGGATAGAGGGGGCCGCGCAAGGGAGGGAGAGAGAAACAATCGCGAGCATAATTGATTTTAACTTAGACTGCAAATGAAGTCAAGTTGTTGGGCGTGTGGGGTGACCCGCGCCCACCAGTGGGGAACTATCATTTTTGTACTTCACAGCCGCTGCTCTGCCGTGCATATACGATTCTTATGCGATTGTCAATAGAACTGCATATCACTTAGAGATTTTATTATTATTCTTAATATTCTTAAGATCTCTGTATCTTTAAAAGATCGCATATTAATTTTATTATTGTCAGAATCAATTCCATCTCAATATTCCGATTTGTCAAACTTCGAGACAAACTTTGAATGTCATTGTCTTGGAAATAATTTGATATTTGTCGTACATATTTTGACGAGTGAAACGTAGATTTTGATGTCTGCTATGAAACGATAACATTATTTCATGCTTTATTTAATTTAATTATTTAAAAAATTCATTTGAAAAAAAATACTAATTTATTTGTGACATCGATATTGGATCATCCCTATTTCAAATTCCAATTTTCAAACCCACATTTTTTACCCAGATTTTTTTTATTTAAAAATATCTCTTCCTGATTCCTAACTTCCTAGTAGTTTGTAATATCAACCACGAATATTCTTCTATCTCTTCCTTACTCCTGAGTCCTGGGTACATCTATCATGTTTATGAAAATCTCCGATCGCAATCACTACCTAATATACATTTACTAGGTCCAGGGCAGGTCCTATAACGAAGGGCTCATTTGAATAAACACACGCCGGTCCTGCTGCCTTAATCCTGATTCATTAGGGTCCGAGGTGCGGATTTTGTGTAATGAGACGAATGTATTTTTTCTGGAGCGCTCTTTAAGAGGCATAATTAGGCTGATGAATCTTGGGAGGTTTTGGACTGCTAAATTAGATAAAACTCTCGAGGTTGTCAAATTGTCTGGCATGTGTGAGTTGGCTAGGATAATTTGGCTATTGGTACTAATTATATATTGTACAAAAATTAAAATAAGTATTGCTGAGACTTTCAGACTTATCTGTCTGTCTGTATCGACTAGGTAATAAGGTTGTAAATTGTAATGAATCTCCCTAACCGCGTTAATTAGTATGTGATGCAGTGGATGCAGTCGAAATTTTTGGTTGATGTATTCGGACTTCAGTTGCCACTATAATAATGATCGAACTTCACTTGGTAAGTTCGTTTGATCATTTATAAATACTAAACAAAAAAAAAGGTTTTAAGGGGTCACTTTTTAACTGTTTTGTACGGAACTCTTCTGCGCGTCGTCAACTAACTCTGAGCCTTTTTAACTTTTTAATCCTATCTTTCCATTTCTCCCTTTGAGTTGGGAAAAACCCTATCACAATCGTATATGCCTCATTGCTCATTATTCTTCAATCTTTTGATAATTTATTTCATTTGGGACCTTGAAAGGAACTTTTGTAAACAAATTGACCTTTTTCTTATCAGTAATTTCTAGTGTAAAACCTGAGGACAATATTGTAAAAGATTATACCGTCTAGACAAGATTAATTTAATCTATATTAAATAGCTATTTCCATACTCTGAAAGCAGACTAGACAATCAACGAAAAGGGTTGGTGTATTTTGTAAATAAATATTAGTTTCACTAGTGTTGGTACAAAAATTAGGTAGACAGACAGTAAATTTAATCGTGGGAGCTATGAATTTTACTTTTAAAGTAAAATAAATTTGACGGATTCGTAGCTAACTCCTCGTTTATTGGAAATTGGAAGTCGGTTAAAAATTAATCTTTTATTCCTCCGATCCACGCTCTCACGCGTCTCACCAAAGGTTACTAGGAGCGCATGAGTGCTCATCGCGTCTAACCCTCGAATATGGGCGGTAGTCATTAATGCATTCAATAAACAATACAGTTCACGTGTCCCTACTGCGGTCTGCGGACCTGGTACGAGATGCCAGATAGCCGCGCCGCCCGGCGATGCCCGATATGGTAAACACACGGGTCAGATATTTAAATTGGACAATAAAACATTGCCCTGACGTACTCCGCCCGTCGTGAGGGAGCTTTTTTTTAATTATTTTATGAGATCGGTATGTGATTGGGTGCACCTAGAGCACGTTGCTACAATGATTACGATGAACTTCAGAATTGACGGCAATTTGATTTTCTTATGAGGTACAGTAGGGCCTCGGTAATCCGGACTCTCACTTGTTCGGTGATCGCTGTAATCAGGCCGGCCGGAGCTTTAAAAACATTGCTTTAAAATGGGCTGAAGACTGAAGATAACGAATTTGATAGCCACGAAGTTATGTTTCTCCGTCAACTTACATACCGAGCTTTTGAAATAAAGTGCGAAAATCATAAACAGAAGAGTTAATACTCTTTAAGTTAAGTCTGTAATCAGACTTTTTCAAAAAGAATTAACTAATGTTTTATTTTAACTTACTGATTTCTTACATGGTTGTAATTATTATGAACATGTACTTTTTGTCTTTATGCTATAATTTAAAAATTGGTTAAAGAAACTAGGGTTAAACGTGTTTTATTAACATTAAAATATATTGCATACTATAATCCGGACGCCTCGATAATTCGGAAAGGGTCTTGTTTTTGCCTCTCCGGATTAAAGAGGCTCTACTGTATCTCTATGTGAGGAAGTCGGTTAAAAATTCATTTGGATGTAGGCTCATAATATTATTAAAATGCTTAGAAGTAATGTTTAGTGATGTGACTAAATGTTGTCTTTTTTTTATTCAATCAAAAATCTTTATTAATTTCTCCCACAAGACAAAAAACACATATACAATTATTATTATGTACTTAGTTACAAATTATAGTAGGAGACTGGTGCCCTAACTAGGTTGCCCTGTTTTAAGGGGAAAATATGTGTTAAGTATATGAGAACTACTCATATCAAATTAATTAAATTCAACTTGTTCGTTTCGAATTAATAAAGTCGTAGTATCAGATTTCACACTCCGACTCTTTAGTCAGCCGGTAGTAGCAGCATGAATTTTCATTCTTAATAATTTTGTAGCTCCTTTATCATGCCATTTAAAATATTACAAGATGTCCCACCACTTTTCACTACATATCTAAGAATTTTCCAATCAATATGTTTCACAACTTAACCCGTAACCGGCGCAGCTTGCCCTGCAGGACGTTCCCAATCACGTGTGGCTAATAGACGGACATCTTAAGACAATTACCTCGTCTTCGCTGACGGCGCTGCCCACGTGCGTCCCCCGGGCGGCTGCAGTAGGCTCGACGGAATACTAATTAACAATTAGGGGACGTCTTAGATCGATAGTAATTGGACACATTAACTGCACATACCTCATATGGACTTGGAAGTGGGGTGTGACTCTCAATATTAGCGATGTTGAAGGATGGGAATGTAAGTCTTGATAATAAACGTAAAAGTTCGTAATTTAAGTATTTGAAACCCCTTTTTGTTGAAGATAAAATTAGTAAGTTAAAAGTGAACTTATCAAATACCTTGTAGCGTAGAAATCCTATTCTAAAACTATTAGACGGTAACAAAACAGCAGAATAAATATTTTTTTTTATTTATAACCATCTCAATTCATTAGAACGATTATATTTTATAAGAAATCAATCCGTCACTGAGTGAGTGATCGGCGCGGGCGGGCGGGCGGGCGGAGGGAACTTGGCGATGAACGGGTTCAACAGAACCATCACTAACGAATTTGTCACGCCGCTGCAGACCATGTGCCTGACAGACGTGGCAGGTTTATTAGTCCAGCACGAATCGGCGCACGAGTACCGAAAACTATTCCACCTCAATTTTTTTATGAGATCCTCTTCAAATTGCCCTCCTGATGATATAAATGCAAAAAATAAAGTGGAATAAGTGCAAGGAAAGTGTAAAATTATTTATCTGAACATGAATTTCCACCAAGAAGTGACAGTACATTCAATATCGTATATAAATGCATGTTGCCATGGCGCAACCCGGTGCCATATTGTTTAAACAAACATTGTTTAAACAATTGCAAGGAATTGTTATTTTTCAACCGGACAATTTCTTTTTATATTCTTTATTGAAATACCAATAAAAAAATATGACTTTTCACGATAAAGTTAATATTTTTAAAGATAATATGAATGTTTAAAGGTTCGAAAAATCTCAAATTTGGGTACTTTCGACCCACGAAAAATATATTAAAACAAATAATAATGTCTAAGTAATATATTTTTTAAATTCTCTCTACAATAGTTAATAATATTGTTAATAGAGATTTTAAAAAAATTCATTGTTTATATCTTTTTTTTATCTTAGCAAAAGTAGACAAAAATTTGTGTTTTTTGTATGGGAGCCCCCCTTAAACATTTACTTTATTTTAATTTTATTATTAATTATTAAAGTACAAATATAATTAAGGATATTGTGAAATTTTCAAGTGCCTCGCTGTTACCATTATTGATAACGAGCAAAAAAGACAAAAAAATCACGTTTCTTGTATGGGAGCCCCCCTTAAATATTAACTTTATTTTATTTTTAGTATTTGTTCTTATAGCGGCAACAGATATACACAATCTGTGAAAATTTCAGAAGTCTAGCTTTTTTGTCGCTACCTTTAAGCATCGCTGTCTCTAGACTAGACTTCTAGCTAGCTAGACTTCTGAAATTTTCACAGATTGTGTATATCTGTTGCCGCTATAACAACAAATACTAAAAATAAAATAAAGTATAACATTTAAGGGAGGCTCCCATACAAGAAACGTGATTTTTTTTGGCCTTTTTTGCTCGTAATCAATAATAGTAACAGCTGTTACTATTATTTATCCTAGCTAGGCACTTGAAATTTTCACAAAATCCTTAATTATATTTGTACTTTAATAATTTATAATAAAATTTAAATAAAGTATATGTTTAAACATTCACATTATCTTTAAAAATATTAACTTTATCGTGAAAAGTCATATTTTTTTATTGGTATTTCAATAAAGAATATAAAAAAAACTGTCCGGTTGAAAAATAACAATTCCTTGCAATTGTTTAAACAATGTTTGTTTAAACAATATGGCACCGGGTTGCGCCATGGCAACATGCATTTATATCATCAGGAGGGCAATTTGAAGAGGATCGCATAAAAAAATTGAGGTGGAATAGTTTTCGGTACTCGTGCGCCGATTCGTGCTAGACTATATTATGTAGGTGTAGTGTTACCGAAAAGATAGGAAAGTTTATGATTTTTATATTTTTTATAAAACTACAGAAGTTACTAACATTTTTCTCTAATTATTTTAAGAGAAAATACAAGCAAATAAGATTACCTATTATAATGATCGGTTATTTAAAAAAAATATAAGAAGCAGAAAGTAACAGATAACTCGAAAACTTTGTTAAATTAGGCAGTAGAGTAAATGTGACATGTAGAGTTTACGGAAAATTTAAGTATCTAAGTCACATATATATCAAAAGATACTCTCTCTGATCCCTGCCACATCTAACCATCACCAGGTCTACTCCACCAATTGTTTCATCACAAATGATACAGCCGTCACCTGTCAGCGCTCACCAAAAAACTAGCCCCCGCCCGGCGCCGCTCGCCACGCGCTAATTAATATATTTGTCACTTCATACAGACTGACAGATTGATAATTATAATTAATAACACATCCGAGGATTAGAACAGGTCGGGAGATAGATGGATGTCTTTCTATCACGTGTCATAAGATGATTTCTTCGTTTTAAAAGGTTGTCTACCTAGTTGGTTTGATGTTTTTAAAGGTAGTGAACGTATTAAGTACCTAGATACTTTTTATTTTGTAGACATTTTAGGACTAAAAATGTTTGGGTTAGGTCTTATGAAAGATCATCGATACAATTGTTTTAAAACTCTACGGGTGTCGTTAGACAGATTCAAAAAGACTTGTCTAACTGTTTCACGATTTACATGTTAAGTCTCAAGAAATTAATATTAAAAAGAATTTAAGATTGACATGATTTTTAAAGATTTATCTACATATTTTTATTTCAAACGTAGCTTATAAAACATTAGAAAAAGCTACTAAAGGCTACACATAATGGAACCTGGTAGAGGGCTGAGGGACAGGCTAAACTAATAAAGGGCGGCCCGCTGACTCTTCAACATTGAGTGTTTGTAAAATATGTCATTTGTTGGCCGTAAAGTTTTAAGTGACTATTAAGTTAATTAGCATTTTTCACTCGACATTAGTTTAAGGGCTTATTAAGTTTTTAACGAGCGCTTAATGTGGTCGGCGTATAGATGTTTGTGACCAAACAAAATGTTTACGACACCATAAACTTGCTATTGAGTATTGCTCTTAAAATAGTTCCGGATACAGAGTAAGCGAGCCACAGAGGCAGCGCTAGAAAAAATATTTAAAAGTAGTTTTTCATACATTTTAATACTTTTATCTTATATATGAATTTCACCTTTATCTTATATCAATTTCTTCTCAACACCTATATTTTGTAATTAAATAAAGTACATAGTTCATTATCCAACAAATATTTAAAATTATTCCATTGTCCAACAAATCCTTAAAATTATTCCAATAATATTGGTGCTTAGATAACTTTTAACTACCTAAGGGCTTAAGTTTAAATAAAATCATATGCCACTGAAACTGCTCGCCTCGCCTCTGCCATTCCGGTGTGAATCGGCCCTTATAATTTGTTTGGTAGAGATTCCATAACATTAGTATTATATTATCTTAAAATTACACAACAGTAATGATTGCAATTCCTAAACGCGATAAAAAAGTATGAAACGATTTCCAGACCTGTCGATCTGATTTATAAATATCGTTTTTAAATTATTCGTGACGACTGATGAGTGATGACTGAAGGCAATCAACAATGATAAGTTATGGTACTTATTTAGAATTCAATTTACCTGATTGTTCGATAATTGTGATACATATTTTTATATGGGAATTTACTAAAATAGTAACTAACGAAAAAAAAAAATCGGTTGTCTGTAAAGTCGGTTTACTGACGATAGTTGAACGTGACAACGTCATAGCCTTAACCCCTCAGTTCCGGGAAAAATCTATGCAAAAAGTTGGCAGGTCAATGTACAAAAAAAATGGCGCCCGGCCTACCCTCTTTGTAAAATTAATGTAATATCCTTACATACAATCCATATTTTATGTTTGTGTGAACTACATTATAATAAATGTTAAATTTTCTATCTATCAAGCCATCATAATATAGTATTTAGTCCGATGTGATATTAGTTTCTCAATTATAAACTTTCGAAACTATAGTAGTTCAGAAGAAATAAACGAATACTTTATTCTTCATATATTAAGTCATACCTTGACACGTAGCAAATAGAGCACAATTTTGAATAGCCGAAATAATACTAATAGCTCACAGATTGTTTATTTATTTTTCATTCAGAGTGTGGTCAATGTATCAAAGGTCATAACTAACCAAACTTCTTCATACAAAAGTATTCTCTAAGTCATCGAAATGCGTAATATAATCGAAACAAAGAGCGCGGCGCAGGTGGGCCTTACGGTTGTTGAGACTTGAGAGTGTAAATGGAACGCCTCAGAGCTGTCAGCGAGGTAACGCCGCATGAAATGACATGTTTTTCGGGCGCGCACCCCATATCGAATTATAAGACGTTATCACGTCAAAAATAACAAAAAAATATGTATAAAAACATTTTTTTGTTGAAAGTTAAGTTGAATCTTAATAATTTCTGTATACTGTACAGTATAGTAACTAAGTTACTACAGTGAATTTGTGAGAATTGGTAAATCGAATGTACTTATCAATTATCATAGTAACTAACAGATGCAAACCTTTTGAACACAATTATTCTTAGTCTTAAATTAAATCACCCAAATCAAAATATTGAGTCCTACCATAGACTATTACCTATTTAAATTCCTCGTAAAAATAAAAGCTAAACGTCGTTATATAAAAGGAAACTCAGTTATATTTTTCTGACTAAAACTTTTAATAATGGTGTGGTCTCTATCGCCATGCTACTCTACGTTCAGATCAAAAGTGTAGTTTTACGAGCAGAAATCTACAACAGTTTGTTCACAGGTGATACGGAAGATTTTATTACATTACAAATATTACAATTACATTCCAGAAAGTAGAAAGTCTTAAGTAAATAGATTCATTTAAAAAATCATTAACTGTTTTAAAATTTTGAATATGAAGTGAAGAAATTTAAGGTGGTCTTAAATCAGTGGTCCCCAACCTTTTTTTCATGCGGGCCACAAACATGTTTTGGTCTTGGTGTCGCGGGCCGCAACAAAATTTTTTTAGGGTTAAAAAATTTAAACATTCTTCAAAATTAACGATATAAAAGTGGAAAAAAATTTACGACTATCACGTAGACTTTAAGTTATTTTGCCGATGGGCGTGAATTATTCCAAAATTGTCTAACATCACGCGGGCCAAAAATAAAGTCCCGGCGGGCCGCATGCGGCCCGCGGGCTGCGGGTTGCGGATAGTGGTCTTAAATCAACTGTAGGTTACATATATTATAAAACTTTTTTATCCTTCGATCATATTTTATGTAGAGCTCACGGTATTTCTTACCTTATGTAAAGTTGATATTATACATAGAACTATAAATAGGGTGATTTTTTAAAATTTATATTGATTTGCACATTATAAGTTATACCCGGTAACTGCTCCTGCGCAACTATCATATTGATCGCTAGCTGCAAGCGCACTTCAAAAAATCAAACAAAACTCGTAACTCCATACATTTTATTATCGATTTTATCGTTCTTCCGGATATCTCCGACACACGAATATAAATCCTAAAAACATCGCATTAAAGTACTTATTTTATTGCCCCGTCCCGTACGGTTTAACGATCGATATGAAAAGAAATAAAAAACGATTGAGACGTGAATTATACTGTTTATTTGATGCCAATAAAATATGTTTTATACTACCCGCCATTTTTATTATATTTTCATTAATTACACAAATAGCTTAATAAATTATTAAAATGATCGAATGTGAATTTTATTATTATTTGTGATTTTATTGGCGGTCAAAAAAGCAGTTATTTTGTAGACTTTCTAACTGCTGGATATTGCCTGTAACTTTGTTGCATCTTATTTATTTTATCGCACGACAAGCGCCATGGGTGATGGGACTCAAAGTACCCACCTTACCAAATTTAAAATCAGTCAGCTGGTTGGTTAAATGCTATCTGCCTATAGAAACAAACACAGTTTCTCACTTATAAGGCGCAGCGCAGACGACAGACTATCAGTGACGCACTTTTTAGTCTGTGGGAAATAGAACCTATGCAATTATATGCAGTAACGCACACGACGCGCAAAAAGTCCGCATTGCATAGTTTTTATTTCCACAGACAAAAAGTGCGTCACGGATAGTCTGTTGTCTGCGCTGCGCCTAATGTCTGTATGAATTACCTACTTAAGATATTCTCACACGGTTAGTCTGCAGGCGCGTGTGAGCCGGCCTTAAGCAATCTTAGTCTAGGAGCCGAGTGGCAGTTTTATGCCGAAGCGAGGAACCGATGGCTTTCATAACTCCTGCGATTCCATCGACGACGAGTTATGACTGACAGAGAGATGCCCGGGAGTGCGGTGATGTGGATGTGGTATGTTTGATATGGAATATAATAATTTTTTGTTGATATTTGTCACCTTTTAGATTTTATTTAGCTTAAGTAGTAAAGATGGATGGCAAATAAAACTATAAATTACGGAGGATATTATAGAGAATGTCCTTATAAAAACATAAATGCTTAAGTTTGGAAAAAAATTAACGTTTAGAAAAGGGCAAGAACTATTTACATACCTATTGTAAAATGTTTTAATTATTTTGACATTAGGTACCTTCTTATGATTTTAATTGGGCGTAGTCATTATTCTATTAATTAAATCTGTCACCAATCACCATACATTGTACTGACCAAGCATATTTTTTATGAGAGTAGGCCACTTTATTTTCGCCGCCCAATGTACGTAAATCGGTTGGGCCTCTATGGACGCTGCCGCCCCTAGGCCGTGGCCTATAACAACGGCCTATTTATAAATCCGGGACTGTGACCAAGACTTGTTGTAACATTTTACCATTGCAGTCTAACATTTAGTCCATTTGCCACCTCCATCCGTCGTGGTTCCCTCACAATAATAATACGTCAACGCCAGCCCGCTATCTAAATGGTGTTTGAATTGTTTCCATCAATAAGGCACGAGTGTGGATCCCTGTACTGTGTGAGACTGATTTTATTACTACTGGCTCGCAGACTATAATAGGTACTATTGCATTCTAGCCTCTCGGTCTATTTCTTGGAATTTTATTTGTGGTTTGTCGATCTATGTTTTGTTGTGCTGTATTTGTTTAAGGTATTTTTAAGAGTAAAGATACACGATTAGTTTTAAATTAACCTGTTTTCTACTTTAGTAAATGGTAATGGACGTGGCTTACTCGACATCTCTTTCCACGTAGCGATCAGTTAAGCCAAATGTGTCTCTCATTTGTAGTACAAAAAAGCCTAGATGAGTGTAGAACCTAGGCCATACATTAGGATCGATAAGCGCTGCGTGTAGGGTGACAAGGCGTCGCATGTCGGCGGACAGTCCCGGCTCGCCGACAGCGTGTTCACACGATCTGATTGCGCCTGCTTTACGGCCCCGAGCGGAGCCCATTAGTACCGGCCGCTGCCTGAATTGCCTAATTAGAATTACACGGTGCGGGCCGGATTTCGCTGCGAGTTCCAATCGCGATCGAAAAACTGAGGCGCTCGTCGAACTGTTCCCAGGCTAGATAAGTTCACAATAGGCAGTAAACAAGTTTAATTGGGTCGAGAAAAAATATATTTTATACGTGTTACAGTTAACGATTGATTTCACCGAGTTTCACGACGATACTCTGTAAGAACTTGTGATCTGTAATTGTACACCTTACGAATCGATTTCGCGAATTGCGGCGCTAAATTTCGACTTTAATGACCCGCCGCGTAATGTGACCCTCTCGGGAGTCGCAATCAAAGAAGTTAAAAATAACGTCCAGTCGGGGATCGCTCGCCACCTGCTCCCGGTCGGGTTCCGCCGCTCGTCTCGATTCATAAACCGCACGATTTACCGACGTTTTACTTTATCGTCGTAAATAAACAGTTCCGGAGCATAATAACACTTTATACCGCATTATCTAAATTATACGAGCATCCGAGAAATGCACGCATAAAGATATCCGTGGCGCAACACGAAAACATTATCGGTGAAATATCGATACAATTTCCTTGATCTGTAAAATAAAATCTCGCCGCTTGACGTTTTGTTTAAATTTACGCACGCGCGCATCGAAAGGTTGTCGTAAAATTGAGGACGTTATGGTCGCTGATAAGTGCGACGAGGCCGGACCGTCCGGCCTGTCCGGACTCCGGCCGTCCGAGCGACAGGTTTATCGTGGACACCCCACCGCGCCGCACTATTTACGCGATGATTTTTTGCGGGTTTAAGAGGGACCAGTAAATTAGATTTTGCACCGCTTATTAATGACTCTCCACTCGTTACTTTAAACTACTGTAAAATTAAACAATAATTTTACAGTAGTTTAAAGTAACGAGTTTTTAAATGCATACGAACTAAAAGATAGGACTAAAAATTCTAAGCAACACATTCCTATAATTTAGCATACTGTATATGTAAACACGATAAAATACAGAGCATTTGCAGCCGTCTTTGGCTGCTTTGGAAAGTTTTTTAAGAAAGTTTCTTAATACTTGCCCCTAGCGTAGCTCACTCTAGAGACCAGGTAGAGCCGCGGGAAACCAGCTAATTAATCCAACACCCCGATCGGTTTTTTCTCGATAATTTATTATTGTTGACATTTAGCGAGGACAAGCGGCCTGACAACCCATCCATCATACACATCCGTGTCCACCGCACCTCATCCATCGCTGGACGAGCCAGAAGTTACCTTATTACAGAAAAGTAGAGTCCATTTTACAATAATGCAAATGTTTAAGAGTTACCACATGCAAGTTTTCATGGGCAAGGCAAAGCTGCAACTTTGTTGCTAGCTCTTATTTTAGCTAGTAGGTAGACTTTAGTTAGACTTCCATAACAGAGGTCTCAACTTGCCTTAAATCTATAAGCGGGCTTAACCCACTGAACGGTTTGTACGTTCATTGTACACAACATCATAATATGAAGAGGCATGCGTGAATTCTCAGCTAACTTAAAAGGACTTGAAAAGTAACTTATTTTACCTTCATGTCAGTTATATTAGTAATTAATTACAGTCTCAACTGCTAGCCACGAAACTAGTCATCGTCCATATTTTGACATTATTATCATGAAGTACTTGCCTGGTTGTGTAGTCCGTATGGATAGTAGTATTACCCAGTAAATTCCTACCTGGCTCCCAAAACCTGGTCACCTCGAACCCTCGAGAAGACGAGTGGCAATTAGGGGCCGCTTATTGTTCACCTGAGTGACAGACGGACGGACGATCGATCAATCAGATAAGATGCACGAGATTAATACTATGTCCTCTAAAAGCTTTACAACACTTCATTCATATTGTTTTTGTGTTTGCTGATGTGTCGACATCAATATAATCAGCTATCGTTAATCATTTGGCTTCGAACCCAGTCAAAGACACATCCCACATAATTATTATAGCATACAACTTTTTAACCTTGACACTCGAAACAATGATACCATGCCTCTACCAAAAGAGAATCTTTAATTGACTGTACCCGTACTTTAAAAGTCAAGCTTACTTGATATGGAAGCATCTTTGCCATGTCTTGTCAGTTGTCATGGCATCAGTTTTAACATATTCCAGAGAAATATGTTCCCTCCCTTAAATTTTAACCTCCACTCAAAGTAGTGTTGTAATTATGACGAGTGTCGAAAATGTAGAGGTAAACGCCTAAATTGTTTAAAAAGCCACTAGTAATAGGGCCTGAGTAAAGAACCATTGGAAGTGATTGGAATAAGGTAACTTTTCCGAAATTATATTTAATCCACCAAGTTTAGCAAGTTCACAGTGGTAATGAAAAAAAGAAGTACTGATAAATTTGTAACTTTGTTAATTATTGTCGTAGAAAGACACCCTTTCTATGGTGATTGGTGGCCATGCTTAGCAGGTAAGGTGATGATAACGATAGCCAACATCTAGCGTTATAAATTATATTTTAAGGTCGGACCACACGGTGGTCGTGATTGATCGGTCGCGGTCGTCGTTCGCGGTGATTGATCGGTCGCGGCATCCATCACGCGACGCCGGACAGTCGCCAGTCGCCGGTCGCCGCGTCTTGATCCATCAAACCCTTCGGACGGGACGTTGTTTGCCTGAGCATCTGAATACTTTTATAACCTCAAAATTAACTGGCCAGTAGATAAGGATCGCGTTGGGTGGGTGTATGCCATAAAAAGTAAAAATTACTCAACTGATTGCTGATATTTGAATGAAATTGTATCTAGTGTTATCAATAAAATACAATGATTATGAGACAAAAACGTAGGTACTAATTGGTTACCTACGCGATGTCAGGTGATTCAGCAAAGGTAAGCTATTAGCTGACTGCTGAGCTAACTGTTATGGCCGCGTCGCATGCTATTTTGATTACCCCCGATGCAGGTAACTGAGCAAGTTTTGTACTATTTTTGAGCAATTAGTCGAAGTCGAACCATTATGTAGCCCGAGCATTAAAAGTAACATTATACATAGTTGAGATGCATTAGCCCGGGCCGAGGTTCTCGTTTAAGCAGCGAAACTAGCCAATAAAGATCGGCGGAGACAGTGAAACATTCCTCCGGTACGCCACGTCCCTTATTTGGCCGAACGGACTAAGTCCGCATAACGAGGAGATTTGTCAACGACTCGTCGCATATCGCATCGGCGGCCATCTTGTCGCGTGTAAATGTCACCCGGCGACCAATTACAAGCGCGGCCGCCGACGGCGACGGCGCAGCGCCTCCGCCGAGCCTTTTATAGCGCGTACGGCGTATCTCGCATCAGCCCCAATTAACCGCCCTCGATATTGACTGATGTATCGAATGTCAGTAAGGCACCGGGCTGAATTTATATCTAATTAAATTTTATTGGAATCGCACTCGCCGGCGCGTAAATATACCCCGGTCCCCGGCCCGTCGGGCCGATCGCCGTCTCGAGTAATTAACGGTCACTCCATCGACGAAAAATCCGGGGCATAAATCTCAGGAGCGATAGTTCGCCACCCCGATCTTAATGCCCTCGGCTCCTAATAATTCGAGCGCGAGTCGGGCATTGTGCGCTGCGGTGAGGGACACTCACGACCGCGGCGCGGACGTCGCGGCCTATCTCGTAACTCGGCCGGTATCGGATCGCGGCCATGTAGAGAGCCCGACTTAATATGTGCATCACGACGAGCGCGTATATGGCCGCACCCCGCCCAGCGCCCGCCGGCCTGCTCCGGCGGCCAATCCTATCGCGCACGCCGCCGCACCGACCATTGTATGTATATCGCGAGGATGCCACTACGAATAAATTGAGTTTTCCGAGACGCATCGACGTTCCGAGACTCCTCCGCCGGTGATCCACCCGGGCCGGATTTAAAAGCGCTCATCCCGATTCCTACCCTCCCCGAACCTCCGAATCGATCGTCCGTCCGCACTCCATAAATTAGGAGACCCGATGACCCTAAATCATTGGGCCGTCGCTCTTATCGGTATTGTTCTTTTTTCCAGTCGACTCCTTACCCAAATGAGACCGGGCGACTTATTACGTAGGACGAAAGTCCGCACCAGATCGACGGCTTCGATAGCGCGAACGCGTCGGTCGAATTTGCCTTCGTTACTGGAGACTTCCTCGTTTGATTTCTTCCCAGCTACGACGATCTCACCGTGCGCTAGGCGATCGAATTCGAGTGCTCGGCGATTGTCGTCGCTCATGTGTCCCTATAGAATTTTATTTGCAGAATCCGCGTTATCGTCGGGGAATGGTATGTCCGCTATCGGGGAGCCCGTATTTCATCAGCCGACGCTCCCATTATTTTTCGCTACTCTTTAAAAGGCGCATTAACATAAAACAACGCGGCACGCAGGCCCGTCCATATTTCTGCTACCGTCGTCGTGACGGCCGGCCGCGGTATTGTGCGCGATACGGATCTCCCGACGCATGCGCACGCCGCCTGGATATTTAGAAGCTGTCTCTTAAATTCGCGTCCGAGGCGACTTAACGAGTCGCATTCTGCGTACGGCGACATGCGATCGGCTATTGTCCTTTTCCTTTATTCAGAATCATTCCATAACCGGACGATCATCGCGGCCGGTAATGCGGTGCACTATGCGACGTCCACTAACTTAATCGAGACGTTTATTATTACCCGCCCGAGATGCATTGCGTGCCCTCTATTGTATTCTAGTTGAATGCATATAATTACGGTCGATGAGGTTTATGCTCCGCCTCGGGATATAGAGTATCACGATTTCCGTAAAACGATAAAACCACATCTCGATAAACTAAAGCTAAAAAGTCGCGGGACTAAGTAAAACTGAAATTTTGATAAAAATATAAAAAGCGAGATCTCGACGAGTTCCATTATGATAAAACGTAATAAAGTAAATATATTCATCCAATATCTCCGGGCGTGTATGCTGATTTTAGTCTAAACACATTTGCGAAGGTGGCCGCAAATGCTTTCTCTAATTTTCTTGGACAATAATGCGGTGCGACCTTTCCTCCGCTGCGGTGACAGCTCCTATTACCGGAGGTCGGTCTCATAAATACGTTATTGGTCTCCCACCTCCCTCATTACGCCGAGATCATTAGTCGTGATAGAATGCGCCGTCCTCCTCGGTCCTCCGACGTCCTCCTCCGCCGTATTGCATTCATAAAATCTCATTCGCTCCGTTGTCTCCTTTACGTGTGACTTTTGTACGCGAATTAGCATGTTCGTCTGGATTTCTTTTTTGTTTGCGAATATTTTATGGTGATGTTTGTTATTTAGGTTTTACGTTCTTTTAATCGCGCTTTTTATTTTTTGCGCTCGCTTAATTGTTTCTTATTAGTCGTAAATCGTGTACTTAACTGCGATTCCTTTACTTTAAGCGAATATCTTTACATTTCGTTTTATTCGTAAGCAAAATTGTGTAAATAACATCGAGTATCTAATACAGAATCTGATGCGTCCATCAATAGTCAAACGACTGGGAAACTGCTGAAGCGACTTCCACGGTCTCTAGAGATCAGAAGTGGGATTCGGCGCAGTCAGCGCTCCGAACTCAAAATATGATAATGTGTGCACTATCTATTCACGAAGCAGCAGCTAATCTGGCCGGCACATCGGCTGCCGGCTAGCCGGGTCTGCGCTCGAGTGTCCTCGACGGTATGGTAATCGAATCGATCTGTACCGTAAAGACGGTTCTTAATGCCCATCCGGATGTGATAAAATAGTCAAAGTACGACCCTTGCGGTACACTGCCGGATTAAATCATAAACTGCCGGTAATATTGTTTACAAGTTCCAGGAATTTATGGCGCATTACTTGTAGCATTTAGGTGTTCGCTGGCTTATAGCTTTGATTTAATTGGGATTTAATTTCTGGACAATTATATGAGTAACATTTCTTTGAAGTGTGAGAAATATTGCAGCCTTTTACGTAAGAGATTTTATTTTTCAAGCTTTGATTTAATTGGGATTTAATTTCTCTAGAATTATATGAGTAACATTTCTTTGAAGTGTGAGAAATATTGCAGCCTTTTACGTTAGAGATTTTATTTTTCTGGCGTTTTCTACTTTTTACATTAGTCTACCTTTACGTAATAAATAAAATCGCCGCTCGCCGCTGTCGTGTGCGGTGTGTCACAGGGCTCGGACACTAGACCGCGAAGGCGATGCTTTATGATAATGAGGTCGAGACCGAAATTGGATGCAGCCTGCACTATATATTATTATATTCCTTCGGTGTGAGGCATGGACAGTTAAGAGCATAAAAATGGGTCTCATCAACGATTCGTGTTTATGAATACGGCTATAAATTTTTTGAATTATTTTCTTACATATTTTATACGCTAAGAGGATGTTTTGATAAAATTATAATAATACTAGCTGTTGCCCGCGACTTTGTCCGCGTTAACATAGTATAATAACAAAGATCGATAGTTTTCCCCTTTTTGTGGTTCCTTATACAAAGGGTAAAAACGAGACCCTATTTAAGCAAACGTCAAACGCAAACGTCAATAAACTTTCATATTTCTAACTCAAGAAATGACGGACTTTCATTTAAACTTTCAACCCCTATTTCACCCCTTGAGGGTAGAATTTCCAAAAACGCTTAAACACGTATCCAATCATTTTTAATCGGTAGCCCAAACATAAAATTTCAAGTTTCTAACTTAAGAAATAACGGACTTTCATTCAAACTTTCAACCCCAATTTTACCCCCTTGGGGGTAGAATTTCCAAAAACGCTTAAATACGTATCCATTCATTTTTAATCAGTAACCCAAAAATAAATGTTCATGTTTCTAACTCAAGAAATGACGGACTTTCATTCAAACTTTCAACCCCTATTTTACCCCCTTCGGGGTAAAATTTTCAAAATTCCTTCCTTAGTGGGTGTCTACTTAATAAAGCAACCCTACTCACCAAATTTCGTGGCTGTAACTTTAACAGTTTTTGCTCAGCGAAGATGAATCAGTGAGTCAGTCAGTCAGTCAATCAGGACATGTAATTTTTACCCGACTGCCAGGAGGGTTATGTGTTTAGCGCGTATCTTCTATGTATGTAATAGTCTTTATTACCTCGTATCTTCAGAACGGCTAAACGGATTTTCACATTTGAGGTATCGTTAGATTTGTCTTAATAGCCCGAGTATTCTTAGATATGTGACATTAAGAAAAAACCAAAATGGCGGATGTTTGACGCCATATCGTGAGGTAAACAAAAATAAAAATTTACCAAGCATATCGAGTGAGGTATCAAAATAAAGGATTTTAAACACTGATTCTAAATATGTAAATAACTTACAGTTTTAATATTAAATAGAACAATAAATCTACACTAATATTATAAAGAGGAAAGATTTGATTTTTTGTTTGTTTGGCTTCGAAACTACTGGACTGATTTGAAAAATTCTTTTACCATTGGAATTCTACATTATTTTTGCTGAACATAGGCTGAATTTTATTTGGGAAAAAAATAGGGTACCGTAAGATATTTGGGTTCTTCGGACGCAAGGTGTAAAAAATCAACCAGAAAAGTTACTTATTTTACGTACGCTGCCTAAACTATAAAAGATAGAATCATAAAATTCTAAGTAATTGTAGAACTTACAAACATCTACAAAAAAGTCTGCGACACACTATACCTATCTATGTCGAGTGAGGCACAATAACCATTTTTTTATTTGAAAATCTTGAAATTTTTTTGGACTACATTTAAACGCGTTTATTTTACTCATTCTTTTAATCCTTATCAAAATAAATTATTCCATTACTAAGTACAGTTTATGTAGATAATATTTGGTCTTTGAATGAATAAAATTGGACATTTGGTTTTCAAATTATGGCGAAATTAAAATATTACGATATCTGGCGTCACCAAGACGGACGTGCGCGTGCGGGAGGAAGACAATAATTGCAGGGTGCAGCCTGCGTATTATGACTGCGTCGTCGATGTTAGTGTCGGAGTCTGAGTATAATTGACCTGGGAATCATTTTGCTGACCGAGTCTTTCCTGGGTAAGCTTTTTGCAGAGCTCACCGACATCCACGCGGGCGGAGCCGCGGCCGACCGCTAGTAATAAAATAAGAAAAAACCAAAATCCGCCTGCATGGATAAATCCAATATTAATTAAAAATTAAGTGACATTACTGAAACAAGATGAAAATTCAATGACAAAGTATTAAAAAAAAACAATGATTTGGTACTTAAAACTAGAAACATACATTGAAACAGTACCAAACCTATGTACCTATTATAACGTATTGTAGGTAGGTACACTTTTCTAAGTGTACCTACGATATATGGTTATTATCAGCACGGTAGTTTTTCAATTTTTTATTAGATTGATTGTCGAAATGGTTAGATGACTACAACCAATGATATTATATAAAAAAACTCATTTAGCAGATAATTTATGTTACTACCGCGTGCGTTGTGAAAATTCAAATACGACCCAATTGGGTCGTCTTTTATTTAGTCTGTCTCTTTTATGTAAATGGCATTTCGTATCTTTTCTTTCACTTATCTGTCAAATTTGTCAATGCTGTTCGGAATAGATTTAAGCCGGAAAATAATATGAACGTAACAGATCTGTATAAGTAGAATATCATTGACTACAACTAAAAAGTCGCAAATAAAATAAATTAATTAAAAATCAAAAAACCCGGCTGCAAAAAATGTTAACTAAAAAGAACGAAACAAGACCTAGGTAATTCTGCTGGAGGCATCGAATCCATGTTTTAATTGATACGACTCTTGCTTACAAGTTTCATGCCAGGATAAATAGAAGGTTACATAGAAAAATCTAGAAGAAGAAAGTGGATAATAAAATGCAGTCGGAGGCATAATATTTTATGATTTATGAATTAGTGTTAAACTTGGTGCGACATGCCTCCGACTGCATTTTATTATCCACTTTCTTCTTCTAGATATTTCTATGTAACCTTCTATTTATCCTGGCATGAAACTCGTAAGCAAGAGTCGTATCAATTAAAACATGGATTCGATGCCTCCAGCAGAATTACCTAGGTCTTGTTTCGTTCTTTTTAGTTAACATTTTTTGCAGTCGGGTTTTTTGATTTTTAATTAATTTATATAAGTATAGATTTAACTTATGTAAGGTATTCATTCGCATTTGTTTAAATGGTTCTATATTTAGAAACAACCAAAAAATGAACTCAGTCGAACCGTGGTCGGAACCAGTCGTCAATAAATCAAGACATGATTTAAACCGCGATGATGCCGAGGAGAAATTTTTATTGTTTCCATATTTGGCACTGACGGATTTCTCTGATCCGCCGATCTGCATACCGTGTCTACAGCTTTATTACCTAACTCCTCGGCCTAGGTATCCGCCGCAGCATTTCCTAGATAGCATCTAGTTTTATTTTAAGTCCAGGTATGTAAGATATGGTTGCAGGTGCCGTGCCATTCCTCCGGCAGGTGATAAGGTCTTAATAAGTAATTATCTGATAATTAAAATATTGCAAAACATGACAGAATTATGTTCCACCATACACGCTTTGACACTTCTGAAATTATCGACCGTCGTAATTCATATGGATTATGCCGTCTTTGCTGTTACATTGTAATCTGTTATTTTTCTTTTGTTAACTTTTATAAAGTTTTATCGTCTAATTAGGGTCTGATTATAGGTACTAGAAGTTAAGTTTTTTTCTATTTGAAGGTAGCGCAGATTATGCGATGGCGGTGATAATTTAGATAAAAGTAACATCGCCGGATTACCTATTTCAACTGGAGATACAGGGAGTCGAGCTTGCGACGTAATCTCGCTTACTTAAGATTGCGGGCGTGCGTAAATTGTCATATTATCTGTTATCTATGTTTGCAATTTACCATGTAGTGGCGCATTACTTTTATTTTCCTACAGATAAAGGATTTCTTTGCTAAAGATAGCTCAGACAATCGGTATACTTTGGCTTTAAAATTCCCAAAGCTTTTTCACTGTAGGCTTACATTGTTACATGTACTTTGTTTTGCGTTTTATTGAAATTAACTTAAAAGCAAAAGTCATTCTAAAACCTGGATAGTGGATACCCGTCGTCCACAATAGCGGCATACATCGTGATATTGTCAACGGGCGTGCCCACTACACAAACAGCTCCCGGTGCCCCCAATAGGTAACTCTATCCCCCACTCGAGGTATCATTATTTATAATTTCACGTCAGCAATCAATCTTCTGTCGGAAAGCACTCCAGCTAGTATTTGCTTATTGTCCAAACCGTATAACCCGTTTGGAGTTATTTTACCTTGCTTTTCTTTGACGGTGCTCCTTATGTCAACGGCGTAAAGGTCACGTCAAGGGTAAAATAGCTGACCGCACCGTCCCCGGCCCGTTTCTATTATACCTTCGTCACGCGATGCCCTGTGATCACAAATTGGTAAAAATTCTTACCTTTTGACGTGCGATACTATCTATGATTTATCGAGTTTTGTTTTTAATTATTATTCTGTGCTAAATCGATAAGTGGGTAAGCTTATTTTTTCTCTTTCAGCTGTAAGTAATCTTAATCGGTGTTTTCACGTGAAAATCGATTAAAGGTAGGTACATATTTTACTAATCATTGTGAAACTGCAATCATTAGATGATAAATCGTAAACAGTAATAAATATATTATACTGGAGTGGAACATTACGACTCCGTCGAATGGTTTTTTAAAAGCCAAAGGTTTCGTTAATTATAATTTTATTTATGAGGAGGATCTTTTCGTGTCATAAATAATCGATCAAAACACGGGAACCGGTTTCATAAATATCAATCCCACACTAATAAATAAGACGAATTAATGTCCGGTCGGAGCTGGATCGAATATGCGAAGTTCGAGGAAACCGTACAATACCCGAGCGAATAAATCGATCGGGAAGAGTCGATGGGGACATAAATTTGGGACCGGCAGCTCCGGCGCAGCCTTCGGATTCCGAGCCCAGAAAATATCGCACCCGAATTCCTCGCGAGGTGACAGCGGCCGGGGGCCAGCAGGGGATGCGGGGGAGTGGGGGGAGAGGAGGGAGACAAGCTCGACTCCCGGCTCCTCCCACGTGCGGCGGACAGGTGAATGCGTGCGCGGGCGCAGGCGATTTGCTCTGTTTTCGCGGCGTGGAATACATTAGTGATATACAATGCTGACTGAGATATGGCATTCTGTTATCATAGTGCCACTGCGCGTACGAATCATAGGCACTGTTTTATGTTGATACTTGATTCCAAATGATTTTTTTTAATGAAGCTGTTCGCTGAATGCTGCATAAGAGAGCTATCATCGGTTCCACACTTGCTTACAAATTACGCTGCCTTTTTGACAAATGTTACCAAAATAATCATGCTCCGTCCAATAATTACCTAATGTTACATGTGAAATACACCTTAGCACGTATGTGAATTTTGAAGTAGAGCTCAGCATTTTATATTTTTATTCTTCACAAAGACCACCTTAACTTTGCTCAACGGCTCGATTAAAAAACTAAAAAGCTCACCTTTGTACTGAAACTGCTCAAATATTTAGTAACGTAACTAACTCGACAAGCCGAAGGCATCGCGCGGGCGAACCTTTTTAATATGTAAATTGACTTTCCACTTCATAGTCATATTATGCTGTTTTTGACTCATATCACGTCTTAGGGTCAACCTTTCGGTGCCCGAAAAACTATAACCGTCCCTTTAATATAAGGAGTATTGGGAAATTTTGGATTTGGTAATTGACCTGATGGCAGGATTTTTTAATGTATTCGAGTCTCGTAAATGCTACATTTTTGAGAAGCCCCATTTAGACCCACATGCGCCAGTACCGGTCCTAAATTAAAATTATCAGCTCTTCCGTTCTTCCGCATATAAGAAAACTGGGTCTCGCTTTCAATTCTATGGTCTTTTATTGACACCTTCAACACAGTTCTCTATCACAACATAAAAATAGATCACACCACGCGAACAATTTGCGGTGCATCGATATACAAAAACAAGAGTGCATCACGATGCATATGCAACAATGAACAATGGCGGTATAAATCAGTATAATTAGTTCTGCCGATCGGAGTTAAGTCATTGGTCAAACGAGCGCAGTCCCCGCCTCTAGAACAGGTACACGGATCACTCGTAACGTCAGCAGCATCACCCCTCCCTCCCTCCCTTCCTCCACAAAAAATGCTGTAGCATCTTCATCAATCATATCGTGGATCACGTCTGGTCCATCATTACTCGTAGTTTTTATTTGCATTGGCCTAACTTGCCTCTATGATTCTAGTACATATTTGGGTATATACCTTTTCCTTAAAAGTTTATACGCAATAATGTTGTCTAGTGTTTAAAGTTTCATTTTTCCATCATACAGCATCACATAATATCCTTCATAGATAATTCAAAATTTTCATTACAGTTCTTGTCTTTAGCCGTTTGTTTTGCTACTTTTAATTTATTTATTTGCTATCTGTACATGTTACTGTGAGTGCGTCGCGCAAATAGCACAGCTCAGTGCTCGTCTTTACAACTGTACGTCAAGTCCTGCCCATCTACATACGAGTACCTACTACATAGTGCTTCTAGCCCCGCTAGGTCTACTCGCAGATCTAGATTAACTTGTCCTGAAATAACTAGATGCGAGGCACAAGTAGTAGCGTATTCTATAGTTGTTCAGTGAAAATTGCAGTTACCATTATGTTACTTCTTGATTAACTTCATCATTTCTTTGCCGGTTCTTGCGAGTTTCTTACGCCGGTTCTTCTCGCCGGGTTAGTTCCCGAACCGGTGGTAGGCATCATGTAGACTTTCAGAAAATATTTGCAAAAATTTATTCTGAATAAAAAATTTTGAGTTTGAGTTTATTTAAGTACTATCGAAACTTCACCTCATTTAAAACCGGTCTGTTGACTAAATCTTCTAATTAGCTGATTTATACAACAGGGTTAAAAATCTAAGCTCTAAATAACCACAAACATTCCAACAGAAATCTACAAAACCTTTAATAGTCAGCATATCAGTCTCGTCAATAAACATCCCAAGATATATCCGACCCGCATTAGTACAGATGGAGTGATTTGAGGTGTAATGAAGTGATGTGCCGCTGTCCGTCTGTCGACACATACGTATCGACGTCCCCGGCCGCGTTACTCACTGTCCCGAGTCGGGACTCCCCCGGACCCCCTCGTTTGTTTGCCGTCAATGATGTATCCCTAATTTCGTCCTCCTCCTTATATCACTCTCGATTCCTTTTCATTAGACCACTGATCGGGCTAATATTTTAAGATAAGTATTGACACTTAATGGAGGACTTGGATATTTGCGTCTACTTATTATTAATATTTGGCACTAAACTCGTGTACAATTTAGAAAAATTATGAAGCCCTAAACAAGGATGTTCGTTTAATTTGAAATATACGAGTAAGTTACGCAACATGCGAATCTTGAATTCGACAGAAGAATCTAGTTGGTTAATTAGTAATTACGTTGTGTTTTACAATTATCCATTGGTATGCTTTAAAAATCTAATTTCCTTTTAATATGGGGATTGGGGAATCACCAACGGCCACTAATCTAATCACATAATTATTTGAGGAATGTTGTGGAATATAAATAATCATCAATCATATAATATTATATTATCAAAATAAATGCTATTTATAACTATAGTAAGATTAGTCATGGATTGCTATGTCATCCCAAAACATAATATTTTTCATCTTTGGGTGAAAAGCCATACTTATGAAGGCTAATTAAAAAAAAACCTCCTCCTTTTGGAGGTCGGTTAAAAAGTTAATAATTATATTTTCCATTCATAATTGGAACTATTCTGTGAGTACAATATTGTCCACATTTTTTTCTAGATTGATCAATGATAGTTAGTTGGCTGGCAATAATTTACCGAAACACCCGCATAAACCTTTATAAAGTTAATGATGTATTGTCGTCAGAACACGAGGACTATGCACGCGCAGGTCAGCGCTGACGTCCGTCCGCGTCACAGATGGTAATGACGGATGTTATCTGATGGAAACTATTCTACTCGTAAACGCTGGAGTTTTAAAGGTATCTGGGGTAAGCCCAGAGTTTCTATTATAAGGTGGTTTAAGACAATGTCAAGGAACCTTAAGAATCATAATTCATCTACAGTTAAAATAACATTGAATTAAAACAACTAGTTAGTTTAAAATCAATTACATACTTGCAACTTTAATAGTTGTAATTTTGTGTAAGTCTACGAATTTAAGAATTCGGATTGAACAAAAATTCGAAAGATTTAAATAACACGCTAAATTTTTTACAAGACTAAGATCCTTCAAGGCTTTTGACAAATCACCTAAAGATTTCTCTCAACTCTAAAGTAATGAGACAAATAAGAAACACGAGGCCGATAAAGGTTTATTAACCGATATGAATAATCAATACATCGGGGCCGGTAATTATTCGGTATCGCAATAACATCGATAATATCAATCAACGTCAGCAGCAAGTTAAATTAATACCTTTATGAATCGAGTGTCGTCGAGCGCTGATGGATGGCTGACGTGGCAAAACAGTCGCCGTATTAATACGCGTAATGAGTTTTCATTATTCTTAGTGCCATCATCATCGCCGCATCAATCAAGTATTGCTTGGCTGTTGGTGATTTGGCCAGCCTGGTTGCATTTTATAGTAGCATTTACAGGTTCTTTGTAATTGACGTTGACTTTCTCCCCTATTATTTTTGCCTTCTTAAAAAAAACTTAACGCAGCAGTGCATGCTGCATGCAGCAGCAGCATGCTTTTGAACAAATAAAAACACAAACGACAATTACCCGGTGACTTGTTGCCCTTTGTTCACGAAATTGTCCAAAACAATCGATACTGTCCTTGACCATCGAATCAGGTTGCATGACCGTTTACTCGTTTGTCACTTATTTCGGCTGACATCAACAGATAAATGTTATGGACAGGTCATCAAAGTAAACTTTGTTGACTTGTTTTGGATGTAACAAAGCGAAATTTTAAGCCTTTGTAATCGACATATTTTATTTACATAATCATGTATCTCGTAAGTTGCAACTTCGATTCAACAGGCAAAAATTGGTTAATCACCAATTACAAAACAATATCTATTTTTCAAAACTAAGTAAGTACAATTTGATAAATTTATGTTACAATGTTGGTGTGTCATTTGCTCTTTATCTTGCTTTCGATTAGTGCTTTGCCTTAAAAGGACTAAATTGCATTGGAATTCTGGCAATAGCGAGCCCAAAGCAACAGGTCTACATTTATACTTGTCAGTGTCAGCATGTATCAGCGTTCATCAGCGCAGGACTATTTGTTACACGCAAGCTCATTAGACTGATGAAATGATACAGCCTCGCATTTTGGACGAGCGTAAATCAAGCCAGCGCTGAAACTGTTATCACTTCCTACTTAAGCGTTTGGCTTCGGACGCACTTCATCAAATAGGGTTTGCACTTCGGTGTTTAGTGTTAGTGCTGCTTTGATTTACTGCTCGGAAGACAAAATTAACTTTAAATTACTGACGTCTACTTTGTTATAGTGTTCTTGAACTAAAGCTTAGCTACTATGGGAATTTACCTACTCTGTTTAAGATTACATTATATTTTAACGGAAACAGATCATAAGAACTTGATTGCAAAAAAGTCCTCAGATATGACTTATGAGACATGATGTCTGATTTTAATGATGATGATGTCAGCGAATCAAGGATTTCACATCGAATAAATCACACGCCAAAAATTAATCGATTAAATTAATTACATCAAAGAATGACCAGCAAATTAATCCAAAGTTGGGAAGATCATCGAGCGAAGTGACGGGACTTGTTGCGCGTGACGTCACGTGACGTCACCGTCATGGCGTCACGGCCGGCCCGCCGATCCATTTGTCACGCCAACAAGCTCCTGTCCCGCCAAATGGACCCGACTCCTACAAACGTATTTTTAACGGATATTCTGTTAACGTTTATGATTTTTCATCCAACCAATAAAGGTGTTACATTTTCTGGATTTAATCGCTTTTTTTGCTACGATATCCACGTACTTTTGCTGTTGCCTAATTTAGACCGCTGCTAAAAATGCGATAGAATTTGCATACATGTTAAACACACGTTAGTTACAGTCTATAAAATTATTAACTACAGGTTTATGCAAATCAAATCAAACTGAGGAACAATAAAGCAAAGTTGTGATATTCCAAATGAAGCATAGTGAAGCCAGTTCTGAAGTCACATTTTTTGCTCGTAACTCGTTGGACCACATCAATCAAAATATGTTTTTTGTTGACGACCAAATCACAGATTACGTTAGTAATTAATTAATAATTTATTGATGAAAAAAAACATGAATTATTATCGATGCACACGGCATTTCGTGAGAATTATATAACCCCTATTAATATCTAAGTGACATCCATCATAATATTTCGTTAGAGACTGCTGTCCGTGAATTTGGCCGTTGCGGAAGAACGAGTGTTTTAAAAACTGTAGAATTTCGGAGCTATGATATTGAGTTACATATTAAGGATTTGACGTATTTGAAAGAGTAATACTTTCTAAAATTAATAAAAGATATATAAGAGCAGTTTAACATTTTGGGACACAAAGATGTAGGAGAAACAAACAACCGAATGCGCCCTTGAAAAATGGATAAATTAACTTGACATAACATCTGATACGCGTATGATGTTACAAAAATTTGGCACTTCAACTTATCAGCAATATGTGAATTAACTTGAAATGATAAGCTTGAATTAGTTTGGACGTTGTTCATGATAAAAGCCGTGAATGAGGTGATGTGAAAATCCGAAATCTTTTCTTTCTAAGAAACTTAATACATGCATAATCTTTACAATCTACACTATCCAAATTATTTTCTTTTAACTAGTAAGTATTTACATCATCTGTCATTTGGCTTCCATTACAAATTGTTGCATACGCTTTATTTAAACTAACGGCCTGATAAAAGTTGAATGATTCTTGAATGCACTCCGCTTTGTGACGTCGGCTGCAGGCTCGAGGGGGTTGAGGGGGAAAAGACAGGGAAGGGGAAGGAAATGAAGTGTCTACGACCACTGTGATTGAAATTTAAAAGCCGCTATTGATTAACCGAAAATTATTAGAAGACTTATAAAAATAATGTTTTTTTGCGCTACGAAGGATCATAAATGTGCTTGTGTTGAATACAATAAATGATGTAAGTCTGTAAGTTTTTTCGTAATTGACGAGTGTATGAATTTTCAGAAATCATAAGAATCAGAATATTGTATCACTCATGGTCCAAGAATTTGGAACCAATTATCCAACATTTCGTAAAAATATCATGACGTGTCGTTTAGAAAGTGTATCCTATATTGCAAAATTTGGTGTGATTTCTTATTTATTGCGGATCTGTCACTCATAAAACATGCCACCAACTAAAATTATGACAATGTTTTCCTCAAAATAGCTGACCAGCGGAAAATGGTTTGAGTATTATTTATTGCCCATGTGATCCAAATATCTAATATCATAAGCAATCAAGTTGCAAAAACGTCCATCATATCAGATACGTGGATTAACACTACCATCTGCCTTTTGATTGATCATTAGATAACCGTGACAGGGCTACATCGATTACACCCGCCCCTGATAACTCCTGCCTATATCTACCCAGCATTACTAATAAAAATCTAATTTCAAACCTACCACTAACGATAGCTTCGTTCGATAATCACAGCTGTACCCCCGCGATACGGTCCACACTCGGCCGCCGGGGACCACCTTATCGACGGACCTATTTATGTTATTCCGATATAATCAAGATTTATAACGCTTATTGCGACTCGGGCCGTTTCGTTAACGGTGTCATCCGTATCACCGATCGATACTTCACCGTCGATTATCGAAAGTTTCGTCGATTTCACGGTGGATTTTGGTAAAATTAAATCTATTGTTTCACGTCGGGCTCGCTCGTCGCCTTCGAGATGTCCGATAGGGCCGGCCGCCGGTGAAACTCATCTGATTATGAGCGTCGGTCGGATCGCTCGCGGCGATTCCGTTTGTTGTTTAATTCGAATCACGCTAGCACGCGTCATGTAAATTGTCGTCGGGCAGAGCTCCGCTTTGTCTGCTCCATTTGTGGTGCATCCGATCGCCCGGGGGCGGCGGCCCGGCCGGCGGCTCCGGGCGCATCTTTGCCGTCCGGCGGATTGACGCGATGCGTTTTAATCAATTAGCGTGCAGAACGCGGTTCACGAGCCAGTGGGCAGTGAAATAAGCCGCGCGGGCCACCGTGGCGCCGACTTTTCGACTGCTCTCGTATTTCAGACCGTTTTTTCGGACATTTTTCGGATGATAACTTTATAATCGGAGCGAAAGTTTTGTTTGGATTTTACAGCTCGTGGGTTTCGCCCGGGCGTTTTTTGGGCGTAAGATAATACTCTGAACCCGCGTGACATTGAAACATCTTCGACGCGGGCCATTATGTAAATGTCCCCGAAATAATATGGCCAATAAATGATGAGTAAATCGTCAATTATCGACGTTATTGATAGACGCTACTATCAGTCATTCGGTAAAAAATAAAATAATTATCCTGTTTTGAAGATAAATTACTGCCACATTTTGTATTTTACATTTAGATATGGTGATAAAAGAAGCTAAGTGTTATTATCTTGAATGTCTCGGGAATATTGAGAAGAAAACGCTCGAGTCTCGCTGGCTTCGTATAATGGATATGCCGATAGAATTAAGACCAATTAAAAATGCAGTGATAATCGACCTTCAACAAGTAGGTCTAACGTCTACTCCCTTGGACCGGCTCGTGACGACGACGGACAGGTTTGGGTCGATTTAGATACTGACATGAATGAATGGGCACAAAATGATAATGTAATACGAACAGAAACGAATCCAGCCATTATAGACGTAGTAAACAAATATGAAAATGTCCCTAAATCGAGGGCAGCGAGCAGTCTTACGCAAACAATGTGATTAGTGATTGATTGATTATTATATTAATGTAGCCGGTCGGATCAATTATTGAAATTATCGACTGACATAATTCCGATAAATCGATAACAAGTTTCAACATTCGCTTATCTTCGATCAGGATTTTAACTGTCGCAGGGTTGCGCAGTATGTAAATATTTTAGAGCTCATCAATAGGTACTTTTTTCTCTCTTAATTTAGGAAAACTACAGCCAATTGTTGGATTGTTATCAACAAGCTCATTTCTATAAAACTATTCGCTTTCAATTTTTATACACAAAAATTAATTCCCAACAGTAATTTTACAAACTTAAAGTTTTCGATTCATAAAATTTGCTTGTAACTTGTCAAACATTTCTTCAAAACTTACAAAGTCTCACTCGACCCAATTACTTTCCTATCTCTGAGTCGGTCGTTATCGGGCTTGCGGTACTTCGCCAATAAAACATTTCTTTGTTGACCTTACAATGGCAATAGTGTGTATTATCTGTCGGTAACTTTTATGAAATTCTAAAGATACCAACCAAGATTATGAGGCTCTATTCTTTGTATTTCATTCGCTTTTCTTTTCTCGTTTGATGCAGTTGAGAAATCTTTACCTTAAAATCATCACTATAATTTTTTTATCTTAAGTGCATTGTATTAGAGATTCTTCTTAAAATTCGGCTGTCTCGTACTGATTCTATTGCTTAGGTTTAAATGGTTTCTTTGACTTATGAAGTTCTCTCTTGTCCACAGAGGAAGCCACCAGCCCCGAGAGCGGCGTGAAGTCCGGCGAGCGGCGAGCGCGGGGCGAGGAGGGGGACAGCCCCCCGTCCCCCGCGTCGCCCCCCTCCCGCGCCTCCCCCGCGCCCGACGACAGGGACATCGAGCACAGCATACCGGCTACGCTTATACAGGACCCCAATGCTGAGAGGTGAGTTGCCGCCAGTACAAATTTAGGCCAGATTGATAAACTAATCCCGAAAAATATGGTAATTCGTAGGACGGCGTCAGGGCAGGTTCTAATCATGGTGACTAGGTTGGGTAGGCAAATGAGTTTCCAATTAGGTAGAGTAATTCGATACTCGTGTCTCGTACAAATAATAAAAAGACAAGTTTTGAACAAACGAATCGACTCCTTGCAAGTTTTACAGGTTGCTTGGCAGTTGGCAGATGATTGATTGCAAGCCATTAGATAATAAAATTCGCCAAGTAAATGACGTAAGCCGCTGACCTCTATTTGTTGAGTGACCGTCCAATTTATTACCCGAAGAATCAATTGACACGAATAGTCAAAGTCACGTGGAGCTAGGAAGCGATCAATAATCGAATCGTCAAATATACACAATAGATCCATAAGCAGCTATCACGTTGTGTGCGGTGGTCTCCTCAATCCACGGTGTCCACTTTAACGATCCCATTGTTTTCGATGATCACTTGTCAACTAGTGTCCGCGTGCGTGACGCGACCGCTCCGTGACACCTCGTCGAGGCTCTATTACGAGGCGATAGAGGCGATAATCTAACGCCCGACGTCTCAAATGCAAATAGTCGGAACAGAGAAATGAATGGAAACGCGATAGTGACGGGCAGTAGGTAGTGACACTAAAAATGATCAAGACTTCCCCATCTGACACTCCATCAATATCTGTTCCAGTGCGATCATTGTCTATCTATGATGTTATGAACTTATAGAGAAATTATGGTTTTGTTAAAATATTTCAAAATAGCTAAGAAATTACAACAATTAAATTAACCTTGACATATTAAGCCGCCTATTACTTTAGTGGCATAATATTTACCTGTTAAATTTGTATCTTTCTGTCTGTCCTTTTTCTTATTGTATTTAGGTGCGTGTAAAAACGTTAAGATCTAAAGTGGATATTAAATATTTTCCTATATTTCTATACAATCCGATATATTAATACAGTAATACATAAATTAAAAAGAATGACCAGATAAAAATAAGAAAATAGACAACAATCTTAATTTAAACCCCTTTAAAAAAGGTTTACAAACTGAAAATCCGTAATTAAATTAGATGTTTAGATAGTAAGCTGATCAAAGATTACTTTATCGAACAAATTTAGCTGGTTCACGTTCCATCACTGTCAATTAGGTGCAGTGAGACGCGATCCATCATACATCCTGCAGACCGCTCCTCCGGGTCCGCTGGATCTCAGTATATTTTAACAACTTTTAAATATCCATCATCGTTGACATCGGGACTGGATGCTGGACGTGATTTTGTAATTTTCGTATTTTCATCTGCTTTCGAGTTGTGTTGGAATTTGTATTTGGATTATGTTTTGCAGTCATAAATATTTATCGGTTATAATATCTTCAACATAATTTTTAAAATTAATCAAATTGCTATCTTCAGTACGATTATCACAGAACGTATCCGTGCTAATAAGGAAAACAAAACGGCCGTACGTGACTCGGTCGGACATTTTGATGTGATAGTAGGCCCGGCGTGAATCAAGTTAGCCGAACCCAATATAACGTTCCGCACTTTTATTGCTTCGAAGACATCTGTGCCGGTTTTAAAATTCACGTTGTAACTGCGAAATTATTCAAACAGTGTCAGGTGTCCCCTATACGCCCGCACGACGTGGAACTAAATTTTGAGCCATCGTCCTCACGGCGGAGTCGCAGAGCGATTCATTCCGGTGGAAATCAATTGACGTACGGCCGGACGGTTTAAAAATCGTTCGGGAGTATTCTTGTCTGTGGCTCGGTCGGTTTTGTATGCACGGGGGAAAGGGAGCACGAATACGATACGTGACACATAAATACGAGTGATTGATTGACCCGCAGCCGACTAATGCTTATAGGAAACATTAGCAGCTGGCGATTCTGACATAAATTATGCTTTAAAAATATTTGGCTCACCGTTTCTTTGTGAATTATCGCGATGACTGCAATCTTCATAATAGCTTACATTTCATTTTTATTTGTTCACAATGTTTCCGTTGAAACTATGTGTGTTATGTTTTTTGTTTTTAAAATTTATGTGATTTTTATGTTCGTTTTATTTCCAATTTCAATTGTTTATTCACATAAAAATTTAGTAATACGCTGCATCGTTTCTAATTGGAATTTTAAATTTGCTGGGTTACAATGTAACTCTTCAGAGTACTTTGGTCTTGTCACTTTAGTCTATCACCAATTTCAGGTCAATTAAAAGTTACAAAATTTGCCATGGTTTACTTTGTTATTTAATTTAGGATAAGACAGGACGTCTACTTTAAAAATAGGCGATCTCTGATCCCAAGTTCCTCTTGCTATAACGTTGTCGTCACTTTCATTTACATTACAACACAATTCGTCGAGTGAAATACGTCCCCGAATCCAAAAGTAAAAAAAGTGTTATTAAATTGACACATCGTCAATACTTCATCAAAGATCTCTCGAGTGACGCGAGTGAGTCAGCGATGCGGCGTGGCCGGCGCTGTCGGGTGGCTGTCATCAAAACGATCACCCGTCATTGCAAGTCCACCTAGCGCACGGCACGCACGCTTGCATTACGCCACCACCCCTCGAAACCGAGCGCCTATAGCCGTCTCGTTTTTCTCGTCCGTACACGCGGGCGACCGGCAGCTATCTCTGTCTGGCGCGGGGGTGCGCGGGGAGGGGGCGCTGCAGGCGGGTCGTAAATCACGCGGTGTCTCATTCCACGCGGGACCGCCGCCGCCGCCGCAGGCACCGCGCACTTCCCTGCCGACCGCCGTCAATACGGCGCGTCTTTCGCGACGTGTTTACATTCTGTTCTTGTTACTGGGAAGTTCAATATTGTCCTTTTGAATTGTGCCACCGATTGTATTAGTGTCGTTTAATGGATCGAGGACCGTTTCGTGTTTCGAGAGCTGCAGTATTTTGAAAACATTTCGTCCAAAATGATCGTCGAGCACGACCATGTCAGGTAGGAAGTTTGAACAAGTGTCAATTGTCATTGAAATCCAGTTTTAATCGAATCGTCTCCTTAGTTAGATAATATAATAGATTTATCTAATGCAACGACGGGCTTGTTAAATGTGTAACTAGAGTTGTTAACACATTTACCTGTTGTAACGCTATAAAAGTTAACAAAAACGTAACCATTTATCGTTTGCATTTAATTATGGTCTGATGCATAAATATAATTTAAAGAAGTCGTTATCTGAAATGTTATAATTTATGTTATTTATGGAAAATATATGCTAATTTTATGGACGTCACTTACAAAAACTTTGTCTTATATTTATAAAGTCATCGTGTGGAAACAATTTACTTACTTCATAATTATAATATTATTGTTGGTTAGAGAATTAAAATTGTAGTCTCCTAAACATTCCAAAATTTATAGTCTTGTTGACTCCATTAATCCTTCGATCGGAGGTTCTAGGAATTCCCATTGTATTCTTTTGTTCTCGCGATCACCGGTGCTCGCGCGGGGCCTGAAAGATTAATAGCTGCTCAGGATTAGCTACTAGTTGTTTATCAAGAGCGTGGGGATTATCATGATTTACAGATTGAATTACTGTTGAGTTTATATTTTTAAGTATTGTTCTAAATATACTCAATTTGATAATCAACATTTTATCACTTTTACTTTTATTCTTAGTTCCATAATATTCATATATAACCTGTTTTTATTAACTCAATCGTGATTCATGAGTGTTTGTAGGGATCATGATCATAGGTTGTTTATTGTGTATCTATCGAACATTTGAAATTATTTTTATTTCTTAACATACAATCAATGCATTTTAAAACTGTTGTCATGTATGATATAATTTAATGTGTTTTTGATTATTATTGTTGATAACTCCCACACAGGTTTCTGTTTCTATCATGTGTGATGTGGTCGTCTGCAATCAATCACTTAACGTTGTTTTTTAATCTGATTATAATCATAATCTGTTTGGCTCATTTGACCTGATAATATTTTCCTTGTAGAAAATATCAAGGAAAACATCAATTATTAGATCATTCTGAGTAGTAGGCAATGGCATACTTTGATGTATCAACCTCTGTGGGCCAGGGTATGTTCATGAGTTAAGACAGTAAAAAAGTTCTGTGTTATGAACTAAACTAGGTAGGTATAATTATATTCAGGAATTTGTGAAATTAATTGCCTTACCCAAAAATGTTGTAAAAGAGACAGAAAAGGATATGGGCGAATAAAATTTGCTAAAATTTGTATAAAACCTCTGTGGCTCTATGAGACGTGTAGAAATTGCAACTCCTCAATGTTGATAATTGATTATATTATATCACAATCTATACAAGGTACAACACCTATGCCTAATATAATTAGTTGCTTATTGTAGATACCTGATGAGTGATGAGTGAAGACATAATTGAAAATGGTATTCTCATTATGTCGAATGCTGAAAACCCTATGATGATGTCTATTTTATAAATTAAGATAACATAAGAGATAACATGAAACGTGGTAGGTTTGACCCACTATCCGGATTCTGCTATTTAATACAACATAAATGCAGGTCCTATTGATAGGAAGCTGACTGTAAAGTCTTGATCGAAAAAGGAACGAGGCGGCTTTAATATAAATTCCAAAAAACTAAAAGCCTATTAAAATCTGTTTCATCAGGGGTACTCCTAAATTTTTAATTTTGTATCGTAAACTTTACTATCTATATTAATATTATAAATGCGAAAGTGTCTCTGTCTGTCTGTCTGTCTGTCTCGCTTTCACGCCAAAACTACGGAACCGATTGTAATGAAATTTTGTACACAGATAGTCTAAAGCCTGAGAAAGGACATAGGCTACTTTTTAACTGGAAAAAATAGTTGTAAGGGGGTGAAAATGCGTAAATTTGTTCAAATTAAGTTAGTTCCAAAAAATCATAATAGATGGCGCCGTGCCGTCTCCTACATCGCGCTGACGCTTGCTCAAACGTCTTTCTATAAGAGGTGGTATCATCTTGCACCAGATTTTCGATTTTTTCGATTGTTATTTCTTAGTTACGTTATTAAATCACTCAATACTTTATTTATGCAGTGACGTTACCTTAAACCTATCAATGATAAATAGTTTATGGGTAAAGTTGTGTAATTGGGGGGCTAAATATACTTTATTTGGCATAAATAAGGTTTAATTTTAAAAAATGAAATAAGTTATGTGCACACAGCACAGCTGTTTTTGGGTGTTTTGATTTAAGGGGTACCAGGGTTTTTTTATAAAAGCTTATGACACCAATTTTGTTGACATCGCGCGCTATAAACTGAAGTCCACGCGGACGAAGTCGCGGGCAACAGCTAGTTTATAATATATTTTGTATTGTTCACAGGGAGAGTCCGAGATGTCTGTCACGCGAGTCGTCGGGCCCCCCGCGATGTCCGTCGAACGACTCGGTGTACTCCGGGCGCAGCGCACCCAGCCTGCCATTGCCAGCCGCGCTGCAGGCCGCCCTGCCCGCCACGCTCCCCGCCGCCCTGCTCCCCCCGCACTCCGCCGCCGTGGCCGCCTACCTCGGCGCCGCCGCCGCCGCCGCCCAGCAGCGCCTGCTCATGTCCTGCCAGGAGGACCTGACCGACGCCGAGCGCGCCGACGCGGTCCTCGACTTTAGCACGAAACGGAGCGAGTCGCCGACCGAGGACGACGACGCCGACGACGTCGTGAACCTCGCCAAGAACGAGAACGGCCCGCTCGACCTGTCGGTCGGCACCAGAAAGCGCGGCCCGGCGGACTCCCCGTCGCCGGTCCCCACGAGGAAGAGCTCCCGGTCGGCCGAGTACGAGGCCCTGGCCTCGCCGTGGACGACCCCCGGGGCGCCCCATCTCCCGTTCTTCGCCGCCGCCGTCGCCAGCCTATCGCCGAAGGGCGGGGTCCCGCCCGACTGGAACGGAAAACTCAAGCACGGGGCGCCCACGCCCAACGATGCCACTAAAGCCCTCGAGAAAATGAGCGAGCTCAGCAGGCTAGGGGGGGAGGAGCTGTTCAGATCGGTCCAGAGCGCGGCCCTCGGGGCGGGGCTGACCCCCAACGCTGCCGCGCGCCACTCGGCGTGGCAGTCCCACTGGCTGAACAAGGGTGCGGACCAAACTAAGGACGTTTTGAAATGCGTTTGGTGCAAGAAAAGTTTCAATTCGCTGGCCGACCTGACGGTCCATATGAAGGAGGCGAAGCACTGTAGCGTGAACGTGCCGGTGCCGCCGTCGACCGCGGCGCCCGCGCCGTCGTCGCTCCGGCCGCCGTCGAGCTCGCCGTCGACGCCGTCTCACAATTCGTCGTCGTCGGGTGCCTCGTCTCATAAGAATAATCATAGCGACTTAAATATGCTCATTAAGGAGAATATGCCCATTCCTAGAAAATTAGTTCGCGGCCAGGACGTCTGGTTAGGTAAGGGCGCCGAGCAGACTCGGCAAATTTTAAAATGTATGTGGTGCGCCGAAAGTTTCCGCTCCCTGGCAGAGATGACCAGCCACATGCAGCGCACCCAGCACTATACGAATATCATATCGCAGGAGCAAATAATTTCGTGGAAGTCGTCCGACGAGGGCAAGAGCTCGTCGAGCGGCCCGGGCGCCACCGCCGCCGCTCCTCCGGCCACCGGCACCAGCAGCCACGTCAGCGCCGTGTTGACTTGCAAAGTTTGCGACCAAGCGTTCAGTTCGCTCAAGGAGCTCAGCAATCATATGGTTAAAAATTCCCACTACAAGGAGCACATCATGCGCTCCATCACCGAAAGCGGGGGGAGGCGGAGACAGACGCGAGAGAAAAGAAAGAAATCGTTGCCGGTTAGAAAACTACTCGAATTGGAGCGAGCTCAGCACGAGTTCAAAAACGGGGAAGGCAACGGGGTTCCGATGGGTAAACCGATGAGAGATTTCGGCTCCGGGAGCAGGATCACTTGCGAAAAATGCGGAGATAAGATCGAGACAGCCGTGTTCGTCGAACACATCCGTCAGTGCATAGGCGCTCCTATGTCGAACAGCCAAAGGAATTTTCTAAAGAGCGCCCTGCTCTCCAATAACGTCATCCCCCCCGACGTACCCGGCCACGTCACCCCCACCGGTCGCGACGGTCGCAAGAGCATCAACGACGAAATTCCGTCGCCCGGCTCGGTCCACCATCGGTCCCCATCGTCGGTCAACGACGCGTCGCCCAGTTCCAAAGACGCTAGCAACGAGAAGAGCTCGTCCCCATCCGTTCTTAACGCTATAGAGCAACTAATCGAGAAGAGTTTCGACACGCGCTCGCGGCACTCCGTCCCCGGCATGCCGGGCGGCGCCTCCCACGCCCCGATCGGCTCCAGCATCCTCAAGAGACTCGGCATCGACGAGAGCGTCGACTACACCAAGCCCCTAGTCGACCCGCAGACCGTGAACATGCTGCGGAACTACCACCACCAGCAGGGCTACGGCCGCCGCGAGCGGAGCGGCAGCGAGTCCAGCTCGATGTCGGAGCGGGGCGGCAGCCGGGTGGAATCTTTGACCCCCGATAGGAAGCTGGACTCCTACCACGTGACCCCCCGAACCACCCCCGACACCCGGGGCTCCCGGACGCCCGCCTCGGAGGACCGCCCCGCCGACGTCCGGATAAAGAAGGAGGTCCCGGACGAGGATGAGCGAGAGAACGGCGTCGACCTGAGCGGCACGCCGGTGCGGGTCAAGACCGAGCTGGAGGACGAGGACGAGCCCGCGCGGCCCGGCAGCTCCGTCGACGAGGACGTCAAGCCGACCGTGCCCAAGCGCGAGAGCGACGGGCCCAGCCCCGCCGCCAGCCCCCGCAGCCCCGCGAGCGACCGCTCGGCCCCCACGCCCGGCGCGGACCGCAAGCCGGCGTCCAGCCTGGGCGCGCTGTCGTCCATGTTCGACAACCTGGCGGGCGGCTCGTCGGCCGCCGAGCCCGGCTCCTCTCGGCGCGGGGGCAGCCATCCCCTGGCGGCGCTGCAGAAGCTATGCGACAAGACGGAGACGAGCTCCGCCCGCGCGCCTCCGCCCGCCCCCTCCCCCGCCGGCCCGCCCAGCATCCTGACGTTCAGCTGGGCGTGCAACGACGCCGTGGTCACGGACTCCATCATGAAGTGCGCGCTGTGCGACACGCCGTTCATCTCGAAGGGCGCGTACCGGCACCACCTGTCCAAGATGCACTTCGTGAAGGACGGCGCGCTGCCCGAGCCGGTGCCCATGAAGGCGCCGCCGGCCGCGTCCTCGCCGGGCGCGCACAAGAGCGGGGGCTCGGCCGCCGCCTCCCCGCAGGACCCGCGGAGCCCCTCGCAGCCGTTCGACGAGAGCCCTCACTCTAAGTTTCTCAAGTACACGGAGCTAGCGAAGCAATTATCGAGTAAATACGTTTAAACCGTCGGAGGTCGGTCGAGCGTCAGATGTGATGATACCATATCCTGCTACGTTGAAAGTTTAGGGTTAAGTCGCGCCGCGACGTTAAGTATTTCAAACTCTTTGCCAATTTAATTAATTAGGTAATCGTTAGAGAACACCGCCGGGCTCGGTTAGTGTAATTATCGACTAGCGACATAAGTATACGCCAAACGTCTTACGTTCGTTTAGATGTAAGGAGATATTTTCGAAATGTTGCCTTCGAGTAAAAGGTTGTCGCGCGGTCTCCCAGGCCGCGGCTCATCTTCCACTCTACGATGTAATTCCATTTCGATAATTGTAAATATAAGTCACATAAGTTTTAAAAATTCGATTCGATCTCCTGTAAATGTATATTTTTTGCTAAATATTGTAAGACGATTCGCTCGTTGTAATCATGGTATTGTACTCGACGCAGCGCGAGCGGCGTTCGGCTCCCGCGTCTCGGCGGTTCGTCAGTATTTTAAAATTCGTTGCAATATTAATTTTCGTGTTTCTTTATTTTTAATTCTTATGTAAATCTGATTTAGTCGTAGATCGTTTCTAGTTTATTTAGTCGTGTATGTATATTTTGAATCGTTTTTGTCGAGCCCCGTGGGTACCGTACGCTGTAATCTCAGAGATTCAATCTCAGCTCGTTCGCGTTCGGCGCGACGTCAGTGACGCAATATTACGAACATTTTTAGTGTAAATTCGCATAGATACGCTCTCACGCGAGGTTGCTATTTATTATTTAGTGTTAAGTGAGTACTCTAGGCGACTCTACTGTGAAAACTTGTATACCATTGTACCGCGGAGGTCGCGAGGACCCGTACACTAAAGTGATAATTATACAATTTTACTTTGGAGGACGACGACATTCGTATACGTTAAATTTCTATATCTTCCAAATACGACATGATATACGAGATGTATATACGGTTACTGTGAGTCAAATGTTCTTTTATATATATAATAATGTACACTATAATGTAAGGTTCGAAATATCAGGGGCTCGCGTCGGTCCTGGCCGGTCTGCCGGACCGCAGCCGCCCGCTCGTGTCGCGCACGGGGCTGCGGCCCGCGGGGGGTTGGGCCCGCCGCGGCCGACACTTACGATAATACGACGATGTATACGCAGGCTCTGTTGAGACTTTTGCTCATTCTTAAAATGGTGTTGAAATATTGATTTTACCAAATTTAATAATCTTATTTAATATTTTATGTTGTATTTCAAAATGCAATTAAAAGCTCAAAGAAATATATATGTTAAATACTATAAACGGTTATTTTATTTATTTCTGAAACCCCCAGTACGCCGTCTAAAATATTATTATAATTTTATATGAGGTCTGCATTTTTTATTACCATAATTACCTACTTATAAAAGTAAATAAAAATAATGTTATCTTTATGACTCGATTCTTGCACACGTAAAAGAAATAATGATAGACAAATCACAAAGTCTTATCTTACTGCAGACATTCAATGCAAAACACAAGCCTTATTTCCTGCTAAAATGCTAGAAATTACTTACATGCCTAATAGTTAATAGAACCAGGCGTTACTTTATGTAAATCCCTAGCCTAGCATTTAATAATTAAGTGTAAAGTTCCACTTTTTAACAATTATTTCTAGCAATATACCATGAAAAGGAAAACATTTTAGAAGTAGGTATATTTCGAAATAATTATAGCTAAGTTTGACTTTTAAACCTTTATAAAGTTTAAAATTACAAGTTACTTTTACAATATACTTTAATAAAATCGAATTTATTATTATGCAGGAAACAAATATCGCTATTATATCTATTGTATTACATTAAATTATTAAAATATGGAGCAAGAAGTATAACTATAATATTATATAATGCACTGAATATAATAAGTAATTACTAATTACACGCCTTAGTTAATTAGCTTACCAAACTAGTATTCTACCAGTAGTACTTAGTAGCATTACAAAATCAAAAATTACAAATAAAATTTGCTGATGGCGATGGAATATTATATTTTAAAAGATGAGTGAACTTAAGTATAAAGAACATACATACCTTTATAATTAACAAAAAATTAAAACCGACTTTCAAGGTTAAAAACAATAATATCATTCTTTTAATATGAACTAAAAAGTATTAAATAATTTTTCCTATCTAATAGTGCCTTTTCCGAGTTCGGCTAAACCTCAACTATTTCTGTACTCAATCTTCATAATTTTCAAGTCTGTACCAGATATAGCTGAATCTTCAGTTCTCTAAAAGAATATTTGAAACTTTTGTAACTGGCACTGACTATCAATAATATAATTCTTTTAATATGAACTAAAAAGTATTAAATAATTTTTCCTATCTAATAGTGCCTTTTCCGAGTTCGGCTAAACCTCAACTATTTCTGTACTCAATCTTCATAATTTTCAAGTCTGTACCAGATATAGCTGAATCTTCAGTTCTCTAAAAGAATATTTGAAACTTTTGTAACTGGCACTGACTTCAAAATATAGTATATATTATATACTTTATGGGTAAAGTTGTGTAATGGAGGGCTAAATAAGCTTTAAAATTGGCACAAATAAAGTTTAATTTAAAATAATGAAATATTATGTGCACACTGCGCAGCTGTTTTTGGGTATTTTGATTTAAGGGGTACCAGGGTTTTAAAAAGCTTTTAAATTTGACAACAATTTTGTTGACACCGCGCGCTATAAACTAAAATCCACGCGGACAAAGTCGCGGGCAACAGCTAGTTAGTATCTAATATATCTATGGACGCTTCACACCACGTCAGCCTGGCCCCGTGCTAAGTACCCGAAGGACTTGTGTTACAGGTAGTTACCAGACAACGGAAATATAATATTTAATACTTTTGTTGTTGTGGTTATATTTATTCATATAATATAAGTACATAATACAACCATGTGACATTGGTGACCCTGATGTGGTAATGATGATGATGATGATGAATGTAATTTGCATAGTAGCATATGCTTTCAGTTCTTAAAACAGCGCCTAAACCCCCAAACTTGTATCTATGAGGAATCCGGAGTTCTCTTAGTATCTACGGAACCATAGTATACCTTGGTGCAAAATCTTGTGTTTTGGTAGCATATGCTTAGGATACTTCTCATAAAACCAAAATCACCATATGTTTCCATATAAATTTTGAGGAGTTCCTTAGATTACTCATGGATCCCATCATCAGGTCACCACTTTTGTGAACATGGTACCAAATTGGAGTGAAACCTAATACAACAAAACAAAAATTTTGAAAATCGGTTCACAAACGGCGGAGTAATCGTTGAACATACACAAATAAAAAAATAAAAAATATATATCCACAGCAGAACATATAACCTCCTCCTTTTTGGAAGTCGGTTAAAAACTGGACTTGGCTAATTTTGAGAAAGAAAAAAATTTAAAGAAAAAATGATGCACTAGTATTTAAAGACTGATGGATGTGGGCTGCACAAGATCCGCAGGGCTATCACGTAAAAATAGCGATCAACAATCCACTAGCAATAATCGCGCGAGCGATTGCTGGGTATAAAAACAATGTTGTCATGTCATAGCGATCGATTGCAATCGTATTGTTATACTGATACGTGATACGAAATTTCGATTTTGGAGCAATTATCGGGCAATAATTGCTATCGCATTGCTCTCGCGAGATACGTGTAACGTGATACGGGGCCGCCGGGATGGTTGGTGCTGATTGGGAAAGAACTACGGGACGGTAATAGGCTGATGATGATGATAGTCTTAAAGTATTTATTACAGGTAAAATATTATTTACTATCAGTATAGTAGTAGACGCCGACAAAGAAAATCGATTTGATTTGGATTGAAAAGCAAATAACTAACAAGTCAAGACGTTTGAAAACACTCGAAAACTATTAGATAACTATTAAGTATAGTCAGGTGTTTGCCTGATTGTTTACAATAAAATAAGTTCCTAAGTAGATTCAACAGATAATATAATATTTTAAAATTAAAATAAATTCACCTTTCATTGGGGCGTGCAATACAGCGCCATCTATCGAGTAACATACGAAAACTAGCGATAAATTGATGCAAAGGCAAACCGCAAAAGAAAACTTTATTTACTTACTAATGATTTATTATTATTATTCGAACATGAGTGATTAATATTTCGTTTTCATAAAAAATCGTACTAATATTATATTCTCTCCTCTTCACGCCTAAACCGCTGAACCGATATTGCTGAAATTTGGTATGGAGTAAGTATATTATACTTTGGGTGTTTGACAGTCTCCCGGAAAAGGACATAGGACACTTTTTATTCCGGAAAAATGTACGGTTTCGCGTGACAAACGACATTCATATCTAATATATATAAATCTCCTGTCACGATGTTTGTCCGCGATGAATTCCTAAACTACATAACCGATTTCAATGTTTTTTTTTAAATGTGTGCTTTTTTCCAACTTGAGAGATAGTATAGCTTAGATCTTTAATTATAGTCGCAATTTTATTTTATTGCAAATTATTTGTCTATAAAGAGCGACCATTGTTTATGCGACGCGGGTCACGGGATAGCGATGGACGTTACCATGGTGACATACTTATTTAGTCACTAATTCAATAAAATAATACGGGCGATATACTTTATAAAATATGGCAAAGAAACGTTTGCCGGGACAGCTAGTTATTTTATAAGGATAACATTTTCATTTTCAACAACATTACATTTTATTGTGTAGTTAATGATTTTTGTAAAACGTCGATAGTGTTATCAGGTGGTAAACACTTGATGGTCTATTGATTGATAGATCACAGCTAATAACACTTCATCACACTATTACTATGTGACTGATAATGATTATTATTAATTAGACAATACTGAATGTCATGTAATGTACGGTTGTGCAGACAAAAGAAAAACAATAAGGGTGGGTTGCACTAACTTACTTTAACTATAACTGTAACTTTAACTATAACTACAGTGCAAAATGTCATATCTTTGGTTAGGTAGGTACCGTTAAATACGGCGTCGGACGCCATATTTAACCATAACCGCTCATACTTAAATATCTAAATTTTTTCGTTAAAATTTACTATGTTTCAGTGTTATATTTTTCCTTTCGATTTTTACGGATAATTCAATTTTTAGGGTTCCGTACCCAAAAGGTAAAAACGGGACCCTATTACTGAGACTTCGATGTCTGTCCGTCTGTCTGTCCGTCTATCTGTCCGTCTGTCTGTCCGTCTGTCTGTCCGTCTGTCTGTCTCCAGGCTGTATCTCAAAAACGGCTATAGCTAGACTTCTGAAATTTTCACAGATTGTGTATTTCTGTTGCCGCTATAACAACAAATACTAAAAACAAAATAAAATTAATAATTAAGGGGGGCTCCCATACAACAAACGTGATTTTTTTGGCCTTTTTTGGTAACTATTAGACACTTGAAATTTTCACAAAATCCTTGATTGTATGTATTCTTTAATAATTAATAATAATATTAAAATAAAAAAAAAATTGAGGGGGCTCCCATACAAAAAACACGATTTTTTGCCTATTTTTCCTCTTTATCGGTACGGAACCCTTCGTGCGCGAGTCCGACTCGCACTTGGCCGATTATTTATATTCTCAATCCCATTACCTGTAGCTTTAGAAATAAACGCAAGAGACATATCTGTCAACTTCACAGAAACTTAAGGTTAAGGAAGGCGCTGACAACTGCCAATGACCTTGATCTCGCATCACTCTCGCACCACTGTCGATTTTCATGCCAGAGAGACGAGAGATATGAAGTGTTCACTCGGTAGCGTGGATACATTTTTCGTTTGTTAGAGGAAAAAATAAATATAATGGGAAATTTAGATGTCAGAACCGAAAATTAAATCCGACAATCTTTGGATTTTTGTAAAAGGCATCAAATAAACAAATTTTTAAAGCACAGATTGTATTATTACTTTAGTTAGAACTGTTTAAAGCTCCTGAAAGATGTGACTTTGGTATTTTTTTTCATCCAGTAGGAGTACATTATTTTATTATTTAAATTCGACAAGCTTTTCCAAATATAATCAAAAATCACATATATTTTTTTTTGTGCCAAACAATGAAATACATACGTCTAGAAAACTGCACAAAGATGTCGAATTGGCAGCTGTCTTCGCCTTAAAGTTAAGGTTAACCCTTAACCACTGACGTGTTGCCTTAAACACTTGCGTTAACACTGACGTACGTCTCACGGACGTACGCTTGATTTAATCAGCTCTAAGAATAATATGGTTCTTTTATAATATATCGTCACTTCAGTATATATTGTGCTAATAAATAAAATAAGTTTTTTCTTATGTTTAATATTAATTATTTATGTTTCTCAAAACAAACAAAAAGCTTATAAGAATCACCGGATACAAAAATGCCTCTTTTCTATGAGCTCAAAAACTTAACTTTTCCGTCTAAAATTATTACAAAACTATCTAATATATATTATATCTTATTATTTATGAACTATTCTTTGATATAATACGGAATAAAATGCACTTTTTTGTGGATTTGACACTTTTTGCGACATAGCATACGGATGTCTTAGTTCCTTCAGCATGAGATTCAAAAAAATTATAATAATGTGCTTCCCTCAATAATTCTGCTAAGGGAACATTGTCATCGTAGTCTGATAAAATGAGAATGAGGGATTTCAAAATATGTGACCTCTTCAGTCTCTGGTGGCAAGATCTCTTTTTCATCAACACAAAAATCGTCAGACTCTAAATTTTGAGAGTCTGACGATCTCTAAAAAAATCTCTTAATTTTGATTGTTTAGATTCATTATACTCCATCCAATAGAAGTCGCAACTTCAGCGTTGAGAAAAAGTTTATAACAAACTATTTAGAAGCAGGAACAAGTTTAAATTCAAAAAATAAAAACTTACATTATCACTGACAATACGTCTCACAGACGTCACAATGTGTATATTTACCTATTTGAGTTTCGCCACATTTCTGGTCACTAACGCTTCGGGCAAATTACCGGTACCTAGGAAGATACTGGAAAGGACAAGTTCATCCGACAAAGATTTAAAAAGATATTATGGTTTTCATCGCGCGCGCACGTCTCACAGACGTACGTCAGTGGTTAAGGGTTAAAGCTAATTTAGCCTTAACTATAACCATAACTTTAACCTTAACTTTAACTTTAACCACGCCTCTGGTGCAAGTTGCCACCCACCCTAAACATACTTAAATGAAATAGCAAAATAGAGATAGGTCTTCAGTTGCCTGGACTCTATTATTTTTGATTCCAAGAAGGTCTGTTTTGGGCTATTGAAATAAAACATAAAATTAAATTTCTAAGCATCGAGTAGTCCGAGTTCTGGATTGACACAGTAGATAGATAAAACTAATAATAATAGATAAATACTTGGGATCGTAATAATATTTAAACGACTTTAAAAAACAGGCCATCGTTTGTTTGTTTACTATAATTATTATTATTATAGAAGAATATTATAAGTTTTTGAGTTATGTATTACTGTATAGAGTGTAAACTGTGAAAGTAGCAGCGCTGAAATATGTAGTAACATTTTTTCATTTTTGTATGGAATAATTCATTACTCGGGGCCTCTTGCCCATACAAATCACAAAAAACATTTTGCTCTTACAGCGCTGCTACTTTCACAGTGATCTCTATATAAAGGACACCAGTGGCGAAGCCTCCATAGAACACGATTCCTACCGGCTTACCTTGGCCAATTTTAATATATACATTTTTTATTATTAATAATTATAGCTTACCCCGCTTCCTACAATTTCATAAAAATAATTCGCCATGTATTTAAAATCACGCAAACGCACACATACCCGTTTTTACGATCGCACTCAGAACGCGTACGTACTGCTCCATAGTGTGCGGCGGCGGTGGCCGGGGAACTCGCTCAAAACATCGGGAATCCAAACATTTGAAATGTATGAAATTCACGCACACATACACATTACTACTACATGCAAACGACTCGTCGATATTGTCGAACAACAAGCCGATCCCACATAGCCTACCTAGTCTTTATTTGTCATGTGTTAAGGTTTAGTTTCGCATGTTTCGCTTTAAAAGATTTCGTCCAATCACAACAGAGCTAATTGCAGCGGCCGACCGGCGCGTGCTGTCATTTCAATTCACATAAACAATTATATTACGCGCTAATTTGCACTCATTTTGTACTGTTATTATTGTAATATGCAAAATTTTGTTTATTAAGTTAGTGGGCTAGCTTGATTTTAATATTATATAGTTTAAAAGAATCGAAAGTAGTGAAATTTTACTTGCCAAGTGTTGTGTTGTGTTTTTGTTTGTTACATCGTAAAGGTTGGTTTGTTTTACTTACTTTGTAATTTGTCGTGACACGGTTAGGTGAGAAATGGCAGCATTAGTACAAATTGACTGTTGTCTTACGGATTACCTATTATATTTTATAATAATATTAAATAACGACGACAGACGACAAATAACAAAATTAAACATTTAGGTACGTATTTCTGCTGATATTTCTTTGCTACTAGCTTTTGCCCGCGATTTCGTCTGCGTGGACTTCAGACAGGTAGCCTATGTTCCTTTCCATGTTTGACATGGGATGCATGCAAAATTTCATCTAAATCCAGTTTTTGCATGATTGAGTAACAAACATCTACACTGGCAAGTCAGGATTCACTTATTTTTGGTGTGTGAGTGTGGGTGACGTGTGCTTAAAACGGCTTTTTTTAAAGCCACTTTTATCATACTCGACATGCACTGTTCATATAATACCAGTGATGTCATGTATGGTGAAGGTGGTGAATACTAACAACACTAACACTGCATGCAACGCACACAATGCAAGCAAAGCACCCTAGTAGTTATGGAAAAGGTAAACTAACACACTTAATACAGGTATGTAATTTATTGCACGTTTTTTTTTACAAGAATTGAAATTTTGCTTATTCACGAGTTAGCCGTTTTTTGGTCCGGCTTTACCTTTATTTTTTTTCACCCCACGCCACTGAAGGACACATACCTACACACCCTTAAGTATTATCACTTACTTTTGTTACACTTGTATATTTTTTAGGTAAATTTAAGAGCCTTATCAACTTTCATCGGAAAATCCATAAACGCGATGGGATCTAAACGTCCCATTGTTAATAACGCCGGAGCGGCTAGACCATCATTATGGCGGCGATAAATTAATTACGAACGTATAATTATAGCTGTATCGGCCGGACGCAAAAACGGTACAAATGGCGAATAAATCAAACTATCCATCATACACGGGCCCCGATCGCATAAATCCCGCCGCTAGGGGCTGAGGAGAGTGGGGGGGGGGGGGGGGGGGGATACAAAATATCGTTTTAATTATCTATTGTAGATATACTGTGATATAATATGCGTCATTGCTGCGAAGTAAACTAGTAAGTTTAATGTTTTAAATAAGCGCCTACTTTTGGTCACCTATTTTCATTTCTATTGTCCTTTCATTCATACGATAACCACTAGCCTATCCACTTTGCATGTCTGAGGTATAAATGACTCTACATACTCAACTGAACTGGCCTAGTCTTCTGCAAGCCTTAGGGTCAGTTCACATTGCGACGCCGAGAGGCTTGTAATGCAGTTCTGCAAGTTGCAATTCTGCCAATACAATAATATGTATCTCCTTGTGTAGTAAACAAAGTTCATTTCAAAGTGCACCGACCTTTATTCTAACGCTTTCCCACATTTTCCTCTTACAATATGAACTGTCCTTTATTCTAACGCTTTTCCACATTTTCCTCTTACACCATGAACTGACCTTTATTCTTACGCTTTTCCACATTTTCCTCTATGGACCGCACAAAAACATTCAATGAAACATCTATTTTTCAACTTCAGGACGGAATCAAAAGTGTATTAGTCGCGAGGGCCGAGGGCTAATAATGTCACCCGATACTCAACCCGTCGGAGAGTGATGGGCCTCTTTGACCCGTCGTTGAGTAAATAGCCAGATTTAGATCGCACAATAAATGATTTAGTCGGCGGTAATAAGTAGATTGATGTAAGTCCGCGGCCCGACATTTGTCAGACAGAAGAAAGCTTTTCCTCCTTGGTTTGAGTTGCTACTGTGAACTGTGAAGTGATTTTATTTTGAATATTTGTGTTATTAAAAGGTAGAACACAAAGTACAGTAACAGAGGTGTTCTTAAAAGTTATGCTAAATTTTTAACCCGGCGACAATGACGCCGGGTCATATTGACCCGAGCCATATTTAATTGTCTTTGCGTCAATCGAATGTTTTCCAATCTTCGTATAGCTGGAGATACAACCCCCTTCTATCCGCCTAGCTGTTACGGCTAGAGCCATACCTCGTGTGCAGCAAGATACTTGCGCGTCAAGTTAAAACGGGTCATTATGACCCGGCGTCACCGTCGGTGTAGTATTTTCGTGACTAACTTTTATTAGTATTAACTATTAAGGCAATATACATTGAACACTAACGGCCGCACTCAAATATTTATGATAAATGCACTGTAAGTTAATGAGGATTTTGACGCTAACTCCACACATTTTCGGTACACATACACATTTTGCATATAATTCCCTCATCAAAACCTACATATCCATTAGAAAATTCACATTTTTGCTTCTAAATGTACACATAACTTAGTATCCAGCCATCTGTCCGGTGATGGATGGTCGGACACATGTCCGGCGCCGCCCGCACGATCACACAAAACCTCACAAAAACACACACACACACACAAACGACAGTCATTAATCAAATAACGTGCACAATCTCATGAAATTGTCATAGATTCGGCATGTGTCGAACTGTTGCAAATGATCTCCGCACACAATATAAAACCATTAACACCAAACAATTCTTATAATTTTGTGAAAAAATCTGCACAGTCGATTTACCGCATAACATAACCGCATTAGTAAAATATAAAGATAAATAGTACGAACTACGAGTCCATAGGTAGTCCTTGATACTTTGAAAAAGGCACCATTGCGTTGGTGAACTAAGAACAAGCCTAATAGGTTATCCGCAGTTACCTACGTTAAAAAGGGGATAGAGGTGGATGAGCAAATATAATATATATATCATTGACACAAGATACAACCTCCGCCTCGGAAGATTTAAAAATAAAAGAAGTGACCGCAACGGCTGCAGACGTTGAAGTTTGCAACAAAAGAGTACCTAGAGCCGACATCTGACGATTCAACTGCGCTGTTTAGGCGATTTTCATCATACTTTCATGGCTACTTTGTAGATAGTATACTTTCTGTGTGTTTAATTCAATATATTTTCTAACACAAATTTTACACTCATTTCATACAAAAGTTTAATTAAATATGTATTGCCTATAAACATTCAAATTATGCTTCATCAACTTAAATCTAGTATCAGTCAAATTGACAGTTGATTGAGCGCCGCACAATTTACAATACACGTAAATCACCGATTTAGTAAATTATTAAAACGATTTCAGCCCGAACAAACACTACTCTAATAAAACTCTTTTAAATTACAAAATACTAGATGACGACTGTAAGGGCCTGTCCACACGGCGCGTTGCGTCAGCATTGCGTCGTTAAATTTGTACTGAATTGACAGATTTCAATTGCGTGAGACGTCTTGCAAATCTGTCAAATCCATACAAATTTAGAAACGCAAACGCTGACGCAACGCGCCGTGTGGACTGGCCGTAGCTCGGGTGCGCTAAAATTTGTTTCTCGAACTCTACATTTTTCCGCATCAAAAACAATTTCAAATCAAAAATGTCTCCCCGTCTTTTAAAGTATCCTCATACCAAGTTTCATCTAAACCGGTTCAGTGGTCTAAGGGTCAATTCAGACTGCAACGCGACGCGTAGATGCATTTCTAAATTTGTGCTGAATTGACAGATTTCAATTGCGTGAGAAGTATTGCAAATCTGTCAAATCCATACAAATTTAGAAATCATTGAGATGTAAGAAATGCACGTTGTGGTCTGAATTAACCCTTAGGGCCTTATCACACTGGCGATTAGCGAGCGATTTGAAAGCGACGCGATTGCGCAGCGCGCACCCCGCGATTGCGCGACGTGCACGCCGCGACAGCGCAACGGCGTCGCGGCGTGGTGTGGACGCCATTTTGTACACTCGTCTACGGAACTCCCTAGTAGATATGAGTGCCGCGCCGGCGCGCCGCCGCCGCCGCCAATTCCTCCGCGCCGCCGCCGCCGTGAAAAAGCAGCGGCGCGCCGAGCGAGAGGAAAGATTTTTTTTCAAATCATAATATACATTCAAAAGCTTATAAATTAGGCATATTTAAGATAATTTCAATACGAAATAAGTAAATCATTCAATACTAAGTCAAGTTAAGACTGTGACACAGCTCCCAGTGTCTTCCACTGAATACAATTTTCATATCTGGAATAGGATTTAATGAATCAGTATTCAGTACGAACGAACTCGTTGTTATGGTAATAGCGCCTCTACACGATGGCCCGTCATAGTGGACCATCACGAAGGTCCAGCGTGTGGAGGACGTAGTGGTGTCGGAGGCCGATGGCGCGAGCGATGCTCGTGGAATGGCGTCGGTGTCAGTTTTTCGGGCGCACATCAAAGGGAATGGCCCGTACTGATGGCTTTCACGCTATCATGCGCAAAAAAGCCGTCTCACTGCTGCAACGTGTTCGCGGTTCTCGGAACAGCATTCTAAAAGCGATTGCCTGCAGACCAGATTGCCCTATTCAAAGGCACTGGGTTGAAGTAGCACTGGGCATAAAATAACTTAAACATATACCTACCTTCGTCCTTCTATTAAATACTAACAACACTAACATAGGTTAAGTCATTGATTGTTACTGACACATTTACTAATATTTTTATGGGCCGTGTGCCTGAAATAAATATATTTTATTTATTTAATGGCCTAGCGATGGCGGTACGCATCTACACGTGTGACGTGGCCCATACCACAGTCTACAGTATCCGTCGAGTGAGGACGTCGCAGAATTTTTCGAATTTCGTTCAAAACGACGAGTACGTGGTCTCAAATCTCATAATGAATGAAGTTTAAATATTTTAATATTATAACGGCGAAAGTTTGTATGGATGTATGGATATTTGTTACTCTTTTACTCAAAAACTACTAAACGGATTTTAATAAAACTTTACAATGATATAATAATAACTCCCACACCGGTTTCGGTGACGGTGGCCGATTTCATTGAAACCAAGGCCAGTTACGCAGGAATAATTTTTTAGTGCCCAAGTGTGTGCGCAGTACACAAGAGCACTCTCTTTTCCTTTTCTCTCATAACCCAGTGGGACGGACGACCGACACGACTGGCGAGAGATCAGGCGCAGGACCGACTTTTTACATGCCCATCCGACGCATGGATCATCTTACTTGTCAGACAATCAGGTGATCAGCCTGCATTGTCCTAACCAAACTTGGAAATAACATGTTTCCAAAGCGGGAATCAAACCCACGACCTTCGAGTCAAGAGCCGAGCTCTGAACCACTGGACCACGGAGGCGTTATATAATGATATAGCTTATACATCAGAATACACATAGGCTCTTATTATTTACCCGACTTTCAAAATTAAGGAGGTGTTATGACTGTTATGTTCGTTCGTTTTTAGGGTTCCGTACCCAAAGGGTAAAAACGGGACCTACTGATACTTCGATGTCTGTCCGTCTGTTTTGTGTTCAATGATTACTCCGCCGTTTGTGGACCAATTTTCAACATTTTTCTTTTGGTTTATAGGATATCATCCTAATTTGGTACCATGTTCACAAAAATCGTAACTTCATGAAGGGATCCATAAGTAATCGAGGGGACTCCTCAAAATTTATATGGAAACATGTGGTGACGTCGATTTCGTGGGAAGTATTCTAAGCATAATAATATGCTTACAACAAGTAAGATTTTGCACTGAGGTGTACCGTGTACCTATCTGGTATACCAATGTTTGGAAGGTATTGAGAGAACTTCTGACTCTTTAAATACAAGTTTGGGAGTTTCGGCGTTGTCTTAAGAACGGAAAGCATATAATGCTATTATTACATTCATAATTATCATCATTAACCATAAATCATTATTCTAATTTTAGTATCGAAATAATTATTCGTAGAAGTTCAGCGAAGGTTCATATTAGGAGGGAAAGTGTTACGAATTTTACTAGGTTATCTGGTGAAGTTATAAAAAATTTAAAGTTGTGCGTTTTGCATTGCCGCAATGGCTAATGCTTACATGTCCATCTCGAAAGACGTTTAGATCACAACTGAACGCGGCCATCGTGTAGATGCATTGCAACCATTGTATAGCCATCGCATGCGCCATATTTTGATGGGCCAGCGATGGTCCATTGTGAAGTGGAGTAATATACGTCTTTTTCGTCGTCATTAGAAGAACAAAATGTTCGCTGTGTCACGCATGAAGGATTCCGTACCAATAGAGAGCAAAAATATGCTGAAAATTGGGTTTTTGTATAGGAGCCACGCTTAGTTGTTTAATTTAGATATCGAAGTCTAAGTAATAGGTCCCGTCTTTACCCTTTGGGTACGGAACCCTAAAAACAGATGAAAGTCGCATTGGAGGCACGCCGCCGACGGCACCGCCGCCGCCGACCACAAAAAGTCGGCGCGCCGCCGCCGGCCGTTTACCCATCGGCGCTCATATCTACTCCCTAGACAAGTGTACAAAATGGAATACACTCATATAGGGAATTCCCTAGACGAGTGTACAAAATGGCGTCCACGCCACGCCGCGACGACGCTGCGCAATCGCGTCGCTTTCAAACCGCTCGCTAATCGCCAGTGTGATAAGGCCCTTAGTGTAAAGAGGTAAGAGAAAGACAGACTTCCGCATTTACAATATTAGAAAGAATTATCTAACCCCAAAACAGCTTTAATTTAACCCTACATTTGAAACGTGTCAGCAGCACTCCGTCAAGAATCCTCGCGTCGAGAACTAACCGAGTGCTTTGTCAACCCCCGGCTGCACATTTGACGGTGACGGATGGCGCGGCCCGTCGCGTGGGGTCGCGGGGACCCGCTCCAGATATATACCCGTCCATCAATCGCCGACGGGCTGGGCGATATTTCCACGACGTCACGTGACCTGCATCCGAGCTGTTTACTCTGCAAATATCTTCGTCTGGCGCTGACAGCTCACGTTACGGGCAGACGAGACGCGAAAACTGCAATTTAGCTATTTACACGGCCATTTTCATGGTTTTGGATTATAATTTTAATACATCTTGTAGTAATTTCTATACAAAAAGGAATAATCTTAAAACTAACAAATCGAATTTACTAAACTTACTTTAATATTCTAGCGGCCGCACTTACAGACATTTAATGATTACTTAACGAACTTTAATGAACTTTTTCACATGACCATACATTATCTGTCAAACCCTTCATTAAATAAAAAGTAATAAGCAATAAATGTTGACTGTATTGAATTGAAGTACATGACTACAGCCGTTAACAATACAAACACTTCTTACCCAACTGCACCACATCTTCAAATACACCTAATCAAATTCAAAAGCCGTCTAAAAAGAAGTCCCCACATCTCAAAGGCGTCTCAAACAAAGCGGCTCGCGGTAAACATCATTATCGCGGGCACGGTGCCGGTGACACTATAGTGACAGTGACACTCCGGTGACAGGTGACGGGCGACGGGCGAGTGGGGTCGGCGCGACATCAGGTGCTCCGTGCTGCGGTCAAAGGGTTATATATTTCGCCGAGTTTCTTTTGTTAATATTTGACTACAAATTGTATTTCACTATTTTTCCAAGGCTTTTTTTTATTTTAACTTTAACCTACTACTAGAGAAATAGCTTAAATACTTTGACTTTTATGATGGTATGATTTTGAACGATTAGGATTTTGCTTTATGGTGAAATACCACGGTTTTGTAAACATCATAAAATTAAGGTATCATTTACATCCCGGAAAATCTTTTGTCAATGATATGCAAAACTGTTTTTCTGTGCGGCTTACCATACTAAACAAGACATTTTGCACATACATAATAATATTCTCTATTTATTAAAGCAATTTAGTAATCTATGATAACTGAAAATATACAACGAATAGGTAAACCTCAAAAACAGCCTGACATGCGGTCTATCCAGGTGAATTGAAACTGCTGTTATTAAAATCAATGACCCAAAACAAAAATTCATAACCACCTAATTTACTGCAATCGATGGGAAACGTTACAACTACCCCCGTATTCAGAATACAGAGTCATTGAAATTTCAACTCTATATCACCTTGTTAAGGTGTGTATTGGAGTATGGCTGGTTAAAATATGAGTACAGTCGCCGCCAACAGTGATTGATGTCCGCTGACTGACGTGTGCACGAAAGTAGGGTGTGCACACGACGGAGGCTCAAGCGATAAGCGACAGCGGGGAAAAAGTATGAATCATACAAAATACACTACCGTTAGACAATTGTGTTCTGACGTAGAATACTTAATAAAAGTAATTTAATAAAATAAAAGAAACGTTTCGCAAGGGTTCTAAAGCATACTGAATGAACTTCTAGTAATTTTTAAAATGACGACGTACTAGTAAACTTCTTGTAATTTTTATGTCAGAGCCTGCTCTATTATTGGAAATGTCATACCCATTAAAACGTACATTTGTGTGAAAGAGTAACGAATATCCATCCTCGCAAATGTACACATTATAGTACAAGGCGCTAAGCGCCGAATGCATTTCCGCCACAATATATAATAGACTAGACGTTCCGCGCAGCTTCGCCTGCGTAAATTAGATATTTCACAGACAAAATAGTCCACAAAAAATAGCCTATGATCCTTCACGTGGTCTACTTCTTATATTCTGTGCCAAATAACAGAAAGATTGTTTCAGTAGTTCGTGAGAATTAATAAATTTCCCTTCCAAATAATTTCCCCCGTTTTCTTCACATTTTCCTCTATTTCTTCGCTTCTATTAGTCTAAGCATGATAAAATATAGCCTTCCTCTATAAATGGGCTATCTAATACTGAAATAATTTTTCAAATCGCTCCAGTAGTTCCTGAGATTAGCGCGTTCAAACAAACAAACAAGCAAACAAACAAACAAACTAACAAACTCTTCCGCTTTATAATATTAGTATGGATTCTTTATAAGACTAGACAAATTCTACGATTTGGACATTTGTTCCAAACACCTGTCAGTAGTTATTCGCATTTCTACTGCAGCCACGCCAAGCCCGCTGGTCTCCCATGACTCGCACCGTTCCTGAAGCCCACGTTACGTAAACAGTACAAGGTGAGCTGGACGATTCTACCCCCGGCGGCGACAAAGGGTTGATTCTTCTGTTTGGAGGCACTTATCATTTAGTCCGGATGTTTGGATGACGGGGTCATTTTTACCCCTCGTGTGGTGGTGTGTTCTTGGTGCATGGAACTTACCGTTTTCTGAGTTTATGTAAACTACTAGAAGACGTCCGTCTGTTGCGTCAAAATTCGTTTATCGTGCTAAAACCGCAATTTCTCCCGGGATAAAAAGTATCCTATGTCCTTCCCCGGGACTTAAAGTAGCTCCATTCTGAATTTCTGCAGAATCGGTTCAGTGGTTTGGGCGTGAGGACGTAACAGACAGACACACGTACGCACTCATGTTTGAATAATAATAAAGTTCAAACTAAAAATTGATATGAAGTGGAAAAGTGAATTTGTATTGTTTACAAATTGTTTACCCTAGGCTTTACGGGAAAACCTCCAGTTTTTCTGATGGTCACTAATAGAAAGCTATGCATACTCAAAAGTCATAGCAAAAGAAATACTGCTGATACTTGACAGTTAGCTTCAGAGTTTTGTTGAGTCTATTTAACCGACTTCCAAAAAACGAGGAGGTTATTTACAAAGACAGTTAACGTTTTACGTGACAAAAAGTAGTCTTATTTCAAGACGTGAGTGGAAGAATAAGGTAAGTAACATGAAAAAACTTCCCGTTTTTTTGCTTAAATGGAGGCTTTAGGGCCGGAAGAAATATTTGAACTAGAAAAACTATGGATTATATGTGTAGCCAGATACATTAGCTAGGTTATGAAGTAGATAAGTTACAAGTTTTATTAAAATAATTAGGGAAAAAATTAGTTATTGTCCGAATGTTAAAATTTCTCTAAGTTTAGGACTGCTGGAAGAAATTTCTTTTAGAGATAAGCAGTACCTGTTGTGTCGTCTTTCTAATATTAAGTTTCCTTTTTAATGGTTTTGTGTGCAATAAAGTGTAAATAATAAATAAAAATAATGTTACGAAATGTTACTTGTTCGATTCTTCCACTCACGTCTTCATTTGTAAAGAAGGGGAAACCTCGCATTATCAGCGCCTTTCGGAGTTCGGACAGCGTTCGAAGCAAACAGACAAAATATGTATCCTCTTATTTATGTAAGTCCTTATTATGTCGTGTCAAACAGCTGTGATATGTCATATATATGTCTGTCTGACACGACAATGAGGATTTTTGATATTCCATTTGCCACCAGGTGCCGCTATGTAGCCTGGTATATTCTCTTTTTCTATGTCACGATATACTTAGCTGTCATGTGTCACGATAACATGTCAATTTGACACGATATACCCTGAGGCTACATAGCGGCACCTGGTGGCAAATGGAATATCAAACACCGTCATCGATACAAACGAACCGTCTTTAGATAGAGCTATATGTATTGACATAGCTCCACCTACCAGCAGGGCCAGCATGACAACAGTAGACATGGGAAAGAATCGACATGCTGACGGATTTTATCGACAAAATGGCGGATTTCCATTGTCTAACTGTCACTTTGTCTTGTCTAACTGTCACTTTGTCTATTTTTCCGTATCTGAAAGAAACCATTTCTATGATGACCATGCTACGAGTACGCCTGTTATAGTCGGCAAAAGAAATTCAATAATCGAAAAGCCTCATTGCGATACCGTCCTGCATAATACAGTGAAGAATTACGTAGTCAAAACTTAAACAAAACCTGAATACGACTGAGTATAACTTTCTTCCCCCACCTGTTTCTGTTATCAGCGGCTCAAGCGCGTCACACGGATCCGTCTGCACATGACATCACTTGTCTGTATTAATTGCGCGCTCTAATCGATCGGCTCCCACGATCTCCGCACAGGCGGACACACAGATTTATATATATCACATAATTACATCATTGGAATATCGCCTCTGCTAGTCAGGAGATAGAGGTTGTTTTCGGTTGGGGTATTAACGAGTTGGGTAGACGCTTGCGAGCTGATAGTACAGTTTAACGACAGTTTTTGTGATGTCGGAGCGCCACTTGGTCTTATTAAGCGCCGCGTATAGACTGGCTATTAATGGATTTGAGGGGATAAGACTGTTTGAACTTTGTATGGATAAGTAACGTGTCACCATTTTTGACTGTAAAGGAGGGTCTTGTCGAAATAAATCTTGAAGTAGCTAATCAAGTAATCATACACTTTTCAATCGTCCTAGTGCACATACACATGATAATAATAATATTAAATAGTAATAATTGTGAAGGGTTGTCCTTTTTCGTATTAGCCTTAACCTCTAATAACATAGAGATTTGGATATCGGCATAGAAAATGTGAGAGGTCAGTGAACTGAAAGGAATTGACTTATTAGGGAGTGAATCCTACACTACTTTGAGTTGTAAAATTTTTAGCATTTTGTCAAACGAAGAAAAATCATTATTTACATCACTTTTAAGTTGCAAGGTACAATTCAACACAAAAAAGTGCCAACGCTAATAAAAATTAAAGATCTAGAAACGTTTGTGAGAAAACCCACAACTTTTGACGCGTAATTAGAACATAACTCCGCAATTAAATGCAAAAACAACTCCAGTGTCAATATCTTCGAGACAATAAAAACATCATCCAGACAATGGCAGTTCTCACATGTCAGTCGGCGCTTTCCCAGACTTTGTCGATGCCTGACGAGGCGTGTCCATAAACTATAAATCCCGCCTGACGGGACAAATGGAGCCGTGCCCCGGCACGAATGGCTCGGTGACACCAGGCCCTGAGAGATTCTAAAGACGCAAAGAGAGTGTTAAACTATACTGTGTTCAGACTCTATCTTAACTTATGGGAAGGTTTGTTTGTTTTCGTTGAAGAGGCTCCGAACTGGAACCATTTTGATGACACTAGGCAGAGATGTAGAGCAGACCATAGGGATGGACAAAGGCTACATTTAGTAGACGGAAAATTTATGGTAGTCGTGGAGTGTATATTTTTGTGTAGACGTAAAGGCTAAAGTTGTATCGGCAAGAACTCCAGCGTCATGAATTTTCCCATACAAAATTTAAAAAACTACTGTTTCAGCGTTGCTACTTTCAAGCGAACTCCCTTTATATTAGAGACCCATCCATACTTAATATTATAAATGCGAAAGTGTGTCTGTCTATCTTTCCGTCTGTCTATCTGTCTGTCTGTAACCTCTTCACGCTTAAACCGCTAAACCTATTTTGCTGAAATTTGGCATGGAGATACCTTGAGTCCCGGGAAAGAACATAGGATAGTTTTTATCCCGGAAAAATGTACGGTTCCGGCGCAATAAACAAATTTTGGCGCAACGGAGTTGCGGGGCGTCATCTAGTACATTCATAAACACTCTAAAGTTTAATCACCTAGGTATGTTAAACCTTGCGTAGGTAGGTCTATAAAAACATCTATGGACTATGATAGAGTTAGAGACACAAAGGCTTGAAGTTTAAACTGAACTTGAATATTCTGTATCCTACCACGAGGCAAATTCATCTGCTCATTTGCTACAAGCGTGTCCACAGCGTCACCCGGCTGACAGTCCCCCGGACCCAGTGACAGTTGATTTATGCCCGTCAAGCCGTCACGCCGCGCGCGCATCTGCGCTGGATCGAACAAAGATTATGCTATGCTGTTATTTACTGATACTTTTAAAGGAGTTTGTGCTGAGGCCTGAGTGCTAGGGATGACTAATCTCTCTAAAGAGAAGATGAATGGAAAGTGTATGTTTTGTCCTTGAAAGGGTTGACGCACCTGTGTTACTATCAATTTATGAAATACAAAAGTTTTAAAGCCTTTCCTGGAAAGTGAAAGTTAGAGAATAGTCTTATTACAACCTCTAGAATTTTCTCCCGTATTTGCCCTGCCAATTGACAGTATTTTCCGGGAACACTGTACTTTTTCGGATGAACACTGAACAGTACCCTGTCTAATTTATAAACTTTTAAAAAATTAACGCGTAAGAGCCAGTCCTCACGGCGCGTTGCGCGACGCAACGCAAATTTTTAGGCGCTGCGCCACCGCAGCGTTATTACGAAGCAGTCTTAACGTCAACACTCCCTCCCGCTTCGTCTCGGGGGCTGCTGTCCGTCATGAGAGTGTTGCGACGACGCAGCGCACCGCGTGAACACCTTGGTTATTTGTATGTAAAACAACGCGGCGGCAGCGCTGCGTCGACGCAACGCTGACGCAACACGCCGTGTATGGCTCTTAGAGTAATAAACATACACACACATACACACAGGTCTTTCAACATACTTTTAATACTGCTACTTTTAAATGTTCATATCTAATTGATTTTGGCAATTTCCTATCAGACTTTCTTCATTCCTTTGTTTATCAGACACGGCATCTGTCTATTTATCTACGACCATGCACTCTCACATTCTGTCACGTCCTTCGAGTGTCTTCTCTACACGTTCATCACTGCCAATAAATCATAACCTCAAAAATACGAAGTTTGCGGGAGCGCTCCTTGCGATCTATTCCAAGATAATCCCTACCAGCTGTGACGAAATTTTATTGCGTTTTTAAAAACGTCTCACATAATTTTAGTGGTAATGACACGGCTGTTTCAAGGTTTGATCACTCTATTTATTTGTCTTCGTGACACTTGTCGCGAATTTGTACGGTCAGCACCAAAAAATGTCTGAAAAATGATTTTCTAAACATAGGTAATTAATTTACTCCTTGTTATCTAACGTCAATTCTTACTAAGCAGTAAGCACAGACAGACTCATGAGCATGACTCATCAGACTTTCAAAATTTCCTTGATTTTTTGTGGATGTTAAGAACTAATTAATCTGTAATCTCTATCAAGAAAGCTCTCTACTAGATTTAAGAAATGGAAAACATAAAATTTACTTAAATAAAAGTTGTTGCTAACATTCGCTTATTGTGAGGAAATCGCACCTTTTTCTGAATAAAAAGTATCCGACGTACTTTAGAATCTGTTTAGCTGCTTTTAGCGTAAAAAGATAACAGACACAGACGTCAGACACGTTAATAATATTATATAAAAAACTCAAAGCAGATATAATGTTACTACCGCGCGCGTTGTGAAGATTCAAATACGACCCAATTGGGTCGTCTTTTATTTAGTCTGTCTCTTTTATGTAAATGGCATTTCGTATCTTTTGTTTCACTCATCTGTCAAATTTGTCAATGTTGTTCGGAAGAGATTTAAGCCGGAAAATAGTATGAACGTAACAGATCTGTAAAAGTAGAATATCATTGATTGGTGTAGATTTTAATGCAGCTTCGATTTATAAAACCTCAATACTCATCATGTCCACACAGCGTCACAACTGCATTAGTCTCCAAATCAGCCGTCATTATGACTGTCACCATCAGAAATACACTTCGTTATGTTACACTCTAATTAACAATCTGTCGGCCCGCGAGCTGGCAGGTAAGTGACGTTGACGGGTGACAGGTGACAGCTGACGTGACGTGACATTGACGGGCTTCGGTAATGAAATTGTGTCGGTGACAGGACTCCGTTTCGCGCCAATTTGGGTCGTATAGCCCGGTAATAAACGTCACGCGGGTCGCGTTTAGACGTTTGCGATCGCTAATGAGAATGACAAGTCGGCTCGGGTCAAATAAGGGGTTTTTGAATGGAAACTCGATATAGAAATCGAATACGAGGAAAATGTTGTTAATAAACTTTGTGACAAATTATATTGTAGTAATGAGCTTACGTACACAGTTGGTCGTGATTTTAATTTTTAATTACAACTTTATGTGGCTTTTGTAGACAAAAAGTACTGTAAGGTTTCTTCAAGTCTCTACAGTGATTACTCTTAAAAATGTAAAAAACTTGGATTAATGGCTTGGAAAATTTTAAGTAAGTAGAGCACGGTCTGATTTAACCCTTAGGCATACAGAAATGCGTCACATTGCGGTCTAAATTGACCCTAACAATATGCATAATACCAAAGGTATTTTAGGAACATATTTAAATTTAATATAATATTATGGTAAAGTGGTATACCACTTTACCATAATATTATATTTTATTTAAAGGGTGACTTAATATATTAAGTCACCCTTTAAAACGCTCTACCACTCTACTTATGGCAGTACAGCATGCACCAGTTGTATCTTATTATTATATATATTTTATATATTTTACATGAAGTTTTGTGCCAGGATGACACGTGGAATATTAGAACGTCAACTTTGTACACGATCAGACACAGAAGCAGACTAATCAAACTTAAACATCACGCTTGGAACAACTGCTAACAAAAATGTTTCAGAATAGTGGAACTTCCAATTGAGTAAACAAAGGCCGTTAGCGTAGTTACCGCTGCGCATAAAATATTTTGAAAAATTAATCGTGAAGAATAAACCGATGTAACATACTCGTCCGGTAGTTTAAATGACCGGAGATTTTTTGCTCGCGTCCCCACGACATTAACAACATTCGCTGCCCAAAATCATTACGGAGCACGAACATTACTATAAATCAACGAACTACAAAAATACAATAACGTGCTTCTGCCGCCAGGATTTGCATTAGCGATTACATTAATCATCTCGCACAATGCGCCAATAAAAGCCATAAAACTCTGTATAGGCGGCCATTAATTGTCATTGACAGCTGACACTGACAGCGCGGGAGAGATGATTGACAAATGTCAGACGCGCGCGAAATTCTAAGGCCCAACTTTTTTACTGTAACGATGCAGCGGTGACTGGCACGTTCTTTGACTGTCTGATGACGTACGATGTAGATGACCCGGAGTATTGTTTGTTAAAAATGATTAAATGTCATAGATTTTGCGGCGTCATATCGATTCCTTTTGTGAATTACCCTCGCTATTGTCCAAATTGTAGTACAAAATTTTTAATAACTCTATAAGGTTTTTTGGACACATTCATCAGCACATCATTATCATGATAATTCATGTGAATACTGAAAATTAAGAATTTACAAAAAAAAAAAAATAGAATGTAACGCATTTAAAGTAAGGGAAGCGGGAATTAGCCACAGCATATTTAAAATATTATTTCCTGAAAATATTATTGCATAATGTCCAAGAGTAGCTGATCACTGATCAGTGATCAATGATCATAATTATTACTCGTGGAAACGAAAAAAAATGTTGGAAACTATGTTAAGCTTATTACAGAGAAACTAAGAAAATTTTAAAAAGTCTAAGAAGAAAACATAATAGTGAAGAGTTTGTTGGATAGATCTGCCCCTTTTCGATGATGTACTTTTCACTAGACAGGTTGTCTTTTGAATACTTCACGTCGTAGATTGAACAATGTTCAGACGAGTCCATTTTAAAATCCTTTATTGTTACAACCCTAAACTCTGTCACTCCAAATTCGCTTTTAATACAGTGGAATAAAGTCCGGAATGACACCAGGTACAGTCAGCAGAAAACGGTATCTAGCGATCGGTGATCCTTCGTCAAATGTCAGCTGGTGTGTTATCTGGCGGAGTGGCGGAGTGGCAGACGTCACTCGATTCAATGAAATGTCAATTCTCACTCTACTAATGGAATTTTATTTTCCAATTTTAAGTTTCGATAAGTTTGATCTACAGTTTGGCGTACTTTGTTCGATAGTGAATTTAGAGGTAGATTCAATGTATTTCATGTTTTACTTTGATCTGTTGACTTAGGTCTTTATGAATTTATCTCTGAAACTCGGAAGGAAATTATTGTTAGCTTTTACTATGTATTATGTAACCCTAAAACTACCAGGCGTCCAGTTACTCACAACACTTTTAAGAAGTACAACGGAAATAGAATAAAGCGCCGAGTCGTTTCCACCAGGCACCCATAACTCACAGACCGTCATATTTCCATCACGAGAGAAAGAACTAGATTCATTATCACGCCTATATATCAGTCGGGTAATGGCGCGGAGGGAGGAGGGGGGGGGGGGAGTTGATTCATAACCCATAAATCAATGGATCGCCCGAGTAATAGGCCAAATATTGCGAGGGTGGTTCGCTAGCGTGCGATACACCTTGTGTGGTTCGTACAAGCGTTCAAGGTTACTCGCAGTCTTCAAAATAAAGGAAAAGAATGGTCCTACTAAGATACAATATATATTTTATTGATTGTCGAGTTTGATAGAAAAGTGGAGTTTATGTTGCAAGTAAAGCAAAGATTCCACTTGCATGATGCCTAAGTTAATTTTTAGCAGCTTTTGATAGCGCCTTCACCGAATTGGGATTTGGGAGAGCTACAAACGTTCAGAAGGATTAAAAATAATGATGAAAGATTAAGCTTTTTAAACCTGAAATATGGTCAGGTTGCACTTAGCGTCTGATTTATTCAAACAGTTACCACTAATTTTAATTAGACTTAATATGATTGGTGGACACGGCCGATAAATATTACGGACAGAAATTGATATCATTGAGGACGGGCCGCGCTGTAAAATAGCGTTTTTATGGAGAGTCTGTAAGAGTGGATCTCGCTGGCATAATAAAATGAAATGAAACAATCCACTGATTTATTTTATACGGACGGTGTTATGTGCGAGCGAGCAATTACAAATTTTGATGGTACCAGCTTTGGAATAAACTGGAGGATAAAGGTTTTTGAGGACGATCCAGAGAAAAGAATACAATTGTAAGTTATTAGAATAAAGAATTTACAAAACTTCGTTTCATGTTAAAATTTTGTACTAATATATATTTATTATTTACAGTTCTATTGCGGGTAGAAAAGCAAGAAATATTTAAAAGGCTAGAATAAACGATATGAGTCTACATAACATGATACTGAAGTGATTTTAAAACGTTACCATAACAGGGAGGTTTGGTTGGCCAAGCAATTATAGCTATAGACAAAGTATAAGGTTTTACGTTAAAATATTTTGGCTTAGGACTGGTCAATAACCTAATACAAAATAGCAATATAATCATAGAATATAATGCGTTAAATATCAGTAAATGGATTTATTCCATCAACTTTTCCTGATGGTTCTCTAGCGCATCACTCGACCCGCGATCGACAGGCGTGTATTATTTATTTGTGACAGACCGTCAGGTTCGGCCGCTGATCTACGGCCGAGTGCGCCGCGACTCTTCGCCCTTATTACAAGGGGATAAAGTTCAAAAGTTCGGCCGACTATACATCAGCTATCAAACGCTGATGGCGAAATAAAAACGGTTGTGATTGATAAAATACGTGGAAATACATGAATCGACATTTTCAATTTATTCTATTTCACGATGCAATTGTTGCGTGTTGGATAATGGAATTTCATTTTTAGTGTTTTTTGTCATAAAAGAGTCTTCTATCAAGTAGAGGTTTATAGAAGCCAACAATCTCATAGGGTTCTTGCGAGCCTAGTCCTGAAAGTAGTGACCGTGTGAAATCTAATTTTGTAATTGGGAACGCTGCAAGACTACAATTAGTCTACAACGCCTTCTGGACACGAATCAAAATCACCAAAGCTAAAAAATTCGCTCCTTTAATTTCGAAAGCTTTGATATCTAAACAACTTTTGGTAAATAATAGTGATAAGCCAAAACCAGAGTTTGCTAAATGAAATAACAGTGACTAAACTACGACATTTAAGTATGAAAATAAAAATATTTTATTTCCAAATCTACATGAGGCCTAACACCGGTTCGGGAACTAACCCGGCGAGAAGAACCTGCGTAAGGAAGTCACACAGGGCCACCTTTTACCAAAAAGATGGGAAAATTAATTTCGAATGGCATTTAAGAAAGAAATAGAGCTACAAAGCTATGAGTAACTAGATATTACAATGGAGACGTATAATATGTATGTAGAAATGAATTCTAACTCATCAAATGGACGTAAGTTCTGCACTAGTTAAAAACAAAGCAGAATAATTCATTGCTAATGATTGCCACAATTTACATGTTAAAGCTATGATGAAAAGCTAATTATCGTTATCTAAATATGAATCTAGCATATACCTTTATAACTAAACTCTATGTAACATTAGGTCATAAAATAATCGAAATTACATATCCAAAAACAATGGGTTTTATACGGGCGGCGGTCAGACGAAACTCGCTCATGTTACTTTCGGACTAGAGCACATTTTGACACACTTTTAACTTCCATGCAACTATATGAGTGAATTCTTTTATGACTCCAAAAGGACTTACAACATACAATCTGCTGCGGTGGATTTTAAGCTTTAAAGTGGTGATGCAGCGTCGGTTTCACCTCGCGCAGCCCTCCACGTACAACCTTGCACCCCCAAAAAGGTTATCCACGAAAATGTTAATATAATAGTTGCTTCACAGCCACGGGTTTTGTTGGCGTGAGAGCATAAATCAATTTTATGGGCCCATCTAAATCAAACGCGTTTAATGGGCGGCCCCCGTCATATCATAGCGAGTATGATAATTTACGGCGGCTATGTGACGAATGTAGAAGGTCCCTTCCCCCCTGCAACCCCCCGGCTCCCCCCCAGGGATTAGTTTTACGTCCTGAGCTGAACCCATAAATATGTCAGCCGGTATCTCGCGTCGAGATAATTTTTGGATTTACGAACTGTTACTGATACTGTTTTTTTCGGTATTGTTTTTGATAATGTCGCGGTGATTTAAAGTTGATGACGGGATTAGGGTTTCGTAAGGGCTCGATGGGAGGTGAGCTGGGACGTCGTCACCATAAAACTCAAAATTCCCTTCTAAATAACATTTTTCATTTGATGAATTCTTAAAAGCTAACTGAATCTAGCAAGTTATATTTTTCCTAACATATCTGGTATTTTGTTCACGTGCCGATGTGGTAAGAATTTTTCAAAAAAAAAAAATTGACTGCGTAAGAGTTCCGATCTTTCCATAATACAAAACTTCCCTTACTACTCGAGAACCATAATATTGTGTTAATATTGTGTTTGCAAACTATTTATGTCACTTCCTAAAACATCTGAACAGAACAACACCAAGTATATATCAACTTTTGACGATTTTTAGGGACCCTTCCCGTCCCTAAAAATCGTCAAAAGTTGATTATCCATCCTTCGTCCTTCATGTCTTTTACAATTTTACAGTTTTGGGGATTAATCCCTGATCCTGAAATTAGAATAATTAACATTTCCATTTTTTTAATATTTATTTATATTTATTTTTAAAGCATCACTAGAAAGATACACTAATATCGCACGGCGTACCTACCCAAGCCCGGAAATGTCATCCAAGATAATTTTGCATGTGTTCGAATTATGAAACATCAATGCAATGGTGTCACTTTAAGTGACATGTCATTCGCATTCACGCCTGACAATGTCATTCTATCAAAGCACAATAGATATAATTCTGTCTACTCTGATCAAAGTATCCCCATAGGTCTGTATCAAGGAGAAAACAATACAAAATTGCAACCCCATAAAACACAAAACCCGCAATATAAATCCGGTCTCAGCGAAACTGAAAATTAAAACTATAAATTAAAATCAGCCATAACGATATCAGCTAACATAATGCGGGCAAAATATTCCGGCATAATATTCTGACGTAAATCTCATTAATTACCGACCTATGACGGACGGCCGGACAATCACGCCACCGTCCGTCAAATTGTACACTGATTCTGATATTTTAATCCAGAGTTAATACAGCTTCGATTTCGTCAGGATCATAGGATCCGGACGTTTAATATGCAAATAAAACGTCTAATATAAGGGTCAAAGGATGTGCAGTTTTGACCAAGCCGAACAGCATAGTTTGATATTTTTTTGCAGATTTTATTTTGTAGTTTTATACCGAGACAGTAAAAAAGTAGTAATATCAAAGCTGTATTAATGTTAAACTAAACGGAAGAACAAAGGTATACAGTGCGTATTACGTTTAATTAGCGTCATCACTCACCAGGGTACAAAATGTAGTTCTGTGAAAAAGTACTTTAGAAAGACCGTTCCTAGTAGCCACCTCAGTAGTGCTGCATAGTACTTAGTAGGTACTTTTCTTAGTAAGAGTTTACTGCCTAAGTTTACATTCGTTTATCCACACACAGCGGTTAGGCAGCCATACTTTTAATTTAGTATTTGCTTCACTAATTTTCTTCATTCTAAGTCAAGAATGAGTAAAACTTTATTCATTCTTGACTTAGCCAGGCCAAAAAAAATCTAAGCAAAATAGACAGCAATTCTCAAATTTTAAGAAATCTCATTTTTAAATTCTCAATTTCTGTGAGGAATACTATGTTGTCCATGGTCGGATCCTCTGGTTTTAATACTGACTGGATAGGGCCTTGATTAATACTGAGGGGTGAAATTTCTCTAGTTATCGAAAATGATTTGTATCAGACTGGCAGCTCCTACAGATAGACTCATACACCCTTAATTCTTTTTGTATGCTTGCTTACTCGTCTTTTAATTCCTTCCTTTCCAATAAGTTTCTAGATGTAACTGAGCTATTTTTAGGGTTCCGCACCCAAAGGGTAAAAACGGGACCTTATTACTCTGACTTCGTTGTCTGTCCGTCTGTCCGTCTGTCCGTCTGTCCGTCTGTCTGTCTGTCTGTCTGTATGTCTGCCTGTCTGTCGCCAGGCTGTATCTTAAGAACCGCTATAGCTAGGCTTCTGAAATTTTCACCGATTGTGTATATCTGATGCCGCTATAACAACAAATACTAAAAACAAAATAATATTAATATTTAAGGGGGGGGCTGCCATACAACAAACGTGATTTTTTTCGGCCTTTTTGCTCGATATCAATAATGGCAACAGGTAGGCACTTGAAATTTTCACAAAAAACTTAAATATATGTGTACTTTAATAAATAATAATAATATTTAAATAAAATAAAAATTTAAGGGGGGCTCCCATAAAAAAAAAACTATTTTTGGCCTATTTTTGCTCCATAACTGTACGGAACCCTTCGTGCGCGAGTCCGACTCGCACTTGGCCGATTTTTTTTACAATTAGTGAAAATCCAGACAGCTACTAACTTATGGCAGCGGACAACGCCTATATTGTACTTGTACCAGCGAAGAAATTGATTCACAGGCAAATGATGGTCCTACGTCATTCGGCCGAGCTATGTCAATGTTTGTCATGATTTTTCGGCTGGGTTGGACATAACACGACCAAATTACGCAGGTACGCCGACTGCCTATGAATCAATCTTATCTAATAGCACTCGTACCTAAGGCTTGTAGTACTGGCAATCACGTCAGTAGCAAGGTGTGTCTGGTTGAGTAACGTGATACTACTGGCCGAGCCTTCGTGACATGACGTCACGACGGATGACGTCACGTGGTGATCAATTACGTGTCATACAGTATGACAATATAGTGAAGTCGAATGACCTTTTACATTATACCTGGGTGCTATCGTCTATGGTCCAATTCACAAAGCTAGTTACAAAATGATAAACAAATTTTGTTGACCAGAAGCAAGTGACTAGTGACTACAATAAAAAGTCTTTGATTCCGGACATTAAGCGATACAATATGATACAATTTATTATGAATCATGCGCTCTTCATTGGTACATACGGCATACCCCAAAGACGTAACCACTAAAATATACAACTAAAACTTACAACCCAAACCAAAAGTCCCAAACCCAATTACATCCGAAAAACTGGTCTAAACGCAATTGACACCTCGAGTTTTATGGTCCTATAAAGTGGCCTGGTCCAATGGCGCGCTGGTCCCACCACCAATCCTACAGGCTCGTAAACTAGATAACTGATGGGATTCGAACCTGTGATTCGTTCGTATTACTTAAAATTTAATGGCACCAATGATTTACGGCCTCAGATATTATAAATCTCCATTTTATGGGTTATAGGATTACGTTATTTACTTGGGATTTTATACGTTTTTATATTTTGACACCACCCTTAATGCAGCGCTTATAAAATTCCGATAATGGGCAAGGTTATTTCTGTGTTGTTGCTAGCAGTGGCGAAGGCTGGTGCTCTGAAGAAACTAGCTGGTGAATAGGATCTGGATGAAGTCAACCTTAAAAACGTTAGAGGTACACGTAAATGTCTAAATAGCTATGTCCACATTATGCACTTTCGTCTTAAATTTTCGTCATCTTCTGTCATTCAACTTTCGTTTTGGCGCATTCAATAATTGAATGCGTCAAAGAACGCAACGCCAACTGTCATTTTTAATAACAAAGCGAAAGTTTTGAACGGTCAGAGGGCATGCCTCACGTTCGCTGTTGACTGCGCTATAACGCATGCCCTTGACGAACAGAAAAAGGCACAGTGTAGATAAAGCTATAGAAGGTTATGAGAATGGAGAACGCCACTAAAGTCCAGTTTCTCAGGTTCTTCGTCTGGAGTGCTATCTCTTTACAGCACTTTCGATTGGCTAACCAATCAACAACGCTGTATAATAGATTGTAGAATAGATAAACTTCCGTCAGAAAACCTAAAAACCGGACATAAGTGAAAAAGTCGTTCTTCTGCAGGCATCAAGTGACATTATACAATAGCATGATAGCGTCAAGCTAGAATAGTCTAAATTATAAGAAAGTCAAAGGCAAATAATCTGAAAGATTACTCAATTAAAGGATTAATCATTACTTTAACGTTTTTCCTAATAATATGGGCAATACTCAGGGCCTGTTTCACCACTTTTTGATGAGTGCCGGATATGCAATCCACCACTTCACTTGACAGATAGAGTATGGAGAATCTGTCGAAAAAGTCGTGGATAGCCTATCCGGCTCTTTACCAGGAAGTGGTGAAACAGGCCCTTAGTTTAATAAGTGAGAATGGTTGGGAAAAGTCTTGTACTCTCCAGTACCATGTAAAAAAATAAAAAAGAAAGCGCTACAATTTACATAAGTAATAAAAATCTCGAGTGGTAATAAAACTGTGATTTATCGCCGTGCACTGTACATTGCATGGATCATGAGACGCATCTAGCTGACCGCCCAAGAGATGAGGTGTGTGACGCCAGTGTACTTCTTTGTTTCATGTAGATTACAACTCAGACTATATAGGAACATCGAAAATGTTGTCAAACAAAAAGTGAAGCCGGCTTCTTGGTAGTGTGTGCAAAAACCCATGACAGTGATAGCTCGCTATATACAAAGACAAAATGGGAAAGTTTCGTTGCATCATGTATGTGTGTGCATTAAACTGTGTAATGACACAGCGAGGCGTAGTGACCAGCCTTAATCTCAAAACTCTGTCTTTGATTTGAGTATTACAGAAGTATATTTCAAGAAACATAAGCAGCAACAAAAGCTACAGAAGGCTACAATATCAAAATCACTATCTAAAAATATGACAGACGAATCACCTTCCCACTAGGAAACCGTATACCATTGAAAATCAATCAAAACTGCTACCTACGTGTCGCATCTGATAAGAGCATATTAATATGGTGACCTAAACAATACTGTCATATGAAGTATCGCGTCTTGAGACCAATTAATTTCTTAGATCGACGTCGCAGGACGCGGGCGCGGCCGGGCAGTACGCACATTGTCTAGTGTTATTGCTCCCCTACTACATAAATCAATTTGTCATTGCGCCCCGACGTGGCAACATTCGAGCAACACTTTCGAACACTTTTATGCGTTTTTTATTCCATCTCGAAATAATCCAGTGAACGATGTGTGACAATTTGTCGCCGGGATGTATTTTTGAAATTTTATTATTGCTATGTGTGCCAACTGCTGATTTTTGGCGATTCCAGCTTCTTTGTTTTATTAAGAAGTGTTTTGCGAAGTTATGAAGCAGTTTACAAATTTTTCAAATGTCTTACTACTTATATAAAAATCTTTTTTATCTTTTTCGATAGTTATACATACGTTCCTTAACGCGTCTATTAGACCAACTTGAAATATGTAACAACTGAGAAGTGGTAATATTGGAAATAAACTACAAAGTGAAGGGTCTTCTCTGACACAGGCGCCTCTATCTACATTCGGTACCACCTGTAGCTTGTGAATTATTTTATCTGTTAATTGTTAGTGTTTTACGTTTTAAGGTGTTGTTTATTGTTTAAGTTCCAATATAATGTCTTCTTTAGTCTGTAGTAGAAAGTAAATAAAATAAATTTAATAGTTCTTAAATTACAAATAGTTTTCTATTAATGTTATTGTTACGACGTATTTTGTAAGTTTATCTAACAGCAGCTGCTTGCCTACCAAGCAAGTTAAAAATCAAATCCTAAGATAACTTTGTTGAAATCTCAAAGATAACTTTGTTGAAATAACTGCTATTTACACAAAATTTTAACACTACAATGTGTAATTTACGACAATGCATCTAAGTCAAGACCCCAACGTAGAACAATAAATAACTATACTATTTTAATAAAAAAATAAATTGAATGGCGTTTGTAATTTTTTATAATTTATGACGAATGCGTAAAAATCGGACGCGGGTATAGTGTTAGCGAATTTATTACATTTTCTTTTGATACATTATAACTGGCAATCAACACTTGACGTGAGATATGTGTGGCAATATGTTCGTTTCCCCTGGCCGGGAACGATCGCGATTATGCCTCGTGTTTACTCAATAATTCGATACGACTGATTTCTTTTTCGAAACACAGGAGGGTAGCGTTTTTGGTTGCTCGCTGCTATAGAGTTAAAAAACTTTTAACATTAATAATTATTAAGATTATTACAAAATCTTCATTTCGTACACTATCAACCTATTGAGCTTTCTGTTACAGAAATCTCTAAAATATGTAGAAATAGGTATATTTTATGAGCTGAGTTTGTCGAGTATATAATATATCTAATGCATAATATCTACGCTTACCATTATTTTACTTCTGACAGGACCTTTAAGTCATCGCCATAACGAACACTCTCATAGAACCTTGGAGGTAAAAGGTAAAAGTCTAAAGGGACCAGTCGCTGTGTCGTGTGTCTTGCGCCTGTCAAGTACAGCTATTGCTCGATCGCGAGTCGTCATTTCTCGCATTGTCGTAATCCGTTGATTTACTAGCGACATTAATCAGCCCGACGGCCGATACCCTACACACCGACCCTATCACAACTACATAATAACTATAATCGCATGTTTGCTATTGCCTATTTTTGCGAATTTCGCTATACATTTTTTTTTGTTTCTGTTTTATTTTGTCTAGCGTATGGCGCGCTGATTTATCGGCCGTTTCCTGCGTCGCCGTGTTTGAGGGTTTGCCTGCAACTTGAGTTTGATATGTGACTGAAATATTGAGATTTATGACGTAACAGCTGAGCGTTAGAGCCCTGTTGATTTAAAAATCAATATTTGCTCTTGCCTTTTTGATATTACCTAAGAGCTAAAACGTTATTGCGTCCCCTTATTCTGCAGTCAAAGACGAAAGATGGCAGTTCCCTAAATGAATGAAATTACAAATTTAAAATTACGAAATGCAACAAAATCTGGGCAGAGCACGGCAGTGCCCCAGCCAAGCTTTTTAGCAAAGGCACGGCCGTACCATACTTTTCTCGAAGCGTTTCGCGGCTATTTCACACCCCCTTTATCTACGATGTTAACAAAGCTAGGGATTTAGAATTTCGGTCACTAGGAGCAAGTATTAAAACTAGCTTAACCTCTAAATTACATGAAATTTCGATAAATAGTTTAATAGTTATGGATGGTTAAAGCTACTACATTTTGTCACTCACTGACTGACAGATCATCAGTCAGTCAGATAAGGTACTTCTAGCAGACTTAGAACCTTAAAATTTGGTATCCGGATAGGTCTTTATTTACAATGAAAGGAAAAATTATGAAACCGGCCAAGTGCGAGTCGGACTCCGTACCTCATAGGGTTCCGTATCGTAAATTTGTATGGGCCTTAAATAATAAGTTTATTTAATTTTTATTATTAATTATTAAATTTAAAATACAATTGAGTATTTTCCGAAATTTTCAAAAACCTTACTGTTACCATTATGGATATAGAGCAAAAAAAGGGGAAAAATCGTGTTTGTTGTAAGAGCTCTTATAACGACACCAGAAATACACAATTAGTGAAAATTGCAACTATCTAGCTATTGCGGTTCTCGAGATCCAGCCTGGTGACATACAGCGAAGACTTATTAATAATAGGGTGCAGTTTTCATCTTTTGGGCAGGGAAACCTTAAAACTGAAAAAAATTTAATAATAATATAATACTTTATTAAATAAAAGAAAATATTTTTATGTTTGTAATTTTGCAAGAACAGTTATGAGTTTCGACTGCATATTCTTTTTAAAAGACTTTAATTTAGTTACGTATTTAATGAAATGGTATTAATCAAATAACAATGAAAGAATAATTAAATTCGATTAAAATATAAATGTAATCAGTACTGCGTTATACACACTATTAGCACTCCTTACTCGCTCGATATAATATTATTAGAGTTTTAAGTTATCACAGGAAATAAGGTGTGCTCCTTTCCTACGAGGAATGTCGAGAGTCGAGCCGCTTACATCAGTGCTGATATGTGTTCAACGGTAATGCTAAAATGACCACCTTCAAGTATTAAAGCTTATGAGTAAATTATAATGTAATATGAATACAATAATCGACTCAGAACTCAGAAGTATTTACGTTATGTTGTCCATCTATAGACCTATACTCCACTCGGGCTAACTTGTCGCTAGCGGTCATTGACTCCCTGTCAAAAACTTGTCATTTTCCATATGAAACCACAATTGACAATATCTGGCACTTCATTGTCAATCGCGGTTTATATGGAAAATGACAAGTTTTTGACAGGGAGTCAAACCGCTAGCGACAAGTTAGCCCGAGTCAACGATAACGAAGCCTCAAAGAAAAAATATAAAGGAGATAGAGAATGGGTGCTAAGCTAAGTACAGAAGAGTTATAACGTGAACTGAATAGAAAAGAAAAAAAAAAACTTCCAAAAAGAAATGAAATCCCACCAAAAACATGAAATGTAAAGGAGCCAAGCAAAATATTGCATAGCTATTCAATACTTCCGTCGTAAAAAGTTTTCAGATCACATTCAAGCCAAGCCTTCAATTACTTATTTTGTAATTTTAATCAACATTCAGTAAATGTATCAATAGATTTCTTTATTTTATAATTATTATAGTGGCTTGGCAATGAGCACTAGAGAAATAATCAGTGACTAATTGGATTTATTGGGTACCATCGGCCACATGCGTCGTTACTCGTTACATACTAAAACACATTACGCTTGCCGTCTGTGTAAGTATGAACTCCTCCAAATATGCAGTTTTATATTTGTTTCCCTTGTGCTCATTGCCAAGCCACTATAATAATTATAAAATAAAGAAATCTATTGATACATTTACTGAATGTTGATTAAAATTACAAAATAAGTAATTGAAGGCTTGGCTTGAATGTGATCTGAAAACTTTTTACGACGGAAGTATTGAATAGCTATGCAATATTTTGCTTGGCTCCTTTTACATTTCATGTTTTTGGTGGGATTAACTTCTTACGAGAATATCTCTTGCAGTTTAATTGACTCAATAACACATACATATTAGATGTGTTAAGAATTTAAGTTGCCTTACACCTATTCTAAAATAATATAAAGCAATAATCTTGTACGGGAATGAGCGGGCTATCGGGGGTGATATAATTATTCATTGTGTTTTTAACGCGCGGGCGGCAGCAGGCTCTGTGAGGGCAGCGCCGCGCCGCGCCTCAGCTATGTCGTAAAAATTGTTCTACAAAGGAGTGGAGAGGACTCGTATTTGTTACTTTTTAGAACTAGTAACTAGTAACTAGAACCTCAGATTCTATCATGCGGGCTGCGAATAAGCAAAGCCACCTTGCAATCGAAAAAAGTTAGGAAGTACAAGAATTGAGCCTCGCAGGTCTGGAATCTAAATCGCTGGTATTTAAAAATAGTAAAAAAAGCTTTATTGGGTAAAAACTAAAAAACCCAAGATACTTTACCTTACACAATGTTCACTTTCGAAGTAAAATTTTCTTGTATTAATAATGGGGGCTACATGATGCTAAATAGCATCATGTAGCCCCCATGTAGCGACGACTTCGTCAAATTATATAGTTATATACCCTTTTGAATTAACCCTCAATTCACTAGGTGAAATTTACTAACGCAAATACCTTCTATGAGTTCTGGGACTCAAATATTTTAAATGTATGTCTTTATGAAATGAAACAAATTTCATCAACATTTTGTTTAACAATCTTTTTAAGTACTTAGTAAATTATAAGAATAAATAACAAAACCAACGAAACTTCTGAGATCCTCTTGAAAATTAAGGAAAATGCACTTATCAGCCTTTTAAAACCATGATATTTTTAAGGTTTCCCTAAACTAACAAATATTCTAAAAATTAAAAAGAACTTAACGTTTTTAAATCAATAAAGGTACACAAAATAAAATAAAATAAACATTAATGTATGCTTCTATACAAAGAAAAAAAACGTGCAATGGGTTTCTACCACTGTCTAAAAGCTACTTCGGCATATCTTTTTTGAGCAAGTAAAACATATCAGCTTCAGACATTTTGTGCACAGATGAACAGTTTTTGTTTTCTTTTTGTAGTGGCATAAATAGTAATACTTTCCCTCCTAGCTAACTTGTTTCAGGGTGGTTCACATCTTCAGGAATGTCATTTTTTCGTCCAAATCTTCTTGAAGCCAGGCTTCCAGAATGGAATCTGCTCAGTTTTCTCTTAGACTGATAAAGTCGTGTTTTTTAGAGCCATTCTACAATTGTACAACAGGAAAATAAAGCATACATAATTTAAATTAAAATATCGTTGAAAAATCAACATTTAAAAACTTTAATATATAAAAATAATCATAACGTAATTCACTAGTATGAGTCCCTGGGACTCACTCGGCGTGATAATTCACCAAATATGGAATGTTCGCACTCATCCTCTCGGCACCATGTCGCCCGCGTCACTACATGAAGGTACTGAGACGTGGAGGAAACTAGCTGCTAAGACTTTTGAAATATGGCCGTTTCAAATTTTGATGTGAGTCCCTGGGACTCAGGAAGTGAATTAAGGGTTAATTAATGCTCAGACAGCTCTAAACGTTAATTTTTGTCTCCATACTCTCCATTCTCCAATAAGAAAATAGTAAGCCACTCCACACCACCATTGTGCGGCATCCAGCGCAACCATCTCTTGACTTGTTAATGCCGGCAGCTACTATCTTAGCATATTGCAAGACTCTAAATAACGCCATTACTCCCCCGACCCCCCGACCCCCGCCAAATATAGACACGTTATCAGGGAAAATATTTGAAATTGAATTTATTATTTAGGACCAATCAACCCGCTGAGGAAAATGTGGGATGTTATGGGCCTGATGTTCTGTAGGATCTTGGATTACCATAGAGTATGGACTACTAGATGATGCCTAAAACTTTGTTGTGCTGAAATTAGTCGCGGGAACCGTTTTTTCTGGATAAAAAGTTCTTTCCTGGGATTTGAAATATCTTCATATTAAATTTCATTGAAATCAGTTTTGTCGTTTTTGAGTTTGAAGAGACCTATCAAACCAACAAAAATACTTTCACATATAGACAAGAAACAACTGAAATATGAAAAACCTAGGAAAAACCCAATAAATTAACTAGAAATCACTTCGATTTTCTGTCTCTAGTCTCTACCATTTTCAGTCGCTAAAAGACTTTTTATGTACTTTATAGGGGGAAAACGATAAATAAGTGTACAGATACACAAACAGACAGACTGAAATTTATAGACCGTCTTAAGTGCCGGGGTGAAAAAATTCCGCGTCCGAACGGGGGTGAAATGAATCAAACGCGACGTTTAGGGAAATCGCACGAACCCTTTGTTTTTAACTGTTCGGTTAGTCATTAACCCTGTGGTCTTGGACAGAGTTTGGTCAAAATTTTAATGTATACCTACTGCTGTATAAACTACAACCACTGACCACCTAAAGAAAAGCCGTCTAGGGAAATTTATTATAAATTACTTATGTAGCACCTAATCTATGTTGTAATGAAAGCCTCATAGAACCCCGAACTCCGAATAGGGGGACTTTATTTTGGCTATGTTTTTGCTTGCCCATGTCCTTTAGAGCCCCGTAAGGTAGTAACTATGTAGTAACTATTTAGTAATATCTGCCTAAATTCCCTTCTTTTTAGACCACAATAAATAACCATACTTATGATTGCCAACATGATAGTGAAGTTATAAAATGTACATACAAAACAATCGACGCCAATCATAGACAAATATACTCCTCCACACGTCGATAACCACTTGTATTGGGCCATTGGCCAATATATCTATACATAAGACTTGCTTTGTGTATCCGCTAAAACCATGTCGTTTTGAAATTCTGCCGACATCCACCACATTATCTCTAGTAAATAATGTCGAGAGCCGCCGAAAGCTCCACACTAAGTACTATTTGGTTTCTCTCCTCAGATGTGCAGATAAGAGTTCAAGTGGCTGATACGGCGGTTTTTGTGAAAGGCGGTCTTCATATTTGTTGTCGGCAGTGTCGCCGCAAAGAAATTGGAGCATTTTTGAATGTGAAATCTGCTTATTTACTACTTATAGTTTACCCAACATACCTTAGCTTACAGAATGTCTTCCTATTTGTAGCTACTTATTATAATATATTCTATTTAAAAATAAAACATTTCCTACAAAATGGTGCAAAAATAACGAATGTGTAAAATTGATGAAAATCGTGTTTTCCCATTCGGCGCGCAGGGCAAGTGTACTGTCAGCCAACTGGTGTCCCCCATGGCGTTTAACGTGTTAACTTACCCAACTTACCTTATATTATGTAGCTTACAAGAACTTACTTACTGAACAACTTCGTCAAAGACACAGACCACAGAAATAATATCAAAATTTTTGTGACACAGACAGAATTTCCGCCTTCTTATATCAATACTCATACTTATATCAAAATATGTATAAAATATGTCAAACCATTTAATATTATTTTGTTTAAATCTAACTTTTAAGACATCTTAATTTTCGCAAGCATCTTGATTCTTGGATTTGGTTGTTAAATAGTGATGAGCAAAATTGGTCTTGGTCTTGCAGTCTTGGTCTTGGTCTTGCAAAAAATGCAAGACCAAGACCAAGACCAAGACTACCCTAGGTACTACTACTACCCTACCAGGACTACCCAAGACTAGGTGTGCAAGAACAAGACCAAGACCAAGACCGACTATGCAAGAGTCTTGCTCCATGCAAGACTATTTGCTAAAAAATTTTACTTAGTCGCAGTGACTATAATATGAGATCAAATATTTATAACAATATATATCTACTTAACATGAATTTCAAGTTCTTGTGATACAGCCTGGAAACAGGCAGACGAACAGGCAGCGATGTAATGTGAATATGTAACCATGCATTTTAAGACGACGCCTTGATAATTTGGCTGTAGCGATGCCGATTTTTCTCAGCAATGACTAAAGCTAAGAAATTGAAGTTCATTGTCAGTATTCATCATGTCTTTGTCTTTGAATTGCCCATAGCATAACACGATTGGACAACTTTTATAGCACAGAATAATCAATCGAAAAGACCTCTGTAAAAAAAGGGATTCCTATTTTTCCAACGGAGGAGAGTGATTTAAGGTTCCAAAATTTGTACATAAATTGGTTCAAGCATGCACTTTAATTTGTGCATAGCTTATATGAAATGTATTTATGGTTTTTACATTAAGCGACAAAAACCATTTTGTCGCTCACGCCCTTTCCATTTTTTGCTGTTCCATTGCTTGTTTTCTATGAGAGGCCGGGCCGGCCTCTCATAGAAAACAAGCAATCTAAAACATATCCAACACGGTTTCTTACTTTAACGCTGCGTCACCTTAACTAAAAATTTTGGAATATACTGGCGGCCGAAATGGAAGATCTTCCAACCGAGAGACAATCCGAAAATCCGGCCAAGTGCGAGTTAGACTCGCCCATGAAGGATTCCGCAGCAGCAAAAGGTTTATTTTATGAAATTAAAAGGTTTTTGATTTATTTTTATATTTCAGTTGATTTAATGAAAGTTGAATTAAGGTTTACCATTTGTGACGTATATAAAAAAAAAAAACTACTTGCTAGTTCTCGTTAAAACCAATTTTCCTTGGTAGTTTGTATGGCAATGTACAGCATATATTTTTTTAGACTTATCATATATTACTTTAGAAGTTTGAGGGGGGGGGGGGGGGGGACACAGATTTTACCACTTTGGAAGAGTCAAGAGTCTGTCTCGCAAAATCAAAATCTCAATATGATTTCGAAAGACCTATCCATAGATACCCTACACGCATAGGTTAGATTAAAAAAAACTTGAGAGGTGTCAAGGGACACCCGCAATCCAGATGGAACGAAGTTATTTCTTATTTACAAAAAACCTGTATTCACTAAAAAAAAAAAACAAAAAAAAACGAAAAAGAACAAAAAAGACGGGTTGCACTCCGGGAGTGCCGGCAGAAGTGAAAACTTGATTATTTACGTTGTGCATTTTTTTAACCCATTTTTTATGAAAATCGATTTCGTGTTTGAGTTCGAGTTCGAGTTCGAGTTCGAGTTCGAGTTCGAGTTCGAGTTCGAGTTCGACACAAAACACTACTCTCGAACTGTCTTACGGTTTTTCCAAGGTTTTTCGATCAGCACGAGAATCTGACGCGAGTTTCACAGTTTTTACCCATCCCACAAAAGTGCTCAACGCTGCTAAAGAAGTTTTCACTTCAAAAATCATAACTGGCTTGCTTTCTATGTGAGAGAAACAGACAGAGAGAGACAGACAGATAGACAGAGAAAGATGCGCACGCTGCACGGCTTACAACTATAGCAAAAAGCACAGATATAGATCAATATAGTTACCGCATATATCTTGATCTATGCCTATGGCAAAAAGTGTCGGTCATAAAGTGTCTTTACAACTTTTTCCGTCTAGCCCCCTTTCGCAACGCACGATAAGGAACTTCGTTCCAATTTTTTTTTCGTTTCAGTTGTAGTAGAAGTCCTAGGGAACCCTTAAAATTTTTAATAATTTTTCTATTTTTGTATCAAAATCTTAATACGGTTCACAGACTACACCTACTTTCCAAGTTTCAATTGTATAGCTCTTATAGTTTCGGAGAAAAGTGGCTGTAACATATGGACGGACAGACAGACAGACAGACATGACGAATCTATAAGGGTTCCGTTTTTGCCATTTGATTGCGGAACCCTAAAAATACTCTAGAAGAAATCCGAGGGAAAGTTCTTAGTTTTCAAAATTTTTATTTTTGAGGACATTATATCCGCCAAAATTATCAGCCTATGCTGAGTTGGCTCTCGACGTTTCATTAGTACCTATTTTCAATTGAAGATAAGATCATGTAGCTAGTCTAAGTAATTTAGGTTTGAAAATGTTTTTTCGAGAAAATTAAAACGTTTACAAAAAGTTTCGAAAAATGTTTGCAAGAGTCTTGCTTTTTGCAAGACCAAGACCAAGACTAGGCGTGCAAGACTAATTACCAAGATCAAGACCAGACAGATTTGAGCAAGGCCAAGACCAAGACTGCACAAGCAAGACCAAGACCAAGACTGGTCGAGTCTTGGTCTTGGTCTTGCTTTGCTCATCACTATTGTTAAAATAAAATTGAGTCCTAGATTCACAATAGATTCTCAAGGGTCGCAACTCGCAGTGACGTCAGGGCTCTAATGACCTACTTAGTACTTTCAATGGTAAAAAGGTCTATAGATCAAGTTTAAATACTAATAAATATGGCAAAGACGTAAAAGTATGAAATTAAAAAAGTCTCAAAAATCCTAATAGCATTTTGAATGGCAAATAACCAAATCTAACATAAGTGGTTTTGGCTAACTATATAATCGTGTTAGTCTGTCGGTTCATAAATCCCAGCCATTAGCGCGTTCGAGTCCCGGAAAGCGTCCGTCTTGTTGATTTGTGAACAGACGGCGCCGGGGGAAAAAGTGCTATTTGATTTGTTACTCCTTTTTTGAAGTCGGATAAAATGCTTCTGAATCTTCAGAAGCTATTTTAGGGTTAATTATGTCTTCAATTTTTCGGCCAGCCCATTCGGTGTGACGAGTGAATGATAGATTGAATGACTGAAAGAGTGACTAAGAGTGAAAGCTTTGATCTAAAATTCAAAATATACCAGATTATTTTTCAGTAGGTATCTACGTCCTATGAGTCATATTATTATAGCCTACCTCATCACGAAATCAACGTAAATGTACGTTTTAATCATTATTAATATATTATTCAAAATTTTACGATCGCTTTGAAGATTTGAGATAAACATAATATTAAATACAAGCCAAAAAATATTCGTCTTGTCAAATATTTCCTCTGTTTGTATCTAAATGAGTATGACATCTAAGGGTGTATGAGTTGTATGACTTACAGGGTGTAAGTTCCAAAATATATCCCAGTATAGTGGTTAGTGCATATGACGCGGAGGTCTAGATTCTACAATCGATGCCACACCGACCGTTGATTCGTTTTAAAATATACCTACCTAAATTAGCGAAATCACGTATATATAATATAATATAACTTTAATAGGATGTCATTATATTGCACATCACACTTAACTCACCAGTGGCATACCAGAACGACATAATATTATACAATATCGTCAGATTCAAGACGTCATGTCTCATGGGCACTGGCCTACTAGGTCATATTATGGAACATACCCTGAGTAGTTAATGTCATACTGAATATGACATACTGAGTATGACATAGTATGAAACGCGGGGGCTCATCTCCGGTATAAATAAGTCCAATTAGTGACATGCGTCAGAGCATCGTCCACGCACAATGTTATAGAGAACAGAGTATGTAGCGATATAGAAGGACAATACCAAACGAATTTTAGACACATACCTAGAGTGCCTTTATAGCTGTAATTTGTAACTATGTTTGTCCTGTAATCAGTTACATGATATTATACAATATATTGTATCTAATCTAACTTGATTAATTGCGAAAAAGTGTTAAGGGGCCGGGTACCCTCGAAATTCTCATACATACGTAATTCCAAAATCATTTTCTCATACGAAAATATTTAACATGTTTGAGTTGTTTGTCAGTTTAAAATAGTAATTATCTAGGTTCATGCACAAAAATTTACTTCAAAATATTTAAACATTAAAAAAAAATTTTTGTTTGTAATTTTTTTTTAGTAAATTTAGTACTTAATATTTAAACACTAAAAATAGAGTAAAACACTAAAAAATATATAAATAAATAGTAAATTTACTACAAAATATTTAAATACTAAAAAATATTTTTTTGAGTTTAAATATTTTGTAGTAAATTAACTATTTATTTATATATTTTTTAGTGTTTTACTCTATTTTTTAGTGTTTAAATATTTAGTAGTAAATTTACTAAAAAAAATTTTAAAGCAAAAAAAAAAAATTTTTGTGTTTAAATATTTTGAAGTAAATTTTTGTACAGGAACCTAGGTAATTACTATTTTAAACTGAAAAACAACTCAAACATGTTAAATATTTTCGTATGAGAAAATGATTTTGAAATTACGTATGTATGAGAAATTCCAAGTGTACCCGGCCTCTTAAGAGCTCGGGCTATGCGGCCGCTCAAATCAAATTCGACACTAGCGCCACTACAAGTTTTATATATCGCTGTCTCGCTATTGCGAGGTACCCCATGCCCCGCGCGCCCCGGACGCCCTGCACGCCAGCGTAAGTACTAAGTAGTCATTCATTATTTTACTCTGTTCAAGTTATTCAAGCCGTGCGTGTGTTGCGAAGTATAATATTCTGTTTCATGAACAATGTTGTTTTAGTGGTTGTCTTATATTTTGGAATACAGGCGCGGGCGTATTGTCGTCGATCTTGTCACTGAACTGAACAGAATACAGATTCTACAAAATATATTAAAATATTATAATAATAATAATACAATAATAAAAATCTACATAGGACTCTTCACACCACGTCAGTCTGGCCCCGTGCTAAGTACACTAAGGACTTATGTTGTAACAAGTACCAGACATGTTATACTTACCTACCGGATATATTATATTTACTTTTTAAGTTTTTATTATAAGTACTCAACTTATTTAAGATCCACACTTCCATACTAATTGCAAAAAATTAATATTACTTAAAAATTTAAAAGTATGTCTGTTTGTCTGTCTGTTATTACCTCTTCACGCCCAAACCGCTGAACCGATTTTGCTGAAATTTGGCATGGAGATACTTTGAGGCCCGGTCCCGAGTCTTTGTCCTTTGACATAGAATACTTTTTATCCCGAAAAAATGTACGGTTCCCGCGCGATAAACGAGTTTTGGCGCAACAGAGTTGCGGGCGTCATCTAGTTTTTACAATATTATTATCATTATTATACACATTTAATACACATCCATGAGTGAGAAGTCAGGACTCATGAGTCATGACATGGTCATGACCCAGGAAAACGTTTTGTTCTAATGATACCTAAGCCCTAAAAATTTGGCCGGTGGCTGTGCCGGTGGGTTTAATTTATTTTATTTTTATTTATTTTATTTATATATTTATATTAGTAGGTAATAAGATAAAATTAATAATATCGGGGCGAGACGTATTTTTCATACAAGTTTTACGACCGAATACGCGATAGGTAAGTAATATTATATAGAACTTGTACGAGAAATGCGACCCGACCCGATGCATTCCGTCACAATGTGCGCGAATTTTCTGCTATCTATAGTCCGATACTAATATTAAAATTCTGCAGAGTTTGTTTGTTTGTTTGTTTGAACGCCCTAATCTCAGGAATTACTGGTCTGATTTGAAAAATTATTTTACTGTTGGATAGCCCATTTATCGAGGAAAGCTATAGGCTATATTTTATCACGATAAGACTTATTTTATTTTATAATTTTAACTACAATTTTAATTATAATTTTAACTACAATTGTATTATCTAATATATATAAATCTCTTGTCACGATGTTTGTCCGCGATGGATTCCTAAACTACTTAACCGATTTTAATGTTTTTTTTTAAATGTGTGCTTTTTTCCAACTTGAGAGATAGGATAGCTTAGCTTAGATCTTTAATTATAGTCGCAATTTTATTTTATTGCAAATTATTTGTCTATAAAGAGCGACCATTGTTTATGCGACGCGGGTCACGGGATAGCGATGGACGTTGCCATGGTGACATACTTATTTAGTCACTAATTCAATAAAATAATACGGACTTTGATATAATATTATTATAAAATACGGGCGATATACTTTATATAATTATATGGCAAAGAAACGTTTGCTGGGACAGCTAGTATTATATAAAGATGTTCCGCGCGGTTTCGCTTACACCGTACATTTTTCCGTAAAAATAGCCTATTCTTCATGCTTGCCAAATATGAAATAACATAAAAATTGCTCCAGTAGTTCCTAAGATAATAAGCAATTTCATATAATTTCCTCCGTTTTTTCCACATTTTCCTCTATTTCTTCGCTTTTATTAGTCTTAGCGCGATAAAATATAGCTTTTAGCCTTTCTCGATAAATGGGTTATCTAAAATTGACAGAATTTTTCAAATCCAACCAGTACTTCCTGAGATTAGCGCGTTCAAATTAGCCCTTTCATATAATTTCCCCCGTTTTTTCCACATTTTCCTCTATTTCTTCGCTCCTTTTAGTCTTAGCGTGATAAAATATATCCTATATCCTTCCTCGATAAATTATCTATCTAACACAAAAAGAATTTTTCCAATCGGACCAGTAGCTCCTGAGACTAGCGCGTTCAAATAAGCCCTTTCTAATAATTTCCCCCCGTTTTTCCACATTTTCCTCTATTTCTTCCCTCCTATTAGTCTTAGTGTAATAAAATATAGCCATTAGCCTTCCCCGATAAATGAGCTATCTAACACTGAAAGAATTTTTCAAATCGAACCAGTAGTTCCTGAGATTACCGCGTACAAACATACAAACAAACAAACAAACGAACAAACAAACTAACAAACTCTTCCGCTTTATAATATTAGTATAGATGAGTACCTATACACATACTATACTTATATATTTTTTTAATTTATATAGAAGACTAAATAAAGGGGAATTGTGGAGACCGTATATTTTCTCGCAACTCTAGTACCAAATTTCATCTCAAACGATTCAGCCATTCTAGCGTGAAAAGATAACAGACATACAAACTTTCGCATTTATAATATTAGTACATCTATATAGAATTCTCGTGTCACAATATTAGTTACCGACTACCGTACTCCTCCGAAACGGCTTTACTTTTAACTTTAATTTTATATGCACTCAGTAGGTCTGAGAATCGGCTACTGCTACTGGGTAGTTTTCATATTGATAAGTGCATTTGTTGAATAAATAATAGTAAATTATTATTACAACTCGAGACTCACGGCGACCATTGTTTGTGCGACGGGATAGCGATGGACGTGGTTAAATAGGTACTTATTTAGTCACTTCAATAAAATAATAAGGGCCAAATCTAAACTAATATTATAACTGGGAAGAGTTTGTTTGTTTGTTTGTTTGAACGCGCTAATCTCAGGAACTATTGGTCCGATTTGAAAAATTATTTCTGTGTTAGATAGCCCATTTATCGAGGAAGGCTATAGGCTATATTTTATCACGCTAAGACTAATAAGATCGAAGAAAATGTGGAAGAAACGGAAAAATTATTTGAAAGGGCTTATCTCACGAACTACTCGAGAAATTTTTCTGTTATTTGGCACAGATAAGAAGTAGACCACGTGAAGGATCATAGGCTATTTTTTTGTGGACTAATATTTTGTCTGTGAAATATCTAATTTACGCGGGCGAAGCCGCACTGAACGTCTAGTACTTTATACTATGGCAAAGCAACGTTTGCCGGGACAGCTGGTATTAGCACAAAATATATATTAGTTGTACCAAGTATTAGTAGGTATGAAAGTTTCACTGACATAATATTATAAATTATAATGTACATATAATAGAAAGTATGAATTATTATTGACCTTTATTTATTAGTAAACATTTTACACATTTAAAAAAATACTTAGGATGTTAGGAAAAGTCTCATAATATTATGTCGGTCTTCTAAATAGTAGAAAAATACTAAATACCCTATCGCTATTCCTAAACGTTATTTACAAAATGCTAAGTATAAGAAAATAATATTATGATATACATAATTATTATATTATACCTATAACTGTGTGATACATCATACATCCCAGCTTTCGGTAGGTACTTATCCATTATTATCAAAAGTTCAAGCACCACAAATCAAAATATATTTTGTTCAAGCAATTTTCTTCAAGTATCACAAAAAACTATCAAAATCAACAACAATAACATTCTCTCGATCGCGGATTCTTGGAAATCTTATTATTAAATCTTATTGCGCGCGCGGTCGCATGCGACCGCTTGGAGCTTGAAGGAATATTGTACTTGAATGCCTTGAATGAATAATTATTGTCACGTGTACCGGTTACCCCACTCCGCCGCCGCCCGCGCCTCCCGTTGCCGCGCTCTGTTGTGCGAGCGGATCGGCACGATACCAGGTTGGAAATTATAGAGAAACTAGATGAAAACCCGGCTTCGCTCGGGTAAACTTGTAACTCAATACACATCTATGTACAAAATGTAGGTAAATATTTGTGTACCCCTTGAGACGGCCGAGGAGAAGACGCGCACCACGGAGTGGCCGCAGCGCCTTGCCTTAGCCAGGATACTCGGGGTGGCAGTGTGGGGACACCGCCGCCCATTGCACCGAGTTCCAGAGAGAGCCGTGATGCGCATGGTGCTCCTGCACATCGCGGCCCCCGAGTGGGCTTTTCTAGGCCACCTCGCGAGGCGACCTAGAAAAACCTGCATGTTTTGATGAGTCTGGCACAGACAACCGTTGGTAAAGTTGCGGTGGGTTGATCGTGCCCGTAACTTTGCCTAAGCGGTGAGTGGAGCACCATGGGGTTTTAGTGGTTAGTTCCTCGGAGAGTCCCACATACCCCGGCCGATGTCCCCAACCCGCCGGGGATGCGTAATGCATTTCCCCATGTAAAAAAAGAGGTAAATATTTGTGTAGTCTTCTTTTCTCAAGAAATATTAAAGGAAAGCAAGACTCGTAAAGATTCGTATAGCTTAGTTCATTATATATAAAAATATTAAATTAAACTGCAAAAGTTTTACATACTTAAACATTTTTATTTCAAATCAACATTATCTAAGGGTGCGTCCACATTTGTATCATTTGCGCGATCAGATCCCCGATCAGATCTCCGTCGCGTATCATCGAAGCATGTCAAAATGATACGCGTATCATGATACGCCCCGATCGCTATTAACCGCGTATCTGATACGTGTCGTATCAAATACGTGCATGATCGGCAGAATGATCTAATAGGCGTCCACACTATGATACGCATACTTGATACGGCGCGATGATCGCGACGGAGATCTAATCGGAGATCTGATCGCGCAAATGATACAAATGTGGACGCACCGTTAGGTTAATAATTTCTCTTGCATTCAGTCTTTTTCTCTACATTGGCAGGTAGGTAAGTACCTACTTACTAATTTATAAAAACAACAATAGTAGGTAGGTATAGTATTTTTAACCGACTTTAAAAAAAAGGGTTATTAATTCGAATTTCGAACCGTATGTAAGTAAAATTTCCAGAATTGCCTCGTTTTCTTATATAATATCAGCGTCTGAATTTTGAAACTGGTTTTATCTTTGAAATAAAAAAAAAAACTTGAGAGGTGCCAAGGGACACCCGAATGGAACGAAGTTAAGTATATTTCTTATGTTCAAAAAACCTGTTTACATATTATACACTCAAAAACATTATTTAAAAAACGCCATCTATTCACGCCCAGGAACAACGCGTCGCTGTTTATTCTCAAAAAACGCCATCTAGTTGACGCACCGAAATACTATCAACGCCCTCTGCCCCTACCATGCAGGTACTAATAAAAAAGTGTCGAGGTCAAATATCGTTCTGTCTAGCCCTCTTTACGCCGAACGCGCCATAAGGAATACTATTATAAAAAGTTCGTTCCAATACTATTATAAAAAGATAAAACTAACTTCAAAATTGTATGTAACTAAGTATAATTGTATGTATTAAGAATTAAAATTCCCTAGATATCAAAAACACATTAATTGCTAATTGTTGAGACGCTGATAACTGATAAGTGATAACAAACAAAAGCTACAAAAAAAGAGTGCGCTATGGTGCGCCATGACTGCTAGCAGGTAGAAAATGAGCAATGGCATGTGTCAGTTTACAGCAAGATGGCGCGTGAAGTTTGTTTGTCAGTGCCTACGTCAGTGCCATTAGAATTTAACGAAATACTCCAAAATCCGAATTTTGCGGATATAAGTTGTCGACTCGAAATCAATATTTTTTTATTTTCTATTATTCACATAAGGTTCCGATCGAGTCTACCGTACCCCTGCACGAAATTATTAATATAGATTGCGCCGCGTTCACGAATACCAAAGATGATGAATGAAAATTTATTATATTGCAATTCTTTTGAAGACATTCTGTAACTACACAATACAAGCTGAGGTCCCAGGAAAAATACATAACGATTCGATGAGTTTTTAATATAAAACAAGTGTGCGGAAAGTATGTCGTCAATGGCGTAAAAATGCATGAAATGTAATCGTTTATATTTTTTAGTGTGTAAATATTTTGTAGTAAATTTTTGTGCAGGAACCTAGGTAATTACTATTTTAAGCTGAAAAATAACTCAAACATGTTAAATATTTTCGTATGAGAAAATGATTTTGGTATTACGTTTGTATGAGAATTTCGATGGTACCCGGCCCCTTAAATATCTTACTTTTAAAATTTAAAGTAATTTTTCAATAGTTTAAGACACCTTTATCGTTAAAAACAAGTCTAGTGTAGCTGTTGTCTTGTATGTCTAATACTCATAGAAATAGTTCTATGAGTAAAGAACTCATCGAATCGAAGCAATCAATCAAGCAATCGAAGCAGCCTAAATCGAACAAGATCACTATGATTATAATATAAAAATTATATATTCAGAAACAATATAATATGACCATCTAGATTCTAGAGTCTAGACTCTAACTTTCAATACGTTTTAGTTACAACCAACAGCGTTGGTTGTAACTAAAACGTATTGAACACGCGTATCCCCTCTATCCGCACGTCTACTCTATGCCCGCTGCGACACAACTCACACAAGTCGGTTTTTTCGACTTAATGAAGTGATTTATCGTTTCCTTCACGGAGGATTAGCGCTGCACAGTATTGATGGGTCCGCTTACACGTCACGACACGACCGACGATGTGGGAACAGATGTTGTGGTTTGTGTTGTAGCTTCTATTAAATGGAAGTTGTTTGTAAATTAAAAAGTATGAAGATATTGCTGTAGAATCAGAAATTTTCGAACTTAGAATACTTATTCAAAAGGGAATTTGTGAAACGTTCTTTGTCCTAGAAGGAAGTTAATTTTTCTTGAATGCTGCTATGCTTTTAAATAATAGTAAACTAGTTTATAGTTTTATTTAATTGCGTCTTTATTATGACGTATCATAAATCAACATACTATACTAAGAACAGATCTAATCCACCAAATCATAATAATAATTCATAAGCTATATTTCGTAAATGAAAACCTATTTTTCACACACAACAAACGACGTACGACCTCGCGACGATGTCGATGTCGTCTCGTCGGGTCTAAATGCGGGAATACGCGAGCCAAATGTCTTTCATGTTGCTGATTCCCGCCATAATTGGTGTGTGAAGCTCGTCTGCGACTGACACGTTCTAAATTTAAATTAGCCATAAACAAAGATTTATTTGGCGATTTGGGGAAATTCGGCCGCCCTTTTTACATGACACACAAGTTTTGATTGATGGTAATGCATTTATTTTTAAACAAACGTTAATGCAAGGACCGGAAAACGAGCAGATGGATTGCCTGATGATAAGAACTTCGCAAGGCGCACGAGTAAAAAACAAGTAGAGGGACTGTTACAGTAGAGATGTAGAGAAACTAATAGCGGACACAACGGAAGTACCATTCAAGTTAATTTTCTAGCTAACCTATTCGTGCCGAAGTTAAGGAAAAGACAAAACAGATTTCAATAAAGTGCCATAGACTATAGATTAAAAATCTTGGCGTGATTGGTTCTATTGTTTTTGGTCTTGGACAAAAGATCTCCGGCCGATTTAACGTGAATGCCTGAAAACATCAAAAATCCTCACCGATTGTGATTACTTATTGTTTCGGAAATCTCTGGGAATAATGGGAAATATATGGATTTCAAGGGGTTTCTGAAAGTTATTAGAATATTTGTTAAGTTTCTAAAAACATCTCGCATTGTTTCTATTCTGAGTTTCTGAAAAAATATATCTGACAAGTTTCTGAAAAATATATTTTGAAAAGACAACTTAGATGACTATTTAAATAATTAATTAAGTTTCTGAAAATAATTTTTCTCACCTATGGGCGGAAAACGTCAACTTTCTTCCCGCTGCGCTTACCGATGTTGCCGTTTTCCGCCTCCATTGATGAGAAAAATAGTATACGCACCACGGGCAGTAAATAAGAAAGCCTCAGATCATATTATGTTTGTTGACCTCGGCTTCGCCTCGGCATTACATGTGATCTGAGACATTTCTTATTTTCCTGCCCTAGGTGCGTAATGTACTATTTAATGTTATCTCTACTCTCTAAGCCAAGTTTTTTTTAAGGAAAAAAAATGACATATGAGTAACAATATCTAACGTTAAATACTGCTCCGATGATGATGATGGATACAAAACACATAAACCCTCATCCACACGAACGCCAATATATTCTAAATTTAATATAACTGTCAAAAAACATCCCGCCACGGCCCTCAATAGCTAATGAATTAAAGCCGCATTTAGTTTGTCGGTAATGATACCCCCCACCCCCCTGCCGCCCGGGGGGGAAGGGGGACAGACACCCCATCGGCCATTCTGTAATTTTATCGGGTTATAAATTTGAATTTGTATAATGCGCCGGCATTAACGCATGATTTATACAACTTGACTCCGCTAAGATTTCAAAGATGAAAAACAATAAATTTTGTACCCGTAACTATTGCGTGTAATGGCCGCGGTAGTGTGGACGTGACTTTATTTCGACAATTTCTGGTTGGTATTAATTATATTTTATTAAAGCCGTTTGTGAAAAACTGGGTTGATTAAATTGTTAATGCGTTTGTGATACTAAATCAATAGAACTTCTGTTTCAGACGAAATACACTGCAACCCAAAAATGATAGGACAGTTAAGACTTTTGATTTTTGAATATTTCGAAGATTTATAGTTTCCTATTATTTATATAAATTAACAAGTTGTTGCCCGCGGCTTCGCTCGCAGAAGTATTATTATTAATTAGGTATCGAAGTCTCAGCCCGATCGGTTTAAAATTGAATAAGTTTCATACAAACATTCATCCCCTATTTTATCCCCTTGGGGGTAGATTTGATCAAAATCCTTTCTTAGCGGATGCCTACGTCATAACATCTGCCTGCATGCCAAATTTCAACCTGATCCGTCCAGTGGTTTGGGCTGTGCGTTCACACAGACAGATCACTATGTCAGTCAGTCAGTCACCTTTGAGTTACATACATATATTTAGATTAGACAGATCATAGGCCTGAACTGTAAAATACGTTTTGATTTGCAGTTTCTAAACGAAATAACTTTTTGTATTGATTCAAACCAATTAAAACTTAACAAAATTATTAAGATTCATTTTAGCTTATCATAAAACTATAGTTACTAGGGGCTGATCTTCTCTATTTTTCATGTTTTTTTTAAATATCTTTGGAAATAAATATTAAGAAACAAAATTGTTCGGTTAAATATATTTTAATATAGATTTACTAACAATTTATTCAAATAAAACGTATAATTATCCTAGTTAATACTTATATTTCGATGAATTAGATTTTTTTCGGAGGTGAGTTTGTAAATTAATTACAGCCAAAGTATTACTTTTTATAAAAATGTTTATGGTTTGAAGTCTTTTCTATATTGTGCTTTATATCTCATATTTTTTTAAATTTCGTTATTATATTGGAACTAGGTAAACCGGGAGTCACGGAATAACAAATTGGGGTTTATGCCCGCCTTAAATATAGTCATCAGACCCAAGACAAGTAGTATCATAGAGTGATGAAGTATTTTATCAGTCTATGGTAGTATCAAAATTGAATGTACGACGATAATAAAAAGGCGTATCCACAGTACGCTCCACTCAGAGTTGACGAGTTTTTACTTTGAATTTACGCGATACATTTGCCGTATACAAGCCGAACATTCGGCTTTCAATCTAATTTATTCTGTTAATACTAAAAAACCTTGTTTAGTTCCGCCCCATAAAGTTGCCCGATTGATGTGCTTTGTTACTGAACCGGCAGGTTTCAGTAACTTTCGTTTTAAGAAACTCTAATTGAGGGTTACGAAAAAGTTTCGTAAATGCACATTAAGAAACTTTTGTAAATAAATGTAATTAAATATCTTTTTAAAAGGATTTGTGGTTACTCGTTATTAGAAGCAATTTAATAAGGACTTTATCGTAGACATGTAAACCGTAAAATATAATGCCACATAAACTTCAATGTATGTACCGTTATAAAGAGAGATATATCGAGAAAGAAAGAGAGAGAGAGAGACTATCCGTGTGATAAACCTGCGACAGGATCACAACAGCCGCGTGATATATTTATCGGTTTGATGCAACCTAACCGCCCAATAAACATCACTATTTAGTAGCTTTCATAAAAATTTTATATCGAGCTGTGGAGGTGTGGCGGAGGACTTTTAATTCAAATTTGAATGTTCGTAGACTTAAATATGCGCACGCACGCACTGACGGTTTTCACGCAGTGCGATGTCGCAACCAAAGACTAGAAGTCTTTGGTTGCGACATCGCACTGCATCGCTGATGTTCCGAACGGGTTATTACCTAATATAAACGTATTTTATTTTATTTTTTATATAAACAAACTTAAAGATTGTTTATTAGTTAATGTAATGACGATAAAATTTCGGAACATAATCAAAAGACATTATCCTTTTTTTGCCTTCGACCGTCGAAGATCGACCTAGTCAGGTAAAGCTGTTTCCCTGTTTAGGCAAATTCTTTCAAAGTGCGAGACTTACCAATTATGATTAGTACAAAAACATTTCAAATTATCAGCAAGATGGTCACTTCGCAAAAGACTTTGCCAAGACCCAAAAGCCTCAATAAAAGTTTCAGTTATTTTTTATCATTTGTGACAAATCAAACAAATTCTTTTTTATCAATTAAACAGGTGGTCTAGGACAACCATAAATTTTAGTTAAATACCGTACCTACTTTGTTTTTAGCTAGACGAAGTTATAAAAAATAATAAGAAAGCTAAAAAGCTCCTTCCATACTAACCCATCCTCGACAGATTACACACAGCAGAGTTGATCGCATCGGCCGCCTATTCCATATTTTCTGGATTCGAATTGACTATCCTCTGTCTCTCTCTATCTGTCTCCCTCGTCGCGGATTCCTGTCACTAATTTATTCAGGAATCGTAAAAATTTTATATCTTTTTAATTCGTTTTTATCATGGTATATTTTGACTTTACATTTCGGTTTTTTGTTGAATTTAAAACGGATTTTATGTATTTTTTACGACATGACGCTAATGTTCGTAACGAGTCCGTCATATAATATTGGAACACTTTGTATGTGTCACTTTATGTGGACAAAAACTGTCATATCGGAAAAACGGTACCGTGTAAAGGGGCCAATAAAAAGAACATAAACACGTGACATGGTAGCTCCACTTTTTAATGTAAACTTAATGTGTTCTTGGTAAATGATGACGAATCGCAAAAAGTACGATAACTCGTTTAGCTATTGCAAATTGCATTCATTTAAACTTGCTAAACTATGTTAAGTACTAGTCGTTGAGAGTTATAGCTAATAACAACAAAAATGAATAATTTTCGACGTTTTTTTTCAACATTTTTTACTGATACTTCGCTCCTATTGGCCGCGGCGTGATGCTATATAGCCTAAAGTCTTCCTCGATAAATATCCAACACTAGTATTAATGAGTCTAAAAAAGCCTTAAAGTACTATCAACCGTTCTTGCTAAGTCGATCGAAACTCATTGGACGTTTGCACACTGCACGATAACGACACGACACGATACCACAGAATAGAGGGCCACCGCACATATTATACAATTTCAAGTTGGCCGACTATCGTACAAACTGACTATCGTACTAATTCTAATATTCTGTCACTTAATATTGAATGCACCCAAAATATTCTCCTTTCTTTTCGCCTTCGTTTTATTAGTGCCACAATAAAAGCGTGCTTTTTACGCATTTTAACACGCACGTCGCTAGGCTAGCAACACCGTTACCAACTAAATCTAAAAGTCTGCGGCTGGCAGCGTACACAATGAAGTTGTCCTACGCAATTTAGTTTGTACGATAGTCGGCCAACTTGAAATTGTATTATATGTGCGGTGGCCTTTATCTATTCTGTGGTATCGTGTCGTGTCGTTACCGTCGCAGTGTGAAAACACCCATTCTTAGACAACATACCTAGTAGTATGCCATCAATTCAAATTCCATTACTATAAAGTATGGAGCAGCTTATTACTGAGCACCGGGAGGCTGTACCCAATTTAATGAAACATTATCCCATGATGCGGCCGGTAATGAAAAGCTTCGCGAACACGATCCTTGTTTCGATCTGGCTCTATATACATCATCATGATCGTCGACGTATAGTTATATTTAGGTACTGTATGTTGGAGATGAGCGGGACTTCGGTTTTTAATAACATAATATGTATATTTCCTGTTTGACAACTTTGTTGGTCATCATTGGTCAATTTTCGTTCCGAGTCACCATCAACCAAATCCAGGTGGTGTGTTTTAAAAACCTTGTCGATCGAGAACAGTTAATACCCTAGATTGTCCTTGAAGGTACCAAGAGTTTAACGAAGTAGGCCTTTGCATTCATTGTGGATGATTTATACAGTATTTTCAGAGCGAAGTAACAAATGGGCATTGTCCAAAAAAATCACATGTACTTTTTATATTTTTTTTCGTTAAAATAGGGTATTTTAAGAATATAAATTAAATAATTTTGAAATTCATTGGCTAGTTTTTTCTCAATAAATTTTTAAAGTTTCGCTCTGACGTCATCATCGGCGGCCAATTGACCTCTGCAGTATGTTTTAAATTTCCTTTCAATCTTATTTTTAATGGCTGGTTAGTCAAATGCAAGTTCTCATTATGTGAAAGCTGATACGAGAAGCTTACCAAAAGTTCGAAACGTAATATTGGTCGAATTTATTGCTAGTTTAACGCCATTGAAGGTCAAACTAAGGTTAAACATATTTGTTCAAAAATATAAGTAACTAATGGGTATTTTTTTCGTTTATATACAGAAAAACGATCACTGACCTTATTCCTCGAAATGTTTTTGTAATGAGCAAAATTTAAAAAAAAATGGACAATCCCCATTCTCAAATACTGTAGTCATGTAGTACCTGGGACAAGATTATGGTTGCCCAAGAGCATACGGCATTCCCGCAACATAGTCAACGTAGTCCAGCGGAAAGAAATAGTCAATACGTCTGGGGCCAACTATCGTGTATTGTGCGGGTTTCCTAACGATGTTTTCCTTCACCGTATGAGCGTCCGTATTATGTACTTGAGACCAGAAAACGTCTCATTGGTTGACGCCTCCACCCGGGATCGAACCTGCACCCTCTGCGAATGCGAACCAAGGTCCAAGGGCCTACTTAACTCATTTAGGCCACGGACGCTGCTGGTTTAACGAAAGGGTCTTTGTAAATTTTTTATTCAAGAGGACAGGGAGGTTCCTATTTCAACTTATGTCGAACAATGGAAGGAGCACATAGTAACTATGTGTGTATGTGTATATGTAAATAATTTTTCAAATCGGACCAGTAGTTCTTGAGATTAGCGCGTTCAAACAAACAAACTCTTCAGAATTATAATATTAAATATAGATAACTGTTATCTATACTTAATATTATAATTCTGAAGAGTTTGTTTATTTGTTTGTTTGTTTGAACGCGCTAATCTCAAGAACTACTGGTCCGATTTGAAAAATTATTTTAGTATTAGATAGCCCATTTATCGAGGAAGGCTATAGGCTATATATAACATCACGCTGTGACTTTTAGGAGCGAAGAGACAGAGGAAAAAGTGGAAAAAACGGGGGGAAATTATTTGAAAGGGCTTATTTGAACGCGCTAATCTCAGGAACTACTGGTCCGATTTGAAAAAAAATTTCAGTGTTAGGTAGTCCATTTATAGAGGAAGGCTATTATATTTTATCACGCTAAGACTAATAGAAGCGAAGAAATAGAGGAAAATGTGGAAAAAACGGGGGAAATTATTTGAAAGGGCTTATCTCACGAACTACTGCAGGAGCAATTTTTCTGTTATTTGGCACAGATAAGAAGAAGACCGCGTGAAGGATCATAGGCTACTTTTTGTGGACTACTTATTTGTCTGTGAAATATCTAATCTACGCGGACGGAGCGAACGTCTAGTTAGTTATAGTTTATCGAACAACAAGTTTAGGAACATATTTTTTACTCAAAAATTTTAAAACACGTTGTACATACTGAGCAAAAATCTAAACAATTTGGACAATGGTAGTCCCACGGACGTCCTCCAGTAATCCTGTGGGCGACAACTGGCAGTGGACACTTTTCCCTTACACGAAAAATTCATATTGTAATGTGTGAAAGTGTCTCCATATATCATTTTGTACCGGATCACTTAACTTGGGCGTGTGCTCATTGTCGTACGGGATTCGTGCTCGCATGCAGTCTCTGCATGTTGGCCCATCTTGGACCAACATAAGCGATTACTAACCGGTAGAGGCTCGTTTTTCGTCTATGATTGCTCACAAATCGACGTTTATTGGGCAGTCAGCAACACAATCATGGTTATACGAGTATGGCCCGAGGTGGAGGGATACGTTTGACAGAAAAAAATCATAAGTACTTACCAAAAAAGTTTGTTTTAGGAACACACCTCTAAAAATTGTAAGAGCCAGTGTCCTCTTAAAACACCCAGCGTTTAATTGTGACTCTTTCCTTAATGATAACATCTTTTGTCAGTACTCTTGGTACGGGAGGTAGCAACGTTAGAAAAAAAAGTATTTCAGGTCGGCTGATTTTGTGATATTGTGTCGTCATTCTTGCTCTTCTGGTTACAGTCTGGGCGGTCTGGCTCCAATTGCGGCCATTTTGAATTTTCCAAAATATTACATAGCCGTTTCCCTGCACGAAACTTTTCCCGTGCCGTCCCTTGCCCAACAATGTGCCAACGCTCGTCTGAAGTAACCGGGGTGCTGCGCGGCGCTGATAGCGGCCATGATTTAGAGCTCAACTGCTGACGCGGGCCTTTTCGGACACTCTATTGCCTATAAATAACGCCTTACACCACTCACGTGACAACAGTCCACTCGGACTGTTAGAAGAATCTTAGAGTTGTCCACCTAAATTACATGGTTGCTTGGCTTGCATATTGTCACTTGTCACTTATGTGCGTTAGTAGAATCAAAAGAAAGCTTCGTATTTGACAAGCTTTTCGACATCGACATTAGCTATGTCCACATTATGCAATTTCATCTTCAATTTTCGTAATCTTCTTTTTATTCAACTTTACATAGCGAGCGCTACGATTTGAACGCGCGTCACGGGCATGCCTCACGTTCGCTGTTGACTGCGCTATAACGCATGCCCTTGATGAACATAAAAAGGCCCAGTGTGGACAAAGCTATTCTTCAGTGCCACTTGCCAGCCAATATTAATTTCGTCTTGACATTATTTTACATGAAGGTTTTTATTTGTCGTAAAAATAGCATAGACCTGCGACGGCCAGACTTTCCTTATTTTATAAAAGCTGAAATCTATTTGTGACCTAGAGGTCAGAACGACCAGCAACTATGGAGTTTCGGTCGCAGTTATTTTAGGAGGTATCCAGTTCTGAAGGCCTACCTGACCTTCGAGAAAGAGTAAAGCCCAATTTCATAACTTATATTCTTCGCGGTATGTGGAGGGATCTCGTCTTCCAGTGCCAGACATTTTTGGCAGTTGCTTAACCCTTTACCAGACAAAGTAATACTTTTAAAAAGTTTAGTCTCTCCCTTGAGTAGTAGTTTTATTAGTAGGTATACTTGTATTACGAAAAAGTAGTCTTCCAGCGGAATAATGTGATGTAAGCCACATGTAGGTTTTCATGAGAGAAGTAACAAACAAGCAAACGTATCCCCTGATAGGAAGCGGCTACTGCCTCACTGGAAATATGGCTGCCGACACTTTATTTCAAGTACTAAAATATATAATCACATCCAATCTTAATACAATCGCGTCAATAACAGTAAGTATCAACCGGGCACCGAACCCGCTACCTATCTAAACTGTCGGTTTATCGTCTCACTCAGAAACTCCTTTATTGTTCATAAAAGGATTTGGACATTGCCCACTGTGCAGTAACCACCTTTATCACACTTTATTAAATATCACAAAGGCGAGAGTAGTGTATGTGTTTGTTAATTTCACGAAGAAATTGCTGAAGAGATTTTGATAGCATTTGCAATGGTGGTCTAGGCTTTCGATTAACATAATATTATGTATCTATAGGCTACTTTTTATCCCGATAAAGTGCTGTGTTCCTGTAGAATATTAATTTTTACGCTGACAGAGATTTGCATCTTAATATTTTGTGATTAGAAAGGAGTTTTAATTTTTATATATAAGTACTAGCTGCCCCGGCAAACGTTGCTTTGCCATATAAAGTATTTCGCCCATATTATTTTATTGAAGTGACTAAATAGGTATGTCACCATGGCAACGTCGCGTCGATCGCTATCCCGTCGCACAAACAATGGTCGCCGTCAGTCTCAGGTTGTAATAATTTACTATTATTTATTCAACAAATGCACTTATCAATATATAAAGTACCCAGTAGCCGATTCTCAGACCTACTGAATATGCATATAAAATTTGGTAAAAATCAGTAAAGCCGTTTCGGAGGAGTTCGCTGACTAACATTGTGACACGAGAATTTTATATATAAGATTTATAAGTACTCTATATCTACTGATTCAATTTCGACTATAAACTCTATAGTCCACTCTGTAGTACAGACTATAGAGCAGAGGTTCCCAAACTTATTTTGTCTATCGCCCACTTTAAGAACAAATTATATTTTAGCGCCCCCATTATTTCAATTTAAAATGCATCCCGATGAAATAAATCACCCATCAAGCATTTACACAACGCCCCCATTTTTTTTCTGGGTCCCACACTGCCCCCCCTCGGACCTTCAGCGCCCACAAGGGGGCGTTATCGCCCACTTTGGGAAAGGCTGCTATAGAGCATGCTGGATGATTGATATTAACAGATGAATGTTTCTTTTTTATTTAATTTGAGTAAAACCTGTTTTCAAAAAACTTTTCCTTCCATTTGTGTGCATAAATAATAGAGATACAAGTTATTATGATATTCTTACGTCATAATTTATTATTGCAAGAATCACTTACACTAAAATGATTATTATAACAATTATCACTTTCGAAAGCTAAGTAGGTAGCTAAGTTATAGTTTTTTTATTACATCCATTGCCCATTAGCGGTTTACAATATTAGCCGGTAATTGTTTTGTACACTTAATTTTTTATTTGATTTAAATTGATATAGCTGTGAATATTAACACTTTTTAAAACAATAACAATAATTATTGTTAAATTATACATTAAAACATTGCAAGCATCTCTTTCCATTGCACCTACCCAACTGTGTGCTAAATTTAAAAGCTAAATTTTTAGCAAGGGCCTGAAAATTAGTACCTACTTAAATTTTGTTAAAAAAAAAACAGAAAACATTTGCTGTGTTTCTTTTTAGGCCAGATTCATAACAAAATATAATCGCCTCTATGAAATAGGTGTGACCGTGTGAACTAGATTAAGTAGGTACGTACCGTGTCCTACAGAAGAAGCATAGAGGAAAAATCAACGAAGTTTGCTAAAAAAAAACAAGCGATGACAAGAACTAAGTAATAATAATTTTTAATCGACATGGAAAAGTTACTCCCATCTTAAAGTGGTGACGATGAAAGTATCATCATCACTAGGCGGTCTTCATCATCACCATAATATGGTGACGGTGAAGACCGCCTAATTATTATGACTCAGTGGTGATGAAATAGCATCATCATCACCCAGTGATGATGACCATCATCATGATCACCGTCCTACAATGGACCCAGTCAGTGGCGGATTAGCCCTAAGGCCTAGTAGGCCCGGGCCTAGGGCGGCCAGATATAAAGGGCGGCAAATCGTGCAAAAAAAATTGTAATGGGTGCGGTGCAGTGTGAAGCTAGTGGCAATGGGCGCGAATCTGGAGTCTGGACAGACGCTATATTTTGATAGTAAATAAGGTCTCAATATCTGAATCTCCATACTTATCTATGTTAATAATTTCGTGCATGGGTACGGTAGACTCGATCGAAACCTTATGTGAATAATAGAAAATAAAAAAATATTGATTTCGAGTCGACAACTTATATCCGCAAAATTCGGATTTTGGAGTATTTCGTTAAATTCTAATGGCACTGACGTAGGCACTGACAAACAAACTTCACGCGCCATCTTGCTGTAAACTGACACATGCTATTCGAGACTGTATTCGCCCATAGGTTTTCGCCGCTGGCTCAGATCGGACTCGAAGACCGAGGCTACACCGGTAATCTTGCAGAGCGGGGGCGTAAATAAAACACACGAGAGTCGAGGAGAACATTGCTCCCGAAACGCACCTCGCTTACCTGGCTCGGGCGAATGCCATATAGTAAGCCGCTCCGATTCGCAAGTTTTCTGTCTCACTTTTGCTATCGGAGACGGCTACTTTTCCCCTATTTTCGCCATTTTCCGTGAGCCAGGTAATTAAAACGCGTTTCGGGAGATTATTTATTCATCGTTCCACAATATGTACCTTAATCTAAGTATCACCACTTATATTTTAACGTAATTATAGCTAAGTAAACATAAAAGTTAATAGAATTTACACATTTTACACACAATTTTCCTAATATTTTCCAAACTACATATGTTACACAACTAATTTTTCCTGTATTTATTAGATAACTTATTAACTTATTAAATTAACTATATTTTATCTCTTAGGGAGCCACAGATTTAACGTAATTCACTTTTAAAGTCTGTTTGTAAAAACACTGATTTGCACTGAGTCTATTTCTCACATTTCACTTTAATTAGTTTATGTGCACTCACTATACGTTTTTCGGGAGCGAGGCCGCTGTCCTCAACATCCTCCCCCCGGCGCAGTAGCCAGGGTCTACGTAGCCTTCTCTGGTGACTGCGGGCTCGCCGGTCTCGCTGTTGGCTGCCTCGCTGAGCACGAGCTGGCTGAGCTCGTCGCGACTCGTTCCGGCGTCTGCGGGCTGTCTCGGCCCGCCGCTGACTGCCCTGCTGAGCACGAGCTGGTTGAGCCCGTTGCGACTCGTTCCGGCGACTGCGGGCTGTCTCGGCCCGCCGCTGACTGCCCTGCTGAGCACGAGCTGGTTGAGCCCGTCGCGACTCGTTCTGGCGACTGCGGGCTGTCTCGGCCCGCCGGCTCTTCTCCGGGCGCCGTCTGCTCTTCTCCTGGCGCCGTCTGCTGCTCCGGCGGCGATTCTTCTATCACCGCCAGCTTTGATGTTGGCCTGCGGAACACTCCGCTGCGCGTACGCACGTCCGCGCAACGCACTCGTCCGTCCGGGCCCGGGTAGACACGGTGTACGACTCCGCGCGGCCATGTATTACGCGGCAGCGCGGGGTCCACGACGATCACTAAGTCCCCCGGGGCCAGATTGCGGCCGCTCCTCGGTGCCCCGCAACGGGGCGTGAGCGTCGGCAGGTATTCCCTCACCCATCGCCTCCAGAACTCGTCCGCCAAGGCCTGCGCGACCCTCCACGTCTTCTTGTCGGCCTGCACGCACGGCCCGACGTATGGTTGTCCCGTGGATGACCCTATGAGAAAATGGTTAGGTGTGATCGCCTCTGGGTCGTCGGGGTCCACGGAAACGTGAACGAGCGGTCGAGCGTTCACGGAGTACTCCGCCTCGGTCATCAGGGTCTGGAGCACCTCTTCCTTCGGTGATTTCTCGTTCAGTGTGGCGAGTAGGGCGGTTTTCACTGACCTCACCAGTCTCTCCCAGGCGCCCCCTTGGCTCGGCGCCCCTGGCGGAGTGAACTTCCATTTCATGCGGTGTGTGAGGCCCAGCTCGGTCATAGCCGGCATCCACTCGGCGTACGCCTGTCGCAGCTCGACGTCCGCGCCTCTGAAGTTCGTCCCATTGTCACTGTACATGACCGCCGGCCATCCCCGCCGTGCGGCCATTCTTCTCATTGCCATCAATGCTGAATCGGTCGACAGCGAGGCCACCAGTTCCAGGTGAACCGCTCGCGTCGTCAAACAGGTGAACAGCGCTCCCCATCTCTTCTCATGACGTCGGCCGATGGTAACGATCATTGGGCCGAAACAATCGAGACCACAGTAGGAAAATGGTCTCTGGAACACCCCCAGGCGCTCCGGTGGCAGGTCTCCAGGTTGCGGGATTCTCGGGCGCGCCCTCCTCATCCGACAGAAGGCGCAGTTGTGGATGATGCTCCGCACCGTCGGCCGTAGCTTCAGGATCCAGAATTTCTGTCTTAGATCGTTCACAACTCTCTCGCGGCTCCCATGCCCGGCTCTGGCATGCTCCCTGGCCACCAGCAGTCTCGTGAAGGGGTGTCTTCCGTCCAGGATAATTGGGTTCTTCATTTCATCCGGCACCTGCGCTGCTCTGATCCTCCCGTCCAGCGTGAGCAGGCCGTCCCTGTACACCGGGTTGAGCCGGTACAAGGAGCTCCATCTTGGCGCCGTCCCTCCATTTTTCATCTTCTCTATTTCCCGTGCGAAGCTATCGTGTTGTGATTTTCGGTACCACAATATCTCCGCCTTCTCCAGGTGTCGCACGTCGAGACTGGCCCGGCGATCGCGACACTTCTCGATGAATAGTAGAACCATCGCCGTACATCTCACGAGGCGCTCGTACTTTGAAAAGCGACTCACCTCTGGCAGACAGTCCATGTCGCTCGCCTCCGTGGTCTGGAAGGCGACGTGCTCCTTTTGGTCCTCGGCTTGAACGGGACTCTCCGCGGGCCACTCGTTCACAGGCCTGCGCAGGAAGTCTGGTCCATTGAACCACGGATCTTCTTCGCTCTTGGTGACATAGCCCGTTCGGGTGGCCATGTCGGCGATATTATTCTTCGTGCTCACCCACCTCCATTGGTGTACGGATGTCAGCTCGGCGATCTCTCCCAATCGGTGGGCGACGTATGGTGTATATTTCCTGCTCCCGTTCTGTATCCACCACAGAACCACCTGAGCGTCGGTCCAGTAGAAAATCGCATCTGTCTTCCATCTGTGTTCCGCTGCGACGGCGTTCCCGAGCCTCGCTCCCACCAGAGCGGCTTGCAGCTCTAATCGTGGTATCGTCTGTGTCTTCAGTGGTGCCACCTTAGCCTTGGCTGCGGCCAGCATCACTCGAATTTCTCCATCTTCTTGCTCCAGCCTCCAGTAGACGGCCGCCGCGTACGCGTCTTTGCTCGCATCACAGAACACGTGCAGCTGCCGGTTTCTTGTGGGGCTCCCCCCGTTGTAGCTCCGGGGTAGCGCGAGGTGGCTGATGTGCTCCATGTCTCTCAGCCATCGAGTGAAGTCTTCAGCTGACTCCGCCGGCAGCGGCTCGTCCCAGTCCAGCTTCTGACGCCACAGACCTTGCAGGATGACTTTGGCGGTGATGGTGTAGCAGCTCAGTAGCCCCAGCGGATCGTAGATGCTCATCACCGTGCTAAGGGCCTCTCTCTTGGTAGGTGCGCGCTGCAGCTCTCGGACCTCTTTAGGGACTCTTGATAGAGATGTGTTAAATTTTAGCGTGTCCCCTCGAGAGTCCCACAGTATCCCCAGGGTCTTCTGTTCATCCTTGGTGACAGGCTGCGCCACATCATCAGCTAGGCGGTCCACTGGTAGCCCCGTCAGCGCTCGTCGGTCGTTGCTCGTCCATCCCCGCAAGTGGAATCCGCCCATCTTGTGCACCCGGTCCACTTGTTCCACGACCTGCTTGGCTTTCTCATGGTCTGGATAGCTGTCCACATAATCGTCCATGTAGTGGGCTTCGGTGATGGCGCGATAGGCTTCTGGGCACGATTCTGCGTGTTCTTCTGCATTTCGATTCCGTACTGAATGTGCCAGGTACGGTGAACACGATGCCCCAAATATCATGATCATCATCTTGTACTTAGAGGGCGGCTCCTCTCGGCCCTCTCTCCACAGGAACATCTGCGCCGGCTGGTCCTCTTTTCTGATCTTCACGCGTAGGAACATCTCTTCTATGTCTGCTTTCACTGCCACGGCTTCCTCCCTGAACCGGAACAATATCCTCGGCAGGGATGTCAGTAGATCGGGCCCCTCCAATAAGTGATCGTTGAGGCTCACGCCGTTCGTTTTGGCCGCCGCGTCGAAGACCAAGCGCAGCTTGCCCGGCTTGTTTGGGTTCTTGACCGGGAAGTGCGGCAGGTACCATGTGTTCTCGCTTCCGGCCTCCGTCCCGTCGCATTTCTCTGCATATCCTTTTCGTATGAGGTTTTCCATCTGCCCATGATACTGCGCCGCATCTAGGGGGTTTCTGTCGAGCTTGCGTTCTAAGTTCTTGAGCCTCCTCAGCGCGTTATTGTAGCTGAGGGGCAGTTTGACGCCATCCTTGCGCCACAGGAGTCCCACTTCGAATCGACCGTCTTCCGTTCTCTTGGCCGTTCTGCCAAACAGGTCGATGGCTCGCTGTTCCTCGTTGCTCAGCTTCGCCTTAGCCGCTATTCCCAAAGCGTCTATGTCGAAGTGTTTCTTCACCATTTCTTCCAGACGATCGTTTCTGGTTTCCACCGTGGATATATGCAGGATATTTTCGTTCTCGTCCTGCCTTATGATGCGCTTGGGGATGCTGCCATGTATCACCCATCCAAGTTTCGTCTTAGAGGCTGCGGGCTGGTTCCTCTTCCCGATTCTCAGCTCCCGAGACACGATGAGCTGCCAATTGTCCGTGCCGATGAGAAGTTGGGGTTTCTCGTTCTCGTAGCACATCTCTTCGTTCTTGAGATCGCGCAGGTGAGCGAGCTGCAGAAGGGATTCCGGAACGGATTGAGTTAAGAGATTCAACCCGTTCACAGTCCTCGCGGTGATGTCGTGTCTGGTACCGTCGCGACCTCGTACGCCCAGTTGTACGAGGCGGCTTCTCTCTTCCCTTCTCTCGGCGTTGATCCCGTGCATGCGCAGCATCTTCGGTGGACCATCTGCGCCGATAGCCTCAGCGACGTCTTCATCCAGCAGAGTCACCGTCGAGCCCTCGTCGAACAGCGCGAAGATGTCAGCTTCGCCCCGTGGCCCAACGACTTGAATTCTTCTCATCTTCAGTTTCACCGCGCGGTCGGAGGCAACCGATGCGGTGATTACGGCGTCCTCGATCGGTGGAGCGCCGTCGGACCTCTCCTCGTGTAGTAGTGGGTGGTGAGGCCGCTTGCATCCCTGGATACCACACTGCTTCGCTCTGCAGTTGTATCTTCTGTGTCGGCTCGATAGGCACAGGAAACACAGCCCTTCTTGCTTGACTGTGTCCCATCTCTTCTGCACACTCAGTTTCTTGAAAGCAGCGCAGCGAAACAGAGCGTGGCGGTCGGTGCACATCGGACACTTCGTTGGTTCTTCGCGCATTCTCTTCGGCGGGCTGTGGCTCGGTGTGCCTCGGCCCTCTTCTGCTATCGCGAAGACTGGTCTTCTCGTTCTAACTTCGTTCTTGTTGGGAGGTGGACGCGATATTTCCTTTCTTGCAGCCGGAGCCGTGGTGAATCCGTAGCGCAGCGCTCTGTCCGCTTCTCTCATTAGGAATTCAGAGAGAAGGACGACATCGGGCTCGTTCCGGTAGCGCGATGTCTCTTCTGCGTAGTCGTACCATTTGCTCTTCTCGAATGGGCTGAGCTTCTCCAGGATGTCTCTCACAAGCAACGGATTGAAGAGATACCCGTGCTTTAACTTCTTCAGGATGGCCACCATGTTCTGAATCTTCACCGCGAATTGGTTGAGCTCTGCCGCCGTGCCTCCGAGCCTCGGAAGCTTCTTCAAATCTTCCATCATGCGGTCGACCATCACCTCGGGCCGGCCGAAGCATTGCTCCAGAGTCTTCATGATCTGTTCGGGTGGTGTTGCGATGCTCAGCAACGGCGCCACTGCTTCTCGAGCCTCCCCCCGTAGACAGCTTCTCAGGCGCGCCAGGTTCTCGATTGGCTTGAGCTTGTAAAATGCGGTGGTATCTTCCATGGCTGCTTTGAACGGCAGCCATTCCAAAGGAGAGCCCGTGAATATGGGCAACTCCGTCTGATGGCGCGGCTGTCGTTGGTTCAACAGCTTGTCTAGGGTGTCGGCAAGCTGTTCCACCCCGTTGATCCCGGCTGCAGGCCGCTCGAACCTCGATCTCTGCGGCTCGCGTCTCTTTCCCGCAGGTGGCATGTCTTCTGGCTTCGGCGCGTCCCCTTCCTCATCTGGCACGACCCGTTCCTCGGTCGTCTCTTCGTTGTCAGGACCATGTTCGCTTAGCCAGGCTCGGACCCGTTGCTCCACCTGTTCTGAAGGTTCGTCTTCGTCGGGGTTGCTGGTTTCCTCGGCGGTGGCGACATCAGCGATGAGCTTCTTCTTGATGAGTTCTGCTTCGATCTGCAGTTCCTTCTTACGGAGTGCGGCAAGTTTCTCTTCCGCCTCGTATCGCAGGCGCGCGACGACACTTGCTGTCGATCGACGCGACCCAATTGAAATAGCCTTCTCCCTGGCTACAGGTACTCCCGATGGCGCGGGTGTCTTGCTAGTGCCCGGCCTCGGTTTCAACACAGTTTGAAGCAGATCCGCCCTCCCCTCGGTCGGTGGCTGGCTGGTTGCGGCTGCAGACGGCGACCTGGGCGGATCCGAAAATATTTTCGGTTGCTGGTTCTCCTCGGCCCCGCTCTGACTCCTCGTGATGACCATCTTCTATATTGAATCTTCAATCTTCTATATTGAATCTTCAATCTTCTATTGAATGTTCAATCTTGTATGTTCAATGTTCAATCTTCTATGTTCAATGTTCAATCTTCAATGTTCAATCTTCTATGTTCAATGTTCAATCTTCTATGTTCAATCTTCAATCTTCTATGTTCAATGTTCAATCTTCAAGGAACTTCAGTAGGTTTTGTGACAAAAATCTACGAATCCTTGCTTCCCCTTGGTGGTGTAGACCTGTATCTTCGAGTCCAGTCGTCTCCGAGTCCAGTCTTCTTCGGGTCCGGTCTTCCCAAATTTTCTAAGTCCAGCTTGCTCTTGAAATTTTTCTAAGTGTCGTCTTGGCTCTTGAAATTCTTCTAAGTGTCGCCTTCAAATCCGGATCGCAAAAGACAAACTTCAAATCCGGATCGCAAGGACCAAATTCACTATTCGAGACTGTATTCGCCCATAGGTTTTCGCCGCTGGCTCAGATCGGACTCGAAGACCGAGGCTACACCGGTAATCTTGCAGAGCGGGGGCGTAAATAAAACACACGAGAGTCGAGGAGAACATTGCTCCCGAAACGCACCTCGCTTACCTGGCTCGGGCGAATGCCATATAGTAAGCCGCTCCGATTCGCAAGTTTTCTGTCTCACTTTTGCTATCGGAGACGGCTACTTTTCCCCTATTTTCGCCATTTTCCGTGAGCCAGGTAATTAAAACGCGTTTCGGGAGATTATTTATTCATCGTTCCACAATATGTACCTTAATCTAAGTATCACCACTTATATTTTAACGTAATTATAGCTAAGTAAACATAAAAGTTAATAGAATTTACACATTTTTACACACAATTTTCCTAATATTTTCCAAACTACATATGTTACACAACTAATTTTTCCTGTATTTATTAGATAACTTATTAACTTATTAAATTAACTATATTTTATCTCTTAGGGAGCCACAGATTTAACGTAATTCACTTTTAAAGTCTGTTTGTAAAAACACTGATTTGCACTGAGTCTATTTCTCACATTTCACTTTAATTAGTTTATGTGCACTCACTATACGTTTTTCGGGAGCGAGGCCGCTGTCCTCAACACATGCCATTGCTCATTTTATACCTGCTAGCAGTCATGGCGTACCATAGCGCACCCTTTTTTTGTAGCTTTTGTTTGTTATCACTTATCAGTTATCAGCCTCTCAACAATTAGCAATTAATGTGTTTTTGACATCTAGGGAATTTTAATTCTTAATACATACAATTATACGTAGTTACATACAATTTTGAAGTTAGTTTTATCTTTTTATAATAATATTGGAACGAAGTTCCTTATGGCGCGTTCGGCGTAAAGAGGGCTAGACAGAACGATATTTGACCTCGACACTTTTTTATTAGTACCTGCATGGTAGGGGCAGAGGGCGTTGATAGTATTCCGGTGCGTCAACTAGATGGCGTTTTTTGAGAATAAACAGCGACGCGTTGGTCCTGGGCGTCAATAGATGGCGTTTTTTTTAAATAATATTTTTGAGTGTAGAATATGTAAACAGGTTTTTTGAACATAAGAAATACTTAACTTCGTTCCATTCGGGTGTCCCTTGGCACCTCTCGAGTTTTTTTTATTTCAAAGATAAAACCGGTTTCAAAAAAGTGTTGAATACTTTTTTTACTAAGTTGAACTGCAAAATCAAACCTTTTTTGTCGAATAATTGTCGTCGAAACCTCAAAATTCTTCAGAAAATTTTGCAGATTTCTGGAAATTGGTACCAAAAGAAGACTTTCCTGTTACAGTTTTTGACTTTTTTGAAAACTTTTTTGAAACCTAGACAGAACGATATTTTGACCTCGACACTTTTTTATTAGTACCTGCATGGTAGGGGCAGAGGGCGTTGATAGTATTCCTGTGCGTCAACTAGATGGCGTTTTTTGAGAATAAACAACGACGCGTTGTTCCTGGGCGTCAATAGATGGCGTTTTTAAATATTTATTTTGAGTGTATATTATGTAAACAGGTTTTTTGAACACAAGAAATACTTAACTTCGTTCCATTCGGGTGTCCCTTGGCACCTCTCACGTTTTTTTATTTCAAAGATAAAACCGGTTTCAAAATTCAGACGCTGATATTATATACGAAAACGAGGCAATTCTGGAAATTTTACATACATACGGTTCGAAATTCGAATTAATAACCCTTTTTTTTAAAGTCGGTTAAAAATACTATACCTACCTACTATTGTTGTTTTTATAAATTAGTAAGTAGGTACTTACCTACCTGCCAATGTAGAGAAAAAGACTGAATGCAAGAGAAATTATTAACCTTAAATAATGTTGATTTCAAATAAAAATGTTTAGATAATATGTAAAACTTTTGCAGTTTAATTTACTATTTTTAAATATAATGAACTAACCTATACGAATCTTTACGAGTCTTGCTTTCTTTAATATTTCTTGAGAAAAGAAGACTACACAAATATTTACCTACATTTTGTACATATTATATGTGTATTGAGTTACAAGTTTACCCGAGCGAAGCCGGGTTTTCATCTAGTTTATAAATAAAACGTATTGGAATCATTTCATTATAATATGTTTTTTTGTTTGTAACAAACGAAATTTTGGGAATTAAAAAGCATAAACTACAAGGTCTCAACTCTCAGCTGTTGTGTGCAGTAAAGATGCGTGGTGGCTTCTCGGTTATTAAAATTTTGCGTGCTTTTTTGTATAGTCAGATGGCTGTTTTTGGTGATATATTTAAAGGCTCGCGTAACGTATGATTATAATTTTCCTATTTTTGCGTTTCAAAATTATAAATAATTTCGTAAATCGTTCAAAATATTTCGTACGTTTGGCCCAGGACACCAATTGAGGTACACCTCTCTTCTGTGGCTCATAAGTCATAACTAATGCTATTCGCGCCTAAGAACAATTTTACAGGACGTCATAATCTTTTAGTATAATACAAGTAATCTAGGAAGAATGGGTGGGTTATAGGTGGATAATTAACACGTTCGCAGTGAAGCAAGTCATGATATGCCTGGTTGATTGCTTTCAGTCTGTGCGTGCTCTAAAATCGTGTCTCTTTTTGCAAGGTGCGGGCGCTGTAACTCGCTATGTGTACGAGAGAGATAGTTTTATATCTAACACACATTTTTAAAGCTTATGACGTTTAACGATTAAAAAATGCACCAGGTTTTTTACACATAGTTCGCACAGCGCACTGAATTAAAATTGAATAAGCTCAGTGCGAATACCAGGCCTTGATTTGTAGGCCTGGTAGCCGCACTGAACGGGCGAGGGGCGTGCGCGCCGCGGCTAGTGCTGTCGAATGCTTTGTTTGTTGTCGACAGTGCGCAAGTGTTTGCAGTTATGATATTTACGTTTTAATCGCGTGGTAAATATTAAAGTGTTGTGAAATGGCGTCAAATAATATTGTTTCGAGTAGTGACAAAGTCTTTGATATATTATTTCCCGTAAGACTTGTTATTAAGCTAAAAAAATCGAAAAGAAGAATGCAGCTCGAGAAAAGCATCAGCACAGCATTGAATCAGTTTTTTCTTATCATTATCCATCCTTAATATTATAAATGCGAAACTGTGTCTGTCTGTCTGTTACCCCTTATTACGCCCAAACTGCTGAACCGATTTTGCTGAAAGTTATGGAGATACTCTGACTCCCAGGAAAGGACATAGGATACTTTTCATCCTGGAAAAATGTACGGTTCCCGCGCGATAAACTAATTTTAGCACAACGGAGATGCGTGCGTCATCTAGTTTAAAAAAAAATTGTCGATATGATGCATTTGTTTTACTGTCCCATCCCTATTATTAATATCTTTGTAGCGCTTGAACAGGTCTGGTAAACCTGTCATCTCTTTTTTTTTAAATAATCGGCCAAGTGCGAGTCGGACTTGTTGTATGGGAGCCCCCCTTAAATATGAAATTTATTTTGTTTTTAGTATTTGTTGTTATAGCGGCAACAGAAATACATAATCTGTGAAAATTTCAACTCTCTAGCTATTACCGTTCTTGAGTTACAGCCTGGTGACAGACAGACGGACAGACGGACAGACGGACAGACGGACAGACGGACAGACATCGATGTCTTAGTAATAGGGTCCCGTTTTTACTCTTTGGGTACGGAACCCTAAAAAGGCATCAAGTTTCTGTCCAATTCCCGGGCGAAGATAGTTTCAAATAGGTCCACTAATGACATATTAGTAGTATGGGAAGTAAGTTATCTTCATACAAAGGCACCGCGCGCGGCTTGTATGTGTGCGCCATAGTATCAATGCGTCGCCACACGCACACTTAACAAAATCTCGTAGTGTTTTCGGAGTGTACCAGTCGGGGCTAACACTGTACGCTGCACGCCCGCATAAAACATAAATTTTATTTTTTCCAAAAAAAATCTAAACTAGCTTTAAACACAACAGCTAATACTTTTAGTTATACAATTTTCGGAATCAATTAAAAATGGAAATAGAGTAATTCATGAATTATTTAACATCTAGTAATGATGGGTGCTGAGAAAGGGGCGGCACATGGCCTGGGGCCTACAGCGGCTAGGACTGCAAATCCGCCACTGGACCCAGTCCCGCTAACCACATCACATGCCACAAGAGGAAACATCTCAAGGTGTCGAAATGGCGTCCGTATAAAAATCGTTAAATTTTAACGATCATCGGCAAATTCACACGGTACAATTACTACCGGCGAAATAATAATATAATGTTGCGTCAATAATCATAATCATAAAAAAATCATCTTCATAATCATAAAAAAAGCAGTTTGTATGGCCTAATCTTGGTGTTGCAATAAGCAGATACTGTCTGCAATCAAGAATTTTGCCATATTATCCTTACAAGATTTGCGACAGTGTATGCATATTTTTCACATAAATGCGTTAGGCTTTGTGCCTATTGCTAATTTTATATTACTGTATGTCTACCTCGCTAAAGGGATGTCTATCTATCTATTTTTTAGGACCTAAGTAGATACCTTGAGTCCTTTACACATACAGGGCATTATAATATAATATTATCAAGGTATCTAGTTAGGTCCTAAAAATTATCATTAGGTTAGGTTTATCAAGTTAACAAAGGTTTGGCTGGCCAAGATTCTTAAACAGATGACCAAAACAGTTTTTATCACCCGTACTCTACAATCTACATTACAATTTACAATTGAATACTTGTTTTTAAAATGAATGGTCACCATCAAGAAAATAGAGTTGTGTTTGTAACATATAACTATCATATAATATGTTAAAGAAAAAAAACACCCTGACTTCTTTATTTCTCTATTTATAAAGTTTAAAATGGCATAAATATATTAGGATCCCGGGGCTATTGCTAAAGGATTTGAGGCATTACCGTAAAACGGACTCATCGATTGAAAATCAACTCTATCTGGACGCGATACGGTCGATTATTGAAACGTGTATATTATTAATGAGTTTAAGGATCACAAAACGAGAATATACTTTAGAACGTGGTCGTATCATTCAATATTGTTTAAACAGACGCACTACTCGCTGCACCACTTAAAAACCCACTCTACTACCTTCATTTAAAGTTTATTTTCCCGTGGGATGTCGAATAAGGTGTTCAATATATAAAATCAATCACAAATCAACAGTGACAAGGTACATCCCAGTACGAATGGGGTTTAATTGTTGGGCTGGCATTATCATTAGTCGGCGAGCCGCGTATTAGCCCGAGATCCTGCGCCTGCGCCGGCGCAGATAATATCTCCGTCTCTCCGACTATGTTTTATGGTGCCCAGGTATTTCGATTAGTATGATTTATTCGAGCAACTTGATTGTATGTTGCTGTGATGTGAAAAAGTTATGGATATCACAGAATATATTGTGAGGTACAATTTATGTTCTATTTGATACTCGATGTGGGAATGATATAAAATGTCTTTTTTGCGTTCTTTTTCTTTATGAACAATAATTAATTATTTAATTAGCCTTAAAACGAATCTGTTTCAAACCAACACCTACACCCTTTGATACAAGCCAGAAAATATTAAATTCACGTTTTGTTTCTAAGAAGAAATTGATTGGATCAGAATCCAATCATTAAAATGCGACCAAAAAGTAAATATTACGCTACCTACCTGGTATGACATACCTGTTTATAATATATTTTTCCAAAGACAAGTGCAGTTCAGTATTCGATAAAAAGTGGTGAACGGGTGACATTTGTTTTTCAAGAACAAGGCTATTTTCAGGAACCGGTAAACTAAGATCTAGCAAGTTACAATTTACAAGTGACGTCTCACAAAATCTAGAATGATTCAACGAATCAATTTTTTTGGGATTTAGAGTTTACTCTACATACAGTTGCTCTACATAGACGCTACATAATTAAAAGGTAACTTAAGTTATTTGTATTCAAATCAGAAAGTACTGAACCAAGAACAATAATACGGTATGAAATGGGGTAGGTGGTGCCATCTCTTGACACACGCCAGAACTATGAATTATTGACAAGTGGATCGAGCGGTATTGATATTGGGATTTAAAATTACTATGTATAGATGAAAAATGTGCTTAAAATAACACATAATTTTAGTATTTATTCTCAGGAGTTGAGACTTCTCTCAACTGATGTAAATTGAAAACGACATGTTTTCAATTGCAGAAGCAGTGGTAGATATGTAATGTTATGGTCAACAGGTTACAACTGAAATAAATTCTGTTAAACAACTTTATCTAAATAACACATCTGGCTCAGCATGGCCATAGTAGAAATGTGAAAGAAAACAACGAAAGATAGAAACACTGATTGATTTGAGGAGACACCAAAGATTTTCGTCTGTGAATCTGTTAGTGAGGGAGCCCTCAGCCCTAGAACAATTTTGTGATTAGTTGATTACTAACAAGCTAATTTTTTGTGAGTAGCTACGTCTTGATAAGACGAACAACATTTTTATTTTAGAAAAATCTCGAAAGTGGTAGCTAACAGAGATAGAAAGGATTTCATACTTTGACTTGATGGTCCTAAAATATGGATTGTTTTATTTGTAGGCCAAGATCTTAAATTATATAACTATTAACCTACCAATAGACAAAAATCAGCTGGTTAGGGTTCCGATTTTTCGAAAATAAAAATGTTGTTCGTCTTATCAAAATGTAGCTACTCACAAAAAATTAGCTTGTTAGTAATCACAAAAAAAATTGTTCTAGGGCTCCCGTACTATGTCATTTTGTCTATTCTACAGATAAAAGATTTCAAGTCTACGCATAACGAAACAGATGCCAAGCCAATACTATATTATTTTAACAGTTTTTTTTTATGTTTGTAGCAAGTATCAAGATTCAAGGCGGTGCATTTACAACATATCATTCAAGCCCAGAATGTTTCTGGTATTGATTTATTTAACATTATTATTAATTTGAGAACGAGTTATTTATCGGCCCCTCCCAATCTTGATAACTGTTATTTATTGCTACTTTTTCACCCATCTGCCATTGCTCAGCCCTTATTCTATTTTTAATTTAAATTAGTTTTTTCGAATATGGAATTATGATCGATTGTGTTCTGTTTTATATGAAACTAGCGACCCGCCCCGGCGTCGCACGGGCATAAAATATATAGCCAATGAAAAAATGATTAAAATCGATAGCCTATGATCCTTCACGTGGTCTACTTCTTATCTGTGCCAAATAACATAAAAATTGCTCCAGTAGTTCGCGAGATAAGCCCATTCAAATAATTTCCTCCGTTTTTTCCACATTCTCCTATTAGTCTTAGCGTGATAAAATATAGCCTGTAAGCCTTCCTCAATAAATGGGCTGTCTAACACTGAAATAATTTTTCAAATCGGACCAGTAGTTCTTGAGATTACCGCGTTCAAGTTAGCCCTTTGAAATAATTTTCCCCGTTTTTTCCACATTTTCCTCTATTTCTTCGCTCCTATTAGTCTTAGCGTTATAAAATATAGCCTATAGCCTTCCTCGATAAATGGGCTATCTAACACTGAAAGAATTATCAAATTCCATTGCGTAGTTTTAAAGATTAAAGGGAACAAAGGGACATGAGGGAAATGAAAGCGACTTTGTTTTATAATAAGTATAGAAATAGATGTTTATCAGCAACACTATCGGATAGTATAATAATACGTGTTCTTTGAAATGTTCGTTTTATTCACGTCTAGGAAGATTGTTTCGGTATAAAACCGAAAATTTTGAGTTTTTATTAAAAATCGGGCTTGCAACACTTTTCAAGCAACTTTTCAACATCTCCTTGGAGCTAAGGACTTGTATCCACTATCCAACTCTCAATGTTAGAATAATAGGTACTTAAAACATAAATATGGTCAACTACCATCTTACCGACCGCAAAGAGCCCCACATATCCGCGGCTGGATTACCCCCGTCCATCGCGGAATGCGTAAAGCACTTATTCCACTTATCCTAGCTAGTTTCCTAGGTAGGATCCTAGCTAGGAACCTAGCTTTCTAAATGTTATTCCACTTGACTAAATCGGAAACGATTTAGGATCCTAGCTTTCTAAATGTTATTCCACTTGACTAAATCGGAAACGATTTAGGATCCTAGCTAGGCTAGGAACCTAGCTAAGATAAGTGGAATAAGCGCTTAAGAGCATTTCCCGTCCATAAAAAGAAAAAAAGGGTTCCGTTGCCAAATGGCAAAAAACGGAACCCTTATAGATTCGTCATGTCTGTCTGTCTGTCTGTCTGTCTGTCTGTCTGTCTGTCCGTCCGTATGTCACAGCCACTTTTCTCCGAAACTATAAGAGCTATACTATTGAAACTTGGTAAGTAGGTGTAGTCTGTGAATCGCATTAACATTTTGATACAAAAATGGAAAAAGTATTAAAAATTTTAGGGGTCCCCATAGGTACAATTGAAACAAAAAAAAATTTTTCATCTAACCTATGCGTGTGGGGTATCTACGGATAGGTCTTTAAAAATCATATTGAGGTTTCTGATATAATTTTTTTCTAACCTGAATAGTTTGCGAGAGAGACTCTTCCAAAGTGGTAAAATGTGTGTCCCCCCCCCCCCCTCTAATTTCTAAAGTAGGGCATGATGATTCTAAAAAAAATATATGATGTACATTACTATAAAAACTACCAACGGAAATTGGTTTGAACGAGATCTAGCAAGTAGTTTTTTTTATACATCATAAATAGTAAACCTTAATTTAACTTTCATTAAATCAACTGAAATATAAAAATAAATCAAAAACCTTTTAATCTCATAGAAATAAACCTTATGGCTGCTGCGGAACCCTTCATGGGCGTGTCCAACTCGCACTTGGCCGGTTTTTTTTTTTTGTAAAATGGCAATGTTCGCAGTAGTGTAGTTTTGAAGGTTGAACCAATCGGAAGAATTTCGGTGAAGCGTTGCTTGTTATATATTAGAGATTGAAAAATTGTAATGCTACGTTTTGATGCTTGCCGAGCCACGGCAAGCCTCCACAAGCCACAAGCCTCCAATCTCGCTTTGCATTTGTAAGTCGTTTTCACGCTCGTGAACGCGTCAGTGTATTACGTACATCCAAGCATGGCGGACACCGAACTTGTGTCGGCTATTACGTTTGGTTTCCTATTATTTTTAAGGGAGTGCCTCCGCTGCCGGCGCCGGTTGCCGAAATGGCTGCCGGCGCCTTTTCGGCAAACATCGCTTGTCAAATGACAGAATAATGATCAAAAACATCAGTCTTGAGCTAAAGGACTATGAAAAGTACAAATAATAAGGTCATAAATAGTCATATTGTAAGGATGCATATTTGAATCCTTCGATCGGGGATTCTTGGAAATGCTATTGTATTCTATTGCTGTCGCGATCACCGGTGCTCGTATGGGGCTTGAATCTTGATGGGTTAATGGTGGTGATGATGATGCTGATAAATGTGATCTGCATAGTACCTAGCATCATACAATATCTTTGCTTCTTTAAACAACGCTGAAACTCTCTAACATGTATGTATAAGGAATCTGAAGTTCTGTTCAGTACCTTCGGAAGTATACCACGGGGTTTATAACTGTAGCTGTGGTGCAAAATCTTACTTTTTGGTAGCTGAAAAAAGGTAGCTAAGGTAAAGCTAAGCTAAGAAAATGCATTACAAAAAACTAAAATATCCACAGCCGAACAAATAGGTAAGTACCTAACCTACACCTTTGGGAGTCGGTAAAGTCGAATATATTTGAGATTATAATAATTTCTTTTTAAATTTTGTGTATCGGCACTGGAACCTAGCACTTTACGCATTATCACCGGCTCCCATTTTGAGTGCCAGCGCCGGCAGCCGTTGTTTTATATCTCGGCTGCCGGCAGTATACTTACCGCCGGTTACCATTACTGATATTTTTGGGAGCCGGCGCCGGCAGCGGAGGCACTCCCTATTTTTAATGCTCTTATAACCAAAAGTATCATCACATAATATAGTATTCTATTAATTAAAAAGATAAAACCGACTTCAAAATTGTACGTAATTGAGAATTAAAATTCCCTATCTCAAAAACTACTGAACCGATTTTGATGAAACTTGCACTGTCCCCTAAGTTAAACAATACCTAGTATAATAAAAAAAAACTCAAATCGGACTTGTAGTTCCGGAGATATGCGAACACAAACATAAAAACATACATACATACATACATACATAAACTTTTGAAATTTGGCACATTTGTTCAGACGCTGATATAGACTAACATATACGGAAATTTGGCAATTCTGGAAATATTACATACATACGGGTCGAATTGATTAAACCTCCTTTTTTGAAGTCGGTTAAAATAAATTAATAAACAAATGAACTTTATATCTTTATGGTTAACATCCCTGGGGTTCCAGATACACGTTTCGGTTTGGTAATATTCCAAAAACGATAAACTCTCTTCTAGTACAGTCCCCAATACCAAAAAAGTCAACTTCCGTTAAACTCATCTCCGCCATACGAATTATTGATATGTACTTGTTAGGCATATTTTCCTGAACACGAAAAGTGCGGTAGTCACTTCCTAAGTGTGTGGAGGGGGTAGCTATGACGTCACAAAGATGGCCACCGGGCCTATTCTATTGTGCGGATTATTTAAATATCTACTGAACCGATTTACTTAAGTAGGATGTCAAACGAAAGGTAATTAAATAAGCATCATTTTATTTCTTAGAACTATCAATGTGAATTAAGTACCAAGGGAAAAATTTCGGAAAAACATAATTTCAAAAATATATTTTTTCCTTCTTATGTATATAACTTGGTAGTCGTTAGGATAATGGAAATATAGGTTATTATAAAATATTTGGCTACTGTAATCAGCTTCCTAACGAACTTTAAATCATTACAATAAAGCTATAAACAACGGAACTGCAGCCGTTTGAATGAGCCTCGGTAGCGCTGAACCCGTAGCGGTAGCTAAGCTACTAGGCTGGTTTTCTATAGAATTATAATAGAATGTTGAATAAAAAGTATGAACGTTAGTAATAAAAATATATAAAAGTATGCTGGTACTTATTCATAGGTTGTATTTACAATTTTTTTTATGTGACCACCATAATAATAGGTTATAGGTAGGTATGTGTTATACTAAAGTTACTGATAAAATTATTGAAAAATATTTATTGTCCTAAATCTGATCTTCTGAACAATTATACCAATTATAACAATTTAGTAACCGACAGGCGACATGACACATCCACAACGGGATGAACGGGAACCAGCTTTACATTGACATGATAGTATAAGTTTGAGATCTTTCAATGAATTAAATAATTATACACTTTCCTTGCACTTATTCCACTTTATATTTTATTAAATAAAGTGGAATAAGTGCAAGGAAAGTGTATTATTATTTAATTGAACCTGAATTTCCACAAGAAGTGACAGTACATTCAATATCATATATTTCAATGAGATTGAATTTACGGATGAAGTAACTGGCAATAAGGGATTGATATCCCCGTTCTTTCAGCCACAGCCTATGGGTTCAGCTTGGGCTTTGCTACTTGGGCGTTCTGCCAACATAACGTCAGGTAGTTCGATCTTAGCGCATGCTGTCGAAAGGCTTGTCGTGTCAGCGGTAACTTATCAAGTTCTTTGATGTTCTGGAACATTGCTGCTCTTAAGTTGTCTAGGTTATCCAGTTCTTTGAGTCCGCGGTCTTGTTTGTATATATAAGAGTGACAAATCTTTCAGCGTCACAAAATCGTTCTTCTGTAAGCTGAGCTAACACCAAAATTTGAAAGGAGTTGATAATGTTGTTGGAAAATCAGCCAGCTTGATTTTTTTGTGTGACCTGACAACGCAGTGGAAAACCCAGTTAGAGTAAGATAAGCCAGCAATGATTTCTTCTTATCGGTTGTTTGTTTTTTGGTAGTGCCAGATTTCATCCACACAACACTTGGTAGTTTCTCAGAGAAGTGCATAACGAGTGCACTACAGTGTCGCGACAATTTACTATTAACCGTAAAAAGCCCGAATAAATATTTACAATCAATCACATGTAGTATGAAACGGACCGTATCAGCTTCTTCTTGAGTACTTCTCAAATGATCCAAGTTTCTTTGTATATTAGAACTATCATGTTCTTCGTCCGAATATCCACCTGAAGTTAAAAGTTCCTGTGTTTTGTGAAGTTTTGATGTTTAAATGTAATGTATGCTGTAATTTCTTTTGAGCAACTAATGACATTCAGAAACATTTTTGGACCAAGAGCCTGCGACGGCCAGATTTTCCTCCTTTTAGAAAAGCTGAAAGTTTATCTGTTTGTGACCTTTAAAGAGGTAAAAATGACCAGCAGCTATAGAGTTTCGGTCACGGTTCCTCAATGAGGTTTCCAGTTCTGAAGGGCTACCTGACTTTCGAGAAAGAGTAAAGCTCAATTTTTTAGTTTATATTCTTCGCGGTAAGTCTTCCAATGCCGGACATTTTTGGCAGGTGCTTCCCACTGCCAGACACTCTTAACGTCTAATACTTTAAGAAAGTTTCTCCGATTTCTTATCAAAATAAACTGTTTTTCAAGCTTTAAAACTTGACACAACTTTATAAGTTACCGCCGACACGACAAGCCTTTCGACAGCATGCGCTAAGATCGAACTAAATGCTCAAGTAGAAAGGCCCACGCTTCCTGAACCCATAGGCTGTGGCTTAAAGATCGAGGATACCAATCTTTTATTGATTGCCAGATGTTTCATCCGTAAAATCAATCTCATTGAAAGATCTCTAACTTTTAATATCATGTCAATGTAAAGCTTGTTGCCCTTCATCCCGTTGTGGATAATTATTGGATATTATGTCATGTCGGTTACGAAATATGTAATGGCCATTCTAAAGACTTTTGTTAGTGTAATTATTCAGAAGATACAAATCAGGTTAAGGACATTAATAAAATTAAAAAAAAATGTTTAAATATTTTTAATAATTTAATCAGTAAGTTTAGTGCAACACATACCTACCTATAACCTATTATTATGTTGATCACATTAAAAAAACTGTAAATACAACCTATGAATAAGTACCAGCATACTTTTATATATTTTTATTACTAACGGTCATGCTTTTTATTCAAAATTCTATTATAATTCTATAGAAAACCAGCCTAGTAGCTTAGCTACCGCTACGGGTTCAGCGCTACCGAGTCTCATTCAAACGGCTGCAGTTCCGTTGTTTATAGCTTCATTGTAATGATTTAAAGTTCGTTAGGAAGCTGATTAAAGTAGCCAAATATTTCATAATAACCTATATTTCCATCTATATTTCCATTCGTGTTCAGGAAAATATGCCTAACAAGTACATATCAATAATTCGTATGGCGGAGATGAGTTTAACGGAAGTTGACTTTTTTGGTATTGGGGACTGTACTAGAAGAGAGTTTATCGTTTTTGGAATATTACCAAACCGAAACGTGTATCTGGAACCCCAGGGATGTTAACCATAAAGATATAACGACTTCAAAAAAGGAGGTTATCAATTCGACCCGTATGTATGTAATATTTCCAGAATTTCCCAATTTCCGTATATGTTAGTCTATATCAGCGTCTGAACAAATGTGCCAAATTTCAAAAGTTTATGTATGTATGTTTTTATGTTTGTGTTCGAATATCTCCGGAACTACAAGTCCGATTTGAGTTTTTTTTTATTATACTAGGTATTGTTTAACTTAGGGAACAGTGCAAGTTTCATCAAAATCGGTTCAGTAGTTTTTGAGATAGGGAATTTTAATTCTCAACTACGTAGGTACAATTTTGAAGTCGGTTTTATCTTTTTAATTAATAGAATACTATATTATGTGATGATACTTTTGGTTATAAGAGCATTAAAAATAATAGGAAACCAAACGTAATAGCCGACACAAGTTCGGTGTCCGCCATGCTTGGATGTACGTAATACACTGACGCGTTCACGAGCGTGAAAACGACTTACAAATGCAAAGCGAGATTCGTGGAGGATTGTGGCTTGTGGAGGCTTGTGGCTTGTGGAGGCTTGTGGCTTGTGGAGGCTTGCCGTGGCTCGGCAAGCATCAAAACGTAGCATTACCTGTTTTCACGCTCGGGCTTGTGGAGGCTTGCCGTGGCTCGGCAAGCATCAAAACGTAGCATAAAAAGGGAGTGATTGTGAAAAATAAACAGCATTATACTGGTGGAAACCTTTTACTTTTCCTTCTGACTCTTTTATCAGTAAGTAAATAAATAAAATAAAGTATTAAATAATCCTATAAAGATGGTTTCTGATCTCACCTACCAGGCAATACCTTTTTCAAAATTCCAATTTACTTTTTTGACGTGATAACGTCTTATAATTCGATATGGGGTGCGCGCCCGAAAAACATGACATGCGGCGTTACCTCGCTGACAGCTCTGAGGCGTTCCATTTACTCTCTCAAGTCTCTCAACAATCGTAAGGCCCACCTGGGCCGCGCTCTTTGTTTCGATTATATTACGTATTTCGATGACTTAGAGAATACTTTTGTACGAAGAAGTTTGGTTAGTTATGACCTTTGATACATTGACCACACTCTGAATGAAAAATAAATAAACAATCTGTGAGCTATTAGTATTATTTCGGCTATTCAAAATTGTGCTCTATTTCCTACGTGTCAAGGTATGACTTAATATATGAAGAATAAAGTATTCGTTTATTTCTTCTGAACAAGTCACTAATTAATAATTATAGTTTCAAAAGTTTATAATTGAGAAACTAATATCACATCGGACTAAATACTATATTATGATGGCTTGATAGATAGAAAATTTAACATATATTATAATGTAGTTCACACAAACATAAAATATGGATTGTATGTAAGGATATTACATTAATTTTACAAAGAGGGTAGGCCGGGCGCCATTTTTTTTGCACATTGACCTGCCAACTTTTTTGCATAGATTTTTTCCGGAACTGAGGGGTTATGGCTATGACGTTGTCACGTTCAACTATCGTCAGTAAACCGACTTTACAGACAACCAATTTTTTGTTAGCGTATGGCCTATGCTAATTGCTATCCCACTGCTGGGCAAAGACCTCCCCCAGGGTCTTGTCTCTCTCCAGAGCCTTTACTTGTAAGGTATTTTTTTTTACTTTTCTATTGCTGTTAACATTTTTGATTTTATTTGTAAGTTGTACTTGTAGTCACCAATTCACCATTCCCCTCTATGAGCATGATTATCTACAAGAAAAAGTAAGATGTTAATTATAATTTATAGCATAATTTTGCCAATTACATTGTGTCTATTTAGCCGCTAAATTATAAACAAATTCATAAAATAATAATTTTAAAGTTATCAAACCCCAGTTTGTCCTAGTTCCCGACAGTCTGACGGGACCTAGAATCTTGATAAATCTAGATATTCTAGATAAAGTTTAGGAATCTGTAAATCCAATCAGGGCCGGGAGCAGCCAGGTGGAATCTATCAGTGTCAGATTGGAGCTCCCACACGAATACAATTCTGACACACCATTGATCTATCCGACCATCTCAACACCAACTATCCCACTGGGACAGACAACCACGGTACAACCACATGACGATACCCATTTGCTATACATTGCTTGCTGGGTGGCAGATGAATAGGAGTGAACAGAAGATAACGCGCAATGTATGAATGATACGACGATATCATTGCAAATATTGCAAATGCACGCGATTTTGCGGCTATGCAACAAAACGGCTTATATCAACGCCCTCCCCAAAGTAATTTTAATTTTACTGCCTAGCAATAGACTCTATTTAACCATGATTTGATTTGGTAATAGGCTATTTATTACCGAGGCAGCTGTAGATAGTTTGAGAGACAGGTTCTATCAACTGTTGACAACTACATATTGTGTCGCGTATTTTATTCGGTAGGTGTACCTAACGTGCTCTATGAAATTGGCTCGATTTGTTTATGCGATTATGATCTATAATCCCATTTGATAGGGGTGAGAATTGCATGCCTGCGAATGACTGCCATACATCTCTTAATCTGGACTGATAAGTCCTGTCATTGGACAATTTAATTTGAAAATATTGTATGTGATAGAATATCTATAAATTGCAAATTGCAATTTGCATCCTAGAAGTAATAGAGTATTCACAAACTTTATACAAAGTACTAAGTACCGATGTTCAATATATTTCTTTTCATTTCATTACCTGTGTATAAAATAAAAAAATACCCATGTAAGTTACATTTCGTCAACAATTTAAGGAAATAATAATAATAATAATATCTATGTATATGTATATAATAAGTATTCATTCATTCATTCATTCATTCATTCATTCATCTATGGACGCTTCACACCACGTCAGTCTGGCCCCGTGGTAAGTACCTGAAGGACTTGTGTTACAGGTACCAGACAACGGAAATATATTTATTAATACTTTTATACTATACATATATTTAAGATTTTTATTATAAGATACACATATTTAATACACACCCATGACCCAGGAACTTTATAAACTTTTTGTTCCGTCGGCGGGACTCGAACCCGCGACCTCCGGCTTGAGCTACCAACGCGCTCACCACTGCGCCACGGAGGTCGTCCAGGACCGACATTAATTTTTTTCTCAGGTCCTGGACGACCTCGTCCAGGACCTGAGAAAAAAATTAATGTAATGTAATTAATATTTTTTTCCTTTCAACCCGGTTAAAAGTTCACAAAGACAAGGAACAAATTCAAAACCATTTAAAAACCAAACAAATACCTACTCAAAATATAACCCTTATAAGCTCATGAGTCAAACGATCATTGTCTCAAATTCCACCGGTAGCTCCCCCCTTCTACTCCTCTACCCCTCTACCCATAGGTATACCTGAATAACCCAATAATTGTGTACATAAATCATTTGAACGACTCCTGATAATTCTCCAAGCAAAGTAAATGAATGGCCCAAGTGAAGAACGTTGGTTTTTCCCCTCTTTTTCAAATTCTGGAGCTTGGTCAAATAAGGACAAACTAAAGAGTGTAGAGAAGGGCGAACTGCGAAGGCTCTACAGTCTACATTCTTCAGTTTATCCTAATTTCAAATTTGACTTAATCTGTAAGGACAGAACTTATCATTAGAACGTGTTGTAAATCAGAACTTAGGGCGAAGCCAAACGAGCGTAATTTGTTAGTTGTGAGTCGCAGAATTTCGGTTCGGCAGAATTCTGCTGCATTCAGATTCATACAAAAGTTCTGTTTGATCCATACGAGCGTAATTTTGTGAGTCATGATTTGTATAAAAAGATATATTTACGTGGCAGAAATTCTGCGACTCACAACTCACAAATGACGCTCGTTTGGCTTCACCCTAAGGCTGTGTTTCCACTGAAGCGGAGCGGTGCTTAGCGGTGCCGAATTGACCAATCACCATGCTCGAAATCTTCGCCCCGCTTCGCTGTCATTCCGCTGGAATAGCACGATTGGTCAATTCGGGCACCGCTAAGCTCCGCTCCGCTTTAGTGGAAACACAGCCTAAAAACCTATTACGCCGGCGGCGGCCGGTTTATTGTTAAGTCTGACGAGATTTCTTGACACTGTCATCCTAGTTAGTTTTGACTGAAATTATAACTAACGCTATTTTTCAGTCTCAGCTTGTATTAGTAATTGTACCTCCAAGTAGTAAATTTAAGGTGACAAGATTGCTGCACGCCTGTGTTAATTGTTATACGGTAAATACTAATATATATTTTATCCATTACATCAGGTGCGTATTCGCTTCAGCCTCCACCTTGGGCGCCCCCCGTAAGGGTTCGGTGATAACAGATACGTGCGGAGCGCGACTTTTCAACCTTTTGTTGGGCAGACGATAATACGCCCTGTGTTGTCCCTTATCATAATATTTTCTAATTGGCCGTTTGTGGATATGTCAGTTTGTTACCTTTGTTTCTTTCTTGCTCCTTGCGTTTGAAATCTTTCGTTTGATCTAAAACCCTTTGGGGCATGGTTAATAAGGTCTACAATCACAAAAAGCAAATAATTTAATATACGAATAATTGAAAAGGATAGCTTTGAACTAAATAAATGCCTCATGTCACAAAAATACGAAAATTTAACTCAGTTTTATCTTCATAATAATTATAACAAGGATCTTTTGTACCTAGCCAATTAAGACGACGCCTTGATAATTTGGCTGTAGCGATGCCGATTTTTCTCAGCAATGACTAAAGCTAAGAAATTCAAGTTCATTGTCAGTATTCATCATGTCTTTGTCTTTGAATTGCCCATAGCATAACACGATTGGACAACTTTTATAGCACAGAATAATCAATCGAAAAGACCTCTGTAAAAAAAGGGATTCCTATTTTTCCAACGGAGGAGAGTGATTTAAGGTTCCAAAATTTGTAAATTGGTTCAAGCATGCACTTTAATTTGTGCATAGCTTATATGAAATGTATTTATGGTTTTTACATTAAGCGACAAAAACCATTTTGTCGCTCACGCCCTTTCCATTTTTTGCTGTTCCATTGCTTGTTTTCTATGAGAGGCCGGGCCGGCCTCTCATAGAAAACAAGCAATCTAAAACATATCCAACACGGTTTCTTACTTTAACGCTGCGTCACCTTAACAACTAGCGCCGGCATTTTGTAAAGTGGCGTCATAATATATTGAATTACAGTTCGACAAGGCTTTATATGAATATGTCAATGATGTCAATGGGCGCTGCTGGTAAAGGTGAACTGTCAAAAATGACGTTTTTGTATGATAGAAGCGTTAGTTCCTTTTCTCGCCACATTCATAAAAAGCCTTGTTGAACTGTACAACTGCTTTGCATCCACGTCCCCATGACATTGTCATGTAAGTTTCACAGGATCCTTGTAGGTTTACAGTATGCTTGATACGGAATCAAGAATCAAGATCACATTAGGTACCTATAATCTATATATTCACAGATATGTAGTGAAAAGGAAGGGATTCTAAGCCAACTTAGCGCGATTATCATTTTGTTTGTTGTCCTAATCCTTAATTTAAAACAAATTAATTGTAGATCATTTTGATCTTATTCTTTGTTAAAATAGTATCTCTCCCAATCTCAAATCTCATTTGTCCTATCACACCAAAATTGAATCACCAAACATTGTTTTAACTTGAAACCTCAACACATAACTATATACAATCAGTATGTCCTTTGATTAAGTCCCGTCACCTCTATTCACAAACTTGGTGAATCAAAGTTGTCCTGTAAATAAGGTGTAGTCTTATCACTGGACCGATCTACCGCGTGTGCCTGCGGTAGATAACATCATCATTATTAGATAGGTCAAATATCTTGGAATGATATAGTTTCGATATGGTTTTGATGCAGCTTCGGCGTAATTAAACAAAATGGTATTTCCGTGAAATGACAAACCAACAAATTGTTTTTCAATCTTGATATTATGATGTAAAAGAGATTAGGCTAAGGCCTAAGTTGCAGTCTGCCAAACAAACCCATCGCGAACAGACTATAATATATTTTGGCATCCGTGGTCCAGTGGCTAAAACTTTGGCTGTTGATTCTGAGGTGGTGGATCCCGTTCTAAAATAATGTTGCTTACAGCATCTAAGGCTAAGGGTAATGCAGGCTGGTCACCTGATACTCTGACACGATCCTGCATCGTGTAAAAAATCAGTGTTGATCATCTGCCCCACTGGTATAATCCTTATAATATAACAAGAGAAGAAAGAGAGTACACTGCACTGCATGTACTCTTGTACATTGCACACATTTGGACTCAAAAAAATTACTGCAAGCCAGCTAGGCAATGTAATCAATCTCGATCAACACCCATGGAGGCAACACATGGACATTCTTCATTGCCATTTATATACCTAAACAGAAGGACATGTTCAAACCGTCATAAAAATAAAACAACAGGGGAACAATCCACCAAATGGAGTTCATACGCCACCCCGTCTAATAGATTCCGCGCTAAGTGCTCTCCGAACAATTTCATAAAGAAAAAAACTACCGCCATTCATTAGGGCACGTACAGGAGACGTCGCCTGATGATTTAAGGGCCCCTGCAAATGGTGCGATAAATAACGCGGTCAGCTAAGTACGCCGCTACTTACGCTCAACGCCATCTAGCGGCGCCGCGCGACAACTGTAACATAAATCATCCTTTATCGCCGTAATGGAATTGGATTTTTTAACGTTGTGTTACAATAGCGTATTAAATTATAGTAAATAAAAATATTTTTAATCTATCTAGATGTACTTTTGTTTCGATATTAAGCTGAGTCGATCGAATATAGTTTTCTTAACAGTAGCACAGATGTCGCTACTAGTATGGTCATAGAACATTAATTAAAATATTTCAATATATTATATATTATATTATTATAGGGATATGCTTATTGATTACTTTCTAATCTTTATTAAAATAGAGAGAAGAGGCCATACAATACTGTGCATTTAAAGTATTTCAAGATCAAAATTAATATCGATTTTTGTATTTCAATGCAGTTTTGTCCGCATCAAAGGGTTACAGAGGAATGAACACAGAGGGCGCTATGAACATGGTCATAGGCCATGAATTACGTGGGTCGATATCGATTTAATGTTAAGACAATTCAGTAGATGGCGCTGAAGAGTATACGAATTTCTTTACCTTTTTTCTAATATTCCAATTAATGTGCAATAAAAACCTTTTTGCTAAAAAGGTTTTTATTGCACTTTAAAAGCTATTGTTACTTATTATTACTAATAAATAAATTAATATTACGTCTAGCCAGTTATCTGCCTCAATCAATTTAATCTAAGCGTTTCTGGTGGTTATCAGGCGACCCGTTTGCTCGTTTGCCCCCTTATTTTATGTAAAAAAAAAAAAACATTAATACAAATAATCATAAATTAAAAACTTAAGCAATATTTATGAAGGGTAATAAATAAGAGTGCGGCACGTCTGTGACATTACAGTATTACCGCTTAGGACGTGCGATGGGCTGATAGTACGCCCCTGATCTGATAGGCGCCCACGGTAAATCATGCTAAAGACGCCTCTGCTATCGGCGCCTGCATCATCAGTTATTGGACCAGCTTTCAATTATTATGAAATATATTATTTTCTCGAAGTGGAAAATGTAGGTTAAATTACTTTTCCCGAATTTTTGTGAATATTTATCAACAAATTAAGTATAATTTTATTAATAAAATTAAGTTCACATATTATAAAATTATTACAAAGTGATAAATTGGTAAATTATATTTCGCAAAAGTTACTTACACCAACTTCGTCCACGAATTACGCAAGATGGTGAAGTCTTGCCGAATCTCATATGTAGCGTTGTAATCGAGGCGAATCTCACGATATCTTAATTCTTACCAGTGTTACATACTACATAGTCCATATAGCCATAGGGGGTTTGGGAACAGAGTTAAAAAATCGTCAAAACGTTTGCAATTTACGGACGCCTCCTAATTACAGTACAGATCTTGCAATCTACGAGCGCGCGGCGCCCTTAGTTGTGTGAGTGACCGTATCTATACACGCGTACATGGCTCGCTCGCTACTGACTGCTCCGTCAGGTACGCACACTAACGAAAATGTCTATTCACATTTTCAACTACAAATAAAGGCTACGCGCGCTCGTAGATTGCAAGACCTATACTATCGAAGAAATTGACTCATAGATGCTCATCTAGGCAGTTTGCGGATTTACATTATTTGGTTGGATTATGTCAAATTAATATTATTCGGGATCTATCAGCTAGATTTGACAAAACCAAATAATGCCATCTGCCTATTCATCAACTTCTCTTAGGCCCAATTTCACCAACAAGTGTTAAAGTTAATGTTCGATTTAGTATCACGTAACCTCTTTCGTTTTTCATGTGAATGAAAGAGAAGACATGGCATTTTAACAAGCCGTTAACACTAACAGACGTTGGTGAAATTGGTCCTTAACCTATCAACCCCCATAAGGACACCGGTGACCGCGATAACAATAGAATAACAATAGATTTCGAAAAACGATCGAAGGATTTAATTAAGTACATAATATTATGTAAACAATAAAGCTTGTACGTACTTTGTCAATAAAATAACGCTCCATACTACGCTCCATAATATATCAAACAATCCGAGTAACGTAGTCGTTAGACGTCCAATAAATTACAAAGATACATTGTTATTAAAATTTGATAGCGACTCCCGGCCAAGTCCCTGAAATAATTAAATTGCTCAAAAGAAACTGTAAATAAAGAAAACTGGAAAATTAACACTTGATTTATAAGTGCTGGCACGTGAAATATAAGTCTTGGTACTTTAAAGAATAGAGATGTCTTGGGCAGATCACTGATACAATTTTTCCGGTTCCTTTAATTTTGATCTTTTAAGCCAAGCTCTGTATGGGCTAAAAATGATAATAAAAAAATGCTATTAATTTAAATTTCACGTATTTTATCAAGAAATAATTATTAAATATTAGTACGATTACGGGGCCGCCCATATAACCACGTGATGTTTTTATTGTTAATTTGATTGTTAAAAAAGTTACGCGATTTTTAGCATTTTAACCCCTTGGTTAAAGATGCTAAACTACCAAACATTAATAGGCGACTGTCCCTACTCCCTGTCACTGCAGTTTACTACAAAATTAAAAAGAAAGTGGCAAACTCCTAAACATTCAGTACCCGACTGTACCTACAGTACTTGTGGCAAACAGTACTCTGCCACAAGTACAGTCGCGTATTTTAACCCTCCGCACAACACGACATGTAAACACTCATGGGGTACGTTGTATCCCAATCGATCTCGCTGCCCGCTGCCAAAGATTTGACGGCGTAACCCGTAAATTACCATTATCTGCAGACGCACCGCTAGTATTTATTATTTATGGGTCGGATCGGCCGCCTCGAGGCTGATACGGGGTGTTTTTACCGGAGCGGCGCAGGGTTGGCTCATGTTGTAATTAGATGGCGTAATGGGACATTACGAGCTGACGCACGGTTAAGTATATTAGATAGGTGATAAAGTTATTTGCAACATAATATATTATAGAATTTTGAAAACTTATAGAAAAAGTCAGCCTTTTATAGTAACAACAGGACCTAAAACCGTAAAACGATTAGTAATTTCTATTTTATTATTTTTTATTGATTCCACGGTCCAACACGGTCCACCCATATGCACACTGCGCTGTATTTTTAGGCTGCGTTGCACCAGAGGCGTGGTTAAAGTTAAAGTTAAATATGGCGTCCAAACACCCCATATGCTCATACGACATCTGACAATTTTTCCGGTTAAAGTTAAAGATAAAGTTAAAGTCAAAGTTAGTTCGTGCAACCCACTCTTACATTTTAAACTTAGATACCTGTCATTAAGAAATTGCTCTCAAAATATGTAATCAACTTTTCTGTTTTAAAAGAATGTGTGTTTATTATGATTAAAAAAGGAAGTGACCCAGTCTCAACTCTACTAACAATGCAACTTCAGTTTTTAATTGCAGTCCTAATCAAACTGAATAATTCTTATCAATTGTCAATAAGTTGACTCCTCCTCCACCTTCTACAAATCCACGTCACCTCACCAGCAACCCCAAAACTCCATTTTAAAAGAAACAGCGTCGAAATTGTTCCATTAGATTTATCGGCGGGTCGCGACGAAACATCGCAACAAAGGCACTACCTCATCGTTGACAGCTTTATGATCCTAACAGTTTTTGCTAACAGCCACCCCGTACTTTATTTATGACTTAAGTTTTATTAATTAGCCATTTTCCAAAGATACGGCCGATCCTTTGTGAGTGCGGTTTTTCTGTGTGTGTTTGTGAATTTATCGCTGTTTGTACCGCTTTTAATGAATTTGATTTTCGGTAAGATTCGTCTATTGATTCACCGGTGAAAAGAGAAAATGGACGACAATATCGAATGAATCTGTTGAAAATGCCATCAAAATGTCATCAAGTTCCAGTTTCTTATTTTTTCATTCGCCTATCATAATATCATGAAGAATAATTATAGATCGATCTTTTCGATTTTGGAAGACAGATTCTACTAAAAATGATTAAAAATCCAATCTTGCTTCAGTCTCACCACCAGTCGCACTTACAGGATATTAAACACAGAACAATAAAAACTAAACAATAAACACTAACACAATTTGAAGAACTTTGGCATTTCCCAACAACTTTCCCACTAGTCAAATCCTTGAATCGCGGCACTGAAAGGTGAGCAATGAGCATGATATCTGTAAACAGTAACTCAGATGACTGCTTACCTTCAAAACATAGGTATTACTGTATGTTACGAAGTTTCATACCGTATCTCACTATATCGATTATAAAACTAATCTTAAAAATTGAAACACTAAAATCTGCCGAATAATGAGGCGCGCTAATGTTATTACATCGCCTATAAACCTCTCATCGCGCCGTTAGTCCATCAACAAGTGCTGCCATCTATCTTGCGGCGGTAATGCGCGCAACTGACGGATAGATGGCGCTGGATGGCGGCGCGCGCGCAACTTTATTTACGTCCATAAATCTTCGAGTCAAAACACTGACCTAAATGTAAGTGATGACTACAACGATAATTGTACATTGTGAGTGCGTTTCCCGGTTTGAGTGTTTCTAAAGATTGCGTAAATAGTGAGTAGCTGACCTATAGTAGGAGTTCTGAACTGTAAATTATTATAGCGTAGGTATAGTTCACAATAATTGCTTAAGGCCTTGTCTGTTCGCGTTAAGAAGATACTAAATCAGGCGTACATAGGTAATAATAATTTGAATGTAAAAATGTTCAAAACGATCATCTTTTTGAAGACTCTTATATGTCACGCATAGGTACTCTTTTGGATGAAAACTATTTGTATTTATTTACTGCTCATTTTTTAAGCCTTTAAACTGACTAAAAATCATAGCGCCTAATAAAAACAAAACGCAATCTTACGCGGCAGCTTTCTTCTTCAGCAATCTTACGATTAATCAATGGTCCTTACTCCTTCACTTTACAGTATTAAGGGAAAGGCACTAATGCTAGACACGGAACTAATAGATGACACTTATGACAAAAATACCATAAAAATAAGAATTACTCTAATTATTTTTCAACACTAAATTTTATAAGCTTCTTAAGCTATCTGTTGATGTGAAAAAATATATTAGGGACGCCTTCGGGATTTTTTTTTAAATGGGATTAGTTTTTGTAAATAATGTGACCGCGTCAACACGCGCTCGGCAATTTCTTAGCAAATAGGTTAGGCAATAGTAGGTAGTGCTATCGTTTGCTAAGTCATTTCATACCGACCAAATTTTTGTCCAGCGGTAGCTTAATATTTATCAATCAATATAATCAGCGTCAGTCGCCGCACCCGAGGTAGAATCTTAACTGAGAGTATTTCAAAGTTGTAAAAAAAAATAGTTGCGAAAAGTGATTTTATACCGAATGAAACTTTGATGGATGATTATTGAGGTCATGATTAACCAAAAAATCGCCGTCAGCCGTATTGCAGACGGGGGATTCAACGTCAGTCGCGTTACTGAACATGTAAAAATTTTTTGAATATAAAGTCATTTTATACCGTACGAAATTCATACAGGTGAATGTTTCTACTTTGTATATAATAAAGAAAACCGTCAGTCGCTTATACGACGGTGGAAAAACCGTCAGCCAGTGATATAAGTTATAATCAGTATAGCCCTACTTCGCGCTCAATGTATCCTAGGGCGTCGCGTAGACGACTTTTCCCCCTGCAAACATTCAGCTGACGGCGATTTTCGTTTGAATTAACCATAAAATTATCTCACATAGCAATTTTAAGTAATTAATTCGATAGTCAATATTTGTGAAGAAGAATGATATAAATTTTACTTCAAAAGCGCCATCTGTTGTTATATACTAAAACTAAAACGACACCTACCGAACCTAAACGTGTATAATCTAGATATGAACCTTTATTAGGTGCAAATTAGGATCTTTTTAATGTCAATTCAATACGATTCCCAACAACAACTTTGAGATACTCTCGATTTTTATTCCACCACTTCTGAATCAGCTGACGATCAAAGCTGTTATATATTAGTGGAATACTATTAATGTAACGATTTTCGCTCGGTATGAAATGACTTTTAAACTGAGCGCGACCTCCCCTACTATTAAGGAAGGCGAAATTTTGCACGTAAGTTTTGAATACATTTATTTGATTTTTTGTAATTTCTATTGATTTCATTGGATTAATGGTCATGTTTAATACACTAATGGGCATTGTCCAAAAAAAATCACATGTACTTTTTATATTTTTTTTCGTAAAAATAGGGTATTTTAAGAATATAAATTAAATAATTTTGAAATTCATTGGCTAGTTTTTTCTCAATAAATTTTTAAAGTTTCGCTCTGACGTCATCATCGGCGGCCAATTGACCTCTGCAGTTTTTTTTAATTCCTTTCAATCTTATTTATAATGGCTGGTTCGTCAAATGCAAGTTTTCATTATGTGAAAACTGATACGAGAAGCTTACCAAAAGTTCGAAACGTAATGTTGGTCGAATTTATTGCTAATTTAACGCCATTGAAGGTCAAACTAAGGTTAAACATATTTGTTCAAAAATATAAGTAACTAATGAGTATTTTTTTCGTTTATATACAGAAAAACGATCACTGACCTTATTCCTCGAAATGTTTTTGTAATGAGCAAAATTAAAAAAAAAATGGACAATCCCCATTAATGTTTATTTATGATTTTTTATCCATTTTCCCTAACAATATAAAGGGTGTCTACTATTAGTTCTTGAAAATGTAAAAAACCTAATAGATGACATGGATATCATCTTTTAGTTTTGCAATACATACTAAAGTTATTTTGTAGTTTATTCTACTGCAAATATCATCACTATTCTCTGAAAATATAATTCTATTAACAAACTAACATCTTAGAACTACTGTACCTAAAAATGGACATGGTGTCTAATATTAGACCTTGTACTGATCTAAAAATCGATTGTTTTAGTTTTTTAGCAGTAAAAAGAAGAAAAAAGAGAGCTAAGAAAAAAAGAAGAAAAAAGAAGAGGCAAGAGAAGCATAGAGACCAAAGACTGAAAATAAATTTGCTAGGAAAAAATATGAAAAATAAAAGGAAGGATAGTTTCAGCATGGAAGAAGAATGGATAGAATCTGGAGACAACGTGGATAATATTTCTGATGCATGTAGTTATTATGATGAAGTAAATGAAATCTTTTGAAAAACGGCAAATAAAGACCTAATAATATGAAAAATGTAAAATGTAAAGTAATGTTCTATGTCAACTATTAGTTCATATTGGTGTCTACTATTAGTGATGTTAGTTTTTTGTGATGTCATCTATTAGCTCTTATGACTAATTTTAAAAAAAGACCAATAATATATTTTTTTATTGATTTGTCAGAGAATAATTATAATAGTTTTATTTTGTAAGAGTTACTGAAGACATGGAAGAAGTTATCAATCCTTTTATTTCATAAATATATATTTTATAACATTCAAAATGTTTCATGTTTCCTTAAAGTGTCTGCCATTAGTGCTTTTCCCTTACATCAAACTAAAAATTTATACTCAATCACTATACCTGCCATAAAAAAACATATTATTAATACATAATATTATACACTAATAATACCTACTCTTTAAAAATCCCCGTTCACAAGTTTACGTAAAATTTTCATTAGAATTTAAAAGTTTACCGTGTGTATAAGTAATTAGAGAATTTTCAGCGCGCAGTGAGTGATGTACGGCTCCCGTGGGACGCCGCTGATGCAGGCAGCAGGCTGAGCTATACTTGTAGACTTGGATTATATTTACAGGTGCTAAATAATTTAAATTATGGTTGGCCATATAACTTATAAAATTCAAATAATTGGCAAAGGTTTCTCTACAAATTACTCGTATACCTACTAATAATTATTCCACACATTTTTTGTACGACCGAAAATTTTGAATGGAGAATGGAGCTTTCAACCTGAATTTGACATTTTTAAAGATTGTGGCCACGTAAAGACATACTTAGGTTAGAAAGTTTTGGAACTTGGCTGTCTGACTACTGTTTACCCTTTTAAACTAGTCTGGATAACCAGTAATAGATTCATAGGTAAACTTCCTTTGCTGCATTTGCAGGCGCACAGAAGGACACAGGAGCGCAAGACGGTAACCCGGGCCATTTCATCACTTCCACTCTGTGCAACCAAGTCTAGCCAGTATTACAGATTCGTAACTTCTATTTGTTTCTCTTTAACAAATCAACACATTGGTCACAAAGGATATGGGCGAACAGCCCATAGACGGTCCCAATTTTATTAATAAAAAAAAAATACACATTGGTCAGGTCCCAGGCACAAAGAAGGCCATAGGAACTAGGAGCGAAAGCGGGGACTCGGACCACTAATTCATCACACTTACCTCTATAAGAAGCGGTTGTAATAATATAAAAAGATGTCTACACAACCACTGCAGCTGTAAGATACTTATTGGAATTCTACTCGTAAGGGTCTACACAGACGGACTGCATTTCAACTGCAATCCAACTGAAAATTGCAGTTCCTATTCCTATCCAGACCCTAAGTCGTAGTCACCATTAGTCGTACTCCTCTTTAACAAATCAACACATTGGTCAGGTACCAGGCGCACAGAAGGGCACAGGAGCGCAAGACGGTGACCCGGGCCACTTCATCACTCCAACGCCGTGTTTTCATTAGTCCGCCTTAACGTATGACGCGGCGAGGGACTAAATCTTCATTTTTGACGTCCCATGGGTGGACGGGGATGTGCGGTGAATGGATGTGACTAGAAGCTAGTGACTAGATGAAAATAGACAATGCAGGATAGGACTAAGTCATAGATAAAATTGGGATGTTAATGAAAATCTGTTGAATGTTATTGTTTTGAATAATTAAATATATTTCTTTGATGAAAATTCCGCAGAAACTGTACATTTTTCTCCCAGAAAAAGTAATGAGTTTTCCGGTAGATTTTTATTTGGCCAATTTTTGTTGCTAATGCTAATAGTAGTTTTGGTGCCTGCTTTTTAATGCATATAATATGATAGCAAAAAATATTCGCTTTTCATAATTTTGCCGTAGATACCGCTGTTTTCATTAAAGGCAACAACGGCTTTAACAAAATGTTTTCCGACTTAAACGTATTGGAATATAAATCGAATCGAACTGTAAACTGTTTCACGATATTATCACTACCCAGTTAAAAATTAAATTAGCATTGAAATCTAAATGCAATTTTTCGGTAACAAACAGAAATTTTTAAATTATACAATTCACCTTCCATTAGCATTCCCTTCGGTTTCGCCGTAAAACAAATTTTTATATAAAACTAATGCAAGTCTCATCCAGCACTTTACCTCTACGCACACATGTCTCCGGGCCGGACGGGGACAGCGCTAATGTTGATATATCGGCCAGAGTTCGGACGGACGGACGACTGCGCCGGGATGTTAAATAATACCCGACACCCCCACACCACCAACACCTCCAACACCCCCCAAACCTTTGTCAAATGTATTAGCAAGGAGCGATGATTAGGGAAAAATTAAGTTTTGTTTGTGGCATTTAATCAAGTCATGTTACTTTTCCTCGTTTCAAAATCGAACTTTGCCATCGTTGGCAATTATATCCTATTATTGGCCAAACATTTTTGTTTGAAAATACTAGGTATAGGCTTTAAAAAATTATTTTTATTTATATAGATTGTTACCTACCAATCTAAGGAATGTGATGTAAAGGAATGTGATGTCAATTTTAAGTCTAGGAAAATTTGCCAGAGATATTATTGATACCTTTAAATTGTTGAATATTAAAAATATTACTGATCTCTGGGGCATGTCTACAAAAATTATTAAATCGATAATTGACATCATAGCTCCTCATCTAGCAATAATTTTCAATGACTGCATTAAGAGTTAAGTTTTTCCTGACTTAATGAAGCACAGTAAGGTCGTACCTTCATTTAAAGCGGGAATTAAATCAGATCCGACTAATTACCGGCCTATTTCGATTTAACCGACTCTTAGTAAAATATTTTAAAAAATAATTTTACAACAATTACTGTTACATTTTAATTTAAATAAGTTAATACACAATAACCAATACGGTTTTACAAAGGGTCGTTCCACAACGGATGCTGGTATAGGTCTTCTTTGTAGCATTTTTGAAGCTCGGGAGGAGTCACAGGATGTCTTAGGTATTTTTGTGACCTCTCTAAGGCATTTGACTGTGTCGAGCATGCTACTTTTAGTCAGAAAATTGCACCACTATGGCATAAGGGACTCAGCGCTCAGCCTTTTGACTTCTTACCTCAAAAATAAGACTCAAAGGGTTGAAGTTAATAGTAAAAGATCCAATGGGACCAAAATAGAATTAGGTGTACCACAGGGATCCATTTTAGGACCATTTCTTTTTCTCATCTACATTAATGACTTACCTTATCTAGTTAAAGATTATGAGATAGTACTTTTTGCTGATGACACTTCACTTATTTTTAAAGTGAAGCGACGGCAGTCAAATTACGATGAGGTAAATAGTGCTCTCTCAAAAATAGTACATTGGTTTAATATTAACATTACTTACTTACTTACTTTAAAACTCTAAGAAAACCAAATGTTTGAAATTTACTTTGCCCAATTTTAGGCACGTTCAAACCAATTTACTATTAAATGATGAGAAAATGAATTTGGCGGACTTCACTATATTCTTAGGCATTACATTAGATAGTAAATTACAGTGGGGTCCTCATATTGCTAATCTTGCAGGTAAGCTCAGTTATGCAGCTTATGCAGTTAGAAAAATTAGGGAAATTTCTTAAGGAGACACGGCAAGACTAGTTTATTTTAGTTATTTTCACAGTAGAATGTCTTATGGTATCCTTTTATGGGGAAAAGCTGCCGACATCAATACATTTTTTTGTGCTGCAGAAGCGAGCTATACGCTCAATTTATAAAATGTCAGCTTTTGAATCTCTGGGAGAAAAGTTTAAAGAAATTGGTATTCTAACTGTTGCTTCTCAATACATTTTGGATAATGTATTGTAGGTATATTAGAAAGAATCTAACTAAATATTATATCTTTAAACGAGCAATTCTTGTATATATGTTACCGGAAATGTATGAAATCCAGGAATTGTATACAAATCCTAGGAAATGTATACAATTCCGAAACTATTTAGGAAATGTATAAAATATTGTTTCAAAAACTATTTAATACATAAATGTCCTAGGAAATGTGTACAATTCCTAGGAACTGTATATAATTCCAGCATCGTATTAGGAAATGTATAAAAACAATGCCTTATGTAATAAAACACGTTGGTACAATGATAATAATCATTTTTATGTAAGCACTCGTTGAGATATCAACGTTCAGGTAACAATCATAATATCGTAAAAATATTATAATAATCTTCATAATATTATCTTACTAATTAAAGCCTCAAAAATTAACCATGTTGTAATTTTTAAAATGTATTTATCACGAAATAGACTTATAATTTTGTTATAAATTCAAACTTTTGTTTGGTATGACATTTAACATAGCCACTATATTATACTGCCATATGACTATTTATTTTTGCAGGGTATGCTGGAATGGTACTTGGAAGTATACAATTTTTTTTATAGCACAGACACCTTTCTGTAGTACAGTTTTTCTTGCAAAGGCACTTCTTAAATCCCTGGCCGGTTTCGATGGATTGTAGGTTAGCAACTGACCGTAGTGCTATCTCCGTATTCGGTACATCCTATGCATCAAGGAGAACTCAATATGAACACACATTAATCTGAGACTGAGAATATAATTATTTTAAGATTCCGTTCTTAGTACCAGTTTGATAGAGCTCATTATCAGTTTCATCCATAATTTCCTTCAAACTTTTAAGAAATAGATGCAGTAAAATATAGCTGAATCTTCAGTTCTCTGACAGAATATTTGAAACTTTTGGAACTGGCACCGACTTCAAAATTATGAAGATTGAGTACAGAAATAGTTGAGGTTTATCCGAATTCGGAAAAAGGCTCTATTAGATAGGAAAAATTATTTAATACTTTTTAGTTCATATTAATGTTATTATTGTTTTTACCTTGGAAGTCGGTTTTAATTTTTTGTTAAAAATAATAATTTCACTCTTTTTAGTTACCTAGTAAGTAAACCATCGCGTAGGTATATTCTATGTATCTTATTACAATTTGTTAAGAGTCACAACTCACACTCACAAAATATATGTATTACCAGTGAAGTTAACATGTGCTACGTAATTTAACAATTTTAATGCTTCAAGCCCCAAGCGGTCACCGGTGACTGCGATAACAACGCACGCGCCGCGCGGCGCGCGGCGGCGTCGCCGACCGCCGTGTATAAACAGCCTATTGGTCTTGTTATACAGTACATAATAATTATTATTATTGTATCCATACCTATGCCTTGTATTATTATCTATTCTGTGCCATGAGACATTGGTGACCTTAACACGACGTGGTAATGATGATGATGATGATGATGACGATGATGATGATGATGAATATGAATTGCATAGTAGCATATGCTTTCTGTTCTTATAACAACGCCGAAACTCCCAAACGCGTATCTTTAAGGAGTCAGGAGTTCTCTCAGCATCTTCGAAGCCATGGTATACCTTGACCCAATATTTGACTTTTTGGTAGCATATTCTTAGTACGCTTCACATAAAACCAAAATCACCATATGTTTCCATATAAATTTCGAGGAGTTCCCTCGATTACTCATAGATCCCATCATCAGGTCACCACTTTTGTAAATATGGTACCAAATTGGAGTGAAACCTAATACAAAAAAACAAAAAATTCGAAAATCGGTTCACAAACGGCGGAGTAATCGTTGAACATACAAAAAAAAAATTGCACTCCGGGAGTGCCGGCAGAAGTGAAAACTTGATTACTAACGTTGTGCATTATTTTTAAACCCCTTTTTTATGAAAATCGATTTAAAAAATAATAATAAAAAAAAACGATCGTTTTAATTAATTAATCGAAACCCTTACAATCGATTAAAAAATATCACAATCGAAAAAAAAAGCTGCTGTCAGACACTTCTCGCGACAGTTGTCTTGTAGGTGGAAACGTGGCCTTAATCAGCGCGTCTGCTAAAGAACTCATTTCCCCGACTGTACATTTCTGCTTAGCACAATTTTCCCCGACTGTACATTTCTGCTAAACAACTCATTTCCACGACTGTACATTTCTGCTTAGCACAATTTTCCCCGACCGGACAATGGACATTTCTGCTAAACAACTCATTTCCACGACTGTACATTTCTGCTTAGCACAATTTTCCCCGACTGTACATTTCTGCTTAGCACAATTTTCCCCGACTGTACATTTCTGCTAAACAACTCATTTCCCCGACTGTACATTTCTGCTTAGCACAATTTTCCCCGACTGTACATTTCTGCTTAGCACAATTTTCCCCGACTGTACATTTCTGCTAAACAACTCATTTCCCCGACTGTACATTTCGTTCTAGTTCGAGTTCGACACAAAACACTACTCTCCAACCGTCTTACGCGTTTTCTATGGTTTTTCGATCAACACGAAAATCTGACGCGAGTCGAGAGCGACTAACTCAAAAACTCGAACTCGAACTGCAGGGCAATCGCGCTAAATTTTTTCAACTGAACCGCAAATGAAACTCGGACGTTGATCAACTTTTGGAATGATTCGGTATCGCGCTAACGTTTTGACAGCTAGTTGAGACGTTACTGAACCTCAGCCCAAGCGCAAACGCTGTCAAAACAAAAAGTTGATACAATGCAACTTCTACTCGCACGTTTCTGAAACGTTTCTTATTTTGGTGTGTTAAATTAACGAAAATCGATGGAAAAATTTAACAATAAGCTATAATTAAATTATAATACAAGCTTATGTTTTACTTAAAAGCTGTAAAATAACACTACGGACTATTTGAGTTTGTTAAAAAGTGAATTGAATTTTGACATAACTTCTTTACGTAAATATGTTTTCTGCGCCACATAAAACTTTTGTCACAAGTCACTATTCACAACTCAACACTTATGGCGTTTGTAAATTATAGTAAAACAATATGAATAAAAACTCCAAGTAAAATAAAAACTCCAAGTAATAATCATTCGCATTCATAACTATGAAAACAACTTCACTCGTGTCATATTCATCCATATGTAAATAAACAATTTGTCAATTGACCAATTAACGCATCGGAAAAAAATTGTTCATATTTAAGCCAATCAAAATTAAATCAGAAGGGCGCTGATTGGTCCGCTGCAATGTCTGTCTAAAGGTCAAACGTTGCGCTTCGTTCGAGTTCCATCTAAGGTTGAGTTACGGTTGAAACGATAGCACGATACTAAAATTTGTTAAGACGCAGCGGAACCAAACCGTTACTGAAACACAACCAAAGTAGATGTGAACCTGAATTGAAACGTTTAGAAATAACGCGATTGCCCTGCTGTAATCGATTTTTTCGATCGAGGGTTTCGATTAATTAAAAAAATCGATTTTTTAATAATCGATTTTCATAAAAAATTTTTTATATTTTATTTTAAAAATTTATTATAAAAAATTTTTTAATATTTTAACAAGTTTTCACTTCTGCCGGCACTCCCGGAGTGCAACCCGTCTTTTTTTTTTAATTTTTTGAATACCGAGCGAAGCTCGGTCAAATAGCTAGTTTAAAACTAAAAGTGATAGTCACGGTAGAAACACTAGAAATAGGCACAAGCTGGAAATACCAGTTATCAGACTTAGCAAAATAAGCAAATCTTTTAAAAGTCAATATATACGCCTTTACAATAAAATCCCGGTAAATGTTCAAAATCTATCAATTAATAAATTTAAAAAGTAATTAAAGAACGTTTTCAATGATTTCCTAAAGGATGGCACATCTTGGGAGTAGGATGGCTGCTTGCAAGGCTGCTTCTACATTTATTATATTATGTGACTTACAATTGTGTATTCATGTTGACTTTCTATAATGTATAGATTAAGTTATTTACATTGTAAATTTTATTTTTTTAAAAGACTAATTTTCCACTTTTTTACTAAAAAGTGGCCCGTGCGAGTTTCTTACGCCGGTTCTTCTCGCCGGGTTAGTTCCCGAACCGGTGGTAGGCAACATGTAGTTCAACGTTCTGAAAACATATGATTCAAATTTATTCAGAAATAAAACTATTTTTATTTTATTTTTATTTTATGCCTGTAAATAAAATAAATTTAAAAAATTTGTCAGTCACGCGAAAAATCGAGAACAGCTAAACTGATATCTGTAACTCCCTATATTTTGTCCCCATGGGCCATGCCTTTTGAGTTTTGCCTTACGAAAAACAACTTTTTCACCCTAAAATACTCCTATATAGGTCCTGAATCCATGTACTACAGAACATTCAACAACCATACAAAGAACTCAAATGTTAGCTCAAACATTTTTCGGCCGCTTAAAATTTTCTTTCCGTGGAAATTAGTTTGCGTGCGTTTTTCGCTATCTTCCTTCATAAACAGGGATCAGGCGACTTACCCTTTCGCCATAAATCTGTACCCCGCTCCCCCCGACACCCCCCGGCACACCCCGACACCCCCCGCCACCCCCGCAGCCGCGAGGTGGTTTTGAATGGAGATTGAGCCAATTAAAGTAATCGCCGTTACAGTCGGCGCTGCCTTTGGATTAGTTCTGCGGGGAACAGGGCGATGGAGTCGTTTGCTACTATTTTTAACCCCCGACGAAAAAAGAGCGGTGTTATAAGTTTGACGTGTTTGTCTGTCTGTGTGTGTGGCATAGTAGCATCCTAACTAGTGAACCGATTTTGATCTAGATTCTAGTTTTTTTTGTCCAGGAAATAGGTGTCTAGAATGTAAACTAAGTAGTTACTTACCTTACAAGACAGTGATGTATTTTAGTTACTACATGACCCGGTGAACTTTGTATGACTTCCCTCCTGATATAAACCTTCCCTGGACTTCCAGGAATATTTCAAGACCAAAATTAGCAAAATTGGTTCACCAGTTCTCAAATTTTACAACATTGAAATCTTATATCGAATGTTTTTGTTTGTGTATTAGAATGTACAATGCTCAATGTAGTAATCAAAGTGAGTGTCTTTACATCAAAAGGTTGCCTAATTGGTACTAAATAATCAACCGCAATAAAATAATGTAATATTATATTGCCCTTAGGCCCCATATTGAATGCTTTATTTATTTGTATGTTTGTTTTAATGGTATTTATTACTTTCAATTAAAACTTTATAGTGATAGTGCAACTTTCAGCAAGCTTTCATTTAAAACAATAAAATAAAGAATTTGTAATTAGTAATTAATTTATTTGAGTTATTGCTAAGCATAGGTATTTTGTAATAAATTGTGGCTTCTCTTTCGTAATAAGTATATTCGAAGACTTAATTTGTACTGCTGATTTGTATTTGTTTGTAATTCCAGATGTTATTGTAATATTTCAAAGTGACGGTTGGTTTTTATTTTTTCAGTGATATAAAAAAATGACGATACTTTGGTATTTAATTCTTATAGACATTTTCAAACTTATGATTTCTAAAAATTCTTAGCAAAAGTATTAAAAGAACACATGATTTCAAGTTTCTAGCTAGTAAAGCCTGTTTTGTGCGCTGTTCAATGAATTTGCGCTCTGGTGAAAATGTTTACCGTTTCAAGACTTTACAGAATTAATACACTCCTGAATATAACTTATGAGTTATGAGCTAGATGCTTTTGCTATAGATAGATAAAACTTTAGCCCTCTAGATCAGAGGTTCCCAAACTTTTTTTTCTCGTAGACCACTTTAAACATTTTCCTGGATCCGGTGGACCCCACAACTGCCCCCCCCGCCCCCCCCCCCCCAGTTCAAGGCCCTAAAAAGCGTATTCATCCAACAGTTGGACCTTAAATTTTTTGTCTAAGTTTGACTCGTCACAGAACCAATACCCTTCACTTCGGAGTGGTAAAAAGTAAACGCAAATATTTTCTTGTTTTGTAGACCTATTTATCACAAAAATTACCACACTTTTACTTATTTCTAAATCTCCTCGCTCTGTAATATTTAATCTGCTATGAATATAATATTATTGTCTGCCTATATTCATAGGAGAAGTCAAATCGGATCACCTAATTTTTATAGACCCCCGTTAACGACTCGTGGACCCCCATTTTTTTTCCACGCAAGCGTAGACCCCTATCGGGCTCCCGTGGACCCCATGTGGTCCACCTGGACCGCTTTGGGAATCAATGATCTAGATTATAATAAAATCCCACAATATTGGAAGGTTGTCTGAAAGAAATCGCTTGTAGCGATAAGACCGCCTTTTGTACTTTTTACCCTTTACTTGTGAACTCTAGGTACTAAGTTATGTTACATGTCATGTTTGTTTTAGTACAATTATAAAGTATTTTCATTCATTCATTTCACAATAATTAAAAAATATAACATACATGACGTCTCCACGCATTCCTGCACCAGGATTAGTATCATACAATACAAGCAGCGACTGAATCCTTTTATTTATTGCTATTTATTGTTATTGCATCGCTCCGCTCATTTCTCGCCGCTAATATTGTCTCGCTGTAAATTTCGCGTTCCGTTTCGCCGCTCGCTTGTTTTTAATATTACATTAATTAGCGCTGTTAGCAGATGACTTTTGAGTCCGACTCGAGAATCGAGATTATCTTAAGGAGTAAACTTTAAGTGGTAATTAGCAATGGTTTATCTGTTTAATTTTTAATTGATTTCTTCTTCTTGCGTCTTGTGTTATATTTTAAGTAAATAGAGCGAAAAATTGTGTCAATTGCGTGAGAAGTTTTTGATTTTTTTTACCATCATGTCTTTTTATCTAGAACGAGCTTTTGCCCGCGGCTTCGCTTGCGTTAAAAAGTATTATTAATATTATTATATACAAACTTTGGTCCCGTATTTTAACCCCTTGGAGGTAGAATTGATCAAAATCCTTTCTTAGCGGATGCCTACGTCATAATATCTACCTGCATGCCAAATTTCAGCCCGATCCGTCCAGTGGTTTGGGCTGTGCGTTGATAGATCACCAAGTCAGTTAGTCACCTTTGAGTTAAATATATATATAGATTTATGATTTGAATATACGGTTCTAAAGTTAAAATTTATTTCGATCTTGCCTTTTGTTTCCAAATACATTCGATTGGATCCAAACAAAGATCCCACAGATTACTCGTTAATCCGTCAGTCAGTTTTCCCGCCATATATCAGGGTGTCGCCGGGGTGCCTCACATGATTAGGTAGATTTATGTGCCCGTGAGGTTAGTACACTCTACAGAGGGTAGGTACTCACTTTCTGCTCTATGTCGAGGTAATGAAAAACACTACTTGACAGGATGCTCTGTGCTTTCACCCGACTGCACCAGAAGACTGTAGAATGTAGAGTGATGTATGTAAATATTTTAAATGTAATATGAATTGAATTCCTCTGATGATACATCATACAATAAACAGAAATTATAACTCTGCCCGGTCTTCTATTTTCTTGGAACGAAGTGCCTAGTTATAACGGCTATTTAGGGTGGGTTGCACCAACTTACTTTAACTATAACTTTAACTATAACTACAGTGCAAAATGTCAAATCCTTGGTTACCGTTAAATATGGCGTCCGACGCCATATTTAACCATCATACAGTTTATATCTAAATTTTTTCGTGAAAATTTACTATGTTTCACAGTGTTACATTTTTCCTGTCAATTTTTACAGGTAATTCAATTTTTTATACTATCACAATCCCATTACCTGTAACTTTAATAAAAAAATAAACGCAACAGACATATTCTGTCAATTTCTGTGATCAAAGTTAAGGTTAAAGTTAAGGTTAAAGCTAAGTTAGAATTAACTTTAACCATATCTTTAACTTTAACTCTGGTGCAACCCACCCTTAGTAATTTCTAGATTGGTTTTGTTTGGAAAACTCTTGTTTCTAAGAGATATTTGGCAATTGGCGAACATAATATTGTCCTACTTACTGTTAATTACTGAAAGTTAAATTCTACCTACCTACATTTAAAAAAAAATAGGTAGAATTGAACGAGGGGTCATTAGGAGCAAAGTAAAACTGCCACTGAAAACAAGCAGTCTACAAAAAGCGATATACTATATCTCTGTTATTATAATTTTGTATGAAATATGTATTTAAAACGCGTAATGCGTGGATGATCTACGGAGCTTATTATACACTGCTTTATTATAACCCTTACATCGTCGCTATAAGGTTCTATCAGAGGTAAAAAAGTCCTGAATGGATCTCACGTAAAATTACACCGTGTGACGTCATACATCACGATGAGTAAGTACTTTATTAACGTGTTAACGTGACAGAAAAATTACGGGACATTGTAAAATTACGGGACAGTAAATAACGTAGGTTGTTTCCTTATGGAAAATATTTAGGCTGGAATTAATGATTCGGTTTTCGGGAGGCAGGAATTAAAAAAATGAATTTTTTCATGTCAGTAGGCGAGGCAGTAGCCAGTAGCTAGGTTCTTTGATTCGTTTCGATAAAGACGTTTGTTATACTATATAATTGTAAGTTGTAAGGGTTGATTCAGACAGCTACGCGACGCGTGGATATACATTTCTAAAATATGGATTTGACAGATTCGCAAGACGTCTCACACAATTGAAATCTGTCAAATCCATACAAATTTATGCCGCGCCGCGCCTCGCATCGCTTCGTCGCGTTGCGGTCTGAATTGACCCTAACAGTCACGACTCACGACTCACGACCTCAATAATGAAGCTTTTCCTGTCATGCGTGTTACCGCCCGCGCGCGGATCGGCGGCCATGAAAGTAGTCCGCATTATATCATTTCATATATATGTTTTTCATGTCATGCGGGCAACACGCGTGCGGCCAATAGCATAATATCACAATAGATATAACTACCAGTACTTCGACTACTAAGAGACGGACGAGTATTAATATCTGTCATTTCTGTCGGGTTTCGGCAGGATAAGTTAAAGGCTGGCGCGCTGGCTGGTATAATTTATTTTTAAAAATAAGATTTTGAAATTGAATTCTGACAGTTTTCTTTGCATGTGCCAAAATATAAACTACAACTAAATTTGTAGGTAACGACCCTAGCGACGACTTTTGTCACAATACGTCAAACTTAAAATTTTTTACATCAGTTCTAAGTCGGCATACTCTATCATTCTGTTTACTCTGATAATATTGTCACCTGCCTGCAGACGAGACAATATAAACTCCATAGATTATATCTATGTCCTTTGATCTAAAACTTAAAACTATTGTATTTGGAGTACATGGTACTTACTATTTGATATTCCAAATTGACGGCCCGTGTTTAGTCACAGTGGCGAAATAGGCCAAAGATCTATTGAACCTCTTATTATAAAGAAGCGAACATTAAATTAGATTAGAAGTAATTTATCATAATGAGATTGAAGGCGTACCCTGCGGCGACTACACGAATACCGAGGCCAACAGGTGTTAAATACTATTTGTAAATTTATCAAGATGCGTCCATTAAATTTTGTAAGAAAGAGTTGCAGGTGTTTTCTTATTTATGATCTTCATATCTGTATTTGAAGTGCAAACTTCTTTAGATATGGTGCTGTGTGTAGGTACTGCAGTAATGGAATAGATTAAAAAAACTGAACCTAATCGAAAATTCGTAATCTGACACAGTTAGAGGTGAGTGGTGACTACCGGCGATCATTTCTCCTCTTTCCATCGCGCAAATGCAAGCCTGCTCCTTTCGATTCCACCTTTGGCGGCACATCCAGAGTGTAATATAATTATTATAAGGTCATTTCAGTTTAATTTTAGTTTAATTTGAAATTATATTTTTTAATCAATTTTAATGTCTACAAGGTTCTTTCTTGTAGAGCCGTAAATGAGGAATCAATGACATGTAGCTTATACGAGTACAACCGAGAATGTCCACCGTGGTGACTGGTGACCGGTATACTATCACTACCGTCTAGAGTCTAGACCAGTGGTCCCCAACCTTTTTTTCATGCGGGCCACAAACATGTTTTGGTCTTGGTGTCGCGGGCCGCAACTAAAAATTTTTAGGGCTAAAAAATAACATTCTTCAAAATTAACGACTTAAAAATGGAAAACATATTTTAACGACTATCACGTAGACTTGTTATTTTGCCGGTGGGCGTGAATTTCAAAATTGTTTAACATCACGCGGGCCACAAATAAGGCCGCATGCGGCCCGCGGGCCGTGGGTTGGGGATAGCGGGTCTAGACTCTAGATCATTCGTGATTTGGAGATTATGTGTAATATTATGATATACCTTAGATAACATAGGTCGCAGAGTTCAGCCGAGCGACAATGTAATACGCTAAATACATTATACAACGTGTAACAAAACTAAGTGATAATACTTTATGGTATGCTCCTCGTAGCTAGATCACTTTTTTAACTTTTGTATGAGGAACCTCGTGACGCTATTGCCCATGCAAAACTGAAAGAAAAAATTGGTCTTTCGGCGCTGCCACTTTCACAGTGAACTCTCTACAAGGAACACATACTCACCCAACAGTATTTTCACTTAGTTTTGTTACAATTTACACCCCATATAATATGCCGTTGAATCGAGTGCACGCAGCCAGCACTCACGAATCACGATCTTCATAATATTACGGAGTTCAACCATGCCCTTGCGGGATTCCTTGGTGTTAAATGTTAATATTTCGAAGTGTCCTACCGTTAAGGCAATTTTTTTTAATTAAAAAAGTTATGAATTTTGTTTTTGTGCCCTCGTTGCCAAGATTATCATATCGTTTTATAATTTATATCTATTCTTTGTGTCCCAAAACGCGATGGAAGACAATTATTATTGCAAACAGCTTTCTTAATACATATTTAGCAACTGTGTTATTATTAGCCATTTAGCCAGTAGGTCAATTTGAAATTTTAATTAAACTGTATGTGAGAACGCTAATTGTTATGGTGCACTATTAATTACTCAACATGCTAAACCAGTTCTTATCTGTCTTCATTATAGAGATTTGTTATTTTTATCACCAGCAGAACTTGCGACACTACTTGATTAACCCTTTACTGCATATGAAGCCATTTATGGCTCTTCAGATTAAACAATTTTTTCTGCCTTTATTGTAATAAGTATGAATTAAAATTTTTCGCTCCTATATCGACTACTTCGTGGATCGAAACGCATTTTTTTGCTGATGGCAAAATGTCATCTGCGAATGTAATTTCACTTTTTAGCGGCGCGGGCGCATGAAACAGACGAAGTAAAATTTTATGTGACTTTGACGATGTATAATATTAAAAAAAAGTAAGATATTCGTGTGTAATACAGGCTGATATGATGATGATTCATGTGCCAAAAAAATTTATTTATTATGTTCAAAAGTTCTTTTTACTTCCCGTAATATTTGTTTTACTATAGGTTTGGTTTTTCTGCTACATTTTCTCAATTTTTCGCGGGAGCCACTTCTGGCTTCGTATGCATTCACTGATCTTACTTGCATGCTTTTATGGTACCAATAAGTCCACAAGAACTATCCCTGGTGATGATTTCATTTGTGATAAGTCAGGATCTGACTCCAATGATTATAAATTACCGTTTTCTAATTTCATTTTATTAAAAAAAAAAGCGTGTTTACTGTGGCGATATGTGGAGGATCAACTAGCGCTACAATTCTACATCGGACTATCGAAGTTTTCTAAACTTGTCGGATAATATAATATTCTTAGTTCTTACATATTATACCACTTCAGCCTGACAGAAAAAACACCCTTGCCCAGTCGGAAGGTCTTCCTTTGCGGCCTCCACCATATTACCACATTGGTAACCCTCGACAAAAATATTCCTACTTCATCAAAATTAATAATAATGTTTCGATCGCATATAAAATGTGAAAATTATTACGTTTTCTTATGCCTAAACGAGAAAGGGACCTGCTTCAAATACTTTTACAAAGCTAAAGTCTGTACTTGTTATGCATACGAAGCCATTAGTGTCTTCTAAAATTATTTTCTAAAATAAAGTACTAAAAAATTATTTTTCCTAATAATTTTCTTAATTACTCCATATAAAGCAATATTAACAGGTAAAACATTTTTTTCTTCATTCTATCATAATTCATGCAATAGAGGGTTAAGGGTCAATTCAGACCGCAACGCGACGCGTAGATATGCATTTCTAAATTTACATACTGAATTGACCGATTGATCTGATTGATTTGCGTAAGACGTCTTGCAAATCTCTCAAATCCATACTTTATATCGTTTTCGGCATCTGAACTGCCCTGTGGCAGGGTGGGCCGACAGGATACGAAAACAGCCGAAGTTTAAATTAAGAACATAAACTACGTATTGCTGTAGTACTAAGTCTACGTGCTTCGTGGATTATCGGTTTTGTTCGGCTATTTCCGTATCCATTCGGCCTACCCTGCCTGCCCTGCCCCGGGGCAGTTCCGGAGGCCAAAAACGCTATAGAAATGCATCAACGCGTCGCGTTGCGGTTTGAATTGTCGTTAAACGTTATAATATTACTTAATTAATAATTTTTGCTACGTAATTAAGACGTTTCACATACACATCCTGCAAGGATCTTTATACACTGTCATGTTGACAAAACAACTGTCGCTAATGACAACTTACAAGTTCAAAACATCCTTGTTGAGATGAGTATTATTTGCATAGAAATATAGTAGTTAAATGGGAAAACTATTATGTAAGCTGCAGACTTTATTGTATTGATTTCTTGAAATTTTTTCGTCAAAAAGTTACGGGTAAAGCGCAGATTGATAAAAAAAAGTAAAACTTATAAAATATAGCGCGTTTTATAATTGCATAATTTAATGTAGCATAAATATTTTTAAACATTTTATTGGCAATATTTTGTTGTTGACCTGTCAATGTAATAGTTTTGTAACATGGCCCCGTCTCCTAGGCTTGTCGAATAAATATCGATACATCGATATATCGATATTTTCAATTTGATATATCGATATTTTTGGGCGATATATTTTGTTACGATATATCGGTATCAAATATCCGATATCAAAATTGTATCAAAAACGATATTTTCTGCATTGATTTTCTGCTTTTTAATTTGGTACTAAAGTTGATTTTTAAGTTGGCAACTCTGTCTTTAAGTCAAATGTCAATGACACATGTGACAGATCAAAGCACATAAATCAAAGAGTTTTTCTAATGTCTGTACTGTATCAGATAGATATTGGTTTTAGTTAATAAATAATTAATATTTTTTATCGTTGTTCTTGATTTATTAAAAATGTTTTCTATTGATTAGTATTTATCCAGTAATGTACCTAAGATGACTGAAATAGGTTAGACCTTTTTGACGTGATAACGTCTTATAATTCGATTTGGGGTGCGCGCCCGAAAAACATGACAGTTCATGCGGTGTTACCTCGCTGACAGCTCTGAGGCGTTCCATTTCACTCTCAAGTCTCTCAACAACCGTAAGGCCCACCTGGGCCGCGCTCAGTGTTGCCAGACCGTGGGCAATTGCCCACGCCATGGGCAATTTTAGGATTATTTTCATATTGTACCGATATATCGATATATCGATATTTTTAAATAAAAATATCGATATCGATATTGATATTTTCAAAAATATCGATATCGATATGTATCGATACTTTATTGCATTTCCGACATCCCTACCGTCTCCGAAAAAGCTGATACAGAACTATCACCTGATGCAACCTGCTCCATATATGATATATTTTAAATTATAATATATCTATTATATGGTCAAAAATCGTTTTGTCAAACAGTAGGTAGTCGGCTCAATGATTTATGTTTAAACTTTAAATAAAGGTGTTTATATCAGCTGGCAATTCGTTCGCGCAAAAATGTGTATATTGCGCGAATACCGCAATCTATGAAATAAAAACTGTTCCTAAATGGTTCCTAACAATTCCCGGTTCTATAAATATCTCTATATTATAATACCCAATTTTGTCTTAATCAGTTCATTGGTTTAAGCGTGAAGATGCAATTATGACACATACGCGGTCGCATAAAAAATATAACTTGTTATGTTAAGTATTTTTGTCAAAACCGGCAGACGCTCCACTAGGGATTGCAAAAAACGGATTTTTAGAAAAAAACGGATTTTCGGATTTTTTCATCCTCAAATCCGGATTATCCGGTTAATCCGGATTTTTGTAATTTTTTAAATATTTTTGATAAACAGCTTTAAATTTGAGTAATTTTCTTATTATTTCTTTATTTAACATTAATTTTAAAAGTGAAAAGTAAAACGTCTTAAAAAAATATTATTTTTCTTAAGTTAGCGATTTTCACGTGGGTGTAAAAGGGAAGAGATTAAAATAACAGTATCTGGTACTTTCAATATTATTAAGAACTTAAAAATACCTTGATATTTTCAACTATTTAAAACTATTTAGAATGATTAAAAATGTGAAATTTTAGTTAACAAGAAAATCCTAAGCAATCTCCGCTTTATCAATTCCTTCATTTTTGCGCCTATAGCCGTCAGCCGCACATCATCAAATTATGCTCCAAGATCTGCAAGCCTAGATGAAGAAAGAAGAAGAACTCGAGATGTTAAGTTCTTGTGGTGTACTTGAAGAATTTTGCTAGCCGGCCGGCGGAGTCCCGACGTTGGTGATTCCTTCAGTACCTTTCCAGGTAAAGTGTTTTTACTTTTCTACTACTGGAGAGTCCCTAAGTATTGAAGGACAATCAAAATGGGAAAAAGGGAATCTCGGGATCAACAGGAGTTATTGAAATAAAAAGCAGTATGTTGGAAGCCGTACAAAGATAGTTCGCAATGTTTCGGCACTAAATTAAGTATAATATTCTGTTGGCGTAAATAAACAGTCACCTTTGTTCGTAAAAAGAAAAGAAAGAAAACTAAAATCTGCACCCCTTGGAAATTATTTCTGCCGGTGCCCATGCCTGGAGACATAGACGGACAAGATGGACAGACATCAAAGTCTCAGTAATAGGGTCCCGTTTTTACCCTTTGGGTTTGACGGAACCCTAATAAACCATCTACTATTTTATGCGAGTCTTTACTTTTATAAAAATGAACAGAGGTCACCAGATTTTTATAATTTATGTATGTTATGTCTTTACTATTATTTGGAAAAGTATCGATATCGATATTTTTTTATTATTCAGTGACATCTCCAGTAAAATCCGTCATTTTTGTTTTGCAAATTTTGAAGGCAGGCTCGTTTCTTTTGTGGTCATTTCGTGTCCATATTAGTTTCTTATGTCAATGGGCCAGCTTGATTTTTGCTTTCTTTCAAACTATCACATCTTGGATCTTGAATGAATGACTAAGATCTAATGTCAAGAATGAAACCCACGTATTTTGTATGTCAATATGAAGCCTTGTGGAGCGTAGGGATTGCAATCCGGATACTTCGAAATCCGAAAAATCCGGATAATTCGGATTTTTGGTTTTTTCGAATAGTAGATAAAATAATGAAAAAGAAGCATTTTACGTAATAAAAAATTAATTTAAATGTATCGTGTAATATCCGACATACAAATTCACATTTGTTTAAAGGCGCTATCACAATTTTGCGTGGTCTACACGTACCAAAGTCAGAATTTCGGTGGTTGTAATTACATTTCTTTAAGTACATTTTATTTAAAAGAAATAATGACATGTTTTAATTTCTTATGACCTATCTTTTATTTTACTATATTATTATGTTTTCTATATAATAATGTAAATGCAATGTTGACAAATTTACAATTATTTTAGAACATTTTAGTATTAAATACAATGTTTTTTCTATAAAATATGTTGTTTTTGTTTAAATTGAGATTATAATAATTATAAATTATCATTGTTTACGTAACTGATGCTGATTTGTGATTCTCTCTCATTAAATGAAGGACTAAAATAAGTTTATAATATAACTAAATGTTGATTTAAAGTTTAAATAATTATTTTAAGTCATTATTCTGTGCAATAGCCTAAATATAAATATACTGTCCAACTGCTGGGCAAAGGCGCCGACCGAATCTTTAACTTATCTTGCTGCAGCGTCACCTTTTGCCAACTCAGCTTATATGCCTCCAGTGGGGAGTTTATAATCATGTTCTAGGCTAAAGTCTTCGCAATCGTTGGTACTTCATTGGTAACATAACCGCTGATGAGTTGGCTAGTAAGAAAAAAAATAGAATCTTTGCCAGAAGCCTAACTGGACAATGTAAGCTGAGCAATCACCTTTACAGAATAGGTGTTAATAGCATTACGACTATTTAACGAAAAATCCGGATTCTCGGAATCCGGATTTTTTGGAATTTTTAAAATATTTTTGATAAACAGCCGGATCCGGATTCCGAGAATCCGGATTTTTCGTTAAATAGTCGTAATGCTATTAACACCTATTCTGTAAAGGTGCTTGCTCAGCTTACATTGTCCAGTTAGGCTTCTGGCAGGGATTCTATTTTTTTCTTACTAGCCAACTCATCAGCGGTTATGTTACCAATGAAGTACCAACGATTGCGAAGACTTTAGCCTAGAACATGATTATAAACTCCCCACTGGAGGCATATAAGCTGAGTTGGCAAAAGGTGACGCTGCAGCAAGATAAGTTAAAGATTCGGTCGGCGCCTTTGCCCAGCAGTTGGACAGTATATTTATATTTAGGCTATTGCACAGAATAATGACTTAAAATAATTATTTAAACTTTAAATCAACATTTAGTTATATTATAAACTTATTTTAGTCTTTCATTTAATGAGAGAGAATCACAAATCAGCATCAGTTACGTAAACAATGATAATTTATAATTATTATAACCTCAATTTAAACAAAAACAACATATTTTATAGAAAAAACATTGTATTTAATACTAAAATGTTCTAAAATAATTGTAAATTTATCAACATTGCATTTATATTATTATATAGAAAACATAATAATATAGTAAAATAAAAGATAGGTCATAAAAAATTAAAATATGTCATTATTTCTTTTAAATAAAATGTACTTAAAGAAATGTAATTACAACCACCGAAATTCTGACTTTGGTACGTGTAGACCACGCAAAATTGTGATAGCGCCTTTAAACAAATGTGAATTTGTATGTCGGATATTACACGATACATTTAAATTAATTTTTTATTACGTAAAATGCTTCTTTTTCATTATTTTATCTACTATTCGAAAAAACCGAAAATCCGGATTTTGAAAAATAAAAATCCGGATTTTTCAAAGGCCAAAAAAATCTGGATTATCCGGGTTTTTCGGATTTCAAAGTATCCGGATTGCAATCCCTACGCTCCACAAGGCTTCATATTGACATACAAAATACGTGGGTTTCATTCTTGACATTAGATCTTAGTCATTCATTCAAGATCCAAGATGTGATAGTTTGAAAGAAAGCAAAAATCAAGCTGGCCCATTGACATAAGAAACTAATATGGACACGAAATGACCACAAAAGAAACGAGCCTGCCTTCAAAATTTGCAAAACAAAAATGATGGATTTTACTGGAGATGTCACTGAATAATAATAAAATATTGATATCGATACTTTTCCAAATAATAGTAAAGACATAACATACATAAATTATAAAAATCTGGTGACCTCTGTTCATTTTTATAAAAGTAAAGACTCGCATAAAATAGTAGATGGTTTATTAGGGTTCCGTCAAACCCAAAGGGTAAAAACGGGACCCTATTACTGAGACTTTGATGTCTGTCCATCTTGTCCGTCTATGTCTCCAGGCATGGGCACCGGCAGAAATAATTTCCAAGGGGTGCAGATTTTAGTTTTCTTTCTTTTCTTTTTACGAACAAAGGTGACTGTCTATTTACGCCAACAGAATATTATACTTAATTTAGTGCCGAAACATTGCGAACTATCTTTGTACGGCTTCCAACATACTGCTTTTTATTTCAATAACTCCTGTTGATCCCGAGATTCCCTTTTTCCCATTTTGATTGTCCTTCAATACTTAGGGACTCTCCAGTAGTAGAAAAGTAAAAACACTTTACCTGGAAAGGTACTGAAGGAATCACCAACGTCGGGACTCCGCCGGCCGGCTAGCAAAATTCTTCAAGTACACCACAAGAACTTAACATCTCGAGTTCACACCATAAGTTCACTAAAATATTATTATTCAGCACAATTCATTTACTAAACCTCTAGCAAGGTTATTAAATTTATATTTCTGAATTATTATTTCAGAGAAAAACACACGCGAGGCGCTTCAGGCGGCCATTTCATTCTCTTGATTCCGTGCTCCTGATTGGTTAGCGGGCGGGACGCACGCGCTGACGACAATATTTGAATTTGGAAAATTAGGCAGTGGAAATTGGAAAGAAAGGCCCTCGTATAAAAATTTTAAACACTGAAAAATTTGATTATAATTAATTTCTAAAGACTGAATTCAAAATCTAAATCTGTGTTAACTTTTTTTGTGCAGGTGAATACTAATGCAATGCGTAATAGACTATGATCTAACTTATAGGGTTGTCAATTCTGAGAAATTCATGATTTGCCTCCTTAAGTCCTTACCAATGAAGGTATATAGATTTTAGGCAGCTATATGTATACAGTATAAGGTTCGCTGTCGATATGTCTGTTATGTTACGTTTTCATTATGTCAGACAACGCAAGCAGACCTCGTATTTTTTTACTAATGTAGTAAGGCAGTTTTATTTACGTACCTAAGATTGAGTACTAATTAGTGTACTTTGATTACAGCAGGTAATAATTATTTTATTACTTGTTGCCCCTCTCGTTTCTCACCTTAAGAAAGAAAAGGCCAGTATTTTAACAAGCCATTAAACACTAACAGCGTTGGTGAAATTTGGATTTGTGTTACTTATTTTCATTATATTTTTATAGTTAGTTAAAGAGTTAAGAGAAGTACAAATAGAGAAGAAAAACATACTGTGTGGTCCTTTTACAATAGGTATTAATATGATAAGAATAATAATATGTTACGTACTTACATTAAAAATAAGTAATTAGATAATTTAATAATAATTGAGCTACGTTATTCTATTCTATAGTAACAAAATTACAAGGTTTTAGTAAATTAAATTTTTTTAAATATAATATAATATGCTTAAACTATAATAAATAATTTCTATCTATACTTATAAGGTATACCCTACCCTACTATCACAGTGTTCTATTTATTACACTGTGCTACTATTCTTATAAATTATAATACTCATTTCTATTAATTAGGAATAGAGATGAGTATAAGAATAGTAGAACTTACAAGTTATTTTATTTTACTTTTATTTAAGCGGAAAATCCATAATTATTAACATTAAAAATGCTAAAGTATGTCTGTCAGTCTGTCTGTTACCTGTTCACGCTCAAACCACTCAACTGATATTGCTGAAATTTGGTATGGAGATACTTTGAGTCCCGGAAAAGGACTTACGATTCCCGAAACAATGTACGGTTTCCACGCGATCGAATTTTGGCTCAACGGAATTGCGGGCGTCATCTAGTAAAATATAAACATTTATGCAGAAAATATTAATTTTTAATTTATAATAATTCTCTGCCAGGTGACAACCCTGGTTTACTTGGAATCCTTTGCACGTTTTAGTAATATCAGCAACCATTTAAAGTGTTTTCGCGTCGGCAATTCGGTCATCGCTTGGCCTTCCAGGGACCAGGGTGCCCGCAACCGGCCTCTTCGGCCTCTTCCTTATTGAGACTGGTTGCGTAACCACTGAATCTGCACACAAAAATTAACTCTATATCATACGCAATAAGGCGCAATTTAGGATGATAGCAAAGTTGTTAATTACGATTTTAGATGAGGTGTAAGGTTGTTACATAGAGTAATGAATAAAATAGATAATGGTGATGATCGCGGATTTTTGTATGCAATTACACCTGATAATACATATTTAAATGTATCTATAAGGGCGGGTTGCACCAGAGGCGTGGTTATAGTTCTGTGGACAAAGTTAAGTTAGCCTTTACTATTACCATGGTCAAAGTTATGGTTATAGTAAAGGCTAACTTAACTTTGTCCACAGAATTTTACAGATGTCTGTTGCTGGTCCGACAAGGCTTTAAATGAACGTGGGCGGGGGCGCTGCTGGTAAAGGAGAACTGTCAAAAATGGCGTTTTTGTATGATGACAGCGTTAGTTCCTTTTTTCGCCACGCTCATTTAAAGCCTTGTGCAATATTGACTTTAACCAAAGATTTGACATTTTGCATTGTAGTTACAGTTAAAGTTACAGTTATAGAGTAAGTTGGTGCAACCCACCCTAAATAATAAGAAAATTAGCAATTTTGCATTGAACAGGATTCTTGTTTATGCAACGTGAAATTTTAGTGGTTGTTTTCCCGCAGCAGAACGATTTACCTATAGTAGTACTATCGAATCATGCGTGTTATTTTTTGAAAATAAAAAATATTTTGTATGACGCACTATGGCAACTTTATGTCGATAGACGTGAGCGGCTATGACCGTCGAATTTTATTTATGATTTGCATAAAAAAAAAATTCACAAATCTATTGTACTACTAAGATAAGAAGAACAACCATTAAAATTTCACGTAGTATAATTTGGCATTAATTATGTAACACTATTATTTATAAATTAAAATGTCTGATATTCTATTCGAAGTACTTCAAAATTAATTCAGTAGCATAAAGTTTAAAGTAAAAAAATCATGCTTCCATAAATACTCGTATACAACCTGTTGTCCTGATAAAATATCTCGCATTAGATGAGACCCGGGAAAGAACGGAGTTGAGTTTTTATAACTGAGTTGGGGGCATCTAGTTGCTATTGTTATTAGATGACGCCCGCAACTTGTTGCGCCAAAATTTGTTTAACGTGCTGAAACCATGCCTTTTTCGGGATAAAAAGTATTCTATATCCTATCCTGGGACTCAACGTTTCTCTATACCAAATTTCATCAAAATCGGTTCAGTGGTTTGGGCGCGAAGAGGTAGGCTAGCAGACAGTAATATTTCTGCATCTATACTTAATATTATAAAGCGGAAGAGTTTGTTTGCTGGTTTGTTTGTTTGAACGCGCAAATCTCAGGGACTACTGGTCAGATTTGAAAAATTCTTTCAGTATTTGATAGCCCATTTATCGAGGAAGGCCTATAAATTATAATATATTATCACGCTAAGACCAATAGGAGCGAAGATAAAGAGCAAAAAGTGAAAAAAAAGCGGGGAAAAATATTTGAAAGTGCTTATCTCCCGGACTACTGGAGCAATTTTTATGTTATTTGGCACAGATTTAGAGTAGACTACGTGAGACATAGGCTATTTATTTGCGGGAAATGCACAGTTTCCGTGAAATTCCTAACTTACGCGGGCGAAGCCGCACGGAACGTCTAGTTTATTATAAATTATAATATTGTTAGTATAGAATATAGATCATACGTCATTATTGTGAAATTTGGCTTACATATTAGGAATTAGGATCGTAACAACTTTCTATCCTTTCTCACAGATCTGAATCAATTTGCAACATGTAATTTTGCATGATCTATCACAATAGAAGGAAGTCGGGTCGGGCCAGCTATCATTATGCCGTCATTATGGTGTCATGATGGTGATACATCAGGGTGATGAATTGGTGATAGCTGTTAAGAGAGAAGCTTGGAATCATTTATCATTATAATTCAACATCATTAATGCAACTGGTACTGAAGGTGTTACTTGCCTATTACCACTTGATCTATTTGTCATATTATAACCCATACTAATACTTATTTTAGAATATGTGAAAGCATGTCTGGTACAGCGTTGCCAGATTTTATTTGTGCTAAGTCGGGACTTTGGAACTTTAAAGCTGCGTATCGACTTCGCGCTCCTGGCGCGCGCGCCATGAATGACCGCGCCGAGAGTGCGTTCCGCGAAACGCGTTCCAAACATTTGAAGTATATCAACTAAGCGCGCCTGGCGCGCGCGGCAATCGTTCCAGTGTTTGACCGTTCATCATGGAAGCCACCAGGGTACGGGCAGCAGCAGCTTTCGTAATTATTCACAGTATTATAAAGAAGAAAAAGGAGAAACGAAAAGTGCGTTGGTGGATAAAAGAGCTGTACCGAAGAAGAATGCAGTATGGAGTGTCGCTTACTAGAGATATGCAGTTCGAAGTGGTAGAAGACACAATGAAAAAAAAATGTCGATAGAAGATTTTTTACTTGAGAAGCGTTTCGCGCGAGTTTTGCGAAGCTATTACAGTGACTGAAAGGCTGACAATAACTTATTTCTTGCCACTGGAGACTAATATACAAGCTAGCGGTCAATATTGGGAGCTGGGAGCGCAATAAACATAAAAAAATACAACTTGTCCGTCTCAATTGGCGCGCGCGCCACGACTGATGCGCGGTAAAAAACCGACACCCGACGGAACGCACCGCTCCGTGTTCGCGCGCTCCAACGAACACATTGGCGCGCGTTCCAAAGTGGTATCCATTTCGCGCGGCAGGAGCGCGCGCCAATGTTCGATCTCTTGGAGCGCATAGTCGATACGCAGCTTAAGAGTGAAAATAGCGGGATTCTTCCTTCAAAAGCAGGACATAGTAAAAAAACCTATAAAATCAAAAGTTTTCGATTCTTTATCTTTTTATTTGACTTAAAATTATGTTAACGTGACAATAGATAGCAAAAGCAGCCATAGAAAATCCACTCCTCTCTCGGTCTCCCTGCACTCTTATCTTCTTTATGCGCCTTTCTTTCTCAGCACGCTGCAGTCTGCATTTGCGTTCGAGTTATCCCCGAAAAGCGGGACCGAGCCTGTCCCGCGCGGGACATTTAATTTTGATAACAAAATCGGGACATCTGGCAACGCTGGTCTGGTACCTCTTCACGCCCTAAAGTTTTTACAAAGATTTATCTATGCTTATTATAAAACAAAGTCGCTTTTTTCCCTCATGTCCCTTTGTTCCCTTTAATCTTTAAAACTACGCAACGGATTTTGATGATTCTTTCAGTGTTAGATAGCCCATTTATCGAGGAAGGCTATAGGCTATATTTTATCACGCTAAGACTAATAGGAGCGAAGAAATAGAGGAAAATGTGGAAAAAACGGGGAAAATTATTTGAAAGGACTAACTTGAACGCGCTAATCTCAGGAACTACTGGCCCGATTTGAAAAATTATTTCAGTGTTAGATAGCCCATTTATATATTAGATTTTAATAATTTTTTCAGTGGCTATAATATATTTTATATCCGTGCGACGCCGGGGCGGGTCGCTAGTATTTTATAAACTTGATGACGGCCGTAACTCTATAGCGCCAAAATTCGTTTATCGCGCGGGAACATTTTATCGGTAAAAAAAGTATCGTTAATCGAATGTTCTTTCCCGGGACTCAAAGTATGCATGTCAACAGCAAAATCTGTTCAGCGGTTTGGCCGTGAAGAGGTAACAAACAGAACAGACAGACAGATAGAAAGACAGACTAGACAAATACACTTTTGCATTTATATTTTATAATAATATAAGTATGGAAATATGGATATGGATAACAAAATATTGACATCTAGAAGTTTTGTACCTCGTCTCACAACTTAAACTATAGTGTCCAGTACCTATAAGTAACGCGGCTCTGACTAGATATTTCGGTTATTAAGTTATTACCTAGATGGTCATCATTATTGCGTCTTCACTGCGTTTTTAACTCACATTTCGGAGTTAATTGTGTCTTTGACGAGTTCTTGTAGAGGTGACACACACTATAGATAAAATATATCATTTAGGATCTATTGCAAGAAAGGAAAAACTTAAGGTTCTCACCTGTTAAATGTATTTGTAGGCAAGGAATAATATAATATACTTTCAGAGAATTGAGTTAAGCAAAGCAACCAGTCAGAGGCAGTCAGAGTTTTATAAATAAAACTTTAAGTATCAAAAAATATTTCTCTCAACAAATCCGTTCTTTAGCGTCATCTATCAGTGGGCCTCGCAAGATATATCTTGCCCACATAAAATTTAGGTCTTGCCCCGCCACTGCAACCAGTGAATTTTAAGATAAAGTTTATAATAGCTTAATATTAAGTTAGAATCAATAATTCTTCATATTACAAAACGCATGAAAACTGTACTATGCCCTTTCCCGGGTCTCAAAGTACCACATTTCAGCAAAATCGGTTCAGCGGTTTGGGCGTGAAGAGGTACCAGACAAATAGAAGACAGACAGACAGACACACTTTCATATTTATAATATTAGTACGCCTTTTATAGGATTTTTTGTAAAGCTTGAAAAAAACAATCAGCAAAATATAATGTTCGACTGATATTTGCGCTGGGCGTTAGTATATTTTTTACGGTTAGCAGTTACCACGGATTCGACAGACATAACGTAATAACTAATAACATAATAACTCACTTAGTTCGTATATTATGTTGCACTACTTCATATTATATACTACATATTGCCTGCAACTGCGTTGTCCTAGGTTTTTGATTTTCGCGGGAACCGTACAATTTTATGTACAAAACAAGCCTTGCCTGTCACGTATAGTACCTCCATACCAACTTTCGTAAAAATGGGTTCATCTGTTTGTGAAACTTGGGTTACATAGTTCGGCTGAATAAAGGGGGACCATAGAGGTACAAAAGATGTCCATACTCTTTTGCATTGATAACAGCATTAAGTAGGTGCTGAATCTGGCTTTTTATCGAAACTTCGCAATGAAATACACAGACGCATAATTAGACAAATTTAACATTTAGGTATATATTTGTGATACAAATTGTACCAAGGATAAGAGAGAGGAATCTGAATGACGAAACATGAAATATGAGATGACAAACTGGTTTAAATGGTTAAATAACATAATTAATAGCTAAGATATTAATACAGCTGATACGTAAGCGCGCCAGCTCATGATATCGATGTTGGTAAGTTGTAAGTCCCAAATTATCCGTACGCTGAGAGTAATGAAAGAAAGTTCCCTTGTGTATTGTGCATTATGTACTTGAGAATACTCGTAAAAAAAGAAACATAATACTGGGCACCAAGTTGGCTGCTATTAATATAAATTTTCATTGACATGCATAGATACTTTGTAAGGATCACACCGGTCATTGGCCGATGACAATATCTATTTAAGTATTTAGTGACATTCTAAAGTAAGTAGGTACTCAATACTTAACAGACCTCCCAGATTTAATCGATGTATTATTACCTCCATTGAAGGCGGTAAGAGTGATGACTTTCACCGGTGATTAACTCACCAAAGGTCGCGACTTGCGGCTTTAACTGTAACAGTTGCGTCATGGTATAGCAGACATTCTGTGTGTCATTTTGCATTGACACTTAGGCACTACTAGGTAAAGTAGAGACAAATTAACTAACACGAACATTAAGGCTGGTTTAAAGGCTACGTATTGAAAGCTAGCTGTTCTAGCATCTCTTTTACGGCTTGAAATAAATAGTTCCAGCGACGTACTATGACTGTATCTAATCCATACTAATATTATAAATGCGAAAGTGTGTCTGTCTGTCTGTTACCTCTTCGCGCCCAAACCGCTGAACCGATTTTGCTGAACTTTTGCATGGGAAAGGACATAAGAATTAGGATACTTTTTAATCCGAAAAACATTTTTCCATGACAAAAAGTATCCTTTGTCCTTTCCCGGGACCCAAAGTATCTCCATGCCAAATTTCAGTTAAAGGACAGACAGACATATTCGCATTTATAATATCAAGTATGGAAGTATGGATAGTAAAATTAATTATTTCAACTATGTATTGCGCTTACATTAGGACCAAAACAGAGTATAGTGAAATGGCAAGCGGTTACTTCTCGTCATTGGTCATTCTGCAAAAGCCCTGTGGTGAAAATATATAAACAACAAAATATATCAAAATTATTTTTTTTTATTTATTTAAAATTAGCTCGTGTATTTTATAACGGTTATTATGTCGATCGTGTCAGTGCGCACGCGCAACTACCTTTCACCTCTTGTGTTCTCATCTGCTGAGCTTCAAGTGATTGGAGTTTCGCAAATTAGGACCCATAAAAACACCGTTAAAATAATTGCTACAGCTGGGGTTTACACGCGGCTTTGTCTGCGTCGATTTCTGTTAAACTTATCTTATTTTGTAATTAATCTATCTTTTAATTGGGATGATGACAAGGTCAAAGATTAGCGAATTTTGTTATTAAAATAAAGAAATAACGGTAAAAAATAAGTGTTTCCAAAATTTCAGCTTGATAGCTTTTGTATTTTTTTTGTTATGCGCCTTTAAATTTGGATATTCAAGTCGATATTTTTTTCAATAAAATTTCTTAATATTTGTATACCATTCGATAACTTATGTAATTTAAAGCAATTTTTGTTATGAAACCACTTTCATAAACGCAATAATTAATATAGCTACCGAACAAAAATCTTCCGCGATGCCTACAAACAACTCTAAGGAGTAAGGTGACGTCATAATCGAGTAGCATTTTGTATGGAGCGTTTCGGGCAGGTCCATTTTTTGAGATGTTTGAATTGTCATATCTTGGTGAATTTTTTAGCTATCAGAGTCATTCTTTCACTGATGTTTCTATTTTTTAAAGGTCTTTCAATTACCAATAAGAAAAAAAAAATAGTCATCATGTCAATTACAAGACTCTAGTCTCTAGATTAGAGAGACGAAAGGGAAAGAGCCATTTCTGTAAATATAAATTGAAAAAATGCCTTTGCAAAAATGGCAAAAAAATCATGGAAAAATATTTCCCATTTTTATATCACTTTATTTGTCTAAAAATACATTTTATAATAAATTATCACTCAATAAAACGCTGAATGTATTTTTAAAAATATACAATCTGTATGGCAATGTATATTGTATATGTATAGTGCTGACGTCACTACTAGCACTTTCACCTGTTACTCTCAAGGACACACAATCTGCTGACTCACGCGCCCATTCATACCATGCGATGAATACGAATGTCGAATATCTTTTGGCTAAAAGTTGGCTGCGTGCGTATGCACTTGAAATTGTTTAATAAATAAACGGACACTGACCACATATTATTACAAAAAAAGTTTCTCTACTTTAGAAAACGAAGTTTTGCAAAAGCTACTAGCCTAGACAGTCCATATAAGTTCTATTAGTAATTTGCGAAGTTTAATATAGAGTTATATAGTAATCCATTGGTCACGCTGACCGTAAGTTACATCACACACCGCACGTAACAAGATCAAGATGTGACCACTTACACGAGTGTCTTACTTACACGTAAGTGTGTTACTTACTTGCATATAAGTGTGTAAGTAACACATAAATGTGTTGACTATTGACTACTTGCGAACTGCTGCTGTAGCTACCAGAGAAGTTGACGTTGTTACGTCAACTTCTCTGGTGGCTACAAATGACGTAGGTCCGCCATCAATATCTTTGATAATACATTTAGGGCTCTCGCTCACTTGAGAGTTGGGAAACCACAGTCTAACACTCCAGCTATAAAAAGTACAGAGATGCACACACACAAATAAGCAATGGGCAGAAAATACTGACGTTTTTTAATTGACTGAGAGCCCTAATACTTTGGCCTCTGCTATTCTACAGCATCATGAGGCTAAAATAACTTCTCTTAACAATTTAGCAATACTACCGACAATGCAATAAAGACGATAGTACCTTTACTGACAAATCTGTTTTTCTGTGGAAACTGAATTTTAGATAGGAAATTGTAGAATTAGTTTGACAATAGTACCTTTACTGAAAATCTGTTTTTAGTGGAAACTGAACTATATATTGTGGAATTAATTTGTCTTGATGTTGCAACAGATATAGTAGACACATACATAATACAGTTCTTCGAAAGGAAATCGGAAAATTTCACCATGTGTTTACCAATTTGTTTCGGAATTCGCGAATCGGTTACGTATACGGTATAGATGACTAAACAAAAGGTTACGGATTCAATTCCAGCCGACATTTCACTCCCCGGTAATTGCAGAGTGATATTATAGCATGATCTAGATCAGCGATAAATATTTTGGATGCAATAGATCGTATGAAATTATACTGAACCTACTAATTTTGCACTAGACGATTTTGCAAGAAATAATAAAAGTAGAATAGAAAACTCTTTGTTTCAAAACTCAGTAAATATAATAATAAATAATAGGTATTTATTATGATAAAGTAACAGAGACTGTTCAAATAGGCAGTCTTACTATTTATAACAGTCCAGACAAACTAACTGGATTATTTGTAATTATTCGATTAAAAACTAACTAAAACTATAACATTTCTAAGGCCATAAGGACATACAGTGTTAGAACCACAGTTACAGTTTTGTAAGACCAACTTCTTATGTGCCAAAGGTTGAGCCGTATCTCATCCAATAAATTGATTTAATCACGGCATCAATAAAACTCAAATTATCACGTTATTTGTTTCCCATCAGCAACCACACCGAACTTTCAAGATACGTCCGTAGATAATATAACTCCCATCAATTTCGATCCATGCAAAAATGTTAATTTACATTGAATGGAGAAAGCCCAAACATCGCCGGTGGAATCCGCTCATTGTTTTACATATTTCGCAAGCAATAACATCATTTTCATTACATTTTGTTGTATAATCATTGTTTAATTTACATAATTTAACTGTAGTTCTGTTTTTTTTTATAAGTACTATTGCACATTTAAAACCAATGTTATGTACAAGAAAAGTGATTTGTTTTTATGAGGTTTTAGTTGGACGAAATTGCAAGACTCATTTCGATGAGCAAAGGCATAGAGTAAATCACGTCAAAGGAGGTTGATTTTTTTTTACGAAATAAGGGGGCAAACGAGCAAACGGATCACCTGATGGAAAGTAACTTCCGTCGCCCATGGACACTCGCAGCATCAAAAGAGCTGCAGGTGTGTTGCCGGCCTTTTAAAAGGGAATAGAGTAATAGGGGATGGTAGGAAAGGGAAAAGGGGAGGGTAGGGAAGGGAAAAGGGGATTGGGCCTCCGGTAAACTCACTCACTCGGCGAAACACAGCGCAAGCGCTGTTTCACGTCGGTTTTGTGTGAGCCCGTGGTATTTCTCCGGCCTATTCATGCCAAAGCATGGCTCTCCCACGTCAAAAACTGTTTATATTGCAAAATTAGCGATTCTTCCGGGATTAGCTAGTGTGACATCTAGTCCCATTTTTATGAGTGCCAAATAAACGATTAATGATTTTCTCGGAATTATTAGTGTTAAATCCTGTCAAAGCTACAGCTAAATTTGATAATGATGAATGAAGATAATCCCATACAAGTCAAACCATAAAATTAGCAACAGCTTAGTATTATAGTCGGAACCAGTCGGACAACAATCTAAAGAAAGGGAGTGAATGATCGATGGATATCTACTGTGAAGCACGTCCGTCAGAAATAATGGAATAGAAGTAGACTGGTCACTAGACTTGGCTAGAAGGACGTAACCCATAAAATCTAAAAATGGGTGATGAAAAACTCTGTTCTTGAAATCAACTTTCAATGAATGTAATATGATTTAGTTTTGTTGAAACTTGTGTATTGTTCTCAAAATATCCTATGATGTAAGTAGCAGATTCTAGCATCTAGAATTCTAGGCATTTGCTCCTTCATTAAATAACCTTATTTTTTAATTAAGGAGCGGATGTCAAGATTTACCAGGTTTAAAGTGGAACAACTTGACTTGTAATTTGAGACCTTTTTGCGCTGTCTGCGCGGCGTCTGTCGGTTCACATAATATTATATTATTAAGATCATATTCTGTACTGTAACTGGTTACCCAGGTTACGCAACCTCAGGTAATAATTTTAATTTATTTTTACTTACAACCTCTTGACTACGATGACGTAATACAATTTGGAGCAAAATGTAGAACACTTGTTTTATAAATTAAGTAATAATAATTAAAGTTACTGGTCCTACAAATGAGGATGATTAGGTCACAGAGTACGCTAGTCTTATGCAGATAATATACTACATTTTTCCTCCGACATAACTTTTTCTACTTAAGTAGAATGTATGTTTGCAATTACGCCTACACACATTCAGACAGAATAATCGTGTGAATCGTAATTTGAATAATCGAAAGCAATTCCCATGTATATCATATTCGATTCAATATCGGAATATTCGCATCTGGGGGTTACGCAACTTTGCCCGCGGGAGAAAGTGCAGCTGCATCTCGCTAATTCTCTAAAATGGTCACTTATGTAACCTGACCGTAACACTAGTGTCAAATTGCATCATTACGCATCCTAGTTTATTCTCCTAATTAGTGGGTGTAGCTATAGCCCAAACTACACGAGGCACTGTTCTTATTGACATAATTTTATAAGAAGTTCTGTGTCGTGTCTCAGGGTTTTGACTTTTGTTTTTGGAAGTTAAAAAGTGAATCGAGAATTTCGAAATCGAGGATCGCTTTCGGTTTTAAGGTCGCGCCATTTACGGCACGTTTTTACGCAGTCCAATATTTTAATTTTACGCAATCGTTGCGAGCGCCAATAAAAATGAAATTACGCTTGTGGGTTAATAGTTATGGCGGTGCATACTTGACTCCTGCGACCTAAGATTACGATTACGACTACGACTACGATCTGCTCCATTCACAGAACTTTTTCATCCAAATAAAATTCCACCTTACAAAAATAGTTTGTTTTTATTTACAGAAGCTTAAAATAACAACAAATATAATACAGCTACGGCTAGTGATCACGAGTCGGTTAATGATGGGGAGAGCCGTAGGACGATGAGGGGGGGATGCCGTAGGACCCTGAGGGTACGTTGATGGTGGTGTAGCTGGCTGAGGGGGCACTGTAGGAGATAGAGCCGTGGCCGCCGGAGTAGCCGCCGGAGAGGCCGCCGGAGAAGCCACCAGAATGGCCGCCGGAGTAGCCGCCAGAATGGCCGCCGGAGTAGCCGCCAGAATGGCCGCCGGAGTAGCCGCCAGAAAGGCCGCTCGAGTAGCCGCTGGAGTAGCCGCCGGCGTAGCCACCGTGACCACCGAGGGCCTGGTGGTACTGCGCCACCTGGATACCCTGCTGCAGGGACTCCAGCTCAACACCGACTACCCTCTCGTGGGGAACACCGTACACTGGCGCAGGTGCGCCGTAGTGGGACGAGATGCCGTGGGATGAGATGCCGTGGGACGAGTGCGCGGACCTGTAGGCCTCATTTTGGATCTCGTCCTTCAGGACGATGTGGCGGATCTTCTCCAGTAGATGGGGGTCGATGTGGTAGCCCTCTGACGTCTGGTAGCCGACGGGAACCTGGCTGTAGTGGCCCCCGATGCTTAGCTCCGACCCTGAGCTGTGGCCGGAGAGGATTGGGGCTGAGTAGCTGTAGCCCACTGGGGGCTCCGCCACTGCGCACCCGATGAGGGCAAGAGCTACCTGCAAGAAGAATTGGAGTTACTAACTGAAACTTAAGCTCACCACCAGACTAGGATATCAATGTGTTAAATATCATGCTTCCTTTTTCATTGATATGAAGAATAAGAGAGAGAACATGATATTTAATCCACATTTAACTTTAATCCAGACTGGGGCAAGGGTTACTGCGTACGTCTCACTGCGTATGATTCAAGAAATTAAGTAAGCTTTCAAAAACTTTGATGATTAATATTTTTAGAACACTTAGATCCACATTAAGAGCCCTAATCTCGAAATTAGGGATCACAAAATTTAGATTTCTGAAAATTTGAAAATTAAATATCCTAATTTCTTTAGAAAAATCCTTTCGTAGCAACAACAACTTGGGCTTTTCTACTGATTCTTCGCCTTAAAACAGACTTAAACTATTTTCCAAATTGTAACTATATCACTGTGCACAACACAACACAACACTGCATCCACTTACAATGGTCAGACGGGACATGGCGCTTGTGTGATGGCCGCTGCGCGCGCGCACCGCTTTTATACCGCCCGATCTGCCGACCACTTTTACTTCTCCGAGGACGAGATCTAAAACACTAAATGTGTAATTACTCTTCATTTTATTACGGCAGAAGGGTTATGCGTTTTGAGTTGGCCTACCTTGGAGATACCTTTCTCATCTTGGTAAAGCCTACACAGCTGACTGTTAATTATTTGTTGTCATATGAGAAGCATTTTAATGTCACCTGACCTCCCATGTCTACCGTTATTATTGTTAGTCTAAATTTTATTTGCTACGAGACTTTTTTATGGAAAACCACCCTGTAGATCAACCTCAAACATTGTAGATGCTATGAATTTTATGCACATGAGGTCACAAACCGTCTAAAATCAACTTAATAATAGCCACAAAAAAGATAGATACACAAATCCGTAATATTATAAGATATAAAACTTCAATTTAAATTATCTATTTGGATGAACATTGAACATAGTAAAAACTTACAATATACCTTATAAGTATCCACAAGTTTGCTGACACTCCAAATTCCTAGGGAACTTTCTTGCCATCTACGGTACGGATTGCTGGGTCTATATAAAGGCATCTTCCGTACTTTCGACCTCTGAAGGTGAGTCGTGATGCGCTCTGACCCCCGACCTCGCTAGTCGCTAGCAAGTTCACTCGCAAACCTTCAACTTGCATTGAAGATGAGATAACTTATTCAGCTTGCAAGCACGTGCTAACATGCAGTTGGTAGATAAAATATGTGTTAATGTGGTGTAGGAATAGTGAATATGAAGATGAATTACTAATTATTGCCCTAGGGCAACATAGTAATAGTTTACTAGGAATTTATATTCTTTACCGTCGATAATAATAATTTACATTATGTAACTCTATCTATATTAGAATCATGGGTTCCTGTAATCATTTAATCTTTATTGTCTTGGAAGTAACCTTGCGGGAAATTGGAATACTTTTCTTCTCATTCAATTTGTTGCCTATACAGTTTTAGATCATCCTTTCATCATTTGTGATCTCAAATCATAATATCAATGCTTTTTATGGATGATGATCTCAATTCTGGTTAAAAGAAAGGGCAGGAATGTGCACTGTAGTTATGTAAGCTTGTCCAGTATCTAAAAGCTCTAAACTATTAATTCGGGACTGGACAAGTAGCTGGTGTTTTTTTTTAATTAGAGGGCAAACGATGCAAACGGGCCACCTGATGGAAAGCAACTACTGTCACCCATGGATACTCGCAAAGGTTTAATTATACTTATTAAAGACAAGATGGCCCGGTGAACTTCGTATGACTTCCCTCCTATTATAAACCTACCCTGGACTTCCACGTATATTTCAAGACCAAAATTAGCAAAATCGCTTCAGCCGTTCTCGAGTTTTAGCGAGACTAACTTAATTTAAAAATCATTTTTGTTTACATTTTAATTTAAAATTATATAAGACAAAATTTAAACTTAGATGTTAATTTGTTTTTTATAATTTTATAGAATTAAACTTCATTTATAAACAGATTTTAAATATGAGGCTATAGTCGTGGCTCATTTCATTATCATTAATTCTTAATTGTTAGCATTCAGACAAAAGCATGCTTGCTCTAAAGCTTTTATTGTAATTCAAAACTGCATGCTTGAATAACATCCATAACAGAAAAATCCTAATTAATATTTACTTTATTTTGCATTTTTATCTCTACCTTTCGGTTCTTTAAACGAGGAAGAATTTGATTCTCTTTCCTCGCGTATTAGAGAAAGGACGTCGATATGTAGACGGAGAATCTAGAGTATCTTATGTAATATACCTTTCAAATTTGTTCACTAATGCCTATACATGAGAAGTATTTATCTTAACACTGACAGAGTGCGTTAGGGTCAATGGTTATTTTGATCGATTGCCTGCTGAAAGTCAGCAGTTTATTTTTAGAAGAATTTTTAGAAGTTAACTAGTAGTAGAAACGACAAGCAAGCAAGCAAGAAAACAATTTTTATGTATTTTAGACACACACACTGATAAGTGTGCGAAAGTGAACTACAATGTTTTCTTGCAAGAAATAGTAGGTTTCCTATATTATAAAGCATCTTTTTTATTTGTTTAATACCTCTTTTAATACTGTTCTGACGTATTTATGTCTTTCGTCTGACTCATTGACTGGTTGTCTCAACAAGCAGGTGTTACAAACATTTATTTTCACTTTTTAATAAAACAAATATTAACGTATTTTTTCGTGTGTTTTGTAATTCCGAGTCAAAAATTCAGTCACTTTACGACATTCGGTTCGCCTTGGCACACAATCGATATTAAGAATTGGATTTTGGTTGCTTAATAAATCTGCGAACCTACATAATTGCTAAAATAGATTTAATAGATGCACTACGAGATAATTATTGTAGCCTCATAACTTAATAGCTACATTCACTATATTGGGAGAACGCCTCCGTAGTCATGGCTCGCGTAGTTGTTACTTGGAGGTCGTGGGTTCGATAGCCGCGTTAGAAATATGTCGTTTCCTAGTTTGGTTGGGACAATGCAGGCTGATCAGTGATCACCTGATTGATCACAAGAAAGATGTGTTAGAAATTAGAATGGTCATGTAAAAAATTCTGCGTTTAATCTCTCGCCAGCCGCGTCGGTCATCCGTCCCACTGGGTTATGTTATGAGTGTAAATGAGAAGTGGGTGGTGGTGGTGGAATCTTATATATACTGCGCACACACTCGAGCACCATAAGTTAACATCACCGAAACCTTTGTCGCAAATATAATATTATTAAGAAATACTTTTCTTTATGATATCCTTGTTTTATAACTATGTGAATATTATAATATTATTATGCGATTAGTAACTTGATAATATACTTATTAAGCTTTAAAAATTCACATGACTCATATTAATGCTCAAGGGCAAAATTGTCATTAGCAGAAAGTAGTAAAAAGATAAGGGGCTAGATGTGTGCCCTGTGGCACCCCATTTTAATAGGGATAGCTTTTGCGCTGTGGGCAGTTTTTAGTTCCGTATTTTTATTTGTTAGAACACCTGTAGTTTTTTTATGTTACCGTATGGGATGAACATCGACACGAATTTATTTCGGTACGAATTGAATAGCACGATCTCATAGAAAACCGACGCTAGTCTAGGAAGTTATGCATCGATCCCATAAGAACCTTTAAAAATTGTATTAAGCTATGAGCTTCATCACATATGTTCCTTAAGTGATTTTAAGCATTTTCAGTCCGGGGGGCAAAACGAAACATGCGGCTAGCTAGAGAGGGGGGGTTCAAAGATGGCCGCCACCCGGTCTCTTTAAAAAAATCTATCCTCGTCCTGGTGGCTACTAGGGCAAGATTGGTATCATTTTCGTATAAACCAAAGACGTAGAATCTGTTTCTGATATTAATTATACTAAGTTTCATAGTAATTTTACAAGAAAAACGTAAAAATGTGAAAATCTCACTTGGAGATTTTTGCTTTGAGAGCTCATTACTTTTATATAGTGCTTAAAAATATCATACAAAAAATACTATAATATAGCGCATTTTATGCAAATTCTAAATATATACCCTTTTAAATATCACCTTCTACAAAAAGATGCTAAAAAAAATTAAAAACCGCAGCGCGGAAAGCTACACTCGCGCTAGGCGGGTGTAGCTGCTCGCGCTGCGGTTGTCTTTTTTTTGCAAAACTTGCTTACTTTGTGAATAAACATGAATCAATGTTTTTTTTATAAAATAATTTAATTATCGGGCACAGTTGCCGGCACACAGACATAACTCTATGCATTTTAATTTTCTTTTAATACAGTTGCAACGGTTTTTGCAATATGTCTTGCACCTGCATCGAGTGAGCTCTAGGCACACATTTGCCACATCTGGTAAATAAGACCAAACAGGAGTCCAAATATTTTCTTCCATTCTCCAGCCCCAGAAAGAAGGACTCTGAAGGTCTTGCTTAGGCACTAAGGCTTGTCCCCAGACATGAACTCCCTGATATATTGCCCGAAGTGTGTGTTGGTGTAGAGCGGCTTCCGTTGGAGGAATATTCTCCAACTGTCTGTCCTTCTTTGTGAACAGATACTTTCTGCATTCGTTCACTGTAGACTGTAGTGCAGGGGCTTGAGCTGAAAAATAAAATATTACAGTAATTCTTATATTGAAATAGGTAAGCTAAAAGTAATGAGCTCTCAAAGCAAAAATCTCCAAGTGAGATTTTCACATTTTTACGTTTTTCTTGTAAAATTACTATGAAACTTAGTATAATTAATATCAGAAACAGATTCTACGTCTTTGGTTTATACGAAAATGATACCAATCTTGCCCTAGTAGCCACCAGGACGAGGATAGATTTTTTTTAAAGAGACCGGGTGGCGGCCATCTTTGTACCCCCCCCTCCCCCCTCCCCCGCTAGCCACTTGTTTCGTTTTGCCCCCCGGACTGAAAATGCTTAGAATCACTTAAGGAACATATGTGATGAAGTTCATAGCTTAATACAATTTTTAAAGGTCAACTTCATAACTGCTCCCACTAACGCGAAATATCGCTTTTGTTATATGATCCCTATACTGTAGCTGTACTCGGCGAAACATGGCGGTAGCGGTCATCGACTCCCTGTCAAAAACTTGCCATTTTCTATATAAAGCCGCGATTGACAACATCTGACACTTCATTGTCAATCGCGGCTTATATAGAAAATGACAAGTTTTTGACACAATAGACATAACTACCAGTACTTCGACTACTAAGAGACGGACAAGTATTAATATCTGTCATTACTGGCTGGCGCGCTGGCTGGTATAATTTATTTTTAAAAATAAGATTTTGAAATTGAATTCTGACAGTTTTCTTTGCATGTGCCAAAATATAAACAACAACTAAATTTGTAGGTAACGACCCTAGCGACGACTTTTGTCATATTACGTCAAACTTAAAATTTTTTACTGATGTTCTAAGTCGGCGTACTCTATCATTCTGTCTACTCTGTTTTTGACAGGGAGTCAATGACCGCTACCGCCATGTTTCACCGAGTACAGTTGATTGGTGTCGTCCATAAGTGACTTTAACATCATTTTCATTCTCTTCTATAAAAAATACATAAGTTACGAAGCTGAAATATTTGAAATGCTTATTTTTACCGTTATATCTTTATTTTATAAAAAAATCTGCTAATCTTTAACTTTGGCAACATCCCTTTTATGCAACCAACCAACTAATTAAATTGCATCAACCTCCAAAAATTTTCCTCCTCTTCAAAATTTCGATCAATTCGAAAGGAAACAAGTGTGTGTTGGCACATCGATCTTATTACAGAAAGATGTAGCGTGATATGAAGCAATCGTTTTTTAAGCGATCATTATCTTGATAATCGTACATTTTTAACACCAATATAGTTTTAACTATTAAATAAGAAACACATCCATACTAATATTATAAACGCGAAAGTATGTCTATTATACTTTTTCACGCCCAAACCGCTGAACCGATTTTGCTGAAAGTTGTATGGAGATGCTTTAAGTCCCGGGAAAGGACATAGGGTACTTTTTGACCCGGAAAATGTACAGTTATTGCGCGATAAGGGAGATCGCAGACGGCACACTTTTTGTGTGATCGAGTCTGCGGCGCACATACAGTGTGCCGTCTGCGATCTCCCTAAACAATTTTAGCACCACGGAGTTGCGGGCGTCATCTAGTATTTGATAAAACGTCGCGTCCTTGATTTTTAATATTTAATTTTTTTTGCACTCATCAATTTAAAAGTCAAAATTGACCATTAGTGGAGTCGCCAGAGGTTTTAACCTCCGAAAATTGTAATAGTGAATAGATTTTTGTTTTTGAGGTGTCATTTTCTTTTTTACACTATAACTTGCAAAGTTTACCAAAAAAAATTTTGTGCTTTTATTTTTTTAGTTATGTACTTAATTAAAAATTAATATTTCGCCATATAAAACCAGTCAAGAAAATATATTTTTTTCTTGATCCTGTTATTTAATGACTCTTATCCGATTGTTTACATTGAAAATTAACCAAAAACACAATTTTTAAAAAAGAAAGTTTGCTTTGCTAAGCTGTATAAAACTATAAGATTTTTGCAAAGTTCTAGAGATTAGCGCTCATCGTAACCAAGATAAAACTGTTTGGGAGGAATTAAGGGTTGTAACGAAAAGTGTGTTACACGTACTTATTTTGCGTCTTTAATTTTTAGAGAAATGATGAGTTTTAAGTACTTCAAAACGTTTTAATGTCTCCAAAAATGTGTAAAATAGACCAAAATTGTTTTTCTACATTTGTCGAGAATTTATTTAAGTAAGAGCTAAAACGTTAAATGCATCAACAAATGAAAGACTTTTTCTAGCCATTGAAATATATTTAAACTTCCTAATTAAAGCCAGAAAAAAATTGGGTACTACATATCTCATGTACATACTAAAGACGCATGCTACGACCTATGTTTGGAAAATGCTTACCTGAATACAAAAAATATCAGTTCTTAACCTAATTTGTATTTTTTTCCTTTAAGTATGTTTTAGCGAATGTAACCAATGAAAAAAAAAATCAATTTTATTGTGCTAAAACCTAACCATAAGAAATAAAATACAGATTTTCTTGCAAATATATGCGAAAAGTTTGTGCTACATTTTGAGAAAAGTTAATGAAGTTAGAGCTAAAAAAATTTACGCTAACATACAGAAGTCTTTATAAAGCCTAAAAAATAATTTTAATCTTCCTATTTAAAACGAAAAAGAAATAGGAACGCCATTTATCAGGTACCTACTTACTGCCTAAGCACACAACAAACGGAGGCATGCTCATCTAGATACAAAAATATTAATTTTTAAATCTAAATTATACATTTTTTCCACTTATTTTCTTTTTTTTGGAATATGAGCAACGATATTATGAATTAAAAAAATGATAATTTATTTTATTATTTTGCTACATAACTGAACTGAAAGAAATGCACGTTTTCTTCAAAATTTTAAAATTAAATTAACCCATCAGTCGTGGCAAAACGAGACACAATAGCTTTTTCATTGTTATCACGGCCGGATGTGGCCGCTTGGGGCTTCATGAATTAAAAATAAAAAGCACAACTTTTCAATAGGTCGACTTTTTTATTTATGTTATTATCAGCTACACATTCCTTTTTTTCTTTTCAATTTTCATCCACTATTACGGAAATCGGAGGTTTGCACGATTTTTACGCTCTAGGCACTCCACTACATGGCTTACGAATACGAGCCATAATCATATCCACGTATTCAACTACTCAGAGGGGCCGATTTTGACACACCGAATGTATATAGTATGCATTCGATCTTAAACAGACTATCTTTGCACGTGCGCGAGGTAGCCTGAAAACGACATTCGATGTATGGGAATCGCTACCCAGTGCACATGTTTTTGGAACGAAGTTCCTTATGGCGCGTTGCGAAAGGGGGCTAGACGGAAAAAGTTGTAACGACACTTTTTGACCGACACTAATTTTAGTACCTGCGAAGTAGGGGCAGAGGGCGTTGATGTGGCGAAAACGTCAACTGGTGGGAAATTTAAAACTTCGTTCCATCCGGGTGTCCACACTTTTTTAGGGTTCCGTACCCAAAGGGTAAAAACGGGACGCTATTACTGAGACTTCGATGTCTGTCCGTCTGTCCGTCTGTCCGTCTGTCCGTCTGTCCGTCTGTCCGTCTGTCCGTCTGTCTCCAGGCTGTAACTCAAGAACGGTAATAGCTAGAGAGTTGAATTTTTTACAGACTATGTATTTCTGTTGCCGCTATAACAACAAATACTAAAAACAAAATAAATTAAATATTTAAGGGTGGCTCCCATACAACAAATGTGATTTTTCAAACATTTTTTGCTCGGTATCAATGATGACAACAGGTAGGCACTTGAAATTTTCACAAAAGCCTTAGTTCTATGTGTACTGTAATAATTAATAATAATATTTAAATAAAATAAAAATTTAAGGGGGGCTCCCATACAAAACACACATATTTTGGCCTATTTTTGCTCTATAACGGTACGGAACTGTTCGACTCGCACTTGGCCGATTATTTTATATTGACATTGAAATGATGATTCTGAATTATAAGGACTTTATGAAGGATACATCTACTGACGAAATGACTTCCTACTTCCAAATCCCTAATTGCCGGTCGTATTAAGTGTAGATTAAGTCTTGATTACTTAATTTAAATAAAGTTGGCGTGCTTAATATTAATTTTGCGGTTTTTGTTTACATGCGTGGGCAAATAATTTGGTAAATGATTAAATCGTTACTTCCTTCAACCTTATTTCTGTGTGTTCAAGTAATTAATCCATACTGATATTATAAAATATGTGACAGTTTGTCTGTCTGTTTATCTGTCATTTACTCTTCACACTAGAAACCGCTGAGCAGATGAATGTCTCACCGCTTTTGACAATTTGTCAACTTTTTAGATATGACGGGACGACGTCTGTCGGGACCGCTAGTTAATAATTATTTCGCATTTATGAAATAGTAGGCATGATATTTTGGATAATTGCGGTGGCCTAGACTGTACATCCTAAGCAGTCCTACCAGTTCCCACCTCACAATGCCAAATCGCTTAAACCAATTTTGATATTCACAAAGAGGTTCATCTTTCGTAAGTTCCCTCGACCCACAAATAAATTGTGTACTACTAATACATTGTATTCAAATTAAATGGTCTCTGTATACATTTCAGTAATGGCGCCGGTTTTCCCACGTCATTGTACATTATCTAATATTCTTAAATAACGAATTATAATTATGTTTATGTTTAGGCAAGACTGTGCTAGTTTTGATGGTTGAAATAGATTAAGTAAATTAAATAAAATCAAAAGTTACTAACAGAAAGAAAGATGTAGAGCTTTAAGTAGCTAAAAGCTTGCTTTTAATATCTTGTAAAGAAACTAAAAAGGATCGCAATTTAGGTTACTTACTTACTTATTTAATGGCCTTACAAAAATATTATAACTTCAAAAAAAAAACCGAAAATATTTAGGGGAAGACGTTATAACAAAACAACTTTCCGGTTCTGCTGTTTTTGGGCATATTTTCAGGTCCCTAATAGTGTTTTTAATCTACTATACATTTAATTTTTGTTTTACTTTATTTATAACTCTTTACAAAACAGGAAAGTTATTTTTGACATAATTAATATGTTATGAATCAATAAATACTATGATTATGACAGACTAATTTAACAGAATGTTATTATCTCCGACAAGGTATTTATGGTAGCGGTGATCGACAGACCCTGCGGCTATGACAGACAATGCTTCAAACTAACTGACATGTTATACAGACAGAAATTAACAATTAACTCACTAGAAGTAGAATAGTAGCAGTTTTGCCGGAAGCAATCCTTACTTGATAGTAACCTCTTTATATTTTACGCGTCCGTATAGCCTCCATGATTGTTTACAATGGTCTATTTTCCGCACGCAAAAAATCTTTTTTGACAACACCCACATGGTCATGAAAAAGCATGTAAAATGCAGCCCGGTGTGATCAGTGTACGCGTACCTTCATTCTGTAGGACACGCGCGGTCATTCACTCCTCCAATGTCACGTCACTCGATTGTGACACCTGAACTTTACCTTTACACTTTACACTAGGGTCACACTACGAGATGATATTGCATTATGATTCATCCAAGCCATTCAACATGATAGGTCTTCCCTCAATAATTATTGGTAGAAGCTGATAGTCAGTTTAGGTAGGAAACGAAAAATTCCACTAGTAGGCTAGTCTTAGTGCCTGTTTCACCACTTCCTGATAAGCCCGGATAGGCTATCTACAACTTAACCTGACAGATAGAGTATGGAGATAATTTGTGGATAGCCTATCCGGAACTACCTGATAAAGTGCCGGATAAGCTATCCACAACTTATCTGACAGTCAGAACCATAGGGCTACTTTTCATTGTAATAATAATAATTATGTCCTTCTCACATGAAATAATTAAAATTTATTTGAATGGGCGAACTCAACATTTTCATATCAACTAGAATTGCAGAAAACTTACATTTTTACAGAGTTAGGCATATTTTAAACTTTTCTTCATCTTCAGAGGCCTGATAACATCACTTTGAGTCGCATAACGACATTATAGTTAGGAAAAACGTGCCTCTGGCATAAGAAACTGAAAATGTTTGCATACGAAATTTCAGCAACAATATTCCATGTATGAATTGTTTTCTACTTTATCAACTTTTGACCGACTGTGTTTAAAAGAGTATAAAATCAACTAATGAGCTGACCTGAAGAATTACTAAGTGGCTTCGTTTTCCTCGTGCCACCGAAATTATAATGATTCGGTATCATTAAAAGATAAATAATGTGTTGAGCAAAAACTTGACGTATTTCAATTATATCATACACTTTATATTTGGTTGTATAATATTAAATGTTACGCGTTTAGCAAGTAACAAAATTAATAATGCGACTGTATAAGAGAAAAAATTCTCGACAACAGAAAATTTTGCGATCAAAAGTTTAAAAGTCATAGAGCTAAGAGCAGATAATGAGACTTTAGGACATAATTTAGACACAATTTAGGTCTATGACAGTTGTAGATTTCATTAAAATTGGTATACTTTTACAGCCTTTTTTAGTCCCTAAGGGTGTGTTTCCACTGAAGCGGAGCGGAGCTTAGCGGTGCCCGAATTGACCAATCGTGCTATTCCAGCGGAATGACAGCGAAGATTTCGAGCATGGTGATTGGTCAATTCGGCACCGCTAAGCTCCGTTCCGCTTCAGTGGAAACACAGCCTAATGGTTTCATGGTAGTTCTCCCTATTTAGAGCCGGATTATTATGAGGCCGCGATACCTCAGACAAAAAAGTATAGCCTCATACGTAAAGTGTATTGTGAACTAGATGACACCTACAACTCCGTTGCACCAAAAATCGTTTATCGCGCGGGAACCGTACATTTTTCCAGAATAATAAATAACCTCGGGACTCAAAGTATCTTCATGCCAAATTTCAGCAAAATCGGTTCAGCGGTTTGGGCGTGAAGAGGAAACAGACAGACAGACACACTTTCGCATTTATAATATTAGTATGGATATATTGGCCCAAATCTTTAGCCTCGTGTACTTTCTCGAGAGAATGTATGTCTGGTGGCGGGGGAGTAAAAGGGGGAGAGGGGGAGTGAAGGGGGGATTGCACAATGAACCGCGGTCACTCTGACTGTGACGCGTTATAAAAGGTTGCTCACATCCACTGTCACACTTGACACGATTGTTATTGTTCTTATAATATAGAGATTATGTGAGATTAAATTTTTACAAATAAAGCCTCGACTGCTAACGGAGTATGATGTAGCCATTGTCTCTCTTAAGACCAAGATCTAATAATGCTTCTGAAACTTGCTAGGTTTTGAATACGACCATCACTTTTCCTGAGCGTGCCACAAAAAAAGAACATGCATACTTACTTCATACGTTCAAAAAACATACGTCTTGGCAAATAGGGTAAAATGGACCAACGTAAATTGAACCGTTTTGAATTATGATTGCATAAATAATTAAAAGAACTATATAATTTAAGTAACAATAAAATAAAGCGTATGACATAATATTTAAGCCGCGAATATTTCGGCCATTACGCCGTACAAACGATCTCAACGCGGCACGTGGCTGCTCCTATAACATAATATATCATATTGTAAATATCATAATATACTAATGCATAGTAGTGTAACTAGAGATCTCGATACCAAAATCGCTCCGCAAAGGTGACTCATGTCAACCAGATGGTGAAAATTTCAAAGTCCTATATTTTCTTTAGTAGTCATACAAAAAAATGTAATATTTTTTGATACACGTATTCACTAAATTAATATGAACACATGAAACATCGTCTTTTTTACCTGTCCGATGTGGAATGCTCCAAGACAAGCCCGACTCAATTGGTTTTGTCGATATAAAACTCGCTCAACACAAAAACAAATTTTGTACTGCATTCATTTTTACCCGACTGCCGGGAGGGTTATATGTGTTTAGCGCGTATCTTGTATGTTTGTATTATTCTTCCTTACCTTGTATCTTCAGAACCGCTGAACGGATTTTCACATTTGAGGTATCGTTAGATTTGTCTTAATGACCGTAGTGTTCTTAGATAGGTGACATTAAAAAAAACCAAAATGACAGATGTTTGACGCCATATTGTAAGGTAAAAAAAAAATTCTACCAAGCATATCGAGTGGGGTATCAAAATAAAGGATTTTAAGCACTGATTCTAAATATGTATATAACTTGCAGTTTTAATATTAAATAGAACAATAAATCTACACTAATATTATAAAGAGGAAAGATTTTATTTTTTGTTTGTTTGGCTCCGAAACTACTGGACCGATTTGAAAAATTCTTTTACCATTGGAATTCTACATTATTTTTGCTGAACAAAGGCTGAATTTTATTTTGGAAAAAGATAGGGTACCGTAAGATATTTGGGTTCTTCGGACGCAAGGTGTAAAAAATCAATCAGAAAAATTACTTATTTTACGTACGCTGCCTAAACTATAAAAGATAGAACCATAAAATTCTAACTTATTTTAGAACTTACAAATATCTACAAAAAAGTCCGCGACACACTATACCTATCTATGTCGAGTGAGACACAATAACCATTTTTTTATTTCAAAATCTTGAAATTTTTTTGGACTACATTTAAACGCGTTTATTTTACTCATTCTTTTGATTCTTATCAAAATAAATTATTCCATTACTAATTACAGTTTATGTAAATAATATTAGGTCTTTGAATGAATAAAATTGGACATTTGGTTTTGAAATTATGGCGAATTTAAAATATTACGATAGTTGGCGTCACCAAGGCGGGTGCGCGTGCGGGAGGAAGACAATTTGTGCAGGGTGCAGCCTGCGTATAATGACTGCGTCGTCGATGCAGGGGCGGATTAACCCTTAATCAAATTAAGCAATTGCCTAGGCCCTAGGGCATCACGTCTGAGGGGGCACCAGAGGAAGCACAAAATAATTCCGTCCTTAGGGCACGTTCACATCTCACTCTCACGTCACCAAAAACTACACCAAAAAAAGTTTGTAGGAAAAAACTAATGTTTTTGGGCGGTAAAGCTTTAAAGACCGATTCTAGTTGACGTACAGATAGGGGGGCCCACAGGCATGGATTGCTTAGGGCATCAAGTAGTCTTAATCCGTCACTGCGTCGATGTTAGTCTGTGAATTGACCTGGAAATCATTTTGCTGACCGAGTCTTTCCTGGGTATGCTTTTTGCAGAGCTCACCGACATCCACGCGGGCGGGGCCGCGGCTGACCGCTAGTAATAAAAAATAAGAAAAAAAAACTGGTTGCACTCCGGGAGTGACAGGCAGAAGTGAAAACTTGATTATTAACGTTGTGCATTTTTTAAACCCATTTTTTATGAAAATCGATTTTTAAAAAATCGTCAATCAAGTTGTTTCGATCAAGTTTCGATCAAGGTTTTGATCAAGGTTTCGATCAAGTTTCGATCAAGTTTCGATCAAGTTTCGATCAAGTTTCGATCAAGTTTCGATCAAGTTTTGAACAAGTTTAGATCAAGTTTCGATCAAGGTTTCGATCAAGGTTTCGATCAAGTTTCGATCAAGTTTCGATCAAGTTTCGATCAAGGTTTCGATCAAGGTTTCGATCAAGTTTCGATCAAGTTTCGATCAAGTTTCGATCAAGTTTTGAACAAGTTTCGATCAAGTTTCGATCAAGGTTTCGATCAAGGTTTCGATCAAGTTTCGATCAAGTTTCGATCAAGTTTCGATCAAGTTTCGATCAAGTTTCGATCAAATTTCGATCAAGTTTCGATCAAGTTTCGATCAAGGGGTCGATCAAGGTTTCGATCAAGTTTCGATCAAGTTTCGATCAAGTTTCGATCAAGTTTCGATCAAGTTTCGATCAAGTTTCGATCAAGTTTCGATAAAGTTTCGATCAAGTTTCAAATTGAATTCGAGTTCGAGTTCGAGTTCGAGTTCGACACAAAACACTACTCTCCAACCGTCTTACGCGTTTTGTATGGTTATTCGATCAACACGAAAATCTATCGCGAGTTTCACAGTTTTTACCCATCCCACAAGTGCTCAACGCCGCTAAAGAAGTTTTCACTTCAAAAACCAAAATCCGTCTGCATGGATAAATCCAATATTAATTAAAAATTAACTGACATTACTGAAACAAGATGAAAATTCAATGACAAAGTATTAAAAAAAAAACAATGATTTGGTACTTAAAACTAGAAACATACATTGAAACAGTACCAAACCTATGTACCTATTATAACGTATTGTAGGTACACTTTTCTAAGTGTACCTACGATATATGGTTATATCAGCACGGTAGTTTTTCGATTTTTTATTAGATTGATTGTCGAAATGGTTAGATGACTACAACTAAAAAGTCGCAAGTAAAATTAATTAATTAAAAATCAAAAAACCCGACTGCAAAAAATGTGAACTAAAAAGAACGAAACAAGACCTAATTCTGCCGGAGGCATCAAATCCATGTTTTAATTGATACGACTCTTGCTTACGAGTTTCATGCCAGGATAAATAGAAGGTTACATAGAAAAATGTAGAAGAAGAAAGGGGATAATAAAATGCAGTCGGAGGAATAATATTTTATGATTTATGAATTAATGTTAAACTTGGTGCGACATGCCTCCGACTGCATTTATTATCCACTTTCTTCTTCTACATTTTTCTATGTAACCTTCTATTTATCCTGGCATGAAACTCGTAAGCAAGAGTCGTATCAATTAAAACATGGATTCGATGCCTCCGGCAGAATTAGGTCTTGTTTCATTCTTTTTAGTTAACATTTTTTGCAGTCGGGTTTTTTGATTTTTAATTAATTTATGCTATTTCAAGCTACCAGAAAAAAAAAACATAAATTATGTATGCGTGCTGTTGATGTCAAACTTGCTGAAAACAAAATCAATTTTTACGTGTGAAATAACGCTTTGTGTTTGATTGGGATGCTCTGGTATGAAGATGGTCTACTTTATGTTACATTATACTGTAAATATATTATGTTCTTAATGTAACACTAACCCACAAAGATATTAATTAAAAGTAATGGGCAACAATTATAAGATTCACAATAAACTTAATTGTAATAGTCTCAAAATGGTTTCTTCATAGCGTACCGCCACAATTGAAGACATGAGTGGATAAAGAAGCAGGTAAGTACAGTAAAAAGTTGCCAGTTGTTGACCAGCTTCATTGGGCAAAAGTGCTTTTAACTGTTATTTTAGTCACAAGTATTACTGATTAGAGCATACGGTCAAAAGTAGTTTTGACTGATTTTGCTACTCAATAGTACTTTTGACTGGTTAAGAGTTTTGACTATAACATATACATTAAACATATGTAAAGAAAAATGTATTTTTCTTTATTTGCATTTTGCCGCCATTTAGGTGATTATTTGACATATCCTTCTGCTCTACGACTTCTATGTAATCTATGAAAAGAAAAGATGGCCGAATGGACTAAAAACTAGAAAGTATTATCATTGATTTCGGCGATTGTTAATTTAATAACACTAAATGTCGTTTCTTTGTTTTTTCCAGGTAAGATTTTGTTATAATTTAAATGTAATAATTAAAGCTTTGTGTTATGTGGATCCACATATTTTGATTAAAATAAAAACTTTGTTTTTTCCAGAAACCCAATTGTGTTATTATTTACTACGTAATCGTCGAAAATCAAGAAATAACCTTATACATACAATAAAATACTATGAAAAAATACCAATAATAGGGTCAAAACGGGACGATACAATACATGGTTCTGTAATAGTTTATGGTAGTGATGATGATGATGATGAATGTAATCTGTATAGTAGCATATGCTTTCCGTTCTTAAAACAACGTCGAAACTCCCAAACTTGTATCTATAAAGAGTCAGGAGTTCCCTCAACACCTTCCAAACCATGATATTATACTTCGGTGCAAAATCTTACTTGTTGGTAGCATAATCGAATACTTTTCACTAAACCGAAGTCACCACATGTTTCCATATACATTTTTGAGGAGTTCCCTCGATTTCTAATCGATCTCTTCATCAGGTCACCACTTCTGTGAATGTGGTATTAAGGCCGTCCCCCGAGCAAACGACCTTGGCCATACATTTGCCGCGTTGCCAAGATCGCGCCAAAACCCTATTATTTTTACTTATCTTAGTTCAAAATTGTCCTAAAAAAATTAAAACGGGGAAAATGTAGTTTATGATATTGTCGATCTATTGGCGTGAGTTTGAAATAAAAGTAATTTGTAAATCCTAAAGAGATGCTGAATGTATGCTTGAATTTTAATAAATTGGTATTACTTTGGAAGCTGATATCATGAGTATAATAAACAAAAATAGGAAATTTAAAACGAGGAAAGGAATGTTGATATACTGAAGATTATTGCTGTATTTTTATTATAACATTGTAGCTTTCCGATTATGAGTTTATAAAGGCTTTAAATACGGTAAATTACGGAATCTCCGTAGGGAATGCCCTTAAATTGGGATGTTACGCCTATACACCAAAAGAAAAATTTTGAAAATCGGTTTACAAACGGCGGAGTAATCGTTAAACACATAAAAACGAACATAACACCTCCTCCATTTTGAAAGTCGGTTAAAATTATAGCCTATATCAGGGGTTCCCAATCTTTTTCAGCCTGCGGCGCACTTGCAAGATACTATTTTGCCGCGGCGCCCTACTTCTATACTTATTAAAAAACAAAGTCGCTTTTTTTTCCTTCATGTCCCTTTGTTCCCTTTAATCTTTAAAACTACGCAACGGATTTTGATGATACTTTCAGTGTTAGATAGCCCATTTATCGAGGAAGGTTATAGGCTATATTTTATCACGCTAAGGTTAATAGAAGGGAAGAAATAGAGGAAAATGTGGAAAAAACGGGGAAAATTATTTGAAAGGGCTAACTTGAACGCGCTAATCTCAGGAACTACTGGTCCGATTTGAAAAATTATTTCAGTGTTAGATAGCTCATTTATTGAGGACGGCTATAGGCTATATTTTATCACGCTAAAACTAATAGGAGAATGTGGAAAAAACGGGGGAAATTATTTGAAAGGGTTTATCTCGCGAACTACTGGAGAATTTTTTATGTTATTTGGCAGTTGGCACAAATAAGAAGTAGACCACATGAAGCATCGTGATAAGCTATCGATTTTAATCATTTTTCACACGTGCGACGCCGGGGCGGGTCGCTAGTTACCATATAATATGTACCTAGCTATTACAAAAATATACATGAATAAAAACCTTTAATGATTATTATAGGTAGGTTGAACAAGTAAAATATAATAATAAACAAATATATTTTAATCATCTGCCTGCTTTGTATATGTAATTCATATTATAATTTTCTATACTTATAAAATTACATGTCCTGACTGACTGACTAACTCACTGATTCATCATCGATGAGCAAAAACTGTTAAAGTTACAGCCACGAAATTTGGTGAGTAGGGTTGTTTTATTAAGTAGACACCCACTAAGGAAGGAATTTAGAAAATTTTACCCCGAAGAGGGTGAAATAGAGGTTGAAAGTTTGAATGAAAGTCCGTCATTTCTTGAGTTAGAAACATGAAACTTTAGTTTTGGGTTACTAATAAAAAATTAATGGATATGTATTTAAGCGTTTTTGGAAATTCTACCCCCAAGGGGGTGAAATTGGGGTTGAAAGTTTGAATAAAAGTCCGTTATTTCTTAAGTTAGAAACTTGAAATTTTATTTTTGGGCTACTGATTAAAAATGATTGGATACGTCTTTAAGCGTTTTTGGAAATTCTACCCCCAAGGGGGTGAAATAGGGGTTGAAAGTTTAAATGAAAGTCCGTCATTTCTTGAGTTAGAAACATGAAAGTTTATTGACGTTTGCGTTTGACGTTTGCTTAAATAGGGTATCGTTTTTACCCTTTGTATAAGGAACCACAAAAAGGGGAAAACTATCCATCTTTGTTATTATACTATGTTAACGCGGACGAAGTCGCGGGCAACAGCTAGTATTTTATAATATTTGTGGTTATGGATATTGATGAAGATCGACTCACGGCGCCCCTCTCGCCTTTCCGCGGTGCACCAGGGCGCCGCGGCGCACAGTTTGGGAACCCCTGGCCTATAATAAGTTATTCTGATGTATTTAAGCTATATTATTTTAAAGTTTCATTAAAATCCGTTCATTAGTTTTTACGTAAAAGAGTAACAAATATCCTTAGTCCTTACATACATCCATACATCCTCACAAACTTTCGCCTTTATAACATTAGTAGGATTTATATTTTACTCTCTTCTATTCTTATACTTTAATAAGTCTCAGAACAAAAGAGAGTAGAAGAATAGTAGGGTATAACTGACTATTCACTATTGTATAAAAGAAAATTATAAAAGCAGATTCTTAAAAAAGTTGCAACTTACTAACGTCTAGTAGGTAATTCTGCTACTACAAAATAGAATAACGTAGCTCATCAATACCTAATTATTATTATTGCACATACTATATTCATAATATACGCATTGTATAGTAAAGACCACACAGTATGTATATTCTTCTTTATTTATATTTCTCTTTAACTATACTGTATATAATATTATAAAAAATGAATAACGTAAATCAATCAACTTTCAGCAACGCTGTTAATGTTAGTGGCTTGTTAAAATACTGGCCTTTTCTGTGATTAATGTGAAAAACGAGAGGGGCAACAAGATAATAAAATAATTAAGTTTTACCTACAGTAATCAAAGTACACTAATTAATACTCAATCTTAAATAAAACTGCCTTATAGTAAGGAAAAAAATACGAGGTCTCCTTGTCGTTGTCTGACACAATGAAAACGTCACATAACAGACAGACAGCGAACCTTACACATGTAGCTGCCTAATATCTAAATACCTGCATACGTAAGGTGGTACATCATAAATTTCTCAGAATCGACAACCCTATAAGTTAGATCATAGTCTAATTATTAATTATTACGCATTGCATTCAACTGTAGATACAAATAATCGGCCAAGTGCGAGTCGAACTTGCGCACGAAGGGTTCCGTAACGTTATAGAGGAAAAATAGACCAAAAAATGTGTTTTTGTATGGGAGCCTCCCTTATATTTTTATTTTATTTAAATATTATTATTAATTATTAAACTAGACATAATATAACTAAGGCCTTTATGAAAATTTCAAGTGCCTAGCTATTTCCATTATTGATTACGAGCAAAAAAGGCCATAAAAAATAAAGTTTGTTGTATGGGAGCCCCCCTTACATATTAAATTTATTTTATTTTTAGTATTTGTTGTTATAGCGGCACCAGAAATACACAATCTGTGAAAATTTCAGAAGTCTAGCTATAGCGGTTATTGAGTTACAGCCTGGAGACAGACAGACAGACGGACAGACATCGAAGTCTCAGTAATAGGGTCCCGTTTTTACTCTTTGGGTACGGAACCCTAAAAAAGGAAACAAACACATTTTAGAATTTAAATTCAGTCTTTATAAATTAATTATTATTAAAGTTTTTCAGTGTATAGAAATTTTATACGAATGTACGAGGGCCTTTGGTTACAATTTCCACTCCCTAATTTTCCAAATTCAAATATTGTCGTCAGCGCGTGCGTCCCGCCCGCTAACCAATCAGGAGCGCGGAATCAAGAGAAAATTAAATGACTGCTTGTAGCGCCTCGCGTGTGTTTTTCTCTGAAATAATAATTCAGAAATATAAATCTAGTAACCTTGCTAGAGGTTTAGTGACTGAATTGTGCTGAATATTATAAGATAACTAGCTGTCCCGGCAAACGTTGCTTTACCATAATATAAAGTATTTTGCCCATATTATTTTATTGAAGTGACTAAATAAGTATGTCGCCATGGCAACGTCGATCGCTATTTCGTCGCACAAACAATGGTCGCCGTCAGTCTCAGGTTGTAATAATTTACTATTATTTATTCAACAAATGCACTTATCAATATATAAAGTACCCAGTAGCCGATTCTCAGACCTACTGAGTATGCATATAGGTAAAAATCAGTAAAGCCGTTTCGGAGGAGTTCGTGGACTAACATTGTGACACGAGAATTGAAATAGTCCTAGATGGTTGTTCAATTTTCTAAATCTCTATTATAATAACATACATTCACGCGAACGAAGTTGCGGGCAACAGCTAGTAAGATAATATTTTAGTGAACTTGTGGTGTGAAATCGAGATGTTAAGTTCTTGTGGTGTAAGTACTTGAAGAATTTTGCTAGCCGGCCGGTGGAGTCCCGACGTTGGTGATTACTCCAGTTCCTTTCCAGGTAAGTGTTTCTACTTTTCACCCACTTGGGAGTCACAGAGTAATAATAATGAATCTCTAAATATTAAAGGACAATCTTTAGGGAAATGTAGTTGGTTTTTTGGCGGCGGATATCAAGGTCAAAAAAAAAACCAAATGAAAAAATATAAATTCTCATATCTTCATTTTCAAAAGATCTAAACATGATATTTTTCAGAATTTTGATTTTTTCGTTTTTTCATTTATTATCTTTATTTTATGAGTTTTTTAAATTTTGTCCCAAAAATCGTCAAAAACTGAAAAAATATCATTGTTTTGTATTTGTTTGTACTCCATACTCCATACAAAACAATATTTTTTCTTAGTTTTTAACGATTTTTGGGACCAAATAAAAAAAAACAAACGAAAAAATCAAAATTCTGAAACATATCATGTTTAGATCTTTTGGAAATGAAGATATGAGAATATTTTTTTTTTCATTTGGTTTTTTTTTAACCTTGATATCCGCCGCCAAAAAAAATAAAAAAAAAACAAAAATACGGATATCTATCAACTCAGTGACAAAATAAAAAAAACAAAAAAATATCATGTTTAGAATGTTGACAGGGAAATACATAATAAATGTTTTTTTTTTACTGATTATTTACAGAGATATGAGCTCCAGAATGATCAAAATAAAAAATCAAAAAAATAATCGCTATCATCTTTAAAGAACCTAAAATTGAGCATATTTACAAATTTTTATAAATTTTCAACAATAGGAAATTGCGTGAGAGCTTCCCAAAAAATTTTTTTTTGTTTAAAATTTTTTTCGTATGCTGTAAAAAAAAATATATTTATTATCATGTTTAGATAATTTGACAACACACAATTATCACTTTAGTTAACTCTAAAAACTTACGTGGTCTCGCAGATATCCCTATCCAATTATTTTTTTTGTCTGCTGTCTGCTAAGTTCAGGCTCATATAATATTTAGTTTTTAACCTCCATTGACTACTTATTAGATTACAAGTTCTAGCAAACAACTGGTTTTCTCCGAGCCGTAGTTTTTCATTTCCTTGCAAACTATGGGCCAGCTTGATTTTTGCTTCCTTTCAAACTATTGCACCTTGGGTTTGAATGAATCAGACTAAGATCTAATGTCAAAAATAAAACCTTTGGTAAACGTATTTTGTATGTCGTTATGAAGACTTGTGGATCGTCTCGGCCGGTTTTGACAAAAATACTTAATATAAACCTACCAGTGGCGAAGCCTCCATAGAACACGATTCCTACCGGCTCACCTTGGCCAATTTTAATATATACATTTTTTATTATTAATAATTATAGCTTACCCCGCTTCCTACAATTTCGTAAAAATAATTCGCCATGTATTTAAAATCACGCAAACGCACACATACCCGTTTTTACGATCGCACTCAGAACGCGTACGTACTGCTCCATAGTGTGCGGCGGCCGCGCGGTGGCCGGGGAACTCGCTCAAAACATCGGGAATCCAAACATTTGAAATGTATGAAATTCACGCACACATACACATTACTACTACATGCAAACGACTCGTCGATATTGTCGAACAACAAGCCGATCCCACATAGCCTACCTAGTCTTTATTTGTCATGTGTTAAGGTTTAGTTTCGCATGTTTCGCTTTAAAAGATTTCGTCCAATCACAACAGAGCTAATTGCAGCGGCCGACCGGCGCGTGCTGTCATTTCAATTCACTTAAACAATTATATTACGCGCTCATTTGTACTCATTTTGTACTGTTATTATTGTAATATGCAAAATTTTGTTTATTAAGTTAGTGGGCTAGCTTGATTGTAATATTATATAGTTTAAAAGAATCGAAAGTAGTGAAATTTTACTTGCCAAGTGTTGTGTTGTGTTTTTGTTTGTTACATCGTTAAGGTTGGTTTGTTTTACTTACTTTGTAATTTGTCGTGACACGGTTAGGTGAGAAATGGCAGCATTAGTACAAATTGACTGTTGTCTTACGGATTACCTATTAAATGACTTAAATTCGTTCTCAAAACAATCGTTCGAAAATAAAAAACATATCATTAAACAAGGACGGGCGCGTCCCGATATGAAAATTGATTATAAGCGTAAGGATGGGTTTTTCAAACATTTTCACAGTTCATTGTATGATAAATATGATTGGATAGCGGGCAGTTGCAAATTAAATAAGTTATTTTGTTTTCCATGTTTGCTGTTTTCCGATACAAATAGTGCTTGGAATAAAACGGGTTTCTCAGACATCAATAATTTGACCAATTCGGCTAGGAAACATACTCAAACCGAAAAACATTTACGCAGTTGTATATTATTACACAATTTTGGAAATAGTAGAATAGAAACATTTCTCGGAAATAATTATGAATCCCATAATCGAAAAGTGGAACGTAATCGAAACTTAATGAAACGTTTAATAGACACTGTTGTTCTTCTTGGAAAACAGGAGTTATCTTTCCGCGGGCATAGTGAAAACGTTAATTCAGACAATCGTGGCAATTATATAGAAACATTATTTTATTTAAGTAAGTACGATAGCGTTATAGACTCCCATCTTGAACAATGCTCATCTACTTCACACTCCGTGTTTACCGGTCTATCGGGAGACATTCAAAATGATCTTATACAATGCACCGCGGAGGTAATTTTAGACGAGATTAGACGTGAGATTAGCCATGCCAAATTCGTTTCAGTTATGATTGACGAAACCCCAGATGTCAGTCATAGAGAACAGTTGTCTGATATATTACGTTATTTGTCCGAAAATGGTCTGGAAGAAAGATTTGTAGGTTTTTACGACGTTAGCGAAAGCCGGACTGCGACTGTATTAGCGACTCAGTTGCTCGATATTCTTGAACAATATCGATGCAAAGACAAACTGATCGGTCAGACATATGACGGTGCCGCCGTTATGTCAGGTGAACGTGGAGGCGTTCAAGCACTAGTACGGGGTCAATGCCCTCTCGCGCGTTTCGTACCGTGTTATGCTCATATTCTTAATTTGGTTTTAAGTAAATCTTTAGAAAATATTTCAGAATTAAAATCATTTTTCGGCCATATCAATGGAATTGTCAGGTTTTTCAACAAATCGTCGAAACGGTCAAATTCGGTCAAGCTGGAGTAGCCGAAACACGGTGGCATTATCATTCGCGCATTATTAATGTTATATTTAATTGCAGGTTAGATATGATTGAAAACTTTAATCATATAGTAGATAATCCCCAATCGTGATTCTATATCCATGTCGGAGTCGTTTGTAACTAAATTAGAAGATATGCAGTTTTGTTTCCTTTTGCATATTTTTTCAGAGATTTTTGCCAGAACTGACATTTTGTTTGCTTTGCTTCAAAGCAAACAAGTCGACATCGAAATCTCAATCAGAGAAATTGGTGCATTTCAATCTTGGTTATCAGAAGAGTTTTTGAAACAATTTGATTTTGTAGAAATGTAATAGTCTATGATATCTCAAATGTTATATTATCTGTGAATGTCTAAGTAATGTTATCTGTGATGACATGTCGTCTATTGTCTATTCTGGTGTTTGAATAAAAGTTCACTTCCGTGCTCCCGCTACCAAAAGGTCGTTTTATTTTAGAGGTTATGGGCTCAGAAATAGTGAAAAAGTAAAGATTTTAACAAGAATTTCGTTTTTTCGGTTCGAGTAACGAGTGTTAAAAACTTTTTCCGATACGCGTTTTCGCTGTACAGTGTTGGACGATCGTAAAAGTATTTCGATTTTCGGATTGCAATTTTGCAATGGCGGCCAACTACTTGGTGAATGTACCCAAGCTACGCGGGCGAGATAACTACAGCGAATGGTGCTTCGCAGCAGAGAATTTCCTAATTCTGGAGGGCATGAAAAAATGTGTGAAGCCTGAAGGAGAAACAATAGGAGCTGCAGATGATGAGCGAACGCGGGCCAAATTGATCATGACGATCGACCCGGCTTTGTACGTGCACGTGAAGAACGTGAAAACATCAAAGGAATTATGGGAAAAACTACAACAGCTATTTGATGACAACGGTTTTTCCAGAAGGATCAGTCTACTGAGGAATCTTATTTCTATAAGATTGGAAAACTGTAATTCAATGACGTCCTACGTGACCCAAATTATCGACACAGCTCAGAAATTAAGTGGCACGGGTTTTGAAATAAATGACCAGTGGACGGGTTCATTGTTACTAGCAGGATTGCCAGAGCGGTTTTCACCGATGATCATGGCTATAGAGCATTCAGGCATAAGTATAACGGCTGATTCTATCAAAAGCAAATTACTAGACATGGAGTCTACAACGGAAGAACATGGCGAGGTTAGCGGCGCATTCGCAGCTCGTTCGAAATTCAATGTTGGCAGGAAAAACAAAATGGCGCCAAGAAGAAATGTCAATGGTGGTAGCACTGTCGATATGTCAAAGTCAAACGTCAAAACAGTGACATGTTACCGATGTAAACAAAAAGGACATTATCGAAATCAATGTACAAATAACGAAAATAACGCGGCGAATTTCAAGGAAAAGCCCAGATTGCAATCTAATGCATTTAGTGCAGTGTTCCTGAGCGGGGATTTCAATAAAAATGCGTGGTACATTGACTCTGGTGCCAGTGTACACCTTACGGCGAATGAAAGCTGGATAATGAATGCATGTTATGAACAGAAGAAGGAAATAATGGTTGCAAACAATGAAAAATTGCAGGTTTTATGTTCTGGCGATGTAAAGATCACGACTACAACTGGTAATTTTGATTACGACATTACTGTTGAAGGAGTTTACTGTATTCCAAGTTTGACGACTAATTTGCTGTCAGTCAGTCAACTGATTAGCAAAGGGAATAAAGTGTATTTTTCTGATTGCAGTTGCTTAGTATATAATAAAGAAAACAAACTAGTAGCTACAGCATCATTGGAAAATGGAGTATACAAAGTAAACTTACAAAATCAGGAGCTTTTGGCTGCATCAGTTGTGTCAGGCGTTACATGGCATCGCAGACTAGGACACATAAACAAAGAGTACCTCAATCAAATGAAGACTGCAGTACAAGGTATATCTTTTGATGATAAATTAAATATTGGTAAATCTTCATGTGCTACATGTTGCGAAGGTAAACAGAGTCGCTTACCATTTAAGAGCACAAGCCAGAGAAGTAGCAATTTATTAGACATTGTCCATACAGATATCTGTGGGCCCATGGAAAATATATCCTTGGGAGGGTCCAGATACTTTTTATTGTTTGTTGATGATTGTAGTCGAATGGTGTTCATATACTTTCTGAAACACAAAAATGAGGCTCTGAAATTTTTCCAGGAATTTAAAGCCCATGTAGAAAACCAGACTAAAAGAACAATCAAAGTGTTAAGAAGTGATAATGGTCTAGAATACTGCAATAAGGAATTTGACAACTACTTAAAGAAAATTGGTGTCATACATCAAAAAACAAATCCGTATACACCGCAGCAAAATGGTTTGTGTGAGAGATTTAATCGCACAATTGTTGAAAAGGCAAGATGCTTACTCTTCGATGCCAATTTAGGAAAAGAATTTTGGGGTGAGGCCACCAACACCGCAGTTTATCTACAGAATCGAAGCGTGGCTGCAGCATTAGGAAACAGAACACCATATGAAATTTGGACTGGCTGCAAGCCGGACTTGAGTCATATTAGGATTTTTGGTAGTACTGCAATGGTCCACATAGCTAAAGAAAAACGCAAAAAATGGGACAGAAAGTCCGAAAAATGCATTCTTGTCGGATATCCAGAAAATGTCAAAGGATACAGACTGTATAACCCAAAAACTAAATCAATATTGACGAGTAGAGATGTGATCATAGTCGAACATGAATTAAAATCTGAATGTCAGATAGAAGTTCCATCTCAGTCTTTTGATTCAGTGGGGGAAGAAGAAGAAGAAGTTGAACTGGATGAAACTGAAACTTTGGAATTCGATAACACAATTTGCTCGGAGAATACATTTTTGGATGCAAACGATGAGACTTACAAACCCAGCGTTGCTGAGACTGAAGATATCGCAAATATTAGATCTCAAAGACCTACACGAATGAGAAAAAAACCTGAGAGGTTTTACAATCAAAATTTTATAAATTTTTGTGCAGAACAGAACACATATTATGATGATGCGTCAGGTCTGTCTCTTCGTGATGCTCTAGCTGGACCTGAAAAGGAAGAATGGAAAATGGCCGTGGCTGAAGAGTTAGAGAGTTTCAAAGAAAATGATGCTTGGGAGTTGAGCGATCCTCCTCAAGATGGTAGAGTAGTAAAGTGCAAGTGGGTGTTGCGTAAAAAATATGATTGTGAAAACAAAGTTCGGTTTCGTGCGCGTTTAGTAGCAAAAGGTTTTTCACAAGTGCAAGGTGTGGACTATAATGACACTTTCTCTCCTGTAGTGAGGCATACCACGTTGCGACTTTTGTTTGCTCTATCAGTTCAACTTAATTTTGATATTACACATTTAGATGTAACAACAGCTTTTTTGTATGGAATTCTTGAAGAAGATATTTATATAGAAATACCTGAAGGTTTTTCTGAGACCGTACAGAAAGGTCAAGTTCTTAAATTAAAAAAATCTATGTATGGTCTAAAACAATCTTCAAGAGTTTGGTACAAGAGAGTAGAAGAATGTTTATTAAAAATTGGCTATGCTAAATCTAAGATAGAACCATGTATGTTTTTAAAGACAAAGGATAAGTTGAAAACTATTGTAACACTTTATGTGGACGATTTTTTCATTTTTTCAAATGATTGTAAAGAAACTGAGCACTTAAAAAATATTTTATCTAATAATTTTAAAATTAAAGATCTAGGCGAAATCAAAAAGTGTCTTGGGTTAAATGTAAAAGTAAATAAATCTGAGAAAACAATATCAATTAGTCAGGAAGATTATATTGATCAGCTGTTATTGAAATTTAATTTAAGTCAATGTAAGAGTGTTCAAACTCCAATGGAAACTAAATTAGATGTATCTAAGGATGAAAATAATGTAGATAACTTATTGTTTCCTTATCAGCAAATGATAGGTTCCTTAATGTACTTAGCGGTCCTTACCAGACCCGATATATCATTTGCAGTTGGCTTCTTGAGTCAGTTTAATAATTCCTACACCAAACAGCATTGTGCATATGTCAAACGCATATTGCGTTATTTAAAATGTACTAAAAATTATGGTTTAAAGTTTTCTGCACATGGAAATTCTAATATTCAAGGTTTTGTTGATGCTGATTGGGGTGGAAATACAATCGACAGAAGATCGTACACAGGTTTCTGTTTTACTTTGTCAAACTGTGTAATATCTTGGGAGACAAAGAAACAAAGAACTGTGGCTTTGTCAAGTAGTGAAGCAGAGTACATGGCACTAACGGAAGCGTGTAAAGAAGCTCACTATTTGAGGAACTTACAGTTTGAAATTACAAATAAGAAATATACCATTGATTTATTTAACGATAATCAAAGTGCATTAAAATTAACAGAAAATCCTATTTTCCATAAGCGGACAAAACATATTGATATCCGTTATCATTTTTGTAGAGAGTGTGTTACTGATAACATTGTAAATGTTAAATACTTACCGTCAACTGAGATGCCAGCTGATTTACTTACAAAGAGCTTATGCTCTAATAAGCATTATTATTTATTGGATAAGTTGGGGGTTCAGGATATCAATATTTAAATTAATTTTGTTTATGTTATAACATTGTTAGATATAGTGGGGGTGTAGAAATGTAATAGTCTATGATATCTCAAATGTTATATTATCTGTGAATGTCTAAGTAATGTTATCTGTGATGACATGTCGTCTATTGTCTATTCTGGTGTTTGAATAAAAGTTCACTTCCGTGCTCCCGCTACCAAAAGGTCGTTTTATTTTAGAGATTTTATTTTCAATAGTATTCAGGAATATTGTGAACCACCACGACGGCGCCGGCGGATGGATACAGAAATTGACTTGAAAACACAATACAAGCGTTTATTCGTTGAAATAATAGATAACATCAAAAGCCAAATAAACTCCCGTTATTCATCGTTTCAAAACTTAACTTTTCTTGATTTAGTCAATAAGTCTAAATACGCGAGTTACCGTAGTAGTTTTCCCGAGGAAAGTGTGTCTGCATTAATATCCGAATTCCCGAATATATTTGATTTTCACGCATTAAAAAACGAATTAAAAGTTTTATACAGTACTTCAACATTTAATCATTTAGATATATATGAACTTTATTTACCTCTTTTTATCCGCGTTGAGTGAAGCTTTTCCTCAGCTTTTAATGTTATCTCAAATTGTTTTGACTCTTCCTGTATCGGTGGCTTCCGCTGAAAGGTCGTTTTCGGCATTGAAGCGAATTCATACCTATACACGAAACAGCCAAAGTGAGGCTAGATTGTCAAATCTCGGTGTAATTTCAATTGAAAAACATGTATTATTAAAATTGCATCAAAAAAGCGACTTTTATGATAATGTTTTGGCACATTTCGTAAAGAAAAACCGTAGAATTATGTTAGAATATAAATAATAATTCTTAGGTAATTTTTCAGGTTGTAGAATAGGAATATTAAATAACGACGACAGACGACAAATAACAAAATTAAACATTTAGGTACGTATTTCTGCTGATATTTCTTTGCTACTAGCTTTGCCCGCGATTTCGTCTGCGTGGACTTCAGACAGGTAGCCTATGTTCCTTTCCATGTTTGACATGGGATGCATGCAAAATTTCATCTAAATCCAGTTTTTGCATGATTGAGTAACAAACATCTACACTGGCAAGTCAGGATTCACTTATTTTTGGTGTGTGAGTGTGAGTGACGTGTGCTTAAAACGGCTTTTTTTAAAGCCACTTTTATCATACTCGACATGCACTGTTCATATAATACCAGTGATGTCATGTATGGTGAAGGTGGTGAATACTAACAACACTAACACTGCATGCAACGCACACAATGCAAGCAAAGCACCCTAGTAGTTATGGAAAAGGTAAACTAACACACTTAATACAGGTATGTAATTTATTGCACGTTTTTTTTACAAGAATTGAAATTTTGCTTATTCACGAGTTAGCCGTCTTTTGGTCCGGCTTTACCTTTATTTTTTTTCACCCCACGCCACTGAAACCTACTAACTAGTAACATTTCGTATGCGACCGCGTACCTATCTGTATAAAAGTATCACTCACTTACTTACTTTAAGCGTGAAGAGGCATCCTCTTCACGCGTAGACCAATGAACTTGAATTTTTTTTGCGTAAACACAGACGACAGATAACACCTGTTTCAATGTAATTATGCATAATATTATAAACATAAATCATTGAGCCTACTACCTACCTACTGTTTATCAAAACTGTTTTCGACCTTAAATATATTATAAGTAATTTAGAACAGAATATATTATCTTATATATAAAATTCTCATGTCACAATGTTAGTCCACGAACTCCTCCGAAACGGCTTTACTGATTTTCAGCAAATTTTACATGCATATTCAGTAGGTCTGAGAATCGGCTACTAGGTACTTTATATATTGGTAAGTGCATTTCTTGAATAAATAATAGCAAATTATTACAACTCGAGACTGAGGGCGACGGGATAGCGATAGACGTTGCTATGGTAACATACTTATTTAGTCACTTCAAAAAAATAATATGGGCGAAATAGGTACTTTATATAATGGCAAAGCAACGTTTGCCGGGACAGCTAGTAATATTATAAGAAGCAGGTTGCATCAGGTGATAGTTCTGTATTAGCTGTTTTCGGCGACGACGGGGCCATGTTACAAAACTATTACAGTGACAGGTCAACAACAAAATATTGCCAATATAAAAAACGTTCTTAAACAATATTAATACTAGGCATAATATATTATTACTATGGGAGTGCCTCCGCTGCCGGCGCCGGTTGCCGAAATGGCTGCCGGCGCCGTTTTCCGAAGTTTGCCGAAGGCTGCCGGCGCCTATTCGGCAACCGGCGCCGGCAAGGTACTATGTACCTACTTAGCAGATCACATTTATCATCATCATCATCACCACCATTAAAATATGCATCCTTTCTTATAACTATGTCTGTGATTCTTACATTATATTACCTAGTAAAGGTAATATAATGTAAGAAGAAGAAGAAAAGGTTTTAAAGAGATACGAAGTTCACCGGGACAGCTAGTAAGCTGTCCCGGTGAACTTCGTATCTCTTTAAAACCTTCCCTGGACTTCTACGAATATTTTAAGATTATAAACAGACGAACTCTTTTTGGAAGTCGGTTAAAAATCAGCCCAATCCGTTCAGTTTTTCGAGTTTTAGCGCGACTTACACATTTGAAAATCCATTTTTATATTTAAGACTAGCTGTCCCGGACCCCGGTGAATTTCGTGTCACTGTAAACCTTCCCTGGACTCCTACGAATATTTTAAGACTAAAATCAGCCAAATCCGTTCAGCCGTTTTCGAGTTTTAGCGCGACTAACACATTTGAAAATCCATTTTTATATATAAGAGATTTAAGATTGTTTGTACTTTTCATAGTCGTTTAGCTCAATACTACCACGGGGTTTATAATTACTGTGGTGCAAAATCTTACTACCTGTAAGGGTCATTCTATTCTACAGCGAAAAATCTGTTACTTGAGAAAAAAGTACTTTTAACAATCTTGTATCAATAAATTTATTAATGTAAATAATAGTAACCGGTGCGAACTATAACATAATAACACTTTTAAGTATATAAATTAGCATTTTCTTAGTAACTTGATAGCTCGAAGTACCCAAACGTCACGCCTGTTATCTTTTACTTTCACACCTTAGCACATTGGGGCAACTTAAAAAAATACTTTTAAGAAACAATATCTTAGTGTTAAAGTTAAAATAGTATTGAAATATAGTTGGCTTTATGATTTAATGAGAATATTCTTCTTCTGAAGTACAGACACGTTTTTATTCTTGATTCTACTCCTGTTACCAAAATTACCGTCATTTCTGTTATCAATTGTAATTTGTAAAAAAAATATAGCGACACATTTAATTTCAAATAAATTATGCACGTAGGCAGCACTAATTAACTTGTAGTTTCTATATTAGCAACAAAAAGTTTAATTATTTCTTTCGTTTTTAAACAAAAGTAAAATTTGTTCGTAATTTTTTCATTGGTTGAGATCGCTCATCACTTCTGCTTAGTCTGTAAAAAGTTAATTACTTTGCTAAATATTGTAAAAATCCTTTGTTTTCATGTATTCTTAGTCCTTTTATTGTAAAACATAAAACTAAGCTAAATTTGATCATTTAAAAATAAAATATAGATTATTTAAGTTTTATCATTTCTGTTATCATCACTTCTGTTAAGTAGGTGATAACAGAAGTGATTTTTTATCACAGAAATGATGTTTTTCCTATTAAAATTTAGTTAAGTGAATATTTTTGTTATTTATTTTGTATAAAACATGTTCATTTTATTATTTCTAACATTTTTGTCAAGTTTTTTTTCTCTCAATTACAAGAAATTTTAAGTATCTAAATTTTTGATAACAGTAATAGTCATTTTGATTACAGAAGTTATCATTTCACTATTCTTGCAGTGTTTTTTATACTAATAATAAAATTTATAACTTCTTTTATTTTTTATAGTTAGAAAAGATAGTAAAAAGACAGAAAAGTGACTTAAAAATGTTATGTAGGCCATTTAACGACAACAATCATAGAGCAAATAAAATCCTGTGATTCCTCAGATGAAACAAATTTTTTGATCATTATTTTTTTCTTAAAACGTTGTCAAATGATGTATATATCTTTAAAAACATATTTTCAGAAGTTTTTAATGTTGCATAATTATAGATTTTTAAAAATTAATTTATAGATATCCATTTTGCTGTGCTAGATATTATGTTTAATGTAGACCGTGTTTTCTTACAGTTTTTAACAAATTCTTAATTTCCATCAAAATAAATAATGGTTAAAAATGAAATAAATTGAAAAAATCATATTTATTATAATATTTAGTAAATTAAAATACCCCATCGTATTGATAACAGAAGTGGTGCATCACTTCTGTTATCATAACGATATAATATTTTTCTCTTAAAATTTTAGAGCTTTGCTAAATCTGTTTTTACTATCGCTTATCTACATAACAGGTTTTAAATATGCATTAGAATTATCGTTATAAATGTTTATAATTAGGATTTATTTTGATGTTCATCACTCCTGTTAGGCACAGCGTCATATCCGTTATCAAAAATAAACTTACATTTTTGATTTTTTAAATAATTGTGGGCAAACGATCTCTGAAACTATTTTTAATAGTTTTATTACGTTATAATTATTAATTTAAAATAAGAAAAATGTTAAATTTCACCAAAAAAATTTGATTTCATTTTTTCGGCTTAAAACTAGAATGGCCCATATACTCGTACTTAATATGGTAGCTGAAAAAAGGTAGCTAAGGTGAAGCTAAGGTAGATGACAATGCATCACAAAAAACTAAAATATCCACAGCTGAACATATAAAACCACATTTGGAAGTCGACTAAGAAGTCGAATATTTGAGATTATAATTATTTCTTTTTAAAATTTGTGTATCGGCACTAGAACCTAGCGCTTTACGCATTATCACCGGTACCATTTTGAGTGCCAGCGCCGGCAGCCGTTGTTTTATATCTCGGCTGCCGGCAGTATACTTACCGCCGGTTCCCAATACTGATATTTTTGGGATACGGCGCCGGCAGCAGAGGCATTCCCTATTACTTTTGATGTATATTGTTCCCTGCGTTCCTGTGTTTTGTTCTAGAACTTGCCCGCGTATGACGTCATAAGATCTGGTAGGCCACGCTTTTCTTAGGGGGGTATGGTATGGTAATATTTGATCAAATAATCATTTTTGATTGGATCCTATAATATAATATGATCCTATAAATGATCCAATGTAAATGATAATGTAATGGGGGGTACCCTTAGGTTTCCATAATATGTGTGAATGAGATGGCGATATTTTGGATGAAAAAAGAGCGAGACAGTTGAAATGTATTAATAATAATAAATTTAAATGATAATCAAAAATCTAAAATGCATCTAACTATAAAGGCCAAATTTCTTCGCAATATAAAGGTGAACGCAGATTTGGGCCGCATCGCACGCACCGCAGTCGCCGCATTCGAATTCTTTATGAAGTTGCGAAGACTGCGGCGCGGGTAGATATGCGAGCTTGCCTATAACTTCATATAAAGAATTCGAATGCGGCGACTGCGGTGCGTGCGGTGCGGCCCAAATCTGCGTTCACCTTAAGTATATTATGACGTAACATGAAATAAAGTAGCCGCTCGTTTTAATGAAATATTCATGCACTAGACATTAGACAAGTTTAGATTTAGTTATTCTAATTAATAAGCGATGTATTAAATTATTTTAATGTTTAGTAATTTAGAGATGGTCTGAAAGATATCAAGTATATTTCGTTAGAATGAAAGAATTTGTATCTTAGTACATATATTTTGTTGTTATAGAAATCTATGAGCAATAAGACCTCAACATAATTCAAAAGAATATAATAGATATATCTACAATCAACATACTTATTTTAGGAACAGACAAAGGTTTTTTTACCCATATATGTCACTTATTTTCTATCGTAGGAAAAAAGCCCCTGCCATAGTTGCCATGCTGGCTATTAGTAAATTTCTTATGTCCAACATTCTGCCTATTCTAAGATATAATAATTTTATTGAATTGCGGCTGCAATTCAGAATTGTCTTGTTTTAAATTATGTAAATCTGTACCATGAATGTAGTTGCAAATAAACTTTATTATTATTATGTTTGTGTAAAGCACTCCTTGCTCACGGGCAATTGAATCCCGGACCTTTGGAGGGCATGCGTGGGGCCAGCGTGGGGCGAAAGCCAACACGTAGCTAGGCCCGTTCACACAGTTTTAATCTAGATGTAATGTGACACCGGCCGGCGACCCTCCCTGTCCGCACTATGAGAGTACGCCCAAGGAGAGCCAGCGGCCAGTGTAGGACTATTGCGGGGAATGGAATTAAATTTATATCGGGCTATGGGGATAAGGTGCTAGTGGACTGGGTAATGGGTATAACTGGGACTATGGAAGGACTATCATGGCGTCTGCCGATACAACGTTGTAATATGTACATATCATAAATTTGGCAGACGACTCGCTAACTTTTTGAATGGGCCCCTCAAAATGGTCGCACGCACGGTGTACCGAGACGGCAACATTGACAGAGCGGCTTGAGGCAAAAGAGGTGTCGCTAGACTTTAAACGCCAATCATTTACGCCCTCAGAGGGTCCCCATCATGTCGCCTACTCGCCACTTACGCTTCACATTCTCCGAGCCGAAGCTCTCGCGACTCCAGTCTGACCGGCCGGTTAAGGCAAGGCAGAGGTAGGGCCTGATTCTCCGTCAGTGTTCGCTCCAGCCGGCCAGTGACGGCAAGCCGGAGATGGAGAACAGGGGCTTCCCTGGGAGCACTCGGGTCCTGGGGTTACCCCCAACAGCTCGCCACAAGCCTGCGGGCTATTATTATTATTAAAAACACAAAAACGCTCGTTCTTGGCGTCTATATCAAATTTAAATAAATTAACATAATTTCATTATATACAAACATATTATCACATATATCATATTATGAAGTGGCAATAACATAGTAATGAATTCATCGAAATCTTGTGATTTATTAATTGGGGATTATTTTGCATTCTATTTTGTCATTAGATTGCAATATAATATTTAAATAATAACATTAAAGTCGGATGAAAATAGAGAAAAAGAACTGCTTCAAGATTTCGTATTGTCCAAAGTTTATTACAAGGATAAGTACCGTGTATTTTGCCGGGATAAAAAATATCCTATGTCCTTTCTCCGTCTCTCTGTCGTGTTTTAAATATTTATATTAAGGAGGATTAGTATTGATAGTTGGAGAGTGATATTGTTTCAGTTTTATAAAAAAATAACTACTTTAAATCCAAAACTCGTTTGCTCTCTTGCCATAACTTTTGTGCTAGATCGCGTTTGATAAAATCTTTTCTGATCATCGTTAACGACTGGATAGATCAATATTGACACCTTATCTTCACCTTGATCATAATATTATGAGTTCATAATCATAGAAAGTCACAGGAAATTCAGTCTAGCAAACTGACCGTGAGAGTCGCCGCTCCCAAAACGATACTCACTTACTCAACCAGGTGATTCATATAGAAAGGGCTTTGCGCAACCTGGTTTCTGACCCGTGCTAAGTGGACAACCACAATGCAACCATTTTGTGTTTTATGTGGTAGCTTTAGGGTGTGATTTGCCTGTCGCTGATTACAGTTATGTAATGTATGGTAAATGGTTACCTATTTGCTATGGAGAAGTTAGGTTTGTACTAGGTAACATTAATACCTATTAGATGTGACCAGTAATTTTCTTGCGCCTTTTTTGTTTAACTTGCGGGTACCGTACATTTTTCTTTATAATTTCGGTTCGGAAAATGCAGTTGTCAGTTATTAGTCGGACTGGTTTTCAAGAGTAAGGAAGAGAGTGATCCTGTGTTATAGCTACCACAGTATATTATAAGTCTATGGTTATAGCACACACAGTAAGACTGTAACCGTAGTCTCCAGTTCTCTACACACATTAAGGGCCGCGCCACACCGGAATGGCAGCGGCGCGGCGATCGCTTTCAGTGTCATAATATTATGATTTTAAACTTTATCTTCATTATTGTTTTGTAATACATACTATCGCTTAAAAAATCGCGGCCGCCGGCGGCCACGAGCAGCCACGGGCGGCCGCATTTTTCTCAAAAGATACTACGTATTACTATAATGCAGATAAAGTTTAACATCATAATATTATGACACTGAAAGTGCTCGCCGCGCCGCTGTCATTCCAGTGTGGCGCGGCCTTAAGGCTACGCTTACGGCACGGTCAGTCTGGCATCAGTTCAGTTCATCATTCAGTTTGATGGGAGAATGATCGTCTAACCGGTTGATTGACGAACTGAACATTTTTTATTATGCCATTGACTTTCTGGCACTAGTCTCAGACTGCTGACTGATAGACTGAACTGATGCAAGACTGAGCGTATAGTCGTTGTGCCTAACACAATAAATTAATGAACTATCCTGGCGTAATCCAGTTTTAATTGAAATTATGATAATGAGGAAGACATTATTCATTTCGATAAAGTAACAAATACGTTGCTAACAATTATTTTTAGTTATCGCTCTTCAAATTAGACAGAACTGTGTAACCAAATCCAGATTATTTCGTTATTTGTCTAACCTACTTAATTCCCTACGGGCTGTGGATGTAGCGATCATGCTGATGATCTGTTAAACAACACTAGAAGTATGTTAATGCGGAGTATCTGTGCGCGTCACGTCGGATCATATTTATCTACTGTTATGTGTATACTTTGTACACACTACGAGTCATTTTGTTACTTTGATGTCCTATTTATTATATCTAGGGGTTCTATTTCAATTTCCTCACTATTAATTCAAGAGTCCACTTTCTTCGCTGTTTTTATACGTGGTAAACAAAGGTACCTTTGTCCTTTATTGTAATGTGGGGTATACGGGTACTGGGGAGACCGATCGACCCAACTGGATTGATCACAAGTCGATCTGACCTGTGTAGTGTACTCACGTATGCACAAAACATGGCTGGTCAGGATAGCCTGCGGTCAGTCTGACCTGATGGATCAGCTTCTCCACAAACGTCGGACTTAAGGCTTTGAAAATTACCAAGACGGCTACTGCTGGTTTGTCTTAATGTGTCTCTTAGTGTGCACTCGTGTAACATAGGTGGGCGCCATGTTAAGAATATTAATACTCTGTATAGTAAAAGTCAACCTTGACATGACGACCAGCAATAAAATATGCTAACTATCGTAACATACTATAAGTGCGTTCTTATTTCGAGCATTCACATAGGAATTTATTTACGAAACCATGCGAAAGAAGACTTTGACATCGCTAAAATAGGATATTGTTATTATATAAACTTTTTGTTTATATTTTTTCGTCAGTCTCCAGAGCCTAAAATATTTCCGCTGCTATGATTTAAGCGTACTAGTAATTTACACGTCTCTAGAGGTATAACATATTACATTGTTAAACAGTCAGAACGGCGGCGTATCTTGGCACAAAACTTCTTATAAAAAAAACAGGCGAATATAGAACCTCCTCCTTTTAGGAAGTCGGTTTAAAATGACATAATGCCAGTGCCAGTTTCGTCATTGTGGATATAGAAGATGGCGCGAGCAGTGCGGTTTGATCTGCGTTAAACTTAAAGTCCATATTGGGCTTTGATGGATAACCAACATTGTCACCATGATTACGAAGCTTTACAATCAATATCGATCATCGGAAATTATAGATGTGCCCTCCACAGCATAACGAGAACGTCACCATGATTGTGAAGCTGTCTAAATCTAATAAGTCACAACTCACAACTGATTATTGGCAATAATAGATGAATATCAATCTACATGTTCGTGTTCGCTTGTATTGGTCATATTATACCAACATAGAGAACATAATATAGCCAGTTCATATGACATACACGTCACGCATGCAGAGGTAACTGGATTAGGATATTGTGTAACTGTTACACTTATCTAGATCTTAAAAAATCTAGATATTCGCGGTCCGCGTACTAAGATGGACCTTTTGATTCTTTTAAACATTGCTTAATTGAATTTGTGTATGTATCTGCATATCTAGATGTGTGATAGTATTGTTAACATGTAGTACACATTATTTGAATGCAGTCGAGTAAATATACCTGTATTATATTATTTTTTTTTGACGACCTCTGTGGCTCAGTTGGTGGGCTGAGCTTGTTGGTAGCTCAAGCCGGGGGTCGCGGGTTCGAATCCCGCCGACGGAACAAAAAGTTTTCAAAGTTCCTGGGTCATGGATGTGTATTAAATATGTGTATCATATAATAAAAATTTTCAAAATTTTGTTTGTTATTATTTTTAGCAATATTCCGCGAAATAATGCTAAAAATAATAACATTATTTCGCGGAATATTGCTAAAAATAATAACAAACTAAATTTTAAGCTATAGATTTCCGCAAAGTAACGCCTGATTTCATTAACTATTTAAAAATCTTAAATATAATAATTAATATGTATAATTGTATAGTATAAAAGTATTAAATACTAGCTGTCCCGGCAAACGTTGTTTTGCCATTTAAAGTATTTCTACTTCATCAGTTGACACAAAATCTTACCCCTCTTTGGTCCCCTAAGAGGGACTTAACATCTGGTGTATAAAATGTTTCCCACATTTTATACACCAGATGTTAAGTTGGAAAAACAGTTAATAATATGAAGTAAGTCCATTAAAGAAAAAAGTTTGATACAAAATCTGACCCCCTCTTTGGTCCCCTTAGAGGTGGGGGGGGGGGGGGGGGGGGGGGGAAATTTATACACCAGATGTTGACTTGGAAAGAGGCAAATATATCTGCGAAAACCGTATGCAAATCGGATCAGTAGTTTTCGTGTTAAAGCAAAAGTCTTATACATAATCTGACCCCCTCTTTCGTCCCTTTAGAGGGGTGGGGGGAAAAATTTTATACACCAGATATTAAGTTGGAAGAAGACAAATATATCTGTGAAAACCGCATTCAAATCGGATCAGTAGTTTTCGTGTTAAAGCAAAAGTCTTATACAAAATTTGACCCCCTCTTTCGTCCCTTCAGAGGGGTGGGGAGAATTTTTTTTATACACCAGATGTTAAGTTGGAAGAAGACAAATATATCTGCGAAAACCGCATTCAAATCGGATCAGTAGTTTTCGTGTGATGCTGGAACAAACATACAGACAGACAGACAGACAGACAGACAGACAGACAGACAGACAAACAGACAGACAGACAAAAAAACTAACTAACTTTTCGGCTTCTATAGCGATATTGTGACACCCGCCGATTATTATTTTTTGAATATCTTTAATGTACAGAATTGACATTTCTACAGATTTATTATATGTATATATTTCCGTTGTCTGGTACCTGTAACACAAGTCCTTCAGGTACTTAGCACGGGGCCAGACTGACGTGGTGTGAAGCGTCCATAAATACAATACAAATACAATTATATGCGAAAAACTGTCTGTCTGTCTGTTATGTCTTCACGCTTGAATCGTTGAACTAATTTAGTTATGGGTATATTTTGATCCCGGGAATGGACACACTTATTATAGAATAGTTTTTATACCATAAAATGCAAATTACGGCCTGATTGACAAATAACGGTACAAGTTGCAATGATGTCGCAGCATTTAGAAGAAACTAGATGACGCCCGCAACTCCAAAATTCGTTTATCGCTCGGGAACCATACATTTTTCCGGGATAAAAAGTATCCTATGTCCTTTCCCGGGTCTCAAATTATCTCCATAACAAATTTCAGCAAAATTAGTTCAGTGGTTTTAGAAGTGAATATTAACAGACACACTTTCAAATTTATAATATTAGTATCGATTTGGATGTTATTACAACATTTTGTCCGTGGGAGAGGCATGCTTCGGCACGAATGGGCCGGCTCGACCGGAGAAATACCACGGCCTCACAGAAAACCGGCGTTTCGCCGAGTGAGTGAGTTTACCGGAGGCCCAATCCCCTACCCCCCTAGAAATGCCGCAGTTGAAAAGCAATTTGTTACCCTCGGAGGGTACCAACTGCGTTGGAGAATCCCTCTCTGGACGTCCATGCTCAGGAACCCCTGGAACTGAACGTGGACGTCCAGGCTGCTCCTCGTATTCCGGGGAGGGCATTTTACTTTGATGTTGCGAGTGTCCACGGGCGACGGTAGTTGCTCACCATCAGGTGACCCGTTTGCTCGTTTGCCCCCTTATTTATATAAAAAAAACAACAATATAGGATACAACAGTATTATAACAATAAACCTTGTAAGTACCTAACCTTGTATATTTTAGATTATATTTTTTAGTGTTTAAATTGTTAAAAGATGTTAATTATTATATTAGCTAGTATTTTACTATTATTAATATCAGTACCTAATCATGTTAACGTTTTTATAAAGCTACCAGATCACCTCATGGAAAGCATAAATTGCCCAACGCCCATTGATGCAGGAAAAATAAAGAACTCAAACTTAATTTGCGCTAGATCGTGACTATAATAGTGAGTAAGATATCCTATTGTTTAGTAGATTTGAAGTTATATCATTATTACCGATCAGCGAGATGTGTATCGAAATTGATCAGTTCATCATTGGTCAATAGTTTTGAAATATCACAGGTATATATTTGTAATGTATTTCACGTTGTTCCTTTTTTCTACAGTTTATAAAAGCTTGTAAACTGATTATTTAAAAAGTACCTAACAGGAGTTCCAAGGAAAAGAAAACAAAAATAATAAGGAACTAGATATATGCGATATACGTGGGAGAGCCATGCTTAGGCACGAATGGGCCGGCTCGACCGGAGAAATACCACGTTCTCACAGAAAACCGGCGTGAAACAGCGCTTGCACTGTGTTTCGTCGAGTGAGTGAGTTTACCGGAGGCCCAATCCCCTACCCTATTCCCTTCTCTACCCTCCCCTATTCCCTTCCCTTCCCATCCCTACCCTCCCCTATTACCCTATTCCCTCTTAAAAGGCCGGCAACGCACCTGCAGCTCTTCTGATGCTGTGAGTGTCCATGGGCGACGGAAGTTGCTTTCTATCAGGTGACCCGTTTGCTCGTTTGCCCCCTTATTACAAAAAAAAGGTTGTCTGTAAAGTCGGCTTACTGACGATAGTTGAACGTGACAACGTGCCTCTTTGTCGCTCGTTCCGCGCTCTCGCTTGCACTTCAAGTCTTAAATGGAACGTCTCAGAGCGAAGTAACGCCGCATGAGTCATGTTTTTTCGTGCGTGCAGCAGGCTCCATCGAATTATAAGACGTTGTCACGTCAAAACTCATTTCCCCGACTGTACATTTCTGCTTAGCACAATTTTCCCCGACTGTACATTTCTGCTAAACAACTCATTTCCCCGACTGTACATTTCTGCTAAACAACTCATTTCCCCGACTGTACATTTCTGCTAAACAACTCATTTCCCCGATTGTACATTTCTGCTAAACAACTCATTTCCCCGACTGTACATTTCTGCTTAGCACAATTTTCCCCGACTGTACATTTCTGCTAAACAACTCATTTCCCTGACTGTACATTTCTGCTTAGCACAATTTTCCCCGACTGTACGGTGCTCTGTGCGGTGTACTGACGATAGTTGAACGTGCCAACGTCATAGCCTTAAATGGAACGCCTCAGAGCGAGGTAACGCCGCATATTGCGTCATGATTTTTCGTGCGCGCAGTCGGCCATCGAATTATAAGACGATCTCACGTCAAAAATGCGATATTTGGATAAATAGTGCAGTCGCCAGAGGTTTTAACCTCCGAATATTGTAATAGTTAATGGATTTTTGTTTTTGAGGTGTCATTTTCTTTTTTACACTATAACTTGCAAAGTTTACCAAATTTTTTTTTGTGCTTTTAATTTTTTAGTTACTTAATTAAAAATTAATATTTCACCATATAAAACCGGTCCAGAAAAAAAAATTTTTCTTGTTCCTGTTATTTAATGACTCTTTTCCGATTGTTTACGTTGAAAATTAACCAAAAACACAATTTTTAAAAAAGAAAGTTTGCTTTGCTAAGCTAAATATAACTATAAGGTTTTTGCAAAGTTTTTAGAGATTAACGCTCGTCGTAACCAAGATAAAAGGGTTTGGGTGGATTTAAAGGTTGTAACGAAAAGTGTGTTAAACTTACTTGTTGTGCGTATTTAATTTTTTGAGAAATGATAACTTTTAAGTACTTAAAAACGTTTAAATATCTCCAAAAATGTGAAAAATAGACCGAAAATATTTTTCTATATTTGTTGAGAATTTATTTAAGTGAGAGCTAAAACATTTAATGCATCGACAAATGAAAGACTTTTTCTAGTCTTTGAAATATATTTAAACTTCCTACTTAAAGCCAGAAAAAAAATTGGGTGCTACAAATCTCACGTACATACTAAAGACGCATGCTGCGACCTATGTTTGGAAAATGCTTACCTGAATACAAAAAGTATCAGTTCTTAACCTAATTTGTATTTTTTTCCTTTAAGTATGTTTTAGCAAATATAATTAATGAAAAAAAAAAAAAAAATCAATTTTATTCTGTAAAAACCTAACCAAAAGAAATAAAATACAGATTTTCTTCGAAATATCCGTGAAAAGTTTGTGCTACATTGTCAGAAAATTTAATAAAGTAAGAGCTAAAAAGTTATACACATTAAGAAATAGAAGGCTTTGTTAAGCCTAAAAAATAATTTTAAACTTCCTATTTAAAACCAAAGAAAAATAGGAACGCCATTTACCTGGCGAGGCACACAACAAGCACATTTGGAGGTATGCTCATCTACATACAAAAATATTAATTTTAAATCTAAATTATATATTTTTTCAACTTATTTTCTTTCTTTGAAATATAAGCAACGATACAAATCAAAAAAATAATAATATATTTTATTATTTTGCTATATATTTAAAAGAAAGAAATATGCAAATTTTCTTAAAAATTTTACAGTTTACGAGTTTACTTGAAGTGGAAGAGAATAATTAAAAAATCAAAAGCACAACTTTTCAATAGGTAAACTTTATTATTTATGTTATCAGCTACACATTCCTTTTTTTCTTTTCAATTTTCATCCACTATTGCAAAAATCGGAGGTTTGCACGATTTTTACGCTCTGGAAACTCCACTAAAAGGACAAGCCGGGAAAGGATGTACTGGGATAGTTTTTAATGCAGCAAAATGTACGGTTCCCATGCGAATTTTTGCCCAACGGAGCCAACATTAATTTTTAGTGTTCCGTACCCAAAGGGTAAAAACGGGACCCTATTACTAAGACTTCGTTGTCTATCCGTCTGTCCTTCTGTCTATCTGTCTGTCTCCAGGCTGTATCTCAAGAACCGATTTAGCTAGACTTCTGAAATTTCCACAGATTGTATATATATGCTGCTGCTATCAACAAATACGAAAAACAAATACTAGAAACGTGATTTTTTGGCTTTTTTTGATCGTTATCAATAATGGTAAGTGGTAATAGCTAGTAGGCACATGAAATTTTGACAAAATCCCTAATTATATTCGTACTTTAATAATAATTTATAATAAAATTAAAATAAAGTAAATACTTAAGGGAATTTCCATACAAAAAACACAATTTTTTGTCTACTTTCTCTCTATACCGGTACGGAACCCTTCGTACGACTCGCACTTGGCCGATTATTAATAAATCCTTTAATATGGCTCCATTTACGAACGAAGATCTCAATAAAACTAAAATATCACATCAAATCATCAAAATTTCAGTTATATAGAACCATTGTTGCGGCACACGTGTCACAAACGGGAGTTTATCTGGCTTGATAACTTTAACTGTTCAGTTACGACCGACATGATAATTAATTTCGTCGTTTATTCGTTAATATCTAAGATGGAGCTTTGTTTAAAGTTAGAAAGAAAATAACTCAAAAACAGCAGTTTAGATTATTGTTTTCTCTTCAAGTAGTATTTTCCTAAAATTTTGTATACAGGGGTACTGAATACAAAATGTTAGGAAAATATTTGCACCCGTTGCCGAGAATCTAATTATATTAGTATACAAGATTGTCTAGTTAAAGTTTATTATTAGGGATTTCTCTGTCTGGATTTAATCAACACTAAAACATAAAAAATCTTCTTCGTTCTATAATTATATATAAAATTATATTATACTCGGTTCAAATCATTTTGACCTAAATGTTAACAAAGCTCAGTGTAAGATACCCGGCCGCACTCAAAAGTCAGAGATATTTTAATTATGATTAAACTTCAATTTAATGAACAGTCTGACAGATAATGTATGAGGCGTCAAAATCTTAATTTAATTATAGTAAAGCAATCCATACTTCATATTATAAATGTGAAAGTGTGTCTGTCTGTCAGTCCGTCTGTTTGTTTGTCTGTCTGTCTGTTACCTCTTCACGCTCAAACCGCTGAACCGATTTTGGTAATGGTTGAGATACTTTGAGTTCCGGGAAAGGACATAGGGTACTTTTTGTCCCGGAAAAATGTACGGTTCCCGCGCGATAAACGAGTTTTGGCACAACGTAGTTGCAGGCGTCATCTAGTTATTAATATATTCGTCTTTGAGTAATTCATATTATTATTGTATTACTATTTTAAAAGTCACATAACTACTAAACACATTTTTTTCATTACACTTACTTCAAAATAAATAAAAACGCGGAATAAATGTTTTAATGTAACGTCGGTAAATTAAAATAAATTAGCACCAAATAAAAAGTATTACAAAACATTATCTTAATCTGAAAAGATTACTCTTATAACACCTATTTTTTTTAAAAATACTTAACTTAAAAATAAATAACAATCTAGACTTATGCAAAAAAACAATATTTTAAATTTGGTAATAAATAATTAATTTCTGCATTTATTCAATTAAATGTTGTAATAAATCTCATTTAAATTTATGTAATTGCCAATTTTTGCATCATTGTCTAGATACGCAAAAAATATTCTGAGCATTATGTAATTTATGTCATGTTACGAAATACATAACGAACTGGGCATTCTAATACACTACATTTGAATATCTTTTTTATGGTTCCGTACCTACTCGGTATTCTGTATACAAAACTAAATTTATATACAGGCTGTAACAAAACTAAGTGATAATAATTTAGGGTGTGTATGTGTTCCTTGTAGAGAGTTCACTGTGAAAGTAGCAGCGCTGTAGTGGCAAGGGCCCGAGCGTCACGAGTTTTTCCCCATACAAAAGTGAAAAAAAATTGGTCTTTCATACCCTAAAGCAGGGGCAATGGCGGACCGCGGTCCGCATCCGGACCGCCGACCCATTGTGTGAGGACCAAGCATGTTGATCTATAACTCATCCTAGGACTTCAACATCTCCAGGATTTAATGTCAATATCTATAGCTTGCACCAATATTTCACTCCAAACTTCAGAGAGATTCATTCTTATCTCATCTCATTGGTATCTAAATAGATACCTTTGTAATTTCCGTAATTACCTTTGCTTAATTTTTTTTATATATAAAATGTGTGGACCGCGAAGGTCATTTCATGTCTTAAAACGGACCCCGAGTGAAACTAATTGGTGACCCCTGCCCTAAAGTATTATCAGTTTTATCACTTAGTTTTGTTACACACTGTAGAACTTTGTTTATTATTATTTGTTTGTGTGTTTGTCTGCGTTTGGGAATCTTAAAAACAATTACCTTAGAATATAAAGAACTAGATTTTATCTACGACTTCTTTGTATCAAAATAACCATCCTTTTTATAGGCAGTTTCCGGTCAAAATCAGCTTAGTAGTTTCAACCAGAAAAAGTGACAAAGAGAGGAATAACATTAGACAAACACATTTTCGTATTAAATATTAGGGATTCAAAAACTATATTACTATAGTATAGTAAACTATAGTACTAGAATTAGATGATGCCCGCAACTCCGTTGCGCCGAAACTCTTTTATCGCGAGGGACCCGTACATTTTTCCGGGATAAAAAGTATCCTATGTCCTTTACCGGGACTCAGAGTATCTCCATGCCAAATTTCAGCAAAATCGGTTTAGCGGTTTTGGCGTGAAGAGGCAACAGAAAGACTGACAGACATACTTTCGCATTTTTATTATTAGTATGGAAGTATGGATATAGCCCAGAAATGAAATTCTTTGTCAATACTTTTTCTTTTCCTCCAAATATATTCTTACTTAGTAATTTAACTTTTAATAATTTTAAAATCTTCCAATCTCCAAGATTACGTACATCCCTGCCTGAGATTTGGCTGAGATATGTCGTTGTAACTGTCTACCTGATCCCGAATTCACATACAAAGTTATGGAATTACTCATAAAATGGAATCGTGACTCAAATATGTATTATACTAGATATTGACAACCCTAAAGTATGAAAACTCTACACGAAATTCAACCTTAACACTTTCATAACAAGGTGCAAGTTCAATTGGTGTTTGAGTTGTGACGTTATAGCTCGCGACGTGTTATGAGTTGACATTCGATAGAGGGCGTCATGTGACGTCACTAAATCAGCAAAACAAATTAAGTTGGGGTAAAGATTGCGCCGATAGCTCAGTTGTTATTGTTTATGTTAGGTCTGTGACTGCGATTCTGTGCTGGGAATTTTGATGAATATAAGTTTGTGGAGAGGAAAGTAAAAAGTTTGCATTGAAAATTCTCAAAAAGATAAGAGTAGGAACTTATTACTTAATATGACCCCTCAACCCTCATAAGCTCACCGGTGAACGCGACACAATAGAATAACAATAGATTTCCAAGAATCCGCGATCGAAGGATTAATTAATTAAAGATACGACTTAAGAGATGTTAATATCCATGGATTTCATTCTTGTGGCACTGGGTGACATTGCCTTGGGGCCACAAGTGTCTCAACTTTATATGCAACAGTTGTCTATCAAGTGACACTTTACGGACAACAACATTAGTTTCAAAAGATACCACGTGCAAAAAAATTTTGTTTGTTTTTTCGACCTTCTTGAAAAAAACAACAACAAAGTAAGTAATCGTAAAGATTGAAATTGAAAAAAGAAATACTAACTTAAGCCCCCAATAGATTAGGTAATGAGAGATCAAACCGTGGTCTCGTGATAGACATATTTTTCGCTCAAAAGGAAGCCCTGCTAATTTGATTATCGGTTCAAAGGCCGTCACACACAACGTTTCCTTTGATCGGGCAAAAATACAGATGTGTGCTGAACCTACCGTGTACTGGGGTACAGGGCACGAGCGGTGGTGGGAGGGATAAGCGAGGTTTTGTAGTACGTTGTACAGTATGAATTTTCTGCTCGGCAATTTTCATTTTTCATCCGACATCTGGTACTAGTGTTGGTAAAAATAGCATTAGCGATTATAATTAATTGTTAAATGCCCATTAGCAATAATGAAATTAATCGTACTTGCTAAAAAATACGATTGCTAATGTTATCGTGCTTAGCAATAGTCAGTGATCATGATAAAAATCACGTCCGTGCTGTTTCGCACCGCGGCGCTAACTGTTAATGAATTGCTATTTTTCACTCGATGCGAAATAATACTCGACGCGACTTGACGCGAGCGGTGCGATGAGAACCGATAATAATTCACGATGCCGCGTTTCTAGCAAATAGCAAAGCAATAATACTTAGCATGCTGTGACATCAAAATTAGCATGTTAATGAAATTAATAGAAAATAGCATTAATTCCCATTACTATCCGGTACTTCCATTTAAAATGATGATTGTCCAAAAATTTTATCCGAATAGTTTCATTGCAGTTTACGTCTTGTACTTGTAATTATAAACATGTGTGAAATATATTATCATAGTTAATTGAAAGCCGAAGCTATATTATTTTAGGTCAAATATTTGTGTCTTAAAATTAAAAAGTTATAAAAATCGATTAATTTAATCTTACAGCTATGCCAATATTTTAATCAATCAACATTAAATAAATAGACATACTTCTTGGTTATGTGCCACCGAAGAAATTGATTCATAGACAGTTGACGGACCTACGTCATTTGGTTGGATTATGTCAATTCAATGTAAACCGTGATCTGTCGGCTGGGATTGATATAACTCGACCAAACTACGTAGGTCCACCATCTGCCTATGAATCAACTTCTCTAAAAGTACGTGTTATTTCACATTTACATGCAAATTTCAGTTCAAAAACAATTTTAATCTGCTGTCAGACTACTTGAGAATTACCATTTTTTTTATTAATAAAATCATATTTTATGTACCTCACGTACGCCACCCGCCTCCGCTTATGCCTTACTCCAGCCCCAACTCGGCCCCAGGCGCATTGTTCCCGCTAAGCTAATGAGATGTCAGTACAATCATTTGCGCTTTACCCTGCACTTCAGGTTTTTGGTGTTTATCCGCCTTTCTATTAATTAATTTGTTCGTATAGACAGCACTTTTAGAAAAAAGAAAATTAAAAAATTCAATGAAAAAAATACAATCGATCATCAGTAATCGTTAGGTGGGGAGATTTGGTATGGTGCAAGTACTCTAAAGTTCATAATCATTAATCAGCATCAAATGTCAACCTATGCTTGAAAGTACTGATGAACGTAAGCCCATCAACTTGTATACAATTTCTCCACTAGTTCCAAAAATGATAGATTATTCCCCGATTTGCCTTGCAACTGCATGGATGGACTTCAAGCTTGAGGTGTCCGAGTGCCTCGCAAAGTTTTTAGGCTAGTCGAGCACCAATCCTGTCGGTATTTAATTTTCTTGATGTCTCATATTATTCTAATTATTTGATCGTTACTCAATTTTGTTCTGTTCAAACTTTTAAAGAATATGGAAAACTTTAAAATATAAATTCCTTCTAGATATCGTATAATTATAAATGCTAGAGTGTGTCTGTCTGTCTGTTTCGTCTTCACGTCCAAACCGCTGAACTGATTTTGCTGAAATTTGGTATTTAATTTTTTTATTTTATTTTTATTTTCTTAGGAAAACTTATAGCTACATAATAATAACTATAACTAAAACTACTACAAAACTAAGAGTATGGAGATACTTTGAGTCCCGGGAAAGGACATAACTCACATAGGATACTTTTTATCCCGAAAAAAAAATGTACGGTTCCCGCGTTTTGGTGCAACGGAGTTGCGGGCGTCATTTATTCTAGTTAATACATCAATATCGACTATCTATTAGACACAAAACAAAAATCTCAGCGCCCCCTGGCGGCGCTAGCGGCAACTAATTATGTACTTTGAGCTCCAGTCTTTGCGTGTCCGAAGCAGATCGTCTCGTCTATCTGTCGGATATTTTTCATGCTTTTTAAATAATAAATAGTAATCCTTACCAGAAGCCTTAAGAGGCCGGGTACACTTGGAATTTCTCATACATACGTAATTCCAAAATCATTTTCTCATACGAAAATATTTAACATGTTTGAGTTGTTTTTCAGTTTAAAATAGTAATTACCTAGGTTCCTGCACAAAAATTTACTTCAAAATATTTAAACACAAAAATTTTTTTTTGCTTTAAAATTTTTTTTAGTAAATTTACTACTAAATATGTAAACACTAAAAAATAGAGTAAAACACTAAAAATATATATAAATAAATAGTTAATTTACTACAAAATATTTAAACTCTAAAAAATATTTTTTAGTATTTAAATATTTTGTAGTAATTTTACTATTTATTTATATATATTTTTAGTGTTTTACTCTATTTTTTAGTGTTTAAATATTAAGTACTAAATTTACTAAAAAAAAATTAAAAACAAAAAAGTTTTTTTTAATGTTTAAATATTTTGAATAAACTATACTAAACAGAATGGGTATTTGTAGCATAACGACTTGCAGATTCTGTGAGGAGGATGAAACACCTATTCATCTTCTCCTCGACTGTCCTGCTCTACAGAGCAGGAACAGGCACCTTGGTCGCCACGAATACTCATCCACAGAGGTAATTCGTGGCACCAACCCCAACCATATCGTTCAATTTATGAGCAGTATTGGGTTGGGGATAGTACTCTAGTGCGAAGGAGTCACAATAGATCCTTATGGGTCGCAGTGACGTCAGGGCAAAAGCGACATGCCTTCTCTAAAAAAAGTAAAAAAAAAAAAAAATTAAGAACCAGTAGTTGAAATAGAGTGCTTCTTGTAATAGCAATAGATAAGTACAGTTGAAGTCTGAATACATTTCCGGCGTGCCATTTTCCGACCTTACGTCAGCAGTTGTCTTTGACCGTATACGTCCATATGAACTTGCTTTTAAAAAATGCGAAATTGTCTTTTTACCTTTACTGTCGAATAATATTATGATAGTATTGTCGAATAATATAATATGATAGATTTTGAATCGTCGTCTAAGTACCGAGCAACATTTATTTCCAATTCTCAATTCCTATATTTTAAAGCTATTAATGGCTATTATCTCATCTACTTCTAATCCTAACCTAACCTAACGCCTCCGTGCTCTAATGGTATAGAGCGCGGCTCTTGACTCGGAGGTCGTGGGTTCGATTCCCGCGTTGGAAACATGATATAATTCCAAGTTTGGTTAGGACAATGTAGGCTAATCACCTGATTGTCTGACAAGTAAGATGATCCATGAGTCGGATGGGCATGTAATTATTATCGGCCAAGTGCGAGTCGAACTCGCGCACTAAGGGTTCCGTACCATTATAGAGCAAAATTAGGCCAAAAATTGTGTTTTTTGTATGGGAGCCCCCCTTAATTTTTTATTTTATTTTAATATTATTATTAAATATTAAAGTACACATAAAACTAAGGACTTTGAGAAAAATTCAAGTACCTACCTGTTGCCATTATTGATATAGAGCCAAAAAGGCAAAAAAAATCACGTTTGTTGTATGGGAGCCCCCCTTAAATATTAATTTTATTTTGTTTTTAGTATTTGTTGTTATAGCGGCAACAGATATACATAATCTGTGAAAATTTCAACTCTCTAGCTATTACCATTCTTGAGTTACAGCCTGGAGACGGACAGACAGACGGACAGACATCGAAGTCTCAGTAATAGGGTCCCGTTTTTACCCTTTGGGTACAGAATCCTAAAAAGTCGGTCCTGCGCCTGATCTCTCGCCGGTCGTGTCGGTCTGCCGTCCTACTGGGTTATGAGAGTAAAGGAATAGAGAGTGCTCTTGTGTACTGCGCACATACTTAATACTATAAAATGCACTATAAAATTACTCCTGCGTAACTGGCCTGGTTTCAATGAATCCGGCCACCGTCACCGAAACCGGTGTGGGAGTTATTTTTTTTCTAATCCTCAATTCCTATATTTTACAAGCTATTAATGGCTATTATCTGCAATTAAATGCAAACTATTTCTGAAAACAAAAAGCCGAGCTCTCTGTCAATACGGCTGACAGGCCCAAATGTAACTGATGCGGCCCCGAGAGCTCCACACTTCATTTTTTTGGATTAATTGAACCCGATTTATGCGGTCGCCCATCACACCGGATTTTAGCGGCTAATAAAAATGGTTCAGAAAGATTTTGTGGCTGTCTTGTTGTGTGAAGGAAAGTTATCTGGGAACTAGGAGAAATAATAGGGAACATGGAAAGAGCAAGTTACCTAAAACACGGTAGAATGCCAATAATCACTTATTTTGTAAGGACCACTTACAGATCTGGCTTCAAATTAACTAAAGTATAATTTACACAGAGCCAGTACTGGCTGCCAATAAGACTGGCAGCCAGTATTGGCTTGACATATGCCGCGTGTGAACAGTTTGGCCTGGCTTGAAAAACTGTTCACACGCGGCATATACCAAGCCAATACTAGCTGCCAGTCTTATTGGCAGCCAGTACTGGCTCTGTGTAAATTATACTTTAGGTCTAATTTTATGAATATCATATTTTCATACAAAAAACGAAAGAGGTGATAGGGTTAACATTTTTCCAGATTCTCGCAATTATTCCAAAGATAAAAAAATGTGCAAGATTTAAATTCTACTTCAGTAACATATTCTATTTAAAAACCGTTTTAGTAATAATTGTTATATTTTATGTAATTGTAACATGGTTTTTATAATTTTGTCGGTAAAATTTTTACATTGATGAACACGTCATGCGCAAAACAAGAGAAAAAGAAACATGGCCGATAGCAGTTCTTAATTAAACGTACAAAACAATCAAAAACTTTGATTAACATTTCAGGGAAAACGTAATATTTTAGAAACTAAAAAATAGCCTTCAGTCCAAATGAAGTCGAATTAAAATCTTCAAGTTTTGAATATAAAATATTTAGAGAGCAAAATTTTTTACTTGTCAAAAAAAATTGGGTTTCTTCTTGATATCCAGCTCATGATTTATTTTGCGCTATTCAAAGTATTTACATAGCCACAAAAAATTGTTTAGTGGTTAAAGCTCGCATTTTGTAAATGTTTTTTAATATACATTACACTACATCATGGATATAAATATACTAGCTGTCCCGGCAAACGTTGTTTTGCCATTTAAAGTATTTCTACTTCATCAGTTGATACAAAATCTGACCCCCTCTTTCGTCCCCTTAGAGGGGTGGGGAGAAACATTTTTATACACCAGATGTTAAGTTGGAATAAGACAAATATATCTGCGAAAACCGCATTCAAATCGGATCAGTAGTTTTCGTGTGATGCTGGAACAAACATACAGACAGACAGACAGACAGACAGACAGACAGACAGACAGACAGACAGACAGACAGACAGATAAAAAAACTAACCACAGTTTTGGATTCTATAGCGATGTAGTAACACCCCCCGCTTATTATTTTTTGAATATCTTTAATGTTCAGAATTTTCATTTCTACAGTTTTATTATATGTATAGATGTATTAGTATTACACTTATTTACAATTTTTATTTTACAATTTATTAACTGTCAGTTTTTGCATCAAATCCAAAGTATTAACTCCCTTTCCGTGTAACTAAATCATGACAATTCATACGCCGAAACATCATCGTAAATATCCCTATGAATAGTGGAAAAAAGAAAAAAATTCTGATTGCGCCATTGATACCGGTTGGCAGTTTTTCTTTTTTTGGCAAATAAATAAAAGCGAAAACCGAGTAGTTGGCCAGTGACAAATCTGACTATCAAACCGCCCCATATTAAGACTGACGGTTTTTATGCCCGCGATTTTTACGCATTCGACGTGCGATATTGGACTATTTTTAGAACTGCAATTCGGGAATCAATCGGAATAAAACTTTTATTAAAATTACTTTAACCTATCAAGCCCCATAAAATCACCGGTTTATCTTATGGGGCTTGATGGTGATCGCGACAACAATAGAATCCAAGAATCTGCGATCGAAGGATTAAATTAAAGTGCCCTAGGTACTGATTTTAATTAAAAATAATTCTTAAACATATTAAACATTGAGGAACAGTCCACGTCAATTGTTAAATCTAGATCAGTCATTACTCATTATTTTAGTTTATTTTAAAGAAGTTAGTAAGTTAGAAGTTTAGTTTAATTTATTATCTACCATCTACTTTGTTTTACAAAACTTTGAAAAACGTACATATTTTGGTATTTGTTTTAAAACTTACATATTAGTTTAAAATTATTGATAGTCCATTGAAATGTTACAATTTTAGGACCGAATATTGCATTTATTAGAGGACGCAATTTTATTTTTGGAATATGTTGGGGGGGTTAATTTCTATTAAGTGTGGCGACCCCACAAACTTGAGGTTAAGCTTCTCTTAACCTCAAGTTTGTGGGGTCACCACTCTTGTCCCCCGGCCGCCATCTTGAAAAAAGGGGTGACAACACTATTTTCGTGATATCTCGGAAACTATAAGTCTTACAGAAAATTTTAAGAACATAATTTATTGCAAATTATTTTGCCTACAAATATATTTATATAACTTTTTACCCTAAATTTAAAATTTAAAAAGTTATATGCAAAAAAGTGATAATTTTTTTCTAAAGGTTTATTATCGCTCTTTAACTTTGTTTAATACATTTTACAAAAAAAAATAACTAAGAACAACCTTGTTAATGATTTTTTGAGAAAAAGATCCCCCAATCCCCCCAATCTCATGAAATTAATTTTCTGCAGATGCAAAGGAAACTGTGAAAGCATGTGTGGCTGCAGAAAAGCAGACCTAAAATGCTCTAAAGTCTACAGTATGCCTACTATTCTGTGAATATGCTTTTCAGGCCTGCTTTTCTGCAGCCACAGTCTACAGTATGCCTACTACACTACATAAATATATGCAAACTGTATTATATTATGCCTACTATACTAGTCTACACGTGCCTACTATACTATAAAGCATTTCAGGCCTGCTTTTCTGCAGCCACACATGGTTCGACAGTTTCCTTTGTATCTGCAGAAAATTAATTTCATGGGATCGGGGGACCTTTTTCTCAAAAGATCATCTACAAGGTTGGTCTAAGGTATTTTTTTTTTGTAAAATGTGTTAAACAAAGTTAAAAAGTGATAATAAACCTTTTCAAAAAATTTCTCACTTTTTTGCTTATAACTTTTTAAATTTTTAATTTAGGGTAAAAAGTTAAATAAGCATATTTGTAGGCAAAATAATTTGTAACAAATTATGTTCTTACAATTTTTTTGTAAGACGTATAGTTTCCAAGATATCACGAAAATAGTGTTGTCACCCCTTTTTTCAAAATGGCGGCCGGGGGACAAGAGTGGCTACCCCACAAACTTGAGGTTAAGCTTCTATTGAGCCCCCCAACATATTCCAAAAATAAAATTGCGTCCTCTAATAAAAGCAAGGCAAATGTAACATTTCAATGGACCTTATGACCTTAATCAATAAACTTAAGTTTTATGACATTTACAGCTGTCTTCTGAACCAAGATTTATAACTAATTTAGCATTGTGTGGGAAATTTAATAATTGCTGAGTATATTGCTGGGTACGTCACAATTTTTAATTAAATCTCCAAAGTGCCTCCTTCAAGTATGTCGTGTTTATGCTGACTTTACAAGTTGGCTAATTCTCGTCCGTTAATTAAGTGTTCAGTCCGATGGCCGGACATCTAAAACGCTGACGCCACTTTTGGTCAACCAAGACTAAAATTAATTTAACTTTTGATGGCATGTAGGACAAGCCTTTTAATAAGAGGCGAACGGGTCGCCTGATGAAATGCGATTACCGATACCCTTGCGTAGATTGTAACCGGAGGAGTCGCAAGTGCATTGCCTATACATTTTTCACTGGACTGACTGACTGACTTGAATAATAAAATTAGATTATATGCATCGTCTTATTTTGATTTCAGCTGATCCCCTGTAGTAACCTATAATCATAATAATGCTATCCACACCGACATCGGTGACGGTGGCCGGTTGAAATTAAACTGGCCGCTCCGCAGGAGTAATTTTATGTTGCCCAAGTGTGTGCACGTGCAGTACAGAAGATTAAACTCTTATCGCCGTTCTCAGAGACATTTAAAATTTAATTATGATTATAACCTTCAATTTAATGAAGAGTTTGACAGATAATGTATGGGGCTTATGTCAAAATTTGGAATTAAATACATTTAAGTAATTCATGTCTACTGGACCACGGAAGCATTAGCCTCTGTCAGGGGCTCCCAATCTTTTTTAGCCTGCGGCGCACTTACAAGTCAATATTTTGTCACGACTCATGGCGCCCTACTCTACCTAGGTCCTAGCTATTACAAAAATATACATAAATAAACACCTGGGTGCCGCGGCGCACAGTTTGGGAACCCCTGGCCTATGTTATAGTTAACCTGCGTAATCTAACCTGCACATTCAAACTAAGGTCAGTTTAAAAGACATTCGTCTCGGCGACGATTTATGCCGACAGCAGATTATTGTGGATAATCTCGACAGTGTATCACGGGCTTAATTAAAAGCGACGCGTTACACGCCACTAACTCTCGGACCACGAGATTTGTCGCCGCCATCCATCGTGACGCGACGCGACGTAGAGACGTAGCGCCGACGTAGACCGACGTAGCCGTAATTAAATCTTTATCTCAATCTACATTTGAATAACAATTATGCGTTGAGATAATAAAACGTTATCATCGTTTATGTGTTTGTTTTTACTACAAATAAAACTTGGTGACGCCCACAACTCCGCTTGCGCCAAAATTCCATAACGGGAAACGTACATTTTCCTGGATAGAAACTATCATATTATGTCCTTTTCCGGGACTCAAAGTATCTCCCTACCAAGTTTCAGCTAAAATGGTTCAGTGTTTTGGGTTTGAAGAGGTAACAAACAGACACACTTTCGCATTTATAATGTCGCAGTTTTTCTTACCTCCTCCGAAACGGCTGGACCGGTATTCCCTCTTAAAAGGCCGGCAACGCACCTGCAACACTTCTGATGTTGCGAGTGTCCATGGGCGACGGTAGTTGCTTTCCATCAGGAGACCCTTTTGCTCGTTTGCCCCCTTATTGCATAAAAAACCGAGTTTATTAAAATTTTGTTTGCTTATCCTGTACGTCTGAAAGTCGCGCAATTGAAAGTTCTGCTGAAATTTTGTGTGCATTCCCATGGCATTTTTTGAGCACGGTATGGTCAGATCGGCCTTCGGCCCGCGATCAGACTGTATAAATCGGCCTCTCCGTATATGGGGGCCTTTATAGTACAAAAGTCAAAGTTACACTATAACTCTTTGTTTCCTCATGTCGGCCTGTCTAGCTCAATTTACTGCTATCGCTAACGAGTTATTACGTCACAAGTTGCCTGTTACTATGACGTCATCACTCGCCAGTTACTTATGACAGATTTATGGAAAGACTTAAGGTACAATTCCGTGCATCGCGATCGATCGCGGTCGTGCACGACCTACGACTGTCGTCGGACGCTCGCGACCATAGTCAACGTATGAAAATGTACGACTGTCGTAAGCCGCGCGCGATCGTGCCATATAACTTTGACACGGTCGCGCGGGGCCTACGACTGTCGTCGGTCGTGCGCGACTGTCATAACTTCAAGACACGATCGCGCGCGGCTTACGACAGTCGTAGGCCGCGCGCGTCAGTCGCGAGCCTCGGAAGCGGTGCCATACATTTTCATACGTTGACTATGGTCGCGAGCGTCCGACGACAGTCGTAGGTCGTGCACGACCGCGATCGATCGCGATGCACGGAATTGTACCTTTACGGTTTTATTATATGTAGTACAAATATGTTACAGTAGTGTAAGTCAGAGGTTTACGTTTACTTGAAAAAAAAATTCGCAGCATCTCTGAGATTTATGATTGCGCGTAGCTGATATGCTGCATCTATCGGTACGGTTACACGCACTATAAACGTGTTTTCATAATATTAAAAGTATAATATTATGAAAACACGTTTATAGTGCGTGTAACCGTTTTGGATGGTCTAGTCTAGCGTAAAGGTGGTCTACTTAGACTACTATATTTTATTTATACTATAGTTTTATGTATCGATAGCCTATTCTATTAACATCACAGTTAATGTTAAAATGTGTATGGCCAGTTAATCTGGAGTTACTTTATAATCATTACATTCACAAGAGAATTACCTCTTTCTTCATTTACAAGCGGGAAGAATGACCGATATGACGGGCAAACAATCAGGCATAGAATTGACGACAATCAGATCAACTAGGCACTAGCATTATCCTAACAAAATCATAAACAACATTTTTGTTGTTCCAGCTATTGCTTAATTTTTTATACCTAGCTAAATTATGATTCGCAAAAAAGCATGAAATTCCAATTCCATTTTTGAATACTTAGCAAGGAATTCCCGCTGAATTTCAAACGCTCGGCCGTCAAAAACCCCCGCTATAAATCGAGCCCGCGATCCGTCACGTCAGCCGTCACGCGTCACGTCACTGTCACGTGTCACGGTAGCGTGTCACGGCAGGAAATGAGCGGCGCGGCGTTTTTCAACGTGACAACAATGCAACAAAGCTATTGACGGCCGTCCATTGAATCCTTTCCAGCCAGCACTTGTTATAGGATAATAGGTTTTATGATTCATGGATTCAATTATTATAGTGTGCGTGTTAAGAAGGCAGTGAACTATGCGTATATGTCAGAAGATTTTCTGTGGTTAATTTAATCTTAAGGATTTTGGGACAATTGAAACGCGAATAACGTAGTTCTACTTGGTGTTCATTGCACCATTTGTGTGTTTATCACAATTTTATATGTTTCATATCATATGATTGTATGAAACATATAAAATTGACGTGTTTACAAAGAACAAACTTACGTTTCTGCAGTCACTGCTTATAACTGCTACGCCGTAGCTTGTTTTAGTGCTACATCGTAGCACCATTAAATTTCATTGATTATTATATGTATTTAATATGGTCAAAAAGCATACAAAATTAATTATTCATAATAATTTCTTAATATAATTAATTTTAAGTCATATAATAATAATTATGTTCTTACTGTAGCATGTCCGTTATAGAGCCTAAAATTTTCAGTTCTTGGTCGTTACCCCCAAAATTTCAAGGCATTTACAGTATTGCCTCTCACGCGTCGGCTTTAATCGAAGATAAGAACATTTCTTTTTTTGTGAAAATCCATCGGTAAATTAGTAGCAAACAGGGGGAAGACTTCGGATAACAGTAACACATTTCGTCGCGAAGCCTAACGATTGCGGCCTGTCCCATAAATCCCATCCTGATTGATACATGGCGGTGGGTTGACGCCCATGCCGTAATTTACGGCGCCCACCACGCCCACCACTTCCCACCCCCCACTCCGCCGGGGCCCACGATAGCGACTTTTGTTTTGCATTAATTCCTTGTAGATCCGCTAATGCTCCTTTGATGGTATCTCAACGTACCGGTCTGCAGTCTGATGTTATCTCGTTGGCATCGCATGAGGTTGCTTGAACTTTTCTGACTGGTCGAAGTAAACATACTGTATGTTAATTTCATTACAGAATAAGCCTGTTCCAAATCTATAATAACTTCCTCTGGGAAGTTAAAAATTGATTTTGTTTTTATTTTGATTGACTAGATAAACCTATTGTATCTGGAACACAAGATAAAATAGATAATAAGTATACTAAAACAAATATAATATTATCATAATCATATTCATAACTATAAAAACATATGCTTTGGACAATGCAAAGCAGACTTCCCAACCACACAAAGGGCTTGCACCACAAAAATTTAAACACATCTTACTTTTGATTACCCGTCACATTATTAAACAAAAGCTCCGGCAAAAGCTCACTAATTCCAGCGTCACACTACACTGTAATGAAAGCTTTCTTAAAAGCTAATCTAAGACAAAAGCGTTATTACGAGCCGCCCGCGGGTGTGGGACGAATGTTGCCTTTGTTTATTTTAATTTTTTCGCATGGCGGACGCCGAGCCGTCTACAAGATAGATACAGGGTGTTCGCTTTTGCTGCACCCGTTTATGAGCTTTTTTAATAAAGTTTTCAAGCGAAACGATGTGGTTATGTCATTTTTGAGGCAATTGTGTAGTTTTGATGTGGTTGATGTGTTGAACTAAATTCGTCACGTCAAATTAATTGAAAAAAAAAAACAAACGTTCGGCCGCAACACCTTTTCCTTGTAATATATTTATTTTGTCTGTTTTTTTAATCATCTAAAACACTTTTCCTATACAACAATCTATAAAAATCCTACATTGGATGTTGGAATGGAACTTGCCATTCGATACCAACAAGTCAAAAAATAAAACGTCCAAATTCAACCCTGAAAAACCGAAAAAGCGTCTTTCCAAAATAGACCACCCTGTACAGCAATATGATATGACCAAGTCCGATCAGCGACGCGTGACGTCACTGGCCACAATGGCTAATTATATGGTAATTTTTAACTCCTCCAGCACCAAAGGGAAGTAATTAGCTGTTGTCCACAACAATACAAGAATAGTTGTAAGGACGTCATTCCCAAGTAATGAGAGTCTTAGTTTGTGTAGTGATGTGCCTTTTATACTACTTTTTATATTTTTAATTTTCTCTGTGCTTTTTAATCCAGGACTGTTGTGAAGAAGATTTTTGTGTTTTTAAATCGTTGTTTTAAATTAAAAACAGTTGTTAATACAGAAAACTGTTTTTATAGGGAATTTGATTGTAGGTACTTTGTGTAATGTCCAAATTACTGGAACAAACGTTTGTTTATTTAAAATTTGCAATTATAATGCATTAAATAGACTTGGAATTAAATGAACCCTTAGCAAGTACTGCTAGCGTCTCAATAAAATAACTTATAATGTGCATACACTTTAAGTAGTTAAAGTTTAAACAACGTTTTGTCCTTGTCTATCAAGCCACTTTTCTTAAACGTCAGACAGACACAAAACCTTGCATAACTTCAACGTCTTTAACCTATCAACCCCCATAAGAATACCGGCAACCGCGACAACAATAGAATAACAATAGATTTTCAAGAATCCGCGATCGAAGGATTAAACACTTAAGCACAGTCTAAAATCCATTTATAAGGGGTTATATAATATTTTTTTCCTAAATAAATCCTTAAATAATCTCCATTTATATCCCGTCCCTATCGGGCAGCGGCGGTGGTTTGACAAAAATGCATGTTTTCAGTACAACGCCGATGGGCTCGTCAGCCAGAACAATGCCACTACTGCAATTTGTCTCCTCTGTTTTCACGTCATTTACGCTAGTTTTTTCATAATGCCCATGTGAACAAAACATTAGCTACCATTGTTTTCGTGGATCTAATGTGTCTACTTGACGTGGATGTTGCGTACGTTTCTAAGCTAGGTTTTTCCTCTTGAAATGGGAAAGGAAATGTCAGGTAAGTACTCGAAGACAAGTAGCCTAAGTGCTGTCGTGGTCTAATTTATGTATGTCACTCTTATAAAAGTCAATTAGGATCCTCAATGCAAACAAATAAATATAATATTAGTAAGTGTATACAAATAGATAAGTTTTAGGAAGCCCGCCTATCAGAAAGATCTAGAAACAAAATAGGTAATGTGGTAGCACTCCTAATTTCAGGTTTCCAGCTATTTAGGCAGTAAATACACCATTCCACATTCCCCTTTGCACTTATAGTGGAGTACGTTTGCGACCGCCGATAAAATCAACCACTCCCATTTACAAAGGCGTCAAAGGCATCAATAAATTATCATAAGGTTTATCTGCTAAAACCTTGGGGCGAGAGCCTCGACTCAAAGGCTGCTATCAAAACGCAAATATCTCACGTAGGTGTCCCGTAATGCACACATCTGAACTGAAGCTGCTAATATTTCAAGCGCGACCAGCGCTCGGCTTTCGGTTCTTTGCCAATTCATCCTGGACTCACAACTGCTTACCCTCACCTTATGGTGTGCCCAGTAAGGTCTATATTGGTTTGTTCTCGTTTGGTTTAACAGCAGATGTATGTTGGGCGGTCAAAGTAAAGATAGCGTTTACGGAGCGAGTTGTGGTCGCGGGTAGTTTGAAATATGCAGAGGTGGTATTGAGTGCGACCTGTACAAAGGAGCCACGGTAAGACAGTCGCTCCGTGTGGAGACGCTTCGTGCTTGCGGCCGCCACGTGTGCCCGTTGTTGTACGGCACGGCACGGTTTATGAAAATGGAAATGAAATGTCAGGAAAATCTGTACTTTTTTAATTTTAAAAACTCATTTTACATATTGAATATAAGTGATTTGCGTGATTCCCTTACAGCTTTACTAGACGTTAGGTTAGGAGCGAGAGTCTACTAATTCTCCTGCTACTTACTAGCCAAAAGGAAGAGCTATGCACGTATTACTTTAAAATGTATGTTTTTTCTACAATAGCGCTTAAAATTTTCTGATCCAATTTAAAAACATGAGGTGTCAAAATTCGTAAAAGTTACTTTCTAGTTGTCGCTTTGTGGGATTTTAGTGTTTTTTTTTAATTTTAATGCTACAGTGTATTAAACTCTCTCGTAATCTATCAAACGTCTCTCAATACTAAGTCTTCTTTACCCATAGTTTATCCACGTGTCTCGTTCCTTCACTAACAATGGACACAGTCACGTCCTCGGGGGCCGACGTGTGTCCTCACAAAGTGACCGCTATTAAACATGCAGCAGCCCCGGAGACGATGATTAAAATACTGCACATTATGTCCTGGCATTCCGCGAGAGACCTCCTTATTGCACCTTACTAGCACTAGATATTATTATGTTATACAGTTAGTCTGTAGCATTAGGTGTGTCTGTTTTACTCTGTAGTACGCAATATTAGTACAGATTTAGTATTAAGTAAGCTTAAGTTAACAAACCTTAGGTTTATATAGAGATGAACTCAGAAACGTCGATTGCGTGATTCAGGATTGTGCGTTGATTTGCACATGTGACATTGCGATTATAATATGAACAGGTGACCAAAAGTCTTCATCTTTTATCTGCAGCACATAAAACCTCAAAACAAAATACACTAGTACTGCACTAGTAATACACTAGTAATACACTAGTAGTACACAGTCAACTTGCATTTGACAACGACATCGAAATTAGACAAAAAATGTATTTTAGATTTGGCAATTAGATATAATTTGACATAATATTCATCGCATTCACCGTGTAACTTAGCGATTCATTTCATCCGAACGATCATTTGCCTTTGATTTGATCCAGTCGAATGCGATTTGACTTAAATTCAAACCACCGTACATATCAGGTAATACACCCGCTCGTTTGCCGATTGCAAGCTGTCTGTATATGACGCGGAGTGGACGTCTCGATCGATCCCGTTTGACCCTTCACCTGCGCCCTTCCGTCTTACAGCTTACTGCACGTCTGCTGGACTTGTACGATGTAGTTTTGTAAAGTTTTATTGGTCTTTATTGTATAACGACAAACTATTTAATACTCGTAGTTAATAGTTTATGACATGTGGCATTAGAAATATTAGTATTATTTTGGTTGAAGTTGGTAGAATAAAAAAACATAAAGTTTGTTTGTTTCCGTAGAACGGACTCCAAAACTACCAATTTCGATAAAATTTGGCAAATCATTAAGCAGACTACAGCTGGTTTTGTAGTGGTGGCCTATCAACCCTCGATTAAGGCAGTTGCTATGAATATAATATGAGTACAATATTACAATGATCTTGTGGCACTTGGTTGACATAATATTATCAGTGTCTCAATTTTGTATGCTGTTTAGAAAGTGACACGTCTTTATAAGGCGGCTTTTATAGTTCTTGGCGATCTATACATAATATAAGTCTAAAGAAATTACAATTTAATTTTGACTTTTCCGAATAATTTCGTCGAGGTCGGTTCGATTTTCAAATAATTCCGTCCTCGGTTGCCATGACGACCCTTTCGTAGATGATTAAGAGTGACAGCTCGTCACTCATCACGTATTTTACGTGACAACTGACAAGCGAATCATTTTACAGGGTTTTCCAGTTTTCTCTAGAAATGGAATATTAATATTTCCCTCTTAAATATTTTTCTCTTAAATATTATACTAGCTATTTGACCGAGCTTTGCTCGGTATTCGATAAAACACGAATAAAATGACATTTTCTAAAAATGATTCCTAGCTAGATCGATTTATCGCCCCCGAAACCCCCTATATACTAAATTTTATGAAAATCGTTGGAGCCGATTCCGAGATTCCAATTATATATATACATATATACAAGAATTGCTCGTTTATGAAGTGACTAAGTAAATAAGTATGGCACCATGGCAACGTCCATCGCCATCCCGTCGCACAAACAATGGTCGCCGTCAGTCTCGAGTTGTAATAATTTACTATTATTTATTCAACAAATGCCATAATATCAATATAAAAAAGTAGATGTTGTCCGATCCTCACCCTAGCCGATATGCTCGCTAATATTCACGAAAATCGGTCGAGCCGTTTCAGAAGTTCAAACACCCCGTGACACGAGAATTTTATATTAGGTAAGGGAAAATACCTAATGGCAGACATTTTAAGGAAACATGAAACATTTGAATGTTATAAAATATATATTTATGAAAATAAAGGATTGATAACTTCTTCCATGTCTTCAGTAACTCTTACAAAATAAAACTATTATAATTATTCTCTGACAAATCAATTAAAAAATATATTATTGGTCTTTTTGTAAACTTAGTCATAAGTACTAATAGATGACATCACAAAAAACGAACATCACTAATAGTAGACACCAATATGAACTAATAGTTGACATAGAACATTACATTACATTTTACATTTTTTCTATTAAATTAGGTCTTCATTTGCCATTTTTCAAAAGATTTCATTTACTTCATCATAGTAAAGCTACATGCATCAGAAATATTATCCACGTTGTCTCCAGATTCTATTCATTCTTCTTCCATACTGAAACTATCTTCCCTTTTATTTTTATTTTTCATATTTTTTTCCTAGCAAATTTATTTTCAGTCTTTAGTCTCCATGCTTCTTTTGCCTCTTCTTTTTTCTTCTTTCTTTTCTCAGCTCTCCTTTTTCTTCTTTTTACTGCTAAAAAACTAAAGCAATCGATTTTTAGATCAGTACAAGGTCTAATATTAGACACCATGTCCATTTTTAGGTGCAATAGTTCTAAGTTCTTAGATTGTTAATATAATTATTTTTTCAGAGAATAGTGATGATTTTTGCAGTAGAATAAAGTACAAAATAACTTTAGTATGTATTGCAAAACTCAAAAATGAGACCCATGTCATCTATTAGGTTTTTTACATTTTCAAGAACTAATAGTAGACACCCTTTATATTGTTAGGGAAAATGGATAAAAAATCTTAAATAAACATTAATTAGTGTATACAACATGACCATTAATCCAATGAAATCAATAGAAATTACAAAAAATCAAATAAATGTATTCAAAACTTACGTGCAAAATTTCGCCTTCCTTAACCTATTTGCTAAGAAATTGCCGAGCGCGTATTGACGCGGTCATATTATTTACGAAAACTGATCCCATTTTAAAATTTTGTTCCCGAAGGCGGCTCTAATATATTTTTTCAATTCAACAGATAGCTTGAGAAGCTTATAAAATTTACAGTGGTGAGAAATAGTTAGAGTAATTCTTATTTTTATGGTATTTTTGTCATAAGTGTCATCTATTAGTTCAGTGTCTAGCATTAGGTCTTTTCCCTTATATATTAGATTTAAGATATTTTTTATGGGTTACTTTTTCGCACGAAAATGTATGGTTTAACGGGATATCAAGCGTTAAAAATCTAGAAAATTATATTATACCCACTAGATTTGCTAGCAACTTCGTTGCACTGAGTTTTATTTACCGCGGAAAAGCCAACATTTTCGGAATGAAAAAACATAAACCATTTCAGGGACGTAACCATTTCAAATTTCATCAAAATCTGTTTAGCGACTGAATTATAAAGAGCAAACACACATACTTGCGCATTTATAAAATAAGTATGAATGTATTATGTGTACTATACTGATAGCTGGTACGTAACTTCTGTCAACATACTGCACAGATCACATCTCAGTAAGTTTCTACAGAGTACAGACGGAAGGAATAAAGCCAATTTTCAGCAAATTCTCTCTCGATTCCCAAACTAAACACAATAAAATTGTTCACAGATCCAAATAAATAGGAAGTTACAAAATAAATACAAGTATTTTCGCTTCGTATCTGGAAGTTAAACTGATTTTCATATTTCCAAACGTTGGACCAAAACAGTGCCACAACTCAGACTGTAATAGTATAGCGTACTGCATTAATGTAACGTGGATATCGAGAAAAAATTAGCTGGATACGCCTTTAGAGAAAGAATTTGAAGCATCAAAAGCGATAGAAGGATGACGTGTCTTCAGATATTATAAGTGGAGTCCAATTTTCACGAAGTTGGGCTGGGTTGGGCTGTGTTGTACGCACCTTCCTTACCTTACCTGCAAATTGGTATCAGTAGTATGCACTTCTTTTTTTACCTGTATGGGATTTTGCATGCCATGACTTTTTGTGAAACAACCAGCTTATAAACTTACCGCCGCACTAAAATTTTGAGATAAACCCCATACGCCTTGTGTAAAACTCTTCATTCGTTAAAATTAACTAATCATTAATCTTTGAGAGCTGCCGTCAGATTAAACAAATGGGCCTTAATATACCTAATTATAAGTCCAAGACACATCCAGACAGCACACATCCTTGGCAGTATTTACGGCGGCTGCTTACCGCGTCCCGGGGCTCGTAAAATTCTATCGGCCGATTGTGCCGATGTCCGGATACGTCCGGAGCCGGATATACGTTACATAATTAAATCCTATCACAAAACTATATAATGACCAAGTTGAAAATATATTCGGGAGTTTTAATATGAGTTGGAGGTATGAAAAGTGTTTTGAGGATATTCGATTTGTAGTGGTGTTTTATGAAATAATATCAGCATTATGCGATTAGCTAGATGCATACAAACCAGGCTGCAGCCTGCATTATATTATTATATTTACTCTTGAGCGGTAGGACAGGCAGTGGGTCAGCATGGCCTCCAAAAGCTCAAACGGGGGGAATACACGATGGCAAGTTATTCCTAATGCTCATTACTAGAGTGGGAATATGGTGGTAAATCGCACTTACGACTTTGGATCTTTTACTTTAATCTGTAAAGCGCAATAGTGATTCTGAAATGACTACAGTCTACAGGGTTATTTCAGGATTTTGCACCGACTAATGTACCATCGAAGAAATTTATTTATAGGCAGATGGTGGACTTACATCGTTTGGTCGTGTTATATCAATTCAATGTTAATATTATTGTCGTGATCTATCAGCTAGGTTTGACATAAAGGTTTGTCTTAACAGGTTGTTAAAAATTTGTGAGAGGTACGCTATTGAACACGGCTTAGAGTACAATGTTGGTAAGTGTGAGTACATGAAATTTAAATGCAATAGTAAGATTTTCAATCATCAAGATTGTCCACCACCTTTACTTAACGGAGTACCTTTGAGTCGTGTTACAAAATTTAAATACCTCGGTCACGTGGTGACAGATACTCTCAGTGATGAGGAGGATATTGAGAGGGAGCGCAGGGCGCTATCGATCCGCGGTAATATGCTGGCACACAGGTTTGCCAGGTGTACAGCGCCTGTCAAGATAACGCTTTTTAAAGCATTTTGTCAGACGTTTTACACCTGTGGTCTGTGGGCCAGCTTTACTCAACGGACCTATGGCGCCTTGCGGGTCCTCTACAATAACATATTCAGGTCTCTATTGCGGCTCCCTCGGTACTGCAGTGCATCCGGGATGTTTGCCGTTGCAGGAGTCGACGATTTCTACGCGATTATGCGGAAAAAGGTAGCGTCAGTAGTGCATAGAGTTCGGGAGAGCCGGAATGGGGTCCTGAAGATGATAGCGGAGCGAATTGACCCTGCACTCCTTCGCAGGCTCACTGAGCTACACATTAGGGTAGCAAGATGAGCTGCATTTTGATTATTTGTTAGTATAGTATAATTTTATTGTCACAAAATTTGTTAGTATAATATAATTTTATTGTCACAAAATCAATTAGAATATGGACTTCTTTGTCTGAAAATAAACTATTATTATTATTATAAAGAGACCAAAATACGTAGGCCCGCCATCTGCCTATGAGTCAACTTCTCTGAACTTAGGTTACAAACTTTTTTTAAGCTTAAAAAAATGGATTAGAAAATTAGAAGTAATGAATAAAGGTGAGTAGGGAATTAGGGATATAGGAAACATATTGTTGCATTGTGTTGACAGCGCTTATAATCTTATAGTGATGTAATTATAAAGGTTAAGAGGTGATCACGGAAGGTGTGATTGGGTTGGGTTAAGACTTGGGTGTTGCTTGTCTACGACAATGGTGAAAGCCTTAATGTGGCTTTACAATTACGTCAATTTATGTTTTATTATGACTATTATATTTATCGTAAGTGCTCATATTGTCATCAACTCATCACATAATCAACTTCTCCATAAACGTGGGAGAGCCATGATTCGGCACGAATGGGCCGGCTCGACCGGAGAAATACCACGTTCTCACAGAAAACCGGCGTGAAACAGCGCTTGCGCTGTGTTTCGCCGAGTGAGTGAGTTTACCGGAGGCCCAATCCCCTACCGTATTCCCTTCCCCACCCTCCCCTATTCCCATCCCTACCCTCCCCTATTACCCTATTCCCTCTCAAAAGGCCGGCAACGCACCTGCGACTCTTCTAATGCTGCGGGTGTCCATGGGCGACGGAAGTTGCTTTCCATCAGGTGACCTGTTTGCTCGTTTGTCCCCTTATTTCATAAAAAAAAATAAAAAAAAAACTTAAAGACTATGGTGATGATGGATTTTTAACATCCTATTATCAAGACATTATATATCTTAGTAATATAAATTAAACACTAAACACATTTTTATAAATCCTTCAAGCCCATAAGAGCATCGGTGATCGCGACAACAATAGAATACAATAGCATTTCCAAGAATCCGCGATCGAAGGATTAATATTTAAATTAGGAAATGAAATATTATAATCAGAACCTTATACGTTTCAGTGTCTTAATATATTTTACTGCTCATTGCTCCAATCCAAAAGGTTGCTTGCCAAGAACCCAATGACGTTTTAAACAACGAAATACAACCCCAATATTTTGAGAAGCTGCGGTGATTTAACCCTGAATAAATAGCTTAAAAATATTATTGTATTATTTATATGATGATGGCACAATATGGGCGAGGACGGTTGCCAAATCGAAAACTGAGCTAAAGAGTTCTCTACAATTTGCATGCAAACGGTTTTTAAACTTATTGTAGAAGTCCTAAATAGCCGGGCTATATCGCTTCATTTCATTTCGAAAAGTAAGTAAGGAGGTTGAGATTTACCGTAAATTATTTTTCAATATCAACTCTGATAATATTATTATATCTTAATTCCCTATTTATTAAGCGAAGTTAGAAAAGTCTGCATACAAGAAATCCTATTCTAGTTTTATTAGTATGAATAATACTTATTTATAATTTCACTGAATTTAAAATTAATTATAATAAAAAATCTAGAAATACAATAATTACTACGAAGGGAAATCAATTTTTAAGGTTTACTTTGTAACTTTCACGAAATACTATACGGAAACGAATGTCATAAGTCTATGACGGAAACATACGGGTAGCTCCATCTAGTATCAGATAATGTAAGCAAGTTTTGTTATATTTATTTCTGATTGTTTATCATGCATGAATGAAAATTATATTATATTATGATGTATTTATCTAATAAATAAAGAAGCTCGCGCTAACAAAACGCGTTTAGTATTTATAAGTACCCAGAACTAGCCTTTTAGCACGTAGAGTCAGCATCACAGGTTGACAAAGACACTTTACAATAATTTGAATTTGCTATTTTTTAATTTGTTACAAGTGTTATTAGAAGGCCATTTTTTAAATGTTTGAAATATTGCAATTTGCAGTAGTTACAGATTCAGTGCCTAGTTAAATAGTAGATAGAAGAGGCAAAGGATTACAAGAATAAAAGGTAACGTGAATGAAAAACATCGAAGGTACACAAAATATCGCAAGACCCGCAAAACTCAAAAATTTCAAATAGGTAGGTATCCGAATTCGGGCGTTTAGTAGCCATTAACGCTTTGGGTCAGCAATCAGCATTGATAAACTTAGCTACATAATGATTAAAACTCTTTTTAACGTCCTATTAATTCGCATAGCGTTAAAAATATACCAAAATATCGTATATAACACAAACGGCAAAATTTTCAAATATCCTAAATCGCGCGTTTAGTAGCCATTAGCGCAAATTAGGCATTTAGGGTCAGCAGGGATCCCAACTAACATTTTGGTAATAAGAGTAAGTGCTAAATGAGCTACTTAAGAGAAATTTAAAATCCTAAGGTTTTGTAAAGGGGCTAAGAATTAGTAATATAGCACGCTATAACTATCTTGTAACCCTTATTTGGGCCCACGATTTGGAACTAAAAGTTACTTAATAGTTGTAGAAAAGTGATAAAAGGCTGTTAGTACAGGGTTACAATAGTGCTATTGAAGCGATGGTTACCACTTTAGGTGTATTGTAAGCTATACACAGGTTACGCCTGCAACCTCAAGTAATAAATAAGCTATAAAATCCACTTCAGTAACTTTTTTAATAACATATTAGTGCTCCCACGATACTATTTATACCTTGGTGATATAAAGTAAGCATTAAGTAGTAATAATCGTCACCGAAACCTGATTATTATCACCTCTTTTCATACTTTTACGAATGTTATACCGTCAAAGGCATTTAAATATTTAGCAGATGCGCTTACGAGTAGAATAATTATGTCCAATAGTGAAATTTAAAAGTGACATTAATTAAAAATTTAATGTCACTAACTTTTTTAGATTGTCCGTTTTACAATTATTAATTCTCGCTGCGGTGATAAGTATTCTGTGACTATATATACTAGTTTTCATCTCAATTTTGAAGCGCCTTAAGAATAAACTACCTTTAATATTAATATATAGTAGAATTTATGCGTCGGCCTTTTTTAAAATTTTCATTGTCGTTCAAAATAACAATTCTTGGTACGCGTATGCGTACTTTAATTGAAAATTGACAATAATGTAAGTAAATAAGTCGAGCAATAATGTTCAGGCTTTATAATTTACTTTAAAAAAATTATAGGTTATATTAATTTAATGGCGTTTATTCTTAATAGCTTAAGGTTCCCGATAACTCAGTTATTCCTAACACAGTGTTAAAAAAATGTGAACTAACACTTCCATGTCACTTGTAGTTTTACAATGTGGATGTAGAAGCGACAATATAACAAATTTTATAAGTTAAGGTTGCTTAATAGTCCCATGTGAATATGTAAGCTGCATTATTGTTCTCATCTCTGGGCAGGGGCGCCTAAATACCAACTGCTCCCTCTGGATCGTATCCAACGAAGGGCCGCTCGAATTGTTGACTGCCATAGTGTTTCAAACAGCTTGGACCCCTTGGAATTACGCCGAGATGTAGCTTCACTCTGCATCCTCTATCGGTTGTATCACGGGGAGTGCTCTGAGGAATTGTTCGGAATCATACCACCGGCAACTTTTCGCCATCGTCCCACGCGAAAAACATACCATCCTCATCACCTTGATGAGTGGCAGTCTTCCACAGTGCGTTTTTCGCGTAACTTTCTGCCGCGCACTGTAAAACTCGAATAAAAAACGAACTGTCACCAGCAGTATTTCCGGACCTATACGACCTGCAAACCTTCAAGAAAAGAGCGTATTCAATCTTAAAAGGCCGGCAACGCACCTGCAGCTCTTCTGATGTTACGAGTGTCCATGGGCGACGGTAGTTGCTTACCATCAGGTGACCCGTTTGCTCGTTTGCCCCCTTATTTAATAAAAAAAAAAAATTTCATGGTTCTGTTGTAGTTTGAGTAAAACCATTATAGTTTATGAATCACTGTGTGATCGTTCGTCTAAGTGACTTAGACGAACGATATATAGGCAAAGAAAGGTATAGGGTGACTTTATATCAGTTACCGATATTTAAAACGTGATTGTACTTGTGATAATAAACAACTTTTATTAAGAAAGCTGCGTCTGTCCGTCTGTCCGTCTGTCTGTCTGTCTGTCTGTCTGTCTGTCTGTCGCCAGGCTGTATCTCAAGAACCGCTATAGCTAGACTTCTGAAATTTTCACAGATTGTGTATATCTGTTGCCGCTATAACAACAAATACTAAAAACAAAATAATATTAATATTTAAGGGCTCCCATACAACAAACGTGATTTTTTTAGCCTTTTTTGCTCGATATCAATACCCAACTAACAAAAATTGATCTTGTAGTGGCTTATATAGCCAAAAATAATATTCTTATAGAAGTCGTATTATCGCTAATAAGGGTGCATTTGGACACAATTTATAAGGATAATAACCTTATACCCTCCTTATAGTTGCTTCATTGTCCGCTTTTTTCCTTATACGTGTTATATAATGACCAAGAACAAGGTACTTCAACTTATAAGAAACATATAGAAAGCGTTAATACGGGCGATCACCCTTATACGTGTTATATTATTGTCCGATACAATGGAGTTAAACTCCGTTTGTCCTTTTTGCCGTCATAAGGGATTTACATTTTCGCAACAGCTTGGAGAATAAATAGTAACGTCAGCCATTTTACTGTCAAGTAAACAATAACTCATTATTTTATGTATAGTTTATTTACCTGATTTAGTGCTCGTATAAACGAGCACTAAATCAGGTAAATAAACTATAAAGTGAAAAGTGTATGGGAATTAAAATGCATGATAAAATGTAATACGCTGTGTGTTTTGGTATCAACTCGCCCTTGAATTTAAGCTGTTTTTGTGCTAAAACGTCATTAATTATTTAGTCAAGTTATATACAGTGCTTTTAAAAGAACAACAGGATTCACACATCGTCTATAAGGAGTCTATGAGAGTAAAGACTTTATAATTTACATATCGTTAGGGTTCCTTTCACACTAACAAAATCGCACCTAGCTAGTGTTATTCCCGTTTATTATATATAAAAATTATTTTTTTTCCACTGTAGTTGGGTTCGCCGAAAGAGACCTCTTTATAAGGATACTTTAGCTCACTTTTGCGCACGAATTTTAAGTTTAAAATATTATTAAAAATACGTGATTATCAAATTAATTGTTTTATTTTTTACTTTTCTTCTGTAACCATCGCTCCTTTTCAACTTCTTCCACAGTTTTGAATCCCTTTTTAGGGTTCCGTATCCAAAGGGTAAAACGGGACCCTATTACTAAGACTTCGTTATCTGTCTGTCCGCCTGTCTGTCTATCTGTCTGTCTCCAGGCTGTATTTCAAGAACCGCAATAGCTACAATTTTGAAATTTGTCGGGATTGTATGCATTTATTGCCACTATAACAACAAATACATAAAACAAAATAAAATTAATACATATGATATCTAAGGGGGCTCCTATACAGCAAACATGTTTTTTTCGCTTTTATTGATTGTCATTAATGGTAACAGGTAGGCACCTGAAATTTACACAAAGGCCTAAAAACTTTAAAAAAATTGGCCTTTTTTTGTTCTATGAAAGTACAGAACGCTTCGTGCACAGGTCCGACTCGCACTTGGCCGATCAATCCGCTCTGCAAGAAATTCACACAATCTGTTGTACGTTTAAAATGGCGAATTTAGTTATGTAAAGCATTTTAATGTAACCTTAAAGAGAATAATATCTTTATAATCACTGTTTAAGGGAATGTGGATTGCTTTCATCCTTGTTAAGGTCATATAAAATGTAAGCATTCGTTTGTTGGATAGATGTCTTATTAAATGCCCCTATAAGTTAAAAGCATTATTATTTACCTTGTGCATTACTTTTATAAGAATAATTGACCATATTAAAAGCTTTTATATGTCTTTGAATATTATAAGGCTAAAAAGCAATGTAAATAGCCACTATAAGATGAACATATTTCGAAGCCTTATAGTTGCCGTATAAATTAGAGTTATTAACTTTTACCCAACCAAATTATAAGAATAAAGGTAATATTAGCCAAATCTCCTAATATTGTGCCATTATAAGTAACATTGGCATAATTAATGCTCTTTTATAACAAGTATAAGAGTTTAGACCTTATTGAGTTAATTTTATAAGGTTAGTTTGTTTGTTGGGTAATGGCAACAGGTAGGCACTTGAAATTTTCACAAAGGCCTTAAATATATGTGTTATTTAATAATTCATAATAATATTTAAATAAAATAAAAATTTAAGGGGGGCTCCCATACAAAAAACACTATTTTTGGCCAATTTTTGCTCTATAACGGTACGGAACCCTTCGTGTGCGAGTCCGACTCGCACTTGGCCGATTATTTTAAGTTTCCATGGTTTCATGTTTGAAACAAAAATCTTGTCTTATAAATCCGTTACACTTTTTTGGTTGCCCCCGTTGTTATTTTTGAAGTTACAAGAAGAATATATGATAAATTTAAGTGGTTTAAATTCGATTGCTTCACTTTGAGTGATATTTAGGAGCTATGAAACCTGCACATAATGCTTGCCGTAATATACAAGTATTTCTAAAAACTACTTTATTACCTAAGGTTAGCCGGGTAATCTCATTGTATAACCTACAATGATTTAAAAGTGGTTTCTGTCTCTTGCGGCACCTAGCTCTATAGGACTTGTAATTAACACTTCTGTAACTCTCATAGTATTTTTGGTAACTCTTAGGGCTCCATAGAACTCATTATGTGGTACAAGGTATTTATTTAACCCTATATAAGAACCTCAGCCGTTTGTAAGTGTCAGCAGACACCTTACAATTGCTTTCAGTGTTTAACGTTTCCTGAAGCTTTAAGGGTAAGTTATATAATCGTTCGAACAAACTTCAAGCTAGCACCTTAAGTTCTAATTTTTTTCTTTACTTCCATTATTCCTCTTGAAAGTTTAATTATTTATTGTTAACGTCACTGTAACGCCGAAACTTATTGTTGGAGCTCATATAAATCGTTTTTAATACTATGAGTGCCAAGTTTGTTGGGATAGCAGGTCAACTAAGCAAACTAGTTGAAAAAAATACTTTTCTAAATTTATACCAAAATATCGTACCTATAACATGACGCAAAACGCAAAATTTTCAAATATCCAAATTCGCGCGTTTAGTAGCCATTAGCGCTTGGGTCAGCAGCGTTGGCGGGAATCGGGATGGTGGCAGGTAAACAGAGAGACATTACGGTGTATTAGCGCTGAAATATGTCGGTGGCGGTAAATTGTCTTACCCCCGACGCCCATCGACAGCGCTGAAGGGTAGCGACAGCAGAACAATTACGGTGGGTTTTTTGTTTCGGTCAAAAATTTATTTTATACGACCATTACATTGAAGCAAAGATTTAGGTAAATGTGTATTCATGGATAAATATGTTCAATACCGTAAAAAGTGGAATTAAACTTTAATTGTGTGTAATCTTATTGTAAAATTTTGCCTCTTCTTAGTAATGGCATTTTCGTATTTATCTTCCTATCTCAATACCAATACTTACCAACAACTACCCAACCATACCCAATATTTCAGATAGCTCTATCTACACTAATATTATAAAGAGGAAAACTTTGTTTGTATAATTGTAATGAATAGGCTCAAAAACTACTGGACCGATTTTAAAAATTCTTTCACTATTCGAAAGCTACATTATTCACGAGTAACATAAGCTAAATTTTATTTTAGAAAAAACAGGTTTTCGTAAAATATTTGGGTTTTTCGGACACAAGGTGTAAAAAATCAACCAGAAAAGTTACTTATTTTGCGTACGCTGCCTAAACTATAAAATATAAAACCATAAAATGTTTTAATTAGTTGTAGATCTTATAAATATTTACAAAAAAGTCCACGACACACTATACCTATATATGTCGAGTGAGGCACAATAACCATTTTTTTATTTAAAAAATTTTGAATTTTTTTGGACTACATTTAAACGCGTTTATTTTACTCATGTTATTAATCCTTATCAAAATAAATTATTTCATCACTAAGTACAGTTTATATAGATAATATTTGGTCTTTGAATGACTAAAATTGGACGTTTGGTTTTGAAGTTATGGCGAAATTAAAATATTACGATTTCTACGGCCCGTTGCGAAGTGGGCGTCATCAAGGCGGGGGTGCGCGTGCGAGAGGGGAGTTTAGATCTATGTTCTATAGCTATGTCCACAGTCCACACGGTGCACTTTCATCTTCAATTTTCGTCATCTTCTTTCATTCAACTGTCGTAATATTGGCGCATTCAATTATTTGCTTAAATATTTGAAAATGCCTAAGAGAGCCAGGTCGGACGACCATGGCGCCATACTTATATTTTAGTCACTTCAATAAAATAATATGGGCAAAACAACGTTTGCGGGACAGCTAGTTGTTAATAAAACTTGAAGTAGTTAGTTAGCTGTTCAATGATTCTAAAAATATATTTTCCAACCTACGTATAACGTAATATAGTGTTTTTAAGTTAATATAGTTGCTAAGTTGTAGCTTTAATTATTGTAATTTGGGGTACCGCGTTATAACGCGTATCGATATATTTCATTAATTAGAGTTAAATTTTATAAAATTTAACTGTAATTAATGAAATATAGCGATATTGTACTAACAAGTACTCAAATAATTTAATCATTAAAAAAGTATATCAATTAAAATGTTTCTGCTGCCAGTATCGACGTCTCCCGATTCGTCCCACCGAAAATTTTCGTTCGAGCCGTTTCTAAAGCGCCTTTTTTAATCTCTATAAATCAAATTTATGACTTGTGTAAGCTTTGTGTTTTATTTACCCTTTTATAATTCTCCCCCGGACCCCTTGCCCCTCACCCCTGGAGGGGTGCAGGGGTGTGAGGTGTCGGGCCAAGTGATATAATCACTTTACATTATTTTAATGTAACCTGTATTTTGGGGGGTTTAACTATTGAATGATGGATAACCATCAGTCATCATCAACAATCGGTCATAAGACTAATTAGGTACAAGGGAATATTACTTACTATGATAGGCAGAAAACATTTCTATCAGTTTTTTTTAACTTTTGACTGTTACATTAACTGTGCGGTGTGCCATGCTTAACTTCTAAACTTTTGGCCTCCATCGTACCATACTATCGTTATGTAAAAACTGAAAAGTTTGTTTCAATTTTTAAATAATTTATAATCTGAATACTTCTATGATTATGCCTTTTTTGAAATATAAATGTACCTAACCATAACTTATTCTCTTCTGTTTTTGCGATGGGCGTGAGTTAATTAATTCCGTATCTACATCTTGTATGACGTTTGTCACGGGGAACCCCGATTCTGAAATATTGGTTCCGTAAAATATGGGTGGGTGTATTTTTGGGTAATTCATTATGTGGGTGTATGAATTATTGTGTATTGAATGTTTTGTCTATGTCATATTGGCAGCGTATTCGGTGGGAGTAGAAACCGCATGAAAAATATTTATTGCGGTCTGTAAAACGTGATTTAGGAGTTTTTGTAAACATTAAAATATAATATTTATAATAAATATAAGCAGTGATATGAATAAGCTCTTGGATATAAAAAGTTTTTTCCGTTGCGGCAACCTTCCTTCTTGAAAACACATTTTTCAAGAAGCAAAGTTGAAAAAACATTTTTCCGGGATAAAAAATATCCTATGTCCTTTGCCGGCCGTCTCAAAGTATCTTCATACCAAATTTAAAAAAATCGGGTCAGTGGTTTGGGCGTGAACTTTCGCATTTATAATATAGTATAATATATAATAATAATAGCTCCCACACCGGTTTCGGTGACGGTGGCCGGTTTCATTGAAACCAGGCCAGCTACGCAGGAGTAATTTTATAGTGCCCAAGTGTGTGCGCAGTACACAAGAGCACTCTCTATTCCTTAATACTCTCATAACCCAGTGGGACGGACGACCGACACGACTGGCGAGAGATCAGGCGCGGGACCGACTTTTTACATGCCCATCCGACGCATGGATCATCTTACTTGTCAGACAATCAGGTGATCAGCCTGCATTGTCCTAACCAAACTTGGAAATAATATGTTTCCAACGCGGGAATCGAACCCACGACCTCCGAGTCAAGAGCCGCGCTCTATACCACTAAACCACGGAGGCGTAATATAGTATGGAATATGGATGTACGTTAGAGAACTTAAAAGGTCATTAAACAATAGAAACCCTTAAAAAAATAGGTCGCATGTAATAACCTCGCATTTCATTAAAGCCAAAGTATAGTTAAAACCCGCGTCACCAGAGCGCGTATAAATCTGCAGCACCGGGCACCCCCAGGAGCGGTGATAGACGGCGACTGACGAGACGACGGGAATGGCTCTACGGAGCCCACTATATCACTTTTATTACATGCCATCTTCATTTTCATATTTCATATTTGCATTCCCTCCCTTTTAAGTCTGTGTGAGTGGCCAGTCAAATTTTGAATGTGTTTGACACATAAAAATGGCGGCCATTTTGTAAATAGTTTGTGGTAATTTGTCGATTTGGGTGTGTGCTTATTGATTTCCCTTGTTACAATTTGGATCTATTTAAAGAAGACGGATGCCCGCGGTTTTCGCGGTTTACTGTGAAGGTTTTTTTAAATAGCATTTTAATAGCGTCAGAAAAAATTTGAAAAGCCACGAAACGAATGATTTAAGTAAGTCCCAAAACAGTTTTTTGATGATTACTTAAAAACTAAATACAATACTAACATTTCTTTTAGCTATTATTTTACAAAGTGTATGATTGTAGTTAGTAGTGCAAGTTATTTATTTTTAATTTATTTATTATTAATGATAGTAACTGAATAAGTGTAACAGATATTTGTTGAAAAGCCCAGAAATATTCATGATTTTGAAAAATAAAACTATCGAGTCAAAATAAGTGAATCGTGTTTTCCGTTAGGCTAGTCTCAGATAAATATACAATGATTAAATAAATCTCAATTTCATTTAAGTCAATCGTCTTCCGGGATCGTAATAGTTATTAGAAAACACAGCAAAATATTTTGACAGCTCGCTCTTAAGGCGTAGGCGTACGCCGAACACCATTCGGCAGTCCTGTAGATAGTATAAGGTGGCTAAAGGATGGTAAAATTTCACACATACCTAACTTTTCTTTCTAAATTAACCCATCAATTCCCAAGCGGCAGCCGGCTGCCTTTAACAATTGAAAATCTATTGTGTCTGCGATACCCACGATCGACGTGTTAATTACGAAAAAAACAAGAGCACTTTCAGTAAAATCAAAAATTTCCATCAACACACCAAAAACAACATCCTCTAATGATTCAACACTTACATAATCAACTTTAAACATTCACCTAAACGAAACGTTATCAGCTGCATTAAGCAGCATGTAGCAGCAGAGAGCAGCAGGTAAGCCTCACATACACATATCAGCCGAGATCGAGTCTCCGTCGCCCGCATAAATACCGCCTAAATACCTGCTGCGGGTGTTAAGGGGAAGGCAGTGCCTGAAGTAAGCGACACCAAAGTGACTTCGGAGTTGCTTAGTTTTGATAGTACCATGGAGTAAAGATAGTACCAAAATTCGTCTATGATAGTACTGAAACTTGAGAGAAACTAGAAAAAGGAAACAAAAACGTTTTTCAGTTTCTATTCAATTGTTATTAAGCTAACTGCAGTGAGATTTTATTTTGTAGGTTGTAGTTGGTGATTTGTAAAATTGATTCATATTTTTTTGATATTCTTTTTTTTATATTCTTGTTAATCGTTTTTATATTCTAGCTGTTACGATTTTGATTGTACATAATTATTACGAGTACTCTGTTGTCTGCAGGTCATAGTTTTTGTTAAATATACAACTTTTTAACATTTTCACAGAAAGAAAACAGACAGAAAATTAAGCGAATAACAAAAATATAATTTACGTGTACGTAACAGACTATTAACAAGTTAACATATTCAATATACTTTACAAAGTAAAACCTACAGGCTTCGCCTTAACAATGCAGTGACCACGAGGTCCGAGACAAAAACTGCAAGTGTACAGTCCTCTTTACGAGCTCCAGAATATAAGAGGTTTTAGCGCAACTAAACAGATATTAAATTCGCCCTGTACCGGCTTTGGTTTGCAACATTAGAATATTTCACAGCACAACGCTTTTACAGCGTTATAATGTTTGATGCTAGTGGATTCAGAAAGTTCTTGTGTTTTCTAGAGGATTATACATATTTAAGGCTCCTTTTTTGCCTCTCTACATAGATATATTAATATGATGGACGTAGCGATTACCAAAGTACAGACAAGTATATTTGTCTACGATAGCCCAATGGTCTCAAGTAGGTAACGCAGTAACGCAATTATGGTTATTTCTTTACAGTTGATTGTAAAAAATAACCAATATTATATATATATATGTGTATATATATATATATATATATATATATATATATATATATATATATATATATATATATATATATATATATATATATATATATATATATATATATATATATATATATATATATATATATATATATATATATATAATTGGTGATAGCTTTACAACCATTCTAATTTAAGTATTGTGTACGCCTAATTTTGTAGTTTATCCTAGATTTTATTTTAGTTATAACTTAATTTAATTCTCTTATATATTATAGGAGTTAAAGTGGTAGGTAATGTGGTTTATCAAGCATAATTAAAAAAATATAGGAGTCAGAAACCTAAAAAATACTTTATGGGACTTCTTATTCATTTGTTTAAACATGTCTTATTAGAGAATAAATAAAACTCGTGCAGGATAATCGAAAGTTTTAATTATTCTTAATCAATCACCTTTGGTATTTTGAGATCAAATGATGGTAATGTGGCCCCCCGGGGATATCACATTAAATGTATTGCACAAGTGAAACTTAACGGCAAAAATCACAAATGTAATAGTCACCTTTGGAGCCTCCACAGGCTACATAGCCCATTAGTCAAAAATTTGATACTGTACCCATGGCTCTCCAGCTCTGTCATTGGAACAACATTACGACCAATGTGAGGGGGCCAAATTACAATCATTGCTAATATTTAAACAAACGTACCAAAAATATTTATTAAATGTATAATTTTATATTTACCTTTTAAATTCCGTAGGAGAACAGTTTGATGTATCCGATGTTTGAACACAAAAGCCAAATATTTCTGTTTCTTAACAACTATCGAAACAAAATCACACACACTTAAAAGTTTCGCCGGTCGCAAGTTTAACTCGATCGAATGACAATCGAACTTGACAGCCTCTGTTGGATTTGTACGGTGCTAAATTAGTAGCATGCCGCGAGCATCCCGTTCCGCCAAAATTATACTGGATAGCGTTGTTAAAACATTAAAATATTGAGGGGGGCCAATATATATGCAGGGGCCACATTACCACCTTTTCCCTGTACTATTACAGTTAATGGTATATAGGTACATTATGTTTTCGATTCTCAGACCTACATTGGTAAGCACCCATCAACACAATAATTGGTCCAGCCTTAAAAATTTAAGGAGTTTGATTACTAACATCGCGACAGAATTTCATAATATGATTTTAACAGTCTCGAGTATATTTTCCGGCCATGTCAGCCTCGTACTTTCTGGTCCACAATTAGCCTGACTTTTTCCTGTTTACACCGTGATACTTTGCGTGTACATCTAGCAGGCGCGCCATAATTCGCGCGACGATCAAACAAACACGCGGATTTATTGTTATAGACCTGAGCTGAGTCTTGTTAATTGTCCGGTAGGGTGGCCATGGGATTAGAATGGAATCATGGAATAACTGAAATAAGTTTTTTATTGTTTTTAAAAGTGATTGATTGGCCTTTGATACCTAAAAGTTATGACAATAAAAGGTACTTTAAAACGTTAATCATCATGTCAAAGTCCATAATATAAACATTCACTATTTGATCGGAGATAGATTGTAGTCGTTAAATTCCCGTTGCTCTTTATCTTTTTATTGCTTTTTATTTTATTCATTTGTCAGGCAAACAGTACCTAAAAGTTTTATTTAATAAGTTTTTTACACTTCATAGCCAACTCATAATACATCCGGCGGTTATCTATATTTGGCTTGAAATTTTTTATTCTTACATGGTGACCCTACAAGTAACTTACAAATATGACCCATAAAGCAATATTCCCGCACAACATTAGTACAAATGTTTACGTCGTAAAGTACTGTACGAGCGTGAATCAGGCGCAGCGTAAATCCGTCGCCGCCCGCCCCCGCTCCCGCCGCCGCCCGCCCCCCGCTACATTGTACCGGCGCTAAATCAGCGCCCGCGCATGGGGCGCACATATTGGTGGGGTTTTCCGGGACTGTCCCCTTTTCTCTAAATATATTATATTTTGAAAAAATACCGAACACTGTTGCCAAACTATTCAGAAAACAAATAAACGAATTTAACAACTAATAATATACATTTTTATGAAACCACCGCCGCCGCTGTGTATTCTAATTTTTGGATTAAAATTTATTCAACTGAACTTTGTTAACTACATAATAATAATGATAAACTTTCAATTCGCAGCCTAGGTCGGTAGGCCGTAGGGCTGCCTATTTCTAATTTTTATGCTTCATTTAAAAAATGAACCACTATACTTACCAACCTTGCAAAGTGAATTAACCCTTAAAGGAATCTAACTCTGTCATTCTCAGAGAAAAATGAAGCAATGGACATTAGCAAAATAGTGAAATAGTTTTATCATCTATAATAATATTATGATATTGTGTCCACGAGTCTACCTCCTCATGGTAACCCTACGTCGGTGTTTACACTCGGCGTGAGATCGGCCGACAATTCGTCATGACGAGAATGAATCCTTCACCACTTACTCCCGCGGGGATACAGACTTACATACGGATTAGATATGGCCAATATCTAGCTAATTCAATCGAAAATTCTGTGAGCTCACAGGACAAGCTTATTTAAAAAATTATCGCATAATAGTTACATGAATTATCGGTGTTGGGCGATTCTTTCAACTGAGGTTTAAAAATTGGGCAACATCTATTTTTTATACGCCAAATTATATAGTAATTTGGCGTATATATAAGATTAAAAAGCGCACAATCCTGAATCGCACTATCGGCGTGACTTCAACGTTAGAAATGACCTCGCCCTGCGAAGCTCTCGTACGTATACGTATACCCACAACGTGTGTGACAAAACAACTTTCGCCGGATCAGTAAGTAAGTATCTTTGTGTGTTACTTCTTCAACCGATTGTGGTATTTGGTGCAACGATAGTACGCGCATTCCGCGCAACTGTGGCGGTACCCAAATCTAGCGTTTTAATCCCTCATCGCGCTATCGATGTTTCTGCCTGACCGAGCATACCATCTCACTCGGTCGGAAGATTTTCCTTTCCACTATCCCATGCAACAAATGAGTTTTGGCCCAACTAAGTTACAGGTATTATATACCCCAAAACCACTATCCCAAACACCAGCCACCTCTCAGCGTCGCTATTTCTATAGGTCGACCATATGCAATGATTCCCAGTACAATCTGACTGAGCAGTGTCCGTCGGCGCCCGCGCACGCTGACGACGGACAGACGACCTGACTCACGCTGCGCCGGACTAGATGCAGGTACAGACGTACAATGTAACAATAAGTATGTATATTGTATAGCCATAAATCATATTATACTGCTGGACTCTGGAGTGAAGTACATAATATTCCTTTTCGTCACTAAAAGTTACCAGGGTTTAGCCATGTAGAGCTGGACGGAATCGCAAGTTCTGTTTTGTTGCAAAAAGTGCGAAAACTCAGCTGTCTACTGAAGTCTGAGCTAATTGCATGTTTCGTTATCTTAATAAAAAAAAATGGTGAAGAAAATGGAATACTCATAATCGGCTTCAAACACTATAAGGCCATGTTTCCACTGACGCGGAGCGGAGCGGAGCTTAGCGGTGCTGAATTGACCAATCACCATGCTCAAAATCTTCGCTTCGCGCCGCTGTCATTCCGCTGGAATTGATTGAAAAGATTGGTCAATTCGGGCACCGCTAAGCTCCAAACACACCCTAAGATTTAAGATATTGTGTGGCATGTTATGTGGCATTTGACACGGGTGGTCACGATGGCGTACTCGTAAATGTCTCAGGTCTCAACTCTGTATTCAACAACAATTCACAGCATTAACTTTCCAACAATCATTGCGCCACAAAAAATCCCTATTGGTATATAACAGTCTAGTTTTCAATACATTTAAATAAGTGCCATAACAATAAACGCAGATTTAAATCAAAACAATTTGAAAATAATAATCAATGATACTTTATCGATGCTAACACATCACCGGCCAAAATGAACTGAAATCCAAACCGAAAAGCCCCCAATTAATTGTAATTACATTGGAATTAAATTATAATGACAATTATGGTATATCAAAAACAGAACACTGTCCTTATTATAATTAAAATAATTACGGGACAGACAAACAGAACCGCAGTCAAGTGCAGATGCGCATTAAACGGGATTCATTATCAACAAAAATGAGTTTATATTTATTTGCGGCGCGGTGTCATAACGCCGGCCTGGCGATGTCACGACAAGCTAGATAGCGGTGACGTCCCCTATCCTTGTCACTCATGTCGATAATATATCTGCATTATGTAATACGTATACTAAACCTACTGCTTTGATAAGTTCGATAGGCTGTTAATAGTCGTATTATATTATTTTCTGGAAAATGCTGAGGGGAGTCACTCCTAGAAGATTTTAAAAATCACATTACACCATCTCTGGCAGTTTTTAGAGCAATGTACTATCCCCACCACCTTGATGAGTGACAGTCTTCCACCGTGCGTTTTCCGCGTAACAGACATGCAAACCTTCATAAATAAAAAAAATAAAGAAGAGAGCGTATTCCCTCTTAAAAAGCCGGAAACGCAACTCTTCTGAAGTTGCGAGTGTCCATGGGCGACGGTAGTTTCTTTCCATCAGGTGATCCGTTTGCTTGTTTGTCCCCTAATTTTATTTAAAAAAGAATAGAGAGCGTCGAGCCCTAGACTGGTATCTAAAGCAGTACCTTGTACTTGGTCACAATCGGAAAGGACTTAGGGCCAGGCCACGACACTGCGTTGCGGCGTCGTATCGCAAAAACAACATCAACAATGTCATCGGAAATCTCGCTGTCGCGTCGCTTTCCACGATGCGTTCTGCGATGTCGTAGATTTTAACGATGCGACGCCGCAACGCACTGTTTGGCCTGGCCCTTACACTTCGAGTAGAATGTAAGTTTTGATAATATAATTTCAAGTAATTATTACCGTAAAGTAGCGCAGTCAATTATAATTTTTAGACAATATTCTTAACTTTGCTAGACAATGCATTCTTTGGTGTCGAGTATAATATTTCGTCACCATATTTTCTCACCATCAACCAACACACTCAGTAACATTATTAATATCTATTGGCCGCACACAATGGACGCCATTAACGTCATACAGATCTAAATTGGTGGATTTATTTGTATATAGCTTTTATAATACGTCCGCGGTATATCATCCGCTGTCGTACGCGCGATAATGCTAAATTTGCGTTCGCGAAGCCGTGGAGTCACCATTTTATTATAATTTTTTTTATTCTTTAATTAAATGATCTAGGATCTCTATAAAAATCGATTATCTATAATATCTTCTCTCTATTTAAGATATAGAGATAAGATCGAGTTAAAAATCTATTCTAATGCGCTAGAGCCTTAACTTTTAAATCACACCAATTCAAAGCGCAAAAAGAACACACAACAATGAACTCAAAACGTAATCTATAAATTAGGGAACATTTTTAATCCCATATTAATTAGCGCTTTGCCGTGATATGAAATCGATGAATATAAATCTTTTAATTCCATATTTTTAGCCCACTACTGCAAAGCCAAAAGGAATATTATTATTTTTATGGTTCTTTGTAAGCAGATGTTTTTGTACATTAATTGTTCTGTAGCACCTTATTCAATTTTAGCGAATTAGTTATAAAAATAAATATTATAATTGTGGGGCGACTAGCATTCTATAATATTATGATTGATCGCTTAGATTTTTGTTGAATATTCTATACTTAAAAAAATAAACATCCTCATCGATTCTGTGATTTGAATTATTTAGAAGAAAAAAACTTGTAAACTCATCAAACCACTCCACCCCCTTCCCTGTGCTACAGCGAAGTGCCAGCAGTCACAATAACTCTGTCGCGGGTTTGACTCCCGGATGAGGTTATCACGGTAATGAATACCGCCATTGTCAGTGCGGGACCCGCGATTGTCAGTGCGGAATCCGCGATTTCAGCGGGATAGTGGATAAATAGTTTTTACACTGATTTGCGGGTGATTTACGCGTCATAATTGCAGCTACTTTGTGTTTCATTTGAATTTATGGTGTACACTGTACACAACGCATCCTGCGTTTTTGAAGGAGTTCAAGTTGTGTTTTTAAAAGAACCAATAGAATCGCTTCATTTGCCTGACTTTGCTCAGTACAGCGATTCTATTGGATCTTAAGAAACATACTCCTCGCAGTGTAGCTTAGCTCAGTTCAGTCAGAAACACTCCTAGCTGCCAAGTCAATTTACCACCTGATGAGCTACTGAAAATTATTATTGACAATATCAGACGTTAGCAATTGGAAACCAGTAACCAAGATATTTTAACTACCTTTGCTGCGTTTGAAGCAAATCACCTTTTTTCCTATTTCTGTAGTCGTTATTCTAGTGAAATCTTCTGAGCTTCTTATTTGTAAAAGTAGTAGGTACATACCTTTTTTGCAATATAATATTATACAATTATTGTATAGTGCCTTGTGCTTCCACGCAATAAATAACAGTCCAAACATTCAGCCTGATGATGAATAAAACATCTTAATTACATTCCGCACGCTCAAAACTTGCGAAGGACCCGGCGCTGACACAATATAAATGAACCCCCACATAAATCCCACATGCTAAACTAAGATAGACACATTCGGACGAGCGACTCAGCAGCCCTTATCGCGTTATTTACGGCCTGGCCTGAATTATGGCCAATTTACAGCCAGTCATTAAGCCTTAATGGCCTAAGGTGTCGGAAAAGTTGGTAACTTAGCCGGTCGCATGATGTATGGAAGACGGCACGTCGATAGATATGGTGATGAAGGGTTGATTTTAATGGTAGGTAAAAAGTTACGTGAGTTTTGTGGTGGGTGATTTTTGACCCCCATTTCTTGAATGGGGTTCGCGAGATTTTATGTCGTGATTCGAAATTGATTCGAAACTGGTATGTTTAGTAAAATAATACTGAATGGCTAAACCTTCGTTTCAGTAATTCAAGACACTCATTGGACCAAATTGGACGAAAAGTACCTAGTAAAAAAATATCAATTTTCATAATAATTAAAAAGGGTTTTCCAAATAAATTGCAGTGCAATTATTTTGGACAGGTAGCTGGTATATTCATTAATTATGATTAATGAGTGAGTTTTTTTTTGTAGAAAAACGAAGAATGCCGAGTTATACCAATTGGTTTTAGAAATTTTTGGAATTGGTAAAGTTTTGAATCAAGTTCACAATGTTATTATGACAAACACACAGAACCTGCAAACACCAAGCTTATCAAACCCAACCGTAACAAAAACAAACAATTATACCGCGTTAACAATAACGTGGGGTCTGTTGGACCGCGCGGTCTGGCGGGCCCCATCACTCGCGGGTTAACTGTTATGGCCATCATTCCCGCTTGATTTAAGCAAGACGTTAACCCCCCAACGTCTCCCGTTGTGGAAGCTGGAAATAGGGATGTATAAATTTCGTTGATGTTCATAATCTTTTTAAGATATTCTTTTTTATAACCTCTGAATGCACAATTTTCTTTTAAGAGATTATTTTTAGGTACACAATTAGCATTCTTATATAATTAGTTATCAACTAAGAAATTGGCTCGGTAGACGGCTACCTGATTTTTGATCGGGTTATATCAAGTCAATGTTCGTGTCAATTGAGCTTGACATAACCCGACTAAATAACGTAGATCCACTATCTTCTTATTCATGAATCAATTTCTCTTATGGTATAAATAATTTATTTTTATACCGTGTACTTAAAATACTTTTTAATGACCCTAGAGTGCCCTAGACTTATTTTTTTGAATACATTTTTCAACAAATACTTACCGACTTTTCTACTTAACATTTTCTAAGAAAACTGTATATACTTCTTGTTAAATATTTGATAAATAAGTAGAAAAAGTTTAATATAAGATCGTCGAGATTTTCATAAAGCTTAAATTCAGCATTCGATCACTGACAAAACAGTGGTCAAAACAAACAAATTCGATCTAAGGAACCCCAAATAAAGGGACTTAAAGACGTCCCTTGTATTACCTCGGAGTTACATTTGTTTCGGTAATGCATTTACCCTTATTTGCCCTTATAAATATACATTTATGGGTTAAGGGACTGACTGACGGTCTGTCCTCTTACATGATACATAACATGAATTAATATTAAATTGATCTGGCTGTAGAAGACAGGTGTTTGCAGAGTTTTGGCACAATCTAGTTTGATAGTAGGCATGCCAGTGTAAGCACTTTTGAATATAAGCATATATAATATTCCTTTTTTAATAAATGAGGGCTAAGCTATGGTCAAAAAGCTTATAGTCTATTGAAATGTTACAATTTTAGGATCGAATATTGCATTTATTAGAGGACGCAATTTTATTTTTGGAATATGTTGGGGGGTCAATAGAAGCTTAACCTCAAGTTTGTGGGGTCGCCCCTCTTGTCCTCCGGCCGCCATCTTGAAAAAAGGGTTGACAACACTATTTTCGTGATATCTCGGAAACTATAAGTCTCACAGAAAATGTTTAAAAACATAATTTGTTGCAAATTATTTTGCCTACAAATATTTTTATTTAACTTTTTACCCTAAATTAAAAATTACCTTGGAACAACCTTGTTAATGATCTTTTGAGAAAAAGATAAGGTATATAACTAAGCTATCCTATCTCTCAAGTTGGAAAAAAGCACACATTTAAAAAAAAAACATTAAAATCGGTTAAGTAGTTTAGGAATCCATCGCGGACAAACATCGTGACAGGAGATTTATATATATTAGATATATTGTCTATGCAACGACATTCGAGAAATTGAATACATTAAATAATTACATAATCACTAACCAGTAACCATTACAAGCTACTTAAAAGCATGACTTTTACCCTCCTCACTCGACAGGCATCAGTCAAAAAACCCAAACAAAATGGCTGCCGCTTTAAAACTATTATACGAACATTTTGGCGGATCGAGAGGCATTTGTCGGCCTGTCCTCTGGATTAGGGTCAGCTCATACTTGCCGAATTCTGAATTGTATAGCGAACTCACCTTTATGTCTATTTCTTACACACACTATATAATTATAATACACGATTTCAGACTTTGTGTTAAAGTTTATCAAAATGTGCAAAATATGCTAACTTTGAGAACTGGTTAATCCTTGTCTATATTAATACATACCGATCGTTGTTTTTTGATTTAAATATATTGCATAAAAACATTGCACCTACTGCCAGCTGTTTGGTAATCTGGACTCCATGGAAGGCATGTTGAATATTGGGCCTTTTGCGTGAAAATCCTCACAATATAATATCCCAATATACAGGTTTTTTTTCCGAATACAAACTCAGATTCCCGCCTTTATTATTTAATTTTCAGTACATCTCTGCGACTCGTCAGTATGGCTTGACCTTAAGGGGGAGTCCCCCAAAGGGAGAGGGACATTTAGACGTGACATTCGGTATTTATTCGCGTAATAATAATTCCTCGTCGTCGCCGCAAGAGTTATGGCGGGGGAGACACCTTGAAGGTGGTAGCGAATCGCCCTTTATCGCTCGCATTAAAGTATTCCGCCATCATCAGCCTAGCCGAGAATCGTTAATTCGTCGAAATAATAAAAAAGTGATATACGGACAGAGAGACAGACAAACATGACAAATCCATAAGGGTACCATTTTTTGCCATTTGCCTACGGAACCTTTAGGGTTTTGAAAGACGTCGCGATGCGATGTCATTTGCGATACTTGGATTTGTTTAAATTTAGTTTAAGATTAGAAATTTTTAATGTTGTTTTTCTAAGAGAAAATATTAACATTGTAATAATAAAATAGTTTTTAATATTTTATTTGGCAATATTTATTTTAAATATTACAAAATATAATATTATATAATACAATTAAAATTACAATAAAATAAATTACTAAAATATAAAACAAGCGGAAAAAAAGTAAAACTACATATAAAAAACTTTATAATATATAAAGTTTATAAGTTTAAAAGTTATGAGTATGAGTTTATGAGTTTAAAGTTTATGAGTTTATAATATTATGTTTTTGATTGAATAAGTATAAAGTAAATGCATTTCTTCAAACGTATAATGTTCTTGAAAACGTTTTGTTTTACGTTTATATTTCTAGTTTACATCCTTGTCGGTATGTATTAGAAGTCGTCGGCTCAAGCATCTCAAATATTAAGACAACCGTCAAAATATTAAGCCGTTATTAGCAGTTTCTGCCCCATTTGAGAGCGGCTTAACATCTGCTCAGCGTCAGTTTGCGATATTAGACTAACAATCGCCTTAAAGACTTTTCACACCATGCGACACCAATATCGAATGTAATACAAACACTCTGATGTCTTTGGGATAAGTGCGATTTTACAATGTCGTTAAAGTAATTTGAATCTCAAAAATTATCTGAAATTATATTTTCGGATTCAAATGGTGTGAGATTACAAAATTTAGGAATGGAGCGGCACATGGGTATAATTATCCTGTTTAAAAAAATTGCAACTATGCTGGTAATTAAAACTCAGTCGCGTAACGCATCTCCAAAGTATAGTTTTTAGAAGATCTAAAATAATTATTTGTATTGCTCTTGATTTTTTCTTGTTTTATTTAGTCATATTAAAGTCTTTAATAGTCCTATCCTTTCTCACAATTTTAAAGGTGAGGTTATACTGCGATATCGGATATCGTATCCCAAAGTGTCAAAACGCTACAGCCGTTATGTTTTGAAGATGAAATTTTCATAGGAATAGGCCTCTGTTCTTTAAGGTCTTAATACTAAAGTAGGCAAAGTACGAAACGAAATAAGTTTAAACACAATATAAAGAATAATAGTACTTAATTCCACTGTTGATCTGTATAATATTATTATTACTTATACCTTAATCATTTGTGAAAAACGAAATAGTAGTTAAAGTAAGATCATAATAATAATTATTCATATTATTACGTAGGTACCTACGTAACGCAGACGTATGTAGACAGTCAAAATCATAACCTATTTTTTTGGTTTCTCCGTCGTCGGAGAAAAACCAATTATATATCCAAACCATTGGTTATATTAAAAGTAAATATATCTCGCGGTAAACACAATAGCCATAATGGAGCCTTGGATGTGTGGATGTATGTGTGTCTGAAACGGGTGCTGTCACACAGACTTCATGTGCGTTGCGTTTACGCTGCGTCCGTTGTATATTTAACTCATAAAGTTAATATACCTAAATTGATTTACATCTGTGTGTAAAATATGTATACGTATCTACGAAAAATAAAAACTAAGGAAACGTAATTCCCATACTTCAATCGTTTTGAATTTGGTTCTCAAGGTTCTTTTTGCGCATGTTGATAGCGTCCATCAATTTCAATCAATCAGATTCAAATTGACAAAATAAAGCCGTTGAATTGTCACTTCTATAATTACACAAAATTCTTGCATGTATACGGGTCTCTTTTTGCATAAAGTATGCATGTATTCGGTTCACATTTGAGTAGTAGTAGAATCGGAACAAATTTTTTGACACTTTTATTAGTTTTTATTATTCGTAGGTACGTATACACTTACACAAGCATCTTTTCAAGAAATTAAATTGTCAACGTGCCGATAAGTGCCGACTGGACGTCAAAAAAAGAGTCCTGCTGTCATGTCTCACACGTCTCTTTTTACCACGCAGTGTTACTGCTGCAGATGGTGATATCTCGCTTGCTCGGGCCTATTCCGCTAGATATATTAACTTTATGATTTAACCAAAATTACTATTTGACTTGGGGGTGAATTGCTGGTAGTCCAAAGCAATTAGCTACGTAAAGCTATATAATATTATGTATTAGCGATTAAACTTTATTTACCAATTTCTAAAAAAAATTCGAAAATATTGTGAAGCGAAAGATGCTCACCAAATCGATAAAAAATAAGAGACAAAAAAGTTAACAAAATAAGTGCCGTTAGTAATAATAATTAGAACACTAACACAGCATTAAAGAAAAAGATGTATAATTTATTATGTAAATGTATTTTGTTGTGTTAATCTGATTCGTTTTAGTAAATAAACCATTAAACTATTTAATTAAATATGCTGGTCCAACTATGCAGTATTTGCCATCGTTGTAGAATATAATATAATATCTATTTTGTTGTAGAATATAATATAATTCTATCTACACGTAGGAAATGGATCGTTGGCCCAGGACGCAAAAGACAAAGCCGACCTTCTGGGCAAGCTCTTTGCGTCAAACTCGACCCTGGATGACGGGGGGCAGAAACCGCCGACCATACCGCGATGCACGAGCATCATGTCGAATATTCGGTTCCATCAGCGCTCAGTGCGAAAAGCCCTCCGTTCCCTTGATATCCAAAAGTCGAGTGGGCCTGACGGAATCCCGCCTATTGTGTTGAAAAAGTGTGCTCCAGAGTTGGCTCTGGTCTTGACGCGTCTTTTTCGGCTCTCCTATTCCACTGGCATCGTCCCGGCTTCCTGGAAGACAGCCTTGGTGCATCCGATCCCCAAAAAAGGTGATCGCTCAAATCCTTCCAACTACAGACCAATCGCTATAACATCTCTCTTCTCGAAGATAATAGAATCCATTATCAATAGCCAGCTTCTTCGATACTTGGACGGCCAGGGATTACTAAGCGACAAACAATACGGGTTCCGTAAGGATCGCTCGGCTGGTGATCTCTTGGCGTACCTGACTCATCGTTGGGCTCAGGCAATTGAGTCGAAGGGAGAGGCATTGGCTGTTAGTTTGGACATTGCGAAGGCCTTTGATCGGGTTTGGCATAAAGCGCTGCTATCAAAGCTTCCATCATGCGGGCTGCCCGAGAAATTATGTAATTGGGCCACTGGTTTCTTAGCAGACAGAAGCATAAAGATCGTAGTTGACGGCTAATGCTCGGAAACTCAGTCTGTTGATGCTGGTGTGCCTCAGAGCTGTGTGCTATCGCCTACTCTATTCTTACTGCATATCGACGACATGTTGCAGACCAGCGGCATTTATTGCTATGCGGATGACAATACAGGTGATGCTGTATATACCGGCTCCCTCAATATTTCTCGGCAAAATGTCACTGAGAGTCGAAACGAACTTGTTTCTAAGGTGGAGAATTCATTGGAGAAGGTCTCTGAATGGGGTAGACGTAACTTGGTCCAATTCAACCCCGCCAAGACACAAGTCTGCGCGTTCACCACTAAAAAGTCACCAATGGTCGTATATCCTCGTTTCGAGTGCACATCTTTAACCATCTTCCCTAGCATTGAGATACTTGGCGTCAACATATCGAGCGAAGTCCAGTTCCGATATCATCTAGAGGGTAAGGCCAAATTAGCCTCGAAGAAGCTTGATGTTCTTAACAGAGCGAGACAGTACTTCAGTCCGGACCAACGCCTACAACTCTACAAGGCGCAGGTTCGGCCTCATATGGAATATTGTTCTCATCTCTGGGCAGGGGCGCCAAAATACCAACTGCTCCCTCTGGATCGTATCCAACGAAGGGCCGCTCGAATTGTTGATTGCCATAGTGTTTCAAACAGCTTGGACCCCTTGGAATTACGCCGAGATGTAGCTTCGCTCTGCATCCTCTATCGGTTGTATCACGGGGAGTGCTCTGAGGAATTGTTCGGAATCATACCACCTGCAACTTTTCGCCATCGTCCCACGCGAAAAACATACCATCCTCATCACCTTGATGTGTGGCAGTCTTCCACAGTGCGTTTTTCGCGTAACTTTCTGCCGCGCACTGTAAAACTCTGGAACGAACTGTCACCAGCAGTATTTCCGGACCTATACGACCTGCAAACCTTCAAGAAAATTAAAAGGCCGGCAACGCACCTGCAGCTATTCTGATGCTGCGAGTGTCCATGGGCGACGGTAGTTGCTTACCATCAGGTGACCCGTTTGCTCGTTTGCCCCCTTATTTAATAAAAAAAAAATCTCAAATCGCGAAATTCTGTATGTAGAGATAAACTATGATAACATGGCGCGCCCCTCCAAAATTCAAAACGTTTGAAGTGCGTTGTCAAAACGTTTGAAGTGCCTGCGTTGTCTTGCGCGGTAGGCTAGTTATGATTAGTTGACCAACAAATCTTGGTAATAAGTGACATAATATTACGAGTACTGGTTAATTGGTTGAATACTTACTACATACAAACTCTAATATTAACTTAGCTTAGCTTAGGAGTCACAATTATTAACCTTATTTCCGTGGTGCTCCCCCTTAAGTTCTTTGACTTTCGGTCATTGCAACTTTGTGCTGTCTCTCGCTTTCATGGGGAGGGAAATTGGAATCTTCCTACTCCTCCTATTTTCTTCTGATTTATTTCGTTGCGGGTCCCAAGACAGTTTTAGCATATCCCTCGGGCTCCCTGAGATCATATCAAAGGGTTTTCGTGGTTGGATACCGCTGTCGATCCTGGCGACACAGGAGATACAGTGGTGGGAATGTGTGGTGGGCCAAAGCCCGATTTACATACAAACTCTTTCATAAGGATGTGACTACACACATTGAAACAGTAATTTGGAGAGGCGCGCCATGTTATCGTAGTTTATCTCTAGCGGTCATTGACTCCCTGTCAAAAACTTGTCATATTTCGTCGTTTTCTATACAAACCGCGATTGACAATGAAGTGACGGATGTTTCTAGTCAGGGCGATATCGTATTTTGTAAACACGATCTGAACAAAATATGAATTTATACTTCAAGCCCCATAAGAGCACTGGTGATCGCGACAACAACAGAATACAATAGCATTTCCAAGAATCCGCGATGGAAGGATTAATTTGTGACTTCAAACTCATAAAAAGTTGGAGAGAAAGAGATATGAAGAGTTACCAAGACGTTTTCAGATTAAACTACTTATAATAGTCTGTTTCTTTACAAGAATTCAATTTTATTCTTAAGTTAACAAATACAGTGCGAGCATTTTTCACATAGCTCCTAGACTAAAAATGTCAATGACCGCTCGTGCCACCTTAAATTGTCCTAACTATAGTAGGTAACACACATTTCTTCATCTATCGCCGCGAAGTTAGCGCTGAGAACGCAGCGTTTCCGGAAAGTCCGTCTGGCGGTTCTTTAAGGACGTGTGAGGATGTGGGGATGTATGGGCGCGATAAAAACGTATCCATCCCGATATGCTGCACTAAATCACCACTTAATAGTCGAGGAGCCCGTAAATATGTCAACATACGCCAATATCTTGGGATATACCGCTTCTCCCTCAAGCTGCGCTCTGTCAGGCTTATTCTTTCTTGTGTTTTAAATTATATGGGATGTAAGTAGATACTTTGAGTAATAAGTATTAAATTCACTTAAAGTTTAAGGTAAAACGTAGTGCACCTTCTTTATAATTGGCATGAGAATTCATCGAAGTTGATTTACGGTTATATTTTCGAGTTATTGCACCTCAATTCTAGGTCAATGAATGCCACACTCAATTCCTGAGATTTGAGAAGTCTATCCATTATCTGGCACATTAGCTTGGCTAACGCAAACACGCAAAACCTATCAACATCGCTACTGAAATGGTAAATTTCTGGCCCAAAACCCAAAAAATTGTTATTAAGGGGCCGGGTACCCTCGAAATTCTCATACATACGTAATTCCAAAATCATTTTCTCATACGAAAATATTTAACATGTTTGAGTTGTTTTTCAGTTTAAAATAGTAATTATCTAGGTTCCTGCACAAAAATTTACTTCAAAATATTTAAACATTAAATTTTTTTGTTTTTAATTTTTTTTTTAGTAAATTTAGTACTTAATATTTAAACACTAAAAAATAGAGTAAAACACTAAAAATATATAAATAAATAGTAAATTTACTACAAAATATTAAAATACTAAAAAATATTTTTTAGAGTTTAAATATTTTGTAGTAAATTAACTATTTATTTATATATTTTTTAGTGTTTTACTCTATTTTTTAGTGTTTAAATATTTAGTAGTAAATTTACTAAAAAAAAATTTAAACCAAAAAAAAATTGTGTTTAAATATTTTGAAGTAAATTTTTGTGCAGGAGCCTAGGTAATTACTATTATAAACTGAAAAACAACTCAAACATGTTAAATATTTTCGTATGAGAAAATGATTCTGGAATTACGTATGTATGAGAAATTCCAAGTGTACCCGGCCTCTTAATAATTAAGTTATACATCAATCCATTAATTCCATTAAACTCCCAATAGTACTATAGAAAATCAATTCTAGAAGAGCATAGTTACACCATTTAAAACTTGAATTGAACTGATTGCATTGACGTTTGAAGTTGAGATAGTTTATGGCTTGAATTATGTTTTAGTAACAAACGGCGCCCGTGGGATAGATCTTCGTTTGACGAAGTCGTGGGTAACAGTTGGTGCAAACGCGCTACCAACTACAGAAACTTTATTCTGGACCGGACGAACTACTGTAACGGCTGCATATTAAGCCATATTTATACCGGACCGGCTGAATCACACACACACATAGACATGATTACAGGTAACTCAAATTATCAAAGTAGCATCACAAGGCATAAAAACTTGTTTTTGTGTTGCACTTGTTTGATTTCAAAGTCGGTGGTTGTATAAAAAGTATCTTGATTTGTACGTAGCTACTGTTTAGAAGTCCTATGTTAGAACGGCAGAAATACTAAAGAATACTGACTTTGAGGAACAAAATCTATGTTTAAATGTCGTCTACTCTGCTGACTTGCCAGTATAACTTGCCACTATGGCGTAAGAGCCGTAACGGCACAAAAGTCACAGGTGTAACAAGTCAGAACCTAAGCGATGGAAACCGATTCCTCAATGCCCTTTTATGCAGTTATATTATATTTAACAGTGGTTATAGGTATATTCAATACTTAATGGGCACCGAACAATGCGCCGACTAATTAAATTTAAAGGAATAAAAACGCGTCAAATGAGCCGTGAAATTGTGAAGAACAACAATGCCGGCGGCCGATAACGCCCGACTAAATTACCGCCAAAACCCAACCCTTGCGACGGGACACACGGGGGAACATCCGCTGTGGTGATGCTGTGTCAAAAACGAATGGTCGATGGATATTTTGACGTAAAATGGACTGATGGTCAGCTAAATGAAGATAGCTTAAGCAATTACGGTTTTTATATTATTAGCATTCGTGTATTTTTTTTAACTTTATAACTATTATTAAATAAAATATTACTGCTTCTTTAAAATAATGCAATAAGTCGATTTTTTGTGGCTTTGAGACTGATTGTTTTTCTGCCAAATAAGACTGGAAGAAAAAGGGGTATGAAGATTTTTCTATGGAGCCTGGCCGACCTACTGTCCGCCATTGTATTTTTCCGCGTTCGCCAATTTCTTTGAATTATTTTTAAACTAAAAAGATTGGTTAGATTATGGCTATCAATATAATGTAAAAAAAACACCAGCTGTCATCCCAAATACGGCGATGCTTTTTGATATATGTATACTTAAGCCTAGGGAAAGGAAATTGAATACTTACCCAGATTTTATAACAGTAAAATGAAGCAATTAGCAAACGTATCGAGCGATAAACGGATCTCCAAGTGAAGTTGCAACATCTAGTATTTCAAAAACGCAGCGTCACGGCGCACAATTCTAGCCCGTGTGTCCCATCGACCGTTAACAGTGAACCGGCCGGTATGAATATTTACGAAAGCATTAATTATTTTTTAACTTTCTTCAGCTTAAGAGGATTTCCTTGGCGCGGGTCTCGATGACTGCGATTATTTTAGTTGCGAACTTTCGGAGCCGTGATTTTACAATATTGACGGAATTTTAATTAAGAAACAGCGCGGTGAATTTTTATGAGCTTCCATTGTGATTTTTCAAACTTTCATAGATTTTTTTTGAGTAGAGTCCAAACGGCGCATTGAGGCACAATTTTTTATATTAAATGTGAGTAGTCTCGTCATTATTATTTTAGTAACTTGTAAAGGAACTGTTCACTTTTGGTACAATTTATATTATAATTTTAATATAATATGTAGGTATAAATTATTGAGAAATTTTTAATTTTGAAAACTCGATCACTCACAATACCCATTCTTAATTAAACAAATGCAAACAAAAAACAACCCATTAAATTGCTTAAAAAGTTACAGTTGACAACCCTTAAATTGTTATTATTAGCTACGCTGCGCTACGAAATCCGTAGCCGGCTACGAAATTATACTTTATTCGTAGAAGTTCTTCGTACGAAATAATAATTTGGTTTATTATACGAGTACAGTACGAGTACGACAAATTAGTACGAGTTTGATAGTACATTCAAATACACAGCAGCTATTATAGCGAATGGCCTGCACCTCAAGATGACTGGTGGGAAGGTGTGGATAAGACTTGTTATAATTATTATTGTTGTGCCTTTAAAAATAGGTATAAAAAAATGTAAGCTCAGGCCAGATAATATTTTTATTTGTTTAGCCTTAATGTGTTTGAGTAGTTACGCAGTTAATAATCATTTTGAGTTTATTAGGAGCACAAGCGAGAAAGTTAATAAATCATTTCTTATAATTTCCAAAACGTTTGATTTTCATACATTTCTGGCAATTTCATGACGAAACAACGATCATCATTTTCTATATAAAATAGCAATTTGCCTATCCACCATAATATAAAGATGACTAGCTCTAATAAAGATCTTTGCTTGAATATAAATTTAACTTTTTATTTTAATTTTGTAATACCTAAGTTCATGGCCCTTTATCTTGTATCTACGAGTCTATAGATTTCTACCAACATGTCTATGGGAGTATCCACATTATTCTCTCTTCCCTCTCATTTGTATCTCGGCGGTAATCGAAAGAATAAATCGCCTCCCGCGCCTTCTTTAACTCCTAATAACCAACTCGCTTTATGATAAGTTAAGCTAAGTAAACGACTTTTTTATATTAAACTTCACAAATAACTTGCTAGAAACGCGTTGAAATAAACATCAATTTCTGGATATATTATTGTTTATAACTAGAAGAGGAGGATTATTATTTTTGAAAGTAAAACCAACTTTACAAAATGAATCAATAGATGTATATTTTGCAGAACTTTATCATATTTTTTCGGTATAAGTTTTAGGTGGGTACCTAATAATCAAAAGTAATTTATAAATCAGATATCAATTTATGACTATTTAAGGCGCTACGGTGCAGTGTAACAAACATACACATAATATTATACTGCCCAGCCAAATCACCTTTTTAGCTTGGCCGTAGTCGTCATTGTTTATTAGAGGTCCGCTTCAATTCGATTGTCACTATCTCATTCCGCCCAGCACGCGATAAACTACCGTAATTGCAGGTAATAAAATTCAAAACCCCATATCAATATCGTATTTCACGCGATCAAATCCAAATCCGCGGTCATTTGACGCCATCGCCGAAAACATCAATCCGGAGCCGGACCGTCGGGCCTGTCCGGCCTGTCCGAAGTGGCCGAAGTGGCCGGGCTGCGGCGGGCCGATACCGCCCGATACGCCTGTCACTCATAGCCGATACGCCATATCGAGCTGATTGAACGTCACAAAACGGACATTTGTATCAACCATTATGTTCACGTGTAACCGAATGTCGACTCTGTTCTAACGAGTCACGGTTGGAAATCGATTGCGGCGTCAGTTATCCAATTTTGTATCCAAATTCTGTCATCCTTTATGTTATTACATAAGTTTATAAATGCGATTTCAGATGCAATCTCTCTTTATGACGTCAGACCCTTCATGTTAGGCCGTCACAAATGGATATAGTTTAATACAAAATACTAAAATGTTCAATTTTGAAACAAAATATATTTATATTTATTGTGAATTTGACCCTTGTTTGCAATAACAACTATCTATGACTATACTAGTTCGACAGTTGAATAAAATACGCTTATTGCGATGAAGAAAGTAGAAAAAGTACAATGTATAGTTTATTATTATCAAACACATATATTTTGTGTACCTTTAACAATAATATGATTGACTACCCAAAGTAAAAACATTATTTCTTGTTTCGCCTTTCAAAACTCGTTGTATAAAGGTAGATTTTTTGAGTGATAATAATTTTTCTAGCTTAAGGTGACGCCTTGATAATTTGGATGCAGCGATATCGATTTTTCTTAACAATGACTAAAGCTAAGAAATTAAAGTTCATTGTCACTATTCATCATGTCTTTATCTTTGAATTACCCATAGCATAACACGATTGGTCAACTTTTATAACACAATAATTAGTCAAAAAGACCTCTATAAAAACAGAGATTCTAATTTTGCCAACAGAGGAGAGTGATGAGGCCGGCCCGGCTATAGTCATAGAAAACAAGCGATCTAAAACATATCCAAAACGATTTTTTTAACGGGGCGTCATCGTCACCTTAACAGTTTTTCTGTAAGCAGTTATAGATCTTACTCAAAATATTTGTAATTCTTTTTTTACATCTCATTTAAACAAATATTAGGGTATTATGGCGTAGTTTACAATGCATAACATTAAACTTAGATCCCCGGACTCGCCAAAAATAATAAACATAATGATTGACTTACATTGATACAGTAGGTGGTGCCAGCACTGGTTTGACGATGGTTCAACACAGCATAGCTGTTATACACAATGAAGTCTGGATAGTGAAAAATAAAACATATTTAGTATTTACATTAGTACAATTCTGCGCCAGCCAGCCATGCCAGTGATGTTGACGTTATCACACATTAATTGCTATGCATATTCTTAAGGAAAAATAATATAATCTTACTAGCGCTTGCTACATACTTGCTGTCTTGATCAAAAAGTAGGCAACAATTTTTGCCTACTTTTCGATCAAGAATTATAGCTATTAACTACGAAAAAGATTAATAGCCATTAACTGCGGCACCTAAAGAATACTAGCCTGGATTACATGTTTACATTCCAGTACTTGCCAGTCCAATCCAGTAACGCTGGTACCCGCTACTGTATCGATGTAAGTTAACAGAATTTTACCAACTAATTCGCGCAGGTGATTATTTTAACTAATGTTTATATGTCAATTAGGTTTTATCTCCTAAACAGCGCATATAATATAACGTGCATTAGACCGGCGTAGTCGTTAAGTTGGCTAATTACGGACAAAATTACGGACAAATCCGATAAACATTGTTATTTATGCCCCTCCTGTGGTGTGCGTTTACCCCGATTCGTAAAAATGTGTAGGATCTGTTTCATCTAGGGATGAATAGCTTATCTGGAAGTTTTCAACTTTTCACTTATATTTTTTAAAGAACATAATATTATCATTACGGGTTCTCAAACAGAACTAATTAGCTTAATTTAAGCTACTTAGCTTCTAAGCTACTGGAGAGTTAAATAAGAAAATGTTTTTTTTATTTATTTTGTCATGGTGTGAAGACTGAAGTAAGTTTTTCCTTTTAGAAACTTAAAATATGACTGAATTTTCTTTAACACCACCATGTTAAAGAAAATTCAGTCATTTTTTGGAGTTTGTAAGTAATTAATCAACAGCCGTCATGACAAAACAAACATAAGTAGGTACACATTAAAGTTAAATAAATGTGTGATAAACAAGTGTTGAAACAACGCTATATTTCACCATCCAACCAATACAAACTTAATTGTCATATCAAAAGTTATACATCGTATTAAAAACGCATTACGCCGAAATTAAATAGCCGAAACGGTATTTATGTAAAAGCATTATAAACCTACCAGTTACAGTTGCACGTGCAATTATCGTAAAACGTCACATGTTTATGTATTTTTAATTCCGTCGTATATCGCGGCGATAAAATGGCGGACGATACAATATGGCGGCGATTCGGGCACAGTAAAGTTGTGTTGATGCGATTTGCTATTGGCCCCGCATAAGATTCCCTTTAAAACATTTTGTGCAACTTTTTATTGTTTGGTATCGTCTGTATCTAAACCCAGTAAAAATATTCGGCAGTTCTTGAGTTCTGTCCTCAGACATAGTACATCCATACTAATACTTTTGGCCGGGTGAAGCCAAACGAGCGTAATTTGTAAGTTGTGAGTCGCAGAGTTTCGGCTGGAAGAAATTCTGCTGCATTCAGTTTCATTATATTTTCATACAAAAGTCCTGTTTGATTCACACGAGCGTAATTTTGTGAGTCATGATTTGTATGAGAAGATATTATATACGCGACTGAAATTCTGCGACTCACGACTCACAAAATTACGCTCGTTTGGCTTCACCCTAAATGAGATTTTTGTTGTCTGTCTGTTATCTACTCAAAGGACTAAGCTCGAAGAGAGAGAAGAGGAGTCGCTTGGGCGCATGAAGACATTGATGTCTAAATGCAGTATGTAACTACCTTGTTGACCTATTAAGTATTAAGTTTTTGAGGCGAATTATTATCACCTAGACGAAGTTAGCTAGCTTCATCTTGCAGATTTTATTTGGTTGTGTACCACTATTAGCCATCAGATACATAAATAATTATTCATAGGCAGCCAACAACTGGACATAACACGACCAAATTGATAACATTAGTCAAAATCCCTATAATACGTAACTCAGCGTATGCAAACCTGATATTTGGCCCATGCATTGGGCAGCGTAATTTTTCACCGTTTTTAGTGCAACGTCAAAACGGTGGACTCAGTTGATTCTATCTTATAACATAACTCATTGTACACGACTGACACTGTGTCCCGCCAAGCAAAACATGTCACACTATCAGACTTACTCCAAAAACACAATTCCATAACATTCACCCAAAAACCAGCCTTATCACAACGGTAGAAGAACTACGAAATCTGCAGTGACAGATTTGTGGACCAATAAATAACCAAAAGTCTTTTTTATACAGCTACGCAAGTTTGAGTTCTATATCAACGGAATAAAACCTGTTATGAGCGAACCGGAAAAGTTTGTTCGTCAAAGTTTTCACCGTTGTACGTGTGCGGTTGCTTCAGCTGGAATCAACCTTATGCCCTTGTGATAGGGTTGACAATGGCCGTATTGTAGTCAGCCGATGTGACCGTCACTATCTGGACAGTCGGTTGTCAGTCAGCCGGTTTTTTCGGCATCTGTCCGGCGAGGACGTACGGTATATTAACGTTAAAATGTTTTTTTGGCATTTTTATTGTTACACGGTTTCCGACCGGAGTTAGGGGCTTAAGATCTTGAGGAAATTAGTCTATTATAAGTAGATTTTTTCATAAATATCAGTTTACTCCTTCATAAATCGAATACTTACAAAAGGCCGGCAACGCACCTACAGCTCTTCTAATGTTACGAATGTCCATGGGCGACGGTATAAGTTGCTTTCCATCAGATGAACCGTTCGCTCGTTTGCCCCTTTATTATAAAAAAATGGTGTCAATTATAGCAATAATAATTATTATGTAGACAGTAGATTAAACTCTTTTAAAATAAAAAAAATGGTCATTTTTATATCAAAAAAGTAAATGAGATGTAAATACTTTCCCAGCTCTGTAACCTAACTTTTTCGAAAAGGCGGTAGGCAGTAGGTACGCAGTAGTTAGTAGCAAATAAAAATGCTATAATACATTTTTTAACACTTTGTGGTATACTAAACCACCTAAAAACGTCTGTCCCGCCAAAGAATGGCAACATAATCTTCATTACAATAACAATCGGCTGGCCCCATATTAATGGTGTTATCAAAAACCCATCAGCGCCGGTCGTTGAACCCGAATGGGCGAATTGGCAAAATGGCGGAATTAAAACTGCATCCAATCCACGGCGTAACGATAATTATCAGTAATTAGGATGAACTGGTGGACGCCTCTTGGTTAAATATACAATGACTGATGGGACTGGACTCTGGAGCCTTAAAATAGTAAGGGAATACGCCACTTAAAAGGGTCTCCTTATTCGTGATAAAATACCAAAATACGACACGAGGACCGAGACTGTGTGAAATCTGAAAATATGTTGTTACTTATGAAATGCTATTTTAAATACTAATGTCATAAATAAAAAAAAGGCACTGATTTAAAGGGGCAGTTGTAAATTGCAGTTTTGGTAAGTTAAAAATTATAAATGGCACGTTTAATAACTAGTTTATCAGTTAAAACTAAGCAGTAAAGTAAACAAAAATGCGTAGTAAAAAATAATGAAATGGATAATTGAAAACATTATTGAACAGTAAAATAATTAAATGAGCGGTAAAAATTAATGAATGAGCGGCTACGTGTGGGCAGTAACAAATCGGAATTTGTCAGTAAGAAATCTCATTCTAAGCAGTTCTTTAAACAATGAGCTGGTAAAATATAATAAAATCGGCCAAGTGCGAGTCGAACTCACCCATGAATTGTTCAGTACCGTTTTAAAGCGAAAGTATAAGACGGTCGCCGGCTGCTGCCGCAGCACGCTCGGCTCCCTAACCTACTATTGGACTAACCTACTTTGGTTTGTGTTTGTTTGTGTTTTAGCGGGGGGCTGCGCCCGCCCGTCCCTCCGCATCGGTATCCGTGGTTAAGTAGGCTTTCTGTTAAGTCGTTATCGAACCGATCAATCCATCATTATTACCGCTCATTCAAATAGTTAATGGAATCAGGCATTACTTTGCGGAAATCCATAGCTTAAAATTTAGTTTGTTATTATTTTTAGCAATATTCCGCGGAATATTGCTAAAAATAACAACAAACTAAATTTTAACCACTCATTCATTTATCGAACTGCTCATTCGACCATTTTTACCGCTCAATTGTTTTTTTATTACTGTCCATGTTTTACAGTCACAATTTTATTAATCAACCGCCATAAAATTAAATAACTGCTCAATATTTTTTTCAACTGATCTTAATAACATCTCAAATATTTAAATAACTGCTCAAAAAATTATTTCCCTAAAAAAAATGCAATACCACAATGCCCCAAAATGCTACAAATTGGCCCATTTATGCACTTTAGGAATACCTACCTGGTTTACGTTAATAATGTAACAGAAGTCAGAACCCAACTAACAACTTTTTTAGCAAGAGACACCCATTATTCAAGTCGTGCCTAGAAAACGTAGGGCCACATACTTCTAAAATTATCATACAAATATAATGTTATCACTTCGCATTATTTAATCTAATTCCCGCTATTTCAGCAGCAGTAAACATGTGCACATTTCGTAAAAACACGTCCTCCATTGCAACGGGTACATGGTAAACACAGGCCCGTAGTCAAGTGTATGGGCGCTATAAAGTGGCAATACGCCCCTGCGCCGTAACTTGCCCCTGTGGTCAAGCCTGGGAATTGTATGGAGCTGAATATACGTGGGTATTTTGAGATAATTATTGCACCCATTTTATAAAAATGGGTGCAATAAATATGAGCGGCTGGTTTACTTTATTGTAATATGAGTGTGTGCACAATACGCAAAGACACTCCTGTTCCTTTATTTTCATAGCCCACACGAGGGGATGACCGATGCATCCATGATCCAGCGAAAGCATTGCCATGACATAAAGTGACTAATTTCGTAAACATAAGAGTTCTTGTTGAGATCTGTGTAAGTGATCGGTGTAAATAAGTTGCAGAGTTACACTAGAAGTAATTTTGCAAATGCAACGCCTTTCGAGAAAACTCATAAGGTTTTAAACAAAGGAACGTCTTAATTTTGCAGTTTCTTAAAATAAGCCAAGCGTGTTTTAAGATTTTAATCACGGCAACAATACCCGAAAATGTGCTTTAAATTTTCTGTAAAGAAATGTATGAAAACAAAAAGCTACTTAGTTGTGAATGTTATGTTTTCCTTAACAGGTAGAAGTACTACCTACTTATAGTCTTGTAAAAGCTATTGTTACCCAATATATTAGTGCAGAAATACTTCAAAGATGTTTTTAATGTTCCGTATTTTTAAAACTTGGAAGTAGAAATCACGGAAAAGGCCGATGAAGAACAAGTAAAAATATGCGCAAACATTTTTCGAATGAATTGACTTTTTATAATTTTTGAAAGTAATTTAATTAAAACAGCTCTGTATACATCCGGACAGTCGGAGCAATTAAAACAAGGCAAGTCCAGGTCGGCCATCTTAAATCTGTTCAGTATTGGCAATATCTGGCGCGCCGTTACTCGCCACGGCCACGCACGTGATTTAGGGCCGCATGCACTTTATGATGCCTCAAGGGAATTTGTTGAAACAGAATGTGCACCCATTTGCTAATTTACCGCAGAAAATTACGGTATGATAATTATTTTTAGACAGGGTTTTTTTTTTTTTGTTACATCTGACAGCATTCAAGAGGACTCAAATAACACCATCAAGAATCAAGATCATTTATTCACAGACGTGTAGTCAAAAGGGTAACAAAGGTTATAATAGTTCTTACATATCCTACCATAACAATGGTGTGTGAATGTCATTACTCTATACAGAACAAATTAAAATAAATTTAACATTCTTCATCAATTAATAATTAGATATTTTCATTAAGTACATTGTATACAAAATTGTTTCTACATATTAACTAGGTAATCCAATAAGTATTTCAATTTAGTCAAGAGTATCACATTTTTATGTCAATATAAATATACATGTCAACTATTATATTATAAATGTCAGTTATTTAGATTAGATTACAATTAATATAAATGTCAGTTATTTAGATTAGATTACAATTAATACAATTTCAAGAGTTAATTTAGGTCAGGTAATGTTTTTGTTTTGAGTATAACATGTAGTTGTTTAGGTTATAAAAACAGTTTTCTAAGAGCCACATATTTAACTTTTTTTTGTATGAATTAAATGACAGAGATTTGAAACTGTCTGGTAAATTATTATATATGTCAATGGCTTGTATGAATGCATTATTTTTATAGATATCTAAATTACATTTTGGACGATAAAGTTTATATTTAAATCTGTTATTTTTACGTTCTACTTCTGATTTTTATTCAAAATATTGTGGATGAAACTTAACAAAAATACATATTTCTTTAATGTACATGCAAGCTAATGTCAATTAGCAGGCCGAGCAGCAGAAAGTTACAACTTTATCGCTTTCGCCAGCACGATGCTATTGCGATTTGTATTACTTAGTCTGGTCTATCATCTGTAAACTAGTTAAATATAAAATGATTAAATGAACGATTTTATACTTATTAAATTGTAAAGGACTATTTTAGTAGGTACGTCCTTTCGGCTAGTTAGATTCCACCTCTACTCGAGAAAGGCTTAAATTGCCCCAATATGGAGTGGCACCATAAGTATTTGGCGTGGGTTTTTTATCACAACTCCATTCTTTCTTGCTTCTCTTACCTCTTCTACTAACGTTTGAACGTATTTACCGCTTTGGCCAGAAGAACCAGACTTCACTTCTGGTTGGCACAATTTTCATCTTTAAATAGCGCAAGAATTATGAAATTAATTAGCCAAACACTGCATTGCGCGGAATAGAAATTAGAGATTGTATTGGCATAGATCATGGCTCCGGCCGTTATAATATGGTTTAAATTTGAATTTTAGTAGAATATCATTATTTATTATCGGCCAGTCGATGACGTTGCCCGATAATGGTGCACTAAATATGATTTAGTGATTAGGTTATAAAGCAGGCATTAGCTGCTATGTGCGGTGAGCTTTGGTATATAAACGGATGAATCATTGGTCGTTCGGATAAACACTTCGATGGTTGGGTCCAAAATTGTTCTTTCCCATGTTCTACTTTAAATAATTAAAGCAAATTATTGAAAGCATAATGGGAGGGACTCATTTAGAACATCCGTGTTACATTTTAATCTCCCTAGGTCCTTGAGATCCTGTCAAAGGGTTTTGCATTGTTAGTTACGGCTGCTGACTCTGTTTTATGGGAAAAGCGTTGATGGGAGTGTGTCATGTGTGGTGAGCTGCAGTAGTGGCCGTTTAAAAAAATATTTTTTTTAATTTCCGATATCTTTCTTGTTTCATCTTTTTAGTTTGGTTATTAACATTTCGCGCCGTGTCAATGAAATTCTACGTGTCCGCACAGAAATCTACTTGTGAAATTATATGATGGATGGATGATGATTATTATTACAACCATTTTATGGACATAATAAAATGAATAGCGGACGTCTACTCGTGACACAAAGATTAAAAGATTGACGATTTGTACCTATTAGCTATGTCCACACTAGGCGCTTTCGTCTTCAATTTTCGTCATCTTCTTTCGTTCAACTTTCGTTTTGTCGCATTCAATAATTGAATACGTCATTGAACGCAACGCCAACATTGTCATTTTTGCGGTTTTGGATACGATCAGAGGGCATGCGTCGCGGGCATGCCTCACGTTCGCTGTTGACACATGCCCTTGACGAACAGAAAAAGGCACAGTGTGGACAAAGCTATTGGCTACTACGCTAGTTTTTTAACTCCGCTAACCAAACTATCACTGATCATAAAGCTGAAAATAAAGCTTCAGTTTATAGCCTATCTAAACCAGTATAAGCTAAATTAGCCGATAACATCATATCGTTACCAGGGGCTCATCAGCACAGCGGTATAAATCTGAGCGCCGCTGATTATACCGCGATAATGCGATGAGGGGTATGATTTAGTGCGCATTTTACTATACTTTATTACTGCAGAATGCGGAAAATGATGGCATTGTCTGCAGCCAGAAGTTATCGCCAGATACGTTTGAAAACGACAGGGATGAGATGCTGGCGGAGAAACACGGTTGTCCGTTAAGCTATAAAATGTTTATCGTGGTAAAAGTCCGTCGTTCGATGTTATAGATCTTCACACGTCAATAAGCAATAATCGTAACTGGTACAGCAGAATTTAGACACCCGCTGAAGGATGCTGGTTTTTGAATATGGCCAGTGGCTGGCCAGCACAGAATTGGCCAGCTAACTTGATACCTTGAAAATTCAGTTTCAGACCCAAGAAAATGAAAGTGTTGTTTGAATCATCTGCGAAAGTACAAAAAGAACGTTGAGATTTAGTTTCGAATCTTTTTTGGTTTGTAATCTTTCTGTAGTTATTGTCTGCAGTAATAAATTTCTATTTCTAGGTCATCTTACACGATAGCTCTTACTAATGGATACTTTCCGGAGACTTCAGCGCCAACAGCGCAGAACAAGATAAACCAATAAAACTGGGGAATAAATAAAAATAACTACCCCCATATAACTACCCCCATATAAATAAGTATGCTCAGTCACGTTGAGTTATGTCGTCACACAACATAAAATATACAACTGGAGGAACAACAGTTTTGCCCCATATTAACAGTAAACAGACGAAGGTCGCGGGGCATGGAGTCGAATACTAATTATTATTTTTCTTTAAACAATTTTATTAAATTATCGTAACCCAATAGCTTTGCTCACACTGTGCCTTTTTCTGTTCATCAAGGGCATGCCCATGCATGCGTTATAGCGCAGTCAACAGCGAACGTGAGGCATGCCCGCAACGCATGCCCTCTGACCGTATCCAAAACTTCAAAAATGACAATGTTGGCGTTGCGTTCGTTGACGCATTCAATTATTGAATGAAAAGATGACGAAAATTGAAGACGAAAGCGCCTAGTGTGGACATAGCTAATACGACATGCGAACCTTCAAGAAAAGAGCGTATTCTTAAAAGGTCGGCAAAGCACCTACAAACACAACAACTCTTCTGATGTTGCGAGTGTCCATGAGCGACGGTAGTTACTTTCATTACAACAGTATTAATTAACAGTACATTTTTCCAGTATTAAAAATATCCTATATCCTTTCCCGGGACTCAAGGTATCTCCATACCAAATTTTAAAAAATCGGTTCAGTGGTTTTGCCGTGAAGACACAACAGACAGACAGAAAGACACACTTTCGCATTTATAATATAAGTATGGATGTGTTCTCAGCTGAATATTAACGTGTCGACTCCACTTCACCCCTGTTCGCCACATTCGTCCCAATACGGGCTCAGTTCGCGGGGCAATTCGTTATTTTTATTGTTTTTTGTTATTATCGTCGTGTCCCCGGATGACGCACGGCCGGCACTGGATGCGTTTAATTGCGCTACAACCATCTAGAACACTCGAGAAGCTCACATAAATATGATAAGATTAAGGTGCATTTGAATATGAGACCGTACATCTTAAAATAAGCGCAAAATACGGCTCCATTGTTTTCACTGTGCTAAATGTTTTATGACAATTTATTTACAGCTTAAAAGGTGTTTATTACATCTATTTTATTTTTTACTGAAATTTTACAAAAAGAAAATCATATTATTTATTGCGGCAGCATATAAAAACACAAACTACAATTCCCAAAACCTGGTATTAATAAAACCGTAATAAATTCAATATGAATTTATCTTCCCTCAAGGGAATCAATGATTTCCATTACATTAATAAAATATTATATGTACTGATTAATAAATATCTATTGAGTAGGTTTAGATAATAATAAAGCAGTATGTTACTAGTAGTTAGGTACTACTATTATTATTTTGTCCATGCAACAAGTACTATAAGATTTAAAAAAATCGATTTTCTAAAACAATAACTTTAAATAAACTACATGCTCAAAAAAACATAATACTCTCGGCTTATTCTGCTGAAAATAGTCGTCACATAACACAAACTTAATTATTGTTCCCTTCAAAATATAATCACTAATCGGTAATTGCTAATTAACTTACGACAAACAAAAAGGTTTTGTTCACTAGAAACAAACATGTTTTTCGAATATTTCCTAATCACTTTATAGTCAATTTGTCGATAATTACTTCAGAAAAAATAATAAATATAATATCGTGTCTTGTTTTCAAAAGCAATTTTTACCTACCGCCATTTTTGTATTTAAGCAAATGTCAACTCGTGCACACTTTAGTATCGTTGGAATTGTCGTCACAATGAGTTCTATAATCGACGCCGAAAGTATTCTGATGGAGAACGAGCACTGGTCGCGACTGGACGAGGAATGGGGTATTCCTGTAGACCTGGAGGGAGACACAGAAGACGACTTCAAGCTGCGTCCTGTCTTCAGTTCCTTGGACTTGATTGGATCCACTTTCGACTCCTCCGTCCTCTTGAAGAAAATCAGAAAAAAGGTTGGCCGAAAAGTGTCAAAACGATCTTCTTCTGTGCTGGATTACACCGAGTTTCTTGATGACTTAAAGAAGAATTGCAATATGGAGTCGTCGAATAATTTCTACGTGGTGAACAGTGAGATCATTACTGCAGCATCCGTTGAGAAGATCTGCAAAGAAATTGACGACGTTTTCAAATCGATCGAGAAGCTATCTTCAGCTACAAGCACTCTTAGAAAGGGACAGAAGTTTCCAGAAGTAGTCCAATGTAGTATTTCCATAGACGACCTATCTTTCGACGATACTAAGAAGAGTTCTCTCTATAACAGCGAGATAGACAGACAAATAGAAGAGGAGTTAGATCAGTTTGGGTCCACCATATCTAGTATTGAGAAGATTGACCAGTCCACCCTGGCTTCTGTGACTGCTTTAGTCCAGAAGTTCAGTTCTGTGCTAAGAAGTCCCGTGGTGACCTACAACTGGAGTCCAAAGAAGAAACGCCAGTGTTGTGACAAGTTCAAAGAGTTGATAGACTTTTGGAATAAGCGTGCTGTTGATGCATAATAATTATAGTAAGTAGGTTTTCAAAGTGATTTTAATTATTAATAGAAATTAATTTGAATTTTTAATATAATATAATTTTAAACTTCGGTTTATATTGTATGTGACAAATAAATTATTTTATGACATAACTTTGTTATTTTATTATAAAATCCGAAACACAATATATTGTTAAGTTCTTTGTAATCTAGATAAATGTGATAATATAGTGTAATAGTAAACGGTAAAATCATAGGCTTACTCAACATAAAATGCCTTCTTGACTAATATAATAAACTATTGATCAGTACTTACATACGGTTTTGCTCGATCGAGCAATAACGTCGAGCAAAATCCGCGGCTCGGGCTTTCGTCTACACATTCAGCATTGCTCGATAGTTTTATTCTAAATCGATATATTTCATTCCATCAATCCGGCTCGATCCGGTTTCATCAATCCTTCGAGCGGCTCGATGCGAGCCTTCGAGCTGTCAGTTTTGCGGTCCACAGTAATTATTAATCGATTTGGAGTAAAACTATCGAGCAAAACCGTATGTGAGTACTTAGCATATAACAAAATACTAAACACTTAAGTATCAGTACAATTTTAAACTGTACCTAATATAAGTTAATAAGGTACTTTTCATTTTAAATTCAGTTATTCATTTTAGATTGAATATATTTCCTGAGCAGAATTACATTCAATGGAGCATTTTCCAATAATTAATCATTATAATATAAGCACATGATAATTTAAGTGAACATTATAATTTTTAAATTATTAAATATATTGTGTGCACAATTAAGAATATTTATCTTGATCTTATCTAAACATTATACAGAAAATACAGTAGGTACTATATCTACTACACAACGCTTTAGGGATTTAACTATTATACTGCATTCCCGAGTTGTGCGAAATATCAATAGTTCTAAACAGCATAAACAAGATAAACAGCTATTAGTTAATTACCTGAAGCTAACAAATAGAAATTCATGGTTCATTAGCCGAGCTGGTGGACAAGGGGTCCAGGGGTGCAGGGGTGCAGGGGTACGAGGGGTCCTAGGAGCTCGTCCAGTCCAAGTTCCCCGCTAAATCACGGACCTTGCCTGCGGACCTCTGGAAACACACGGGAATGAGTAAGTTATGACTTATGACATGTGTAGGTATGACATATGAGTAAATTACAATTTCGGTACGTATTTTAGTTAATTATTAGCTAGAACAAACTACAAATTATTATTTATATAGTAATTAATACAATGTATATATGCAACAGCTTGAAATGCCTAATAAATAGTTAAACTGTATTTGATGTGTGACAATATTATTTTAAAAGATCTAAACAGGCCTGACATAAAAAATAAGTTTTAAAATTTCTAAGATTTGCACTTCAAAGAATATCTGTAATTCATATTATGTTTTATACTATATTCTGTATTTTTAACCGACTTCCAAAAAACGAGGAGGTTATATGTTCGGCTGTGGATATTTTTATTTTTATTTGTGTATGTTCAACGATTACTCCGCCGTTTGTGAACCGATTTTCGAAATTTTTGTTTTGTTGTGTTAGGTTTCACTTCAATTTGGTACCATGTTCACAAAAGTGGTGACCTGATGATGGGATCCATTAGTAATCGAGGGAACTCCTCGAAATTTATATGGAAACGTATGGTGATTTTGGTTTTATGAGAAGCATCCTAAGCATATGCTATTTGGTACCCAAGATATTGCAACAAGGTATACTATGGTTCCGAAGATACTAAGAGAACTCCGGATTCCTTATAGATACAAGTTTGGGGGTTTAGGCGCTGTTTTAAGAACTGAAAGCATATGCTACTATACAAATTACATTCATCATCATCATCATCATCATTACCACGTCAGGGTCACCAATGTCACCAAAATTGAACATAACAAAATATTCAACCTTATCTTCAGAGCGTAAGGCACACATTTGACATTACTTTTGAGAAGTAAGTTGCTTCGATAATACAAATAACATGCTAGTGCACTGTCACACTTACCAATCGCGGCCACGAACGGCCACGGGCGGCCGTAGACTTCTCAAGCGATACTATGTATTACAATAATAAAGATAAAGTTTAAAATCATATGACACTGAAAGCCTCGCCGCTGCTATTCCGGTTTGGCGCGGCCCTAGCACGTGTCCACTTCGATTTTTTTTAATGTATTGTTTAAAATTATCTGCAGCTGATATTATATTTTGTAAGTGTGACTGTTAACAAATTGTAATAAGATACGTAGAATAATATACAGGTGTATTATTCTACGTATAGTACGCGATGGTTTATTAGGTAACTAAAAAGAGTGAAATTATTATTTTTAACAAAAAATTAAAACCGACTTCCAAGGTAAAAACAATAATAACATCCTTCTAATATGAACTAAAAAGTATTAAATAATTTTTCCTATCTAATGGTGCCTTTTTCCGAATTCGGCTAAAACTCAACTATTTCTGTACCCAATCTTCATAATTTTGAAGTCGGTGCCAGTTACAAATGTTTCAAATGTTCTGGCATCTGGATTCAGCTATATTTATTGAGTACAGAAATAGTTGAGTTTTAGCCGAATTCGGAAAAAGGCACCATTAGTTAGGAAAAATTATTTAATACTTTTTAGTTCATATTATAAGGATGTTATTATTGTTTTTACCTTGGAAGTCGGTTTTAATTTTATGTTAAAAATAATAATAACTTACAGAAAAAAACATCTAATAAATTGATGTATTGTTTTGTGTGGCTTTAGTTAATGTTTTAAATATGAAACGTATTCGTTGATAAACTTATCACTTATTTCAAAATTAATACCTTTATAATGTTTTCAGTAAATATTAAATGACAATCACTCAGTCTCATAGTAACTGTGTTGACACTAATTGACACAGATTTTTCATTTAATAACAAACGTAGCGTTTCCGCACACAATTCTCCCCCGTGTGTCCCCACGCACTGACCGTAAGCAGAAAGTTGTGTTGTTCATGAGAGTTGGACAGTTTGTCAATTTATGGCCGGCACAAGCGGAAGGTTTTGGTTAATTGAGTTAGCCGTTATGAGCACCTAGCTCCTTTATTACCTAAGTCTGAGATTGCCTAAGGGTCGAACGAGACAGACTGTCTGAGAATTAGCCAATGCTTTGCCCCAAAGTAATTGTTTGCTTACATCAGATTAAGAATGTTCATGTGCAAAATATGTTAAAATGTGGAACATGAAAATAGCACGTCTAATAATTTGTTGGATGTATTAATATCTTAACGTACAAATATTTTAGAAACCTAAATTTAATTTAGGTAGGCCAGAAGCACTATAACTTGTAATAAAAAGATACAAGCTGTGCGTTTACATTATATTGATTATGTTTTGCCAAAAATTTTTTTAGCGATTAATAGAATTATATTGTTAATGTTATTATGGCATTTCGGTTAAAAGCAAGTTTTCTTATACAGTGTCCATTAGTCGGGGGTGAGGGCTACATCAATTTGGAAATCACCGGGGTGAAGTGTTTTTTAATTAATTTTATGAGTGAGCGACACGGGACAAAAAATATGTGGGGCTGACGAGCAAAATATTATGAGAATTTTCTAGAATTTGATTTCAATGTTTTTAGTAGTGCTGAAGCGTAGAAAAGTCAATCAATACTAAATAATATAATTCAAGAGTAACTAAAATAAATTAATGTTGTAATACTTACTCTCTTAAGTTTGTTAATTTTAAAATACTTCCTCCGTATTTCAATAGCTTTGCAAAAGATGGTGAATGTATGTATATATTATTTTTTAACAAAAAATTGAACCCGACTTCCAAGATAAAAACAATATTCTTAAAATGATCCAAAAAGTATGAAATAATTCTTATTCTTAATTAGTGCCTTTTTCAAAATTCGACTAAACCTTAACTTATTCTGTACTAAATTTTCATTCTTTTGAAGTCGGTACTGGCTAAGTTCTATGTCAAGTATCTCAGTTCTAGGTACCGACTTCAAAAGAATGAAAATTTAATACAGATTTTGAAAAAGGCACTAAATAAGAAAAAGAATTATTTCATACTTTTTGGATCATTTTAAGAATATTGTTTCTATCTTGGAAGTCGGGTTCAATTTTTTGTTAAAAAATAATAATTTTACTCTTTTTAGTTATCTAGACAACCACAAGACTTTATGCGTAGATAGGTATATTGCACATTATATATTGCACATTATATTACTGTAAGCGAAATTGTGGTAAATGCTTGCAGTTATCTAAACGATGCTGAAATTTCCAAGCTTTTATGTTTAAAGGTTCAGGAGTTCTGTTCAGTGCCTTTGGATCCAGAGACACCTTCGTATGAAATTTCACTTATTTGTAACATAATATGCTTTAGTTACTAGAAACAGCCTCTTAACCACCATGTGTGTTTTTATCAAGAATTTCCCTCGATTGCCTATAGATCCCATCATCACCTTCGTAATAATTGTACCAAATTCGGATTATACCATATACAATAACAAAAGAATTTTCGAAATCCATTCACAAACAGCGGATTAATGATCAAAGATAGCTGTTTCGATGTAAAAACTATGAAAAACACTAATACGAGTAATACTAATAATAGAGTCATAATGTGATGTTGCAAAATCTAAGGGTAGAGACGATGATGATGATTAATCTAATGTACCATTAGCATATGCCTTCAACTCTTAAAACAACGTCGAAACCCCTAAACATGTATCTATAAGGAGGCCGGAGATCTGATCACCACCTTTGAACCATGGTACATCTTGGTGCAAAATCTGACTTTTTGGTAAGATTTACTTGGAATACTTCATTATTTATCCAAAATCACTATAAGTTTCCATTTAAAATACTTCGGATTATGAATCGAAATTACAATATCATCCAGATAAATGGGGTTTTGGTAAAAATAGCGAAGAATTCCCTCGAATACTTATGGATCCCATTATCAAGTTACCTTTTTTATGAACATGGTACCAAATTTGGGTGAAACCCGATACAATAGTGAAAAAATCTTGAAAATCGGTCCACAAACGGCGAAGTGATCGTTGAACATACAAAAAAATATATATATATAAACAGACGAACATATAACCTCCTCCTTTTTGGAAGTCGGTTAAAAATAACATTTATCATGTGTATTTAAATTTTTAATTCAGACGGGAAATAGAAGAGAGAAAGAATTCCCAAAGAGTGTAATAATTATTATGTTTGCTGTTTATTTGGATTAGTGTGTGTGTAATTTGTATCTCTAATTTTCTTTTATATGGATGTATTATCTGAAATAAATGTTTTGAATTTGAAATAACAATAAATAACTTTGGGACAGTATTATGAAGTGAAGCCACTCCACAGCTCCTATGCTGTGTAGGCAGTACCTGTGCTGTCCACGCACTAATTCAATACGCCCGACGTCAGCCATTTGCGTGCGCGGTGCGCCTCACCACCGTGAAAAAATCCATTACAATTTTTGATAGCTCCGAGATCACCGTGATAAAAATAATATGGCCACAGTAGTTATCTATAAAGTGGGTATAGGTGTAGGCAATTTGAGCTGCCATAAGTGTCATAAAATTTAAACTATTTATCATAGCTGGTGTAAAAGTGAGGCATGGTATAGACCCTTGATTCCCAAAGTGGTCCAGGTGGACCCCATGGGGTCCACGGGAGCCCGAGAGCTACGCTTGCGTGGAAAAAAAATGGGGGTCCACGAGTCGTTAACGGGGATCTATAAAAAAGTAAAGGACTGTTGGATGAATACGCTTTTTAAACCGGCCTTGAACTTGGGGGGGGGTCCACCGGATCCAGCAAAATGTTTAAAGTGGTCTATGAAAAAAAAAGCTTGGGAACCTCTGGTATAGACTATAGCAGGGGTCACCAAATGGCGGACCGCGGTCCGCATCCGGACCGCCGACCCATTGTGAGCTGACCAAGCATGTTCGAAGATGAACTTCGTTAAAAATTTATTTCGGTCTCGACAAACTGATGAACATGTAGCAACAAAAATTGTCACATATTTTCTCATTGATACAAACACCTTTGTAATTTCCGTAATTACATTTGTTCATTTTATTAAATGTGCGGACCGCGAAGGTCATTTTATTTCTGAAAACGGACCCCGAGCGAAACTAATTGGTGACCCCTGCTATAGAGTATAGAATGACGACAGTAGGTACTTAGTTATACTAGCTAAAAGCTGAGCTTTGTGAGGACTCGCGACCTCACACCTTGACTGACTGATGATAACACATTTATTATCTGCATATAAATGAAAATTACTATCAATAGGCGTGATAGTTTTTCCGTAAAGTGTTGTGGTGTGTATTATTAAGAGAACATAATATTTTATCAAAGTTTTTGTTTTTATCAAATTAGGGGGCAAACGCGTGAATGGGTTTCTAATACTAATAATGAATACATCTGATGGAATTCAACTACCCTCGCCTATGGACACTTGCAACATCACAAGAGTTACAGATGCGTTGCCGGCCTTTTGGAGATACTTTTGCAATTTTACTGCGTTACTAAGTACTTAGTCAAAAATATTACTTCTGAATTCTGGTAACAACTTGTTGTTATTGCAAAACCATTTTGGTTAGGTATTTTATTTTACAACGTTTATGAAAAAAATGTTCTTACTTGCTACGTCAAAGACTACACCCAACAATACCATATTATTACCAAATTCAAATGTAACAAAGCAGAAGCACAATATAAAGAAAATCCAGTAAACTAATTCAGCCCGTTTTTCAAATGAACTCTAAATCTGATTTACCATTGTTTTGTTCTGAAAGTTATCTGAAATCATGCATAAAAGTTATAATGTTATTTACTAACTAGATGACCCGGTGAAATTGGTATCACTTTCCTCCCAATATAAACTTTCATTGGACTTCCACGAATATTTTAAGACAGCTTATCTGTTCAGCCGTTCTCAAGTTTTAGCGAGACTTACAAAATTTAAAATAATATTTTTTTGTTTATATAGAGGTAGACAGATGTATGAACCGAATCGGGCAGCGTAGTTTTTTTGAAGTGGATACTCCTACCGCGGATATGAACGATTTGCTGCACCCGAAAGAATACTAAGTGTACGCAACTCGCAGCCCTACCCAGTAAAACTCGACGGTAAGACTGTTGGAGTACCAACAGTCTTGCCGAAGCCACGGGATCAAAACCTTCGCGACTCCTGCGACACCTCCGCGACTCCGGTGACAGTAATTAAGTTGTTCTACTGTATGTTCTGCGTATTATGGCAGTCTAGTGTCTGGTGGACTGGGGGCCGGTATTTACGACACAAGTTGTGATGCACATGCACAAGTTTCGATACTGCGGCGCCGTAAATTGATAACACTTGATATATTGATATTAGCAAAATGGCGACCATTGTCTGGAGTTGGGTTTAATTAATATTTCTTAGAAACTACCATTTTGAGTATGGTGTCTCAACGTGTACTAAATTGCACGGAGCTTTGTTTTAGCTCCCTGACTAAATTGATACTGCAACCATTGCTTTTTAATATTACTGTAACTGTAAGTACTCATTAAGTTATTTCTGATCTACTTCTTTTCATATTTGTTTTTTTTTTATGAGTGTTTAACAAGCTTAACTTAAACTAAAAATACGACGTTAAAAAAGGTAATAATAATAATTAATGTTGTCTAATTTCACGTCATTTTCCGGCTCTAGTCGTCACAATTTTGTTGACTTAGCAAAACTATTCCAGCTAATCAAACTCCATGTCGGCCCAGCCACTGAATGATGGCCACAAACCCCGACTGAACCGGTCCTGATTGCGGGGTGTAAGTTCGTCCCATAATTAATATGTGGGACGAACCTGCGAGGAGACGAATCGCTGTACCTACCTGATCAATATGTGATTGCACGTATGTATGCTACGGTGTTGATTAGACAAAGAATAAGTTTATGTCACCTTCAAAATTATTGCACTCAAATTTTGTTTTTCATGTAGTATCCATACTTTTTTTATATACTCGTTTCACATGACATCATAACTGTGCAGAACAATGATGTTCCATGTCATGCACGTTAATACAGTTCGTGTAGTGTGTACTTTAATTTCAAGAGCACGAGTTTAGATTAGATTAGTTTTCTACTGTATACTGTTTATGTTTGCCAAATTATTTATTTCCCCGGTAATTCTGGTGCAGGAGGTGTGCCGTGTATCGTTGACGGGATGACCATTCTTCATTAGCACAAAGGAGGCCGCCTTTTGTCCCGGACGCTTGTGATTGTTCAACACAACCCGACTTATTCTGGTACTATGATTTGTTTGGACTGAGGGTTTAATGCTGTATTAAATATAGAAGTAACTCTATTACATTGGAAACGTAGTAAACTTCTGTAAGCGTAGTAAAAATACTGATAGAATTAGTGCAAAAGCTTTAAGCAGTTTCTTGCGGACAAAAATTCTTCCAGTCGTTCGAGAACTGTACATTTTCCAGGAACAAAAACTATCTCATATCATCTTTCGGGAATTTAAAGTATCTACTCACCAAATCCATACTTATTACAATTATAATATTATAAATGCACAAGTGCGTCTGTCTGTCAGTTACCTATTCATGCCCAAAACACTGAACCGATTTTGCTAAAATTTGGTACGGAGATACTTTGAGTCCTGGGAAAGGCTTTTTATCCTGGCAAAATTTACCGCGCGATTTTTTGGTGCATTTTGGTGCAATGGAGTTGCGGGTTGCAATCTAGTTTTATCTAAATCTGCTCTGCGATTTAAGCACAACAGATAGACACACTTTTACATTTTTATGTTACTACTAGCTGTCCCGGTGAACTTCGTGTCACTTCAAAACCTTCCCTGGACTTCTACGAATATTTTAAGACTAAAATCAGCCCAATCCGTTCAGCCGTTATCGAGTTTTAGCGCGACTAACACATTTGAAAATCCATTTTTATATATAAGACTAGCTGTCCCGGTGAACTTCGTGTCACTTTAAAACCTTCCCTGGACTTCTACGAATATTTTAAGACTAAAATCAGCCCAATCCGTTCAGCCGTTTTCGAGTTTTAGCGCGACTAACACATTTGAAAATCCATTTTTATATATAAGAAGAAGAAGATAGAAGTTATGATTTGTCGCACAAAACATTGTAAACAATAAATCCGAAGCAGTCGGTTAGAGATCAGAGCTCGACAGTCCCTTATCCAGAATAAGTCCGCGGCCTGATCCCTGTCACCGCCCGCCCTGCGCCGCCCTTCGCCGCCCAACAATGTAATGATTAATGCTCACACTCAGATTTAAGTGGCCCTTGAATTGATGATCTGATCGAATTTGACTGCGATTTCATTAACCGTGTACGGTGATTAGCAGATAGTATTGCTGAAAATTAAAAGTGAGCGAGCATGGCACGAATGGGTTGGCTTGACCGAATAAAGCGTCTCCCAGACAGACGCGGCCTGCGGTGGCGGTAGCGGTGGCGGTCAGTTGGATGGCTTGGCCGCGTGGCCGCGTGTGTCTGTGTCGTTCCTAGAACTCTCAAGTCATCCAACTGACCGCCACCGCCACCGCAGGCCGCGTCTGTCTGGGAGACGCTTTAATCTCACAGAAAACCAGTAAAAAACCTACGTTTGGTCTTGAGGTTAACGGATTAAGGAATATAAGGGTTAGTTAGGGTTGTGAAACCGAAACAGCAGACAGGCATACATTTTCACTGCGCAGTAGAAAGATGAAGAGATATTAATTTACTTCACTCTCATAGGAAATTTTGATAAGGTCCTGTGGGCTGTGAGTTGACTCTTGTGAGTTTTGCACTTTTTATCCATCCCAAAGAAGGCAAACGTGGATAAAGAATTTATCACTAAGAATGGTTTTAACAGCTGTTATTATTGTTACTATAGTAGTTATAATACGAGTATTATGATCTACATAGTCTTCTAGGTATAGTTCTAAAAATAGCTAAATCATTGGTAACAAAGCGAGTCACGATTAATCATCCATTGAAATCTAAACAGACGTAGGGTCCATCTTACCCCATTGTTTTTTGACCAAGACGCAAGTGTCAGGCCGTGCCTTCGTCAACCCGTCGACGCCTGTCGCGGCCTGTCGTACCCCGACTGACGGGGATTACGGGGATATGATAAGCGACAACGATTTAAAGGAATAAATATGTAAGAAATCAGAATTGTTTAATGTGTTTTGTTTTTATTTATGACGAGCTATTGCCCGCGGCTTCGCTCGCGTTAAGAAGTATTATTATATACAAACTTTCATCCCCTATTTTAATCCTTTGGGGGTAGAATTGATAAAAATCCTTTCTTAGCGGATGCCTACGTCATAACATCTACCTGCATGCCAAATTTCAGCCCGATCCATCCAGTGGTTTGGGCTGTGCGTTGATAGATCACTATGTCAGTCAGTCACCTTTGAGTTTTATAAATTTAGATTTGAAGTACAAAAATAAAAATGGGCAGGTTATTGGTTAAAATAAGATGATATTATTTGATATATTAGTTTCTTAATTAGCTGACATTATTATGTAATATTTTTAATTTTTCAGTTACCGCATTCATGTGTGTTGTTCTAATATAATATTTTCTTTCATATTATTTTAACAAGTAAAAACTCATTTTTAATGCTACATAATAATATAACAGTAGCTATTTTGTTTTTTTATACCTTGCATGATTTGAAATCTTGAATTTGCATTTTAGCATGTTTGCGCGCCTGTTATAAAATATAATGTAGTCCAAAATCAAGATTAAAATCGGTAAATATCAAGTGTTTGGAACGGTATACCTATCATGTGTGCGTATTTACAGGTGAGTTCAATAGAAATCTCTTAAATTAGATTAGCTAAACGCCAACCTGGAGGTGACAAACAAACTTGCGCGGCTCAAACCGCCTTAAACCGGTTTACGCCCGCTCGAGCCGGCTTAAGCTCAATTAACATAAAGTTTTAGACTTAGGTCTCTAATTAAGTGCAGTGTTTACCCACGTGCTTGACGTTAACAATTATTGCTTTAAACATTTTTATGTCTAACTTGAAATTATAATTAGGCTCGATCTGAATGCGTCCGCGCGAAAGAAAGACTTGTGATTTTTTGTGTAGAGGCTCTACACAAAAAATCACAAGTAATTGTAGGTAAATAGCGGCTCCACCACGCCGCTCTATAAATAAATCGTTACATACAATCTCTCAGTCGCTAAGTCACGCGGACGCATATATAAATCGAGCCAAAGTTACATCTTTAGTGGCGGTAAATCTACATCTTGAAAACAAAAACTTCTGATGCTAAGAAATTTTGAAGAATAACGACATAAATACATTATAAACTTGCATTTGAACTTAGTTTATTTCCGTGTTTACCGGTAATTTTACATAAACACAACGACAATCAGTCGATACCCTTTTAGCGGGATCGGGGTACAAATGTCCCAAATGTGAGCCGTAAAGATCGCGGGGTTAATGCAGCGTGCTATGTTAGTTTTGGATCAGTGAGTGCATGCGGTGGACGAGCTCTTAAAAAGTGGTCAGCTCGATACAGCTCGTGAATATTGATGAGGAAGATTACATTGAAGCTGGATGAATTTGAGCTGTGGATTCATAGGGCAGTCCAAAAAATATGATTTAATACCCAACTTTGGTTAGTTCTAACAGTGCTTTGGTAGTTTTAAAATTGATTTAGATTGTTGGAGTTCACTGATCATTTTACTATCAGGCGATTCGTATGCTCGTCCTTTAGCAATTTTAATTAACTGTTCAATAATTTATTTAGAATTCGTTTAACACGTTTCTAAAATTCTCAAGACTCCATACTCAGTGTGAAATTAGCCTTATTCGTTAACAGATTAGGCACGTGACGAAAACACGTAACCTAGCTCGCACAAGTTTGCGAACTGGATCACAGCGGATACCGCCAGTCTCCGGCGGTTAGAACTGCCTGGGACCGCTTAGAACCGGTTTGAGGCAGTTAAAACCGGTTCGAGGCAGTTAGTCAGGTGAGATCCGTGTTTAGAGCGTATTAGCGGTATTATCGTATTGTTTCCACTGTTTCAGCCTCATTTTGGCGAGAATGCAATGGAATTGAGGCTTATTGGGATCCTCCGAGCGCTTTCAATCTGGTAAGTAGTTTTTCGCTCCTTGTGTATGATAGCTATTTTTAATTGATTCTTGATGCTCGTTATGTATCCGTTATATAACTGTAACTTGTAAGGCATTTATTGCTGCAGCTACAATTTCATGTTGATCAAGTCATACAATTACAGTTGTAGTAATTGTACAGTCAATATGTACATTGTGACAGACATACGGCAGACCGGAATGGCCTAACTGTGGACTTAATTCACGACGTAAGCCGCCTTATGGATGGCCCGTCGTCTTGAGATATGGCCGACAATTCGCACCCGACTCAATTACTGATAATCAATTGGAAGAACGCACCGACTAATTGTTGCGCCATCGATTAAAGTGTTAAATGTTTCGTGTTTTATTACCTGTTTTGTAAATTTAAAAGAATGGGCTCTAAACTCCGCGAATTAGGTACGTCAAAGTATGAATAATTGAAGATAATAATATGGTTCTTGGCCGCGCAAGTTACACTGTCACGGATTCGCTGCGGATTCTTCTAGAATATAGATCATGCTAAAAAAACTTGGATTCTGCTCTGGCAGAAAAAAGACAGCGCAAAGTGTGTCAGAAAATTGTATAATATTTCTTCAATAAAAGCAATTTTTCCAAATTTTTCTCATATTATTAATGGTCAACAAAAGCGATTGAATTTGGTGTCTATTCTCAAGAAAAATGCCTCTTTGTCACTTTTTACCCGACTACGGCTATCCTTTAAACTTCTTTTTCTATTTTCTTGTTTCGTACTTTTTAGAGCGTGTTTTTAATAGTCAGGTTTTAGTTTTTTTAACTTTTAATCCTTAAGAGTAGGAGCTTCTTCAAAACATAAGGCAATAACAAATACACATCTACAAACGTAAGCAATTTTATACCAATCCATGTTCAAGGTAAGCCCAACTTTATGCTCACATGTGGATTGTGGATGTCACTAGGTACTGCAGATTAGTGCGTTTACTGCAAATTAACCCAACAATTGATGACCAATTGATCGTCTAATGTGCGCACACGGCCATTATATTAAATCAAACAGGCTTCTCCACCTGCACAAAGACCTATTGATTTAAGGGCTATTGCTAACCTGTTTAGCCAAATTGACTATTGCCCGGTATCTTCGTTAATGCCGCAATTCATCATCAGAATGCGTACGTGGCATTGTTTATGCTTAGCCTAATTTACTTGCATGACAACTTTAAAACTGTTTTTTCAAAAATCTTGAACGGTGGGAAGTAAGTTACTTGGCTAATTAAGTATTTAAAAAGTATTCAAAAAATTAAGGTGGCTATTGTAATCTTATAAAATGGAGCTAAGAAAATTGTTTCTAGCTTTTAGAATTATAATAATGATTGTGATACTCCATAGACAAATTATAATTTTCTTTTTGATTGTCCTTTTTCTAAATGTTTATGCCGTAAATAAACTGAAAATTGGATTTTAGTAACGTCATGTTTTCAACATATAGGTAGCTAATAATTTAGCAGCTAGTTGTAAAAGGTACATTTAATTGACTATAAGCCTATCCATCTAGCCAATGACATGCTGTTAACTCAGATTATGTTAATTAGATGTGAATTGTAAGCACGTTGATCACGTTGTTAATGACTATAGGTATATAGGTAATATACGTTTATAACTAGATATTAAACGCAACATTATTGCACAGGTTTTTTAGCATTTTTTTCCCGGCGAATATCATCTGTAATTAGCCATACTCAAAATCCAAATTTCATCAAAATCAGTTCGTGTGAACCTTTTCATCCATCACTCTAGAAGTCCACACACACCACGCCTACCACAGATTACCAAGTAACTACGTATCAAACTAAAACATACCTTTCCAATAACAAAACATAAGGTACTCAAAGGTTATCCAATTCGAAAGAATACCTTTTAACACCTTCCCCTATATCACGGGCTGTATCATAAACATGACGGTACACTATTAAAACTTGGACTCGTTCAGTAAGCCGAAATATTATTCGACTACCCTCTATCTCGGAGCCGCGCCAGGGCTGTCGCATTACCATTTTTATTTTATTATCGCTCCCCGATATTCGGGTATTTTTAAAGTTTCCGAATGTTTATTCCGTTTTATCTGGTTAGTTGAGATTTAAATGTGTAGTTGCGATGGAGTTTTAGAAAACAATACGAATAGAAGGCTAAATATACTTATTTTACAATAGTAGTAAACCAAGTTAGTATAGGCATTCGTAAATGTAGTAGAGCTTGTCTAATTTGAAATGACGCGCCCCACCACTTCAAAGTTGATATAAATGAAACATTTTTGTACTGTGAATACGAGGGAGGGGCGCGTCATTTTAAGTTAGACAAGCTCTATTATGATATGGATATTATGTTTGATTGAGTGATACAGCTGATACTACAAGCAAGATTATATTGTTTTATTTATCAAAATCTTTTTTTTCTGTTTTCACATTTTAGCGTAGCCTGAAACTGAATTGAACCGTTTTTACTTGTGTTCTGCCTGAAACTTAAATATCGAGTCTAAAATTTAGACTGCGCATGGCATAACATCATTTAGTGATGTTATGCCTTGCGCACCTCTGTGATGAAGACCGATTTATATGCCTTCCATGCATGGATGCAGATTTCAGGTATCATATTTTAACACAGGTTTAATTTTAACCCATATCTCCTCATGTTCAGAGTGCTAAATCACAAATACTTCACATCCAAAAAAATTGTTTTAGCACAGCCCTACCAGAAATAGAGTCCGGCCGGTCTGTCTCATAAACATGGGCCGGTATCAGCGCGTAATCTGGCGGATTTGTCGATCAGCCGGCGACCCAGCACCGACCAGCCGGTCTCCGGCCCGCTAGATTTGTACGGGGCTTTGCCGATATACGTTTTGCTTTTCTTGCGCTATTTATTGGTCTGCAGGTAACCCTTGATTGAACATTACTGTTTCTGATGGACTTTTGAGTTCTGCTTTTGTAAAGTTTGTTAGTAATGGCCAAAATATTTGTGCATTCGTATTTTTGGTGGTCGCTTCTTGTAGGTTTTGGTGTGCCAACATTGGAAATGTTGATTAATTATTATACGCTATAAAAACGAGTTTTCTTTTTTTCAATCTAGCCACGTTACAGTAACGAAAACAAAAAGTCATTGTGATTTTAATAATTAAATAATGTGCTTATTAAACTTATTATGTCTTTAAAAGCTAAACGACACTGAAAATGATAATTTTCTACTTGTATCTAGGTGTGCCTATAATTTTAACTTAACCAAAATCTAATTATAAACAGTATTTAAAACTTATATCTGTTTATCCGAGCCGTATTACGGCTAAAGGTAAGGTAGACCTACAAGGTCCAAATGTAACTGAAATACAATATGAGGAGGTCGGACGTATTTAGCCTATTTTATATTTGAGACGGTCTTATCAGATATTTGTGAGGCTGTTTACACACTGAGACATTTACGAAGTACGCTTTATCCCGCGGTTTTGCCAGCGGGAATTGGAACTCCGGAAGCAAACAATAATTGATTCCTTATGTGTTATAAGTCCTGTGTTATAAAACTTTCCTTAAATTTTTTTTATGTAATAATAATTATAATCATAGCATTGTTTGTTTATTTTTATTTTTTACTATCTTGCTTAAATATTAGATCGAAGTGGATCTCAACAGAATAAGAATATGTTAGATGAAAAAATTATTTTGTGTAGGTACGTCAAGTTTTAACAGTATTTCCGCATATCAACGTCCTTACGCAGTAGATCTGAAGCACAAATATCTGTACTTAGTTGATTTTTTCACACCTAATGTAGCCTTGCTCTAAAGTACCATTCTATACCAGATTAAAAAAAATAACCGTTTCCAGACTAAATATTATAACGCCCCAGTGTGTACACGGCTCACATATTGACGTCCTCACAATAAACAAGGCTTCTCATGGGCGTTATCTGTGGGGTATACCCAGACCCCAGTAGGGGGAAGGGGGATAGTTTTAAAACATCACTCGTAAATAATAAGGGGGTTGATCGTGATAGTGCAACCTTTTTGCGTGCCAATTATGATTGGATGTTTGTTACAAATTAGTGGGACGTTTAATTAAAATCCTGAAGTTTGGTGCTTTGGATTAAAATATCTGTTTGCAATCTGTTTAGTAACTATTATAATAATAAATACTATGCTTCTTTAATCTATATGGTTTGTTAGGCTATACTGGTCAGATTTTGATGTAACTTTTTATAATGTTGGCTTATTGCCTGTCTGGCCTATGCGTGAATTAATCGTATTATTTATTTACTTACTTTATTTTAAAATTCTCTAACTTCTATTTTACATACCCGAAATAAGGTATAATATGGCAAAAAACTTTGCCATATACCATCGAGGAAATTGATTCCTAGGCAGTTGACAGACCAACGTTATTTGGTCGGATCATGTCAATTCAATTTTGGTCGCGTTATGTCAAACCCAGCCGACAGATCACAATTATCATTGAATTGACATGATCCGACCAAATGACATTGGTCTGTCGACTGCCTAGGAATGAATTTTCTCGATGGTACAAAAAGAAATGTTAATTAGGTATTTACGTAACGATTCCTACTTGAGTGACTGTCATAGCCACAGGGACGTTTTAGGGCCTCATAACACCTAACAGCCTAGTATTAGTATAAATCAGGTTTATCCGGATATCAATTACCCGGATACCCGGGTTTCTTGACCGTAATCACAATAAATAACGGATAATGTACCGTCCCCCCCTCCCCCCGTGTGCCTACCGCGGGAACATTAGCATTAATTTAAAATATTATTTATTGTTTATTGCTTATTTCGGGATTAGTATGCGTAGACGTTAATACTGAAGAAAATGCTGCTGAAAAGAATGAAGTAGGTTTTATAATATAAAAATATGCAGTGTCACTATTCTCTTTTTAAAACCTAGTGATTTTGACAGCTATCATTATTTTTGTTTTATTTTTAATTTTAGTACAAGAATACCGTAATATATTTTCGGAATAGGTTGTGCGGTAACATAACTTTTATAATTTTTATTTCGCATCGAGTTAAGCCGCGGCCGGTTTTTTCGCTGGACTAGCGGTAAGGGCAACGGAACTGTTATTTTAGGCGAACGTTTTTCGAAATTAGAATCTGTGCCATGCGTCAAACTTATTCGAACAGGTCTTACGTCATATAAATCACTCCAAAACTCATTGGTGAAGATAAAAAATCGTTATCAAAGATGAAATACGACGGGGGAACGGGGAACGCTGAATTATTTGCCCAAGTTATCGGCCCCCGTTTATCAAAACTGTCGCATTTAATAATAATTAATGATAATTGCCTTGTAGCTTACAAAGGCGATCGGCCGATTCACTTGAGTTTAACTTGGAATTTGAGAACTGTATCTTGTGTAGTTCGCGCGTTTGTGAAAAGGAATGGAGCCGCAGCACTAACTTTTGTTGCTCAGAAAAATGGCGGATTGCGGTATCAGAGCTAAAGAAGTGTCGTTTCAGTCTTGATAGTGACATTGGATACGTTGAAGCAGAAAGGTTACCTTTCCTTTTTTTGCAAATTGAGAAAATAATAATGACCGAACAAAAAAATGAGCAAGACAAAATATATATAATTTAAAGCGCCGCTAAAACCAATGTATTTTATCTGATAAGATCATAGTTTGCATAATCATGAACCTGCATCATTACTAACTACCTACATATAATATATACCTCGCATTTCCCATCTCAAAAGAGCCTGATGTGCCCAACGATGTCAATACTTGGATATGGCATACGCCATCAAAACTGTAGCAATGTTTTTGCATGCAAAATGTGTATCGAGAAAATATTGTCGTCCTTTTTATCTTACAGTAATAGCATATACTACTTTCTCTTTCACACATTTTACGCTGTCAATGCATATTTTACGTAATCAATGCATTAAACACGTCCGATTGTCACCGTGTCCTAAGGCACACTGCTCTCAGATGAGTGAGCTCACTCATTTCGAGGGTGACACATTTTCGCGCTGACGATTGTATGGAATGCCTTTTCTAAAGGTTATAATTCTATGGATGTGCCTACATAAGTTGTCACATAAAATCTTAAAACCTTCTGAATACAAGTAAATAGTCTCATAAAAACTTAGAACCTTCTGAAGACGCATAAAAGTCAGAGTAGGCCGCTCCAGAGTTCTCCTGCGCACACAGCATTCATAATCACTTACTGGCCGGGCCGGGACAAGGTAAACAATGAGACAACTTCCAGCATAACTCACGCTAACCATTGTTTAACTTAACCGAGTTAACTATGACATACGGGGGTATTATTGAAAGTGTTCGATATTATAAACCTTGATTTGTAGCCTACATAGGTAATCGAGTAAGACTAACTTGAGGATATAAATAATGTACTAGCACGAATCACGAACAATATTCAGATGACTTGTACTAGGATAACTCAATAATGTCGAGTTTCTCAGTGGACTAGTAAGTCAATGTATAGATAGAAAAATATAATATAAATAAACGTACATATAGTACACATAATGAATTAAACTAATTCATTGGTTTTCTTGGAAAGTTAGTATAAAATAAATGAAATAAGATATTTTAAATGAAAATTATTTTAGACGTCCACAAATTATGTTTGGTAGATACATACATTTTAAATTTTTTATTTATGTTCTGTTTATAACATTTCGTCGCAGGATACAAAAAAAAACTTATTATTTAAAGTTGCTTTTAGAACAAAATCACATTTGCTTCAAAACTCATCAAAATTTACATTATAATAAACAAGTAAACAATGCCATAACATTGAGTAGATATTTGATCAGATAGTCGTAATAGGAAGGTATCGCTCGCGGATTTGTTCTAAACTTGACTTAATGGCTTGTTAACTGACGATTAAGGATTAGAAAACATGGAGGAGGTATCCTTAAATCTAATTTAGGTCAGATTTTTTTAAGTTGGTGCAACCCACCCTAACTAAACAACGTCGCAGTTCAAGAAATTAATTTATAGACTATGCTTATTATACCTACTTTTTATGTGTAGAAGAGTCTCAAGTTAATACCATTGATGATTGAAAAAGGTATTGTTTAATTACCTGTATTTTTTATTTGATCACAATTTAAATTCTGATCAAAAAACGAAGCAATTATTAAAATGCCAAATTCTTTTCCACGTCGAAATTGCAAGATCCAGATGGGACGAACATAATTGTAACTGAAAATACTTTTATGTCAGTTACTGATAGATCGTGTGGCATAATGAAACTGCCACATACAATACTCGCACATGGATGTCACCGGGTATCGCGGATCTCTTTGTTGGTCCTCATATCGCGCGGATTAACGGCTGCTCTGTACCTGATAAAATAATGCCCACATTGACGTACATACGCGCTAGATAGGATATGTTATATTAAATACTGAAATATCAAAGTTAAAAATAACCAGAGTATCTGTATCATGTGACAATCCTATTTACTACATAATTATTTTACTGACACTTCTTCTTCTTTGAGATAAAAGAAGAAGTTAGTATTTCCAAGTACAAGAATATTTTTAAAAAGGTTAGGAGTTTTTACCGCATTTCCAACCCCCGTTTTACTCCCCAAGTTTTGAAATTTCGTCCTTAGTAAGTTGCTACACCCTATGAGGGACCTTTATTCAAGCTTATTCAATATGCAGACCGTGTTACTTCTAAGACTTTATTTATAAACTATTTTTTAGATTTTATAATTTGAACGGTGAGTCGTATTTATATTTACTTTAGTATCTTTGTAACATTAAAATTAGATTACGCCCGCACTCCGAAACTCCGTTGTGCCAAAATTTCATTTATCGCGCGGGCGCGGGAATCGTATATTTTTTTCGGGAAAAATCTCATCCTATGTAAGGACATGGGATGAGACAAGGTCTCGGGACTCAAAGATCATACCCAATTTCAGCAATATCGGTTCAGTGGTCTGAGCATGAAGAGGTAAAAGACAGACAGATAGACATATTTTCGCATTTACAATATTAGTATGGATTTGTGGAACATTAGGTTCAAAAGCAAGCCTTGTCTATAATCTCTAAGTCCGCGTCATATCGGCATTTCGGGCGTTTTATTATGAGCTCGCTGATGACATTTAGATGGTATCTGCCTGTATTGAGGTGGATAAATGAGTTTGTTGATGTTGTTGCTGTTACTGTTGTACAGACAACACCTGTTAAGACGTAGCGCCATTAGCGAGATACCTATCTATTGACTTTTAATAGGATTCTTGTTGTTTTGAAATCTTCAAACTTCTTGTACTTAATACCTTCTTAGGGGCCACTTCGTTTTATAGAAATGCTTCTGCAACCTTAGTATCAAAACGACGTTTACATTAATACTAATGCTGCCTGTTAATTAAACTACAGTATTTAGTACTATAAGGTGCATAATAGATTACTAAAAATAGTTACTAACTACCACGTAAGCTGCAGTCAAATGAGAAATAATCAATTAGGTTAACAAAGCGTTTCGCGTGGAAAATAGTTTTTACATATGTCATGACTTATTTTGAGACCTAAGCTAAGCAGATCTAAGACCACAGAACCATAGCAATCTGCCATAAAAATGTCACTACTATGAGCATAGGTCTTGTGTGAACATGCATCCTTGGCACACGGAATGGAACGGTCATGCCCATGCACATGCTGTATGCAGTATGCTTGTAGTTGTGAAATCGTTATGATAAATTCCTGTGAATCTGTTTTTGCATACGGCATCAATATTTTACTCTATGATAAATTTAAATTTTGTACTATTCATACCAAATTTTTCTTAGAAGTATCCTCCATTTTTTCATTATCGACAATCGAATTCTTTAGGCGCATTATTTAGCCGTTCGTTTGTTTAATTAAACTTGAATTAGTGATAATTAACAGCGCACGCTCTTATTACGAGGGGCGTAAGGGCGACGCGGTGGATAAACGAGACGATCGCGCCTTCTTACAAATTGGCTACATTAATACTGAGAGAGATTGGATGTGCGCTAAATGGGTGTGCGACTTTTGACCGTGCAAGAATCAAGGTGTTTTGTTAAATATTTAAATAACTAAGGAAAGAGGTTGTTTTTGTTATAATATTACCAGTTCTTTCCGCTTGGTTTGCATATTCCTGGCAATTTTTAAGCGTCTCAGAGTCGTCGTCGAATCCACATTCGAGCGTGCGCACATAAAGAAAACACGTGAAATTTCAAATTTCTAGTTCTGCGTGTTTGGTATGTGCGTTGAACAATCAGTCAAATAGCTTTGCGTCTTCCGTATAAATATAGAAGGTAGACAGAGAATGAACACAACATATTTCATAATATTGTACTAATTATATGATTAAATCTAACACTCAGTAAATGAAGAACTATGCGCTGATTTGCGACACTTTTCGAAAAAAAATATTATTTATTGCCTTATATAACACAAGTTTTTACTTAGCATGGTATAAGACGACGTGATGTACACTGCCTAGTTTATACTATGGTATATTAATATTATGTGTGCTTAAAATGTTGACTAGTATTCAACATTGTATGTCGTAACAATTTGTTTCTGTTGTTATTTAATAAAATCACACTACCATTAATCGTGTGTACTGTGGACGCGAATTCCGTCTATCGTCAGTCGAAGGCTGTCGAAGGTTCGTCTCCTCAGGCGGGAGATACACCGAGCAATGATACTTTAAAGTTTAAAATTATACTTAAATAAGTTGTTGTATTAATACGAACTACATTTACAATATAGATATGCCACAGCCACCTTGCTAATATTGCTAGGAAATTGTCGTTTTATAATCATAATAATAATTATAATATCTAAGTTTATATATCTCCAAAAATTTTCATTTCCTATTTGTCGTGACTCATGATGTTATATTACTTGGGGTTTTAACGACACCACTAGCGATACGACTATGACAATTTGAGAGTCATCTTCTATCATAATATTATTATCATGCCAGTTATTTAAATATAGAGGATAATCAAGAAGATTTGATTATATTATCGAAGAAGAACATAGTCTTGGAGGCTCGGTAGATATACTTAACCTTTTTAAAGTGTCACAGATTCTCAACCTTTTCTCTTCGCAAAACTCATTGGTTCTAAACCCTTATACTGTTAATAAAGCTGATATCAATTTTATCGTTGTCTGATCGGAGGTCGGAGGTCGGAGGTCGGAGGAGGTGTGTCGGAATGTTAATTAAACGGCAGACGGATGGCCGACCCGCCAACTTAAAAACTAACTTCTATAGATCTCTTTTAATTGGATTTTGACGATTCCAATAGTGACACTTTATTGACGAGGCCCGGGAGAACTTGTGGACTTCGGATTGCGATATTTAGGGCGTTTTATCACAGAAATTTGCTTAAGGTAGGATTGAATCGCATCTGCATCTGCTAAAAATAATTTCATTAAAGGTATGTCAACATCAAAGATATAATATGAATTATAGTAAAGGTATGACAAAGTCTTATTTACCACCGTTATACAGACATATTCCTTGAAAGAAGAGTCCTGCTGAAAAGGTTTACTAAAAAAATTTTGAAACTTTCAAAGATGTACGAACTCAAATTAAAATTTTTAATTAAAATCGGTCACTTATCTCCTCAGTGCAGCGTTTAATCAGCAATAAAAGTTCCAATCAATCGTGCGGCGTAAAAAGTATTAAAGAACAAAAGTCTGTAGCGCGCCGCCCCCTGGACGGGAGTATGCAAAAAGGCGTTAATTTCTCGAAACCAAAAAGTGGTAATGGTTATGCGTTGCAGCACCAACGCGTTTGTCTCGCGATAACGTTCGCTTACAATTAGTCGGGACGGGTGTATGCTAGACGGTTAGTTTTTTAAAGAACATAGTCTGTCTTTTCGTGTACAAGCGCTTAAGTGTAAAAAAATGTATGATATTTTTATTTGTTTCATTTGATTTTAATAAAGTTAATAGACTGGGATAGTTTTTATACACAAAAATGCAGCAAGAAAATGATAATTTGACTTTTAAATAAATAAGATTTAATCTAAAATATTTATCAATCATCATATTTTATATTTTTACGCGAGTCCAAGATGTTAACAAAGATTCTAATATTATTTTTACCCATTAGCTAGTTAAGAATGATGGATGGATGCTCATGAAATTTGGCTTAGGCTGTTAGAATCATTATTGCTACAATCTAAGCTATTCTCATTCGAAAAGCTGCACGGCCTTCGAAATTTCTATCTTGCAAAAGCAAAAATCTAAACTAAAAATCCATATTAAGAAGTTGGTTCTCTCTCGCATGCCGCCAGCTGCACTTGCAATTAGACGTGACTTGGCGACTATAATCGTTAATGTTTAGCACCGGCCACATATTTCTGTACCTTGTGCAAATGCACCCTCTTCCTCTATCTCTACACACACAGAGTCTGTCTGTGTGCGACAATCACAACGAAATTGACGTTCCATTTAGCTTTGTTTCTTTTTATAAGAGAGAGAGAGTAATTTGGACGATTTTGATGTCTACTTGGACTATTTATTATACCTCTGCTTGAATGCTTCTCTCTATTTATTTCATTTTCATTTATTCACTTTTATTATTTTATATCTATCTATCTATGGACGCTTCACACCACGTCAGTCTGGCCCCGTGCTAAGTACCTGAAGGACTTGTGTTACAGGTACCAGACAACGGAAATTTATTTAATACTTTTATACTATACATATATTTAAGATTTTTATTATATCATACACATATTATATCAGACCCGGAAACATTGAAAACTTCGCGGGATTCGAACCCGCGACCCCTTTTTAAGATTTTAAGATCTGTTCATTCCAATATTATAAATGAGAGAGTCTGTTCTGACAATCTCTTCACGCTTAAACCGTTGAACTGATCTTGATGAAATTTGGTATAGATATACTTTACGACCTTGTTATGGGCATAGATAGTGTTTTTCTCGAAAAACTGTGCATTTCTGCGCGACAAACGAATCTTGTATTTATAAATCGTACCAAATGATAAGCTGCGTAGGCCCGTAGCAATGTCGTAGCATCTCGTAGCACCAACGTAGCGACTACGCGTCTCGTAGCACCGTCATGACGTCATTATTATCATTATAATATTATTGCAGTCATTGTGGTAAACTGAATACAATAATTGTTGAAAATACATTTGTTGTATGGTTGACCACATAAACTTCTATTTCTTTTTTAGTTTATTTTAAATTTTTATATCAGTAGATAAATTAATTTTTAGGGAAAATCGTGGCGAAAATATTAACAGTAATTAACACTGATAGCTGCAATATTTGTATCATGAAATCTTACCAGCTGTAGTAAAATAGACAAAATAATTTATTACTGATTATAAAATCTAAGATACCAAAGACATGATTATTTTCCATTGCTATGAAATTCCATTATGGAAGTAAAACAAGTGGAAGTTAAAACAACATTCATACGAGGTAATGTAAGAAAGCAATTATAAGTACACAAACAGGGGCGGACTCATTAGCGGCGGGGGGGGCGCCGGCACATATCGACGCGCCTGATTTCTCCAGGGCCCCGCTACACTTTGATGGAGCCCAATACGGGCACTTTTATTAAGACGAGGCCAGGGAATGTGCGGACTGTAAGAGGCCGGTGGAAAGTTACCGTTGTCGATTTTGACCAGATTCTAGCATATTTACATAACACGGACGTCAGACATTACAAAATTACTAATATACGACAATATTATAAATAATATTATGTCACTTCTCGTTACTAAAAAGCACGTAAAATATTTGCTGATTTTGTTAGGTACAAATTACAATTAAATGTTGTGTGTGAAAAAATGCTATGACTGACAAAAACAACAGATCCTGTATAGTTGGCTATTTTAATATTTTATTGGTAAAAAGTATTTTTTTAAAAAGGTGTTTTCTTTCATTTTTCAGCATTAAAAAATATTCATAAAACATAATATTACGTTTTATTTGGTATAGCTTTTGTCAATACTCAATCACAATAAAATACTTAAGATTCCATAAGGTTCCAGTTACAAGTAATCAAAGCAATGATATATTGGTTTTAAGCTTATTCTAATCGCGTTTTTCATGGCCCACGTGCCAAGACAAGACGCAGTGCCAGAGAACGCTAAACCTACATTCAGCTCCGCCTCGCTTCTTCCATTTCATTTACATACGTCATACTACTTCGAAAAACTTTATAATTAAATCAATCATTGCTGCATACTAAGTATTTTGTTCAATAAAAACTTACTATTACGATACAAGTCTACTTAACGGGGTATCCCATGGGAGCTCTACACTTTTCCAGGGTGAAAAGACAACATTGCGTTAATCCAGAGCCAAAATTACTACCATGCCTTTGATAATCATACGCAAACATTCGCCTTTGAATAAAATTATGATATCCTGATTCATTTTAATTTAATTTCCATACTTACTTCAATTATTTAACTGGAGGTCTAACTCATAGAAAAAGAAGGTACATAAATAAAATAGTAAGCTAACTTCACAGAATAAAGGCATTAAATACCAGGCGAACATATTTTCATCAATATTCGATCTATTAAAAAAAACTAATTCGTATATTATAATCCTGTTCCATTTTTTCGAAATCGATTAAAGTCTACCAAAAAGAAGAGACAAAATTCTCGGCAGCATTGATTAAATTACACTTTTATCTCTTCAAATCAGTGGCGTAACTGGCGAGGGAAAATAAGCAGAAAAAATAAGGCCCCGGTGGGCCTGGCCCCACGTTGGGCGCCAACATCACCCATTAAATATTCATACAACGTAAAAACTTCCAAAGAACCCGTTGGAAGTCATCAAATTACCCCTGCAAATTATTACTCTATAAGCGAACTTTTGAGTGAACTTTTGATATGAATTGATTAGGATTTTTATCGAGATTCTTTTGATATTGCTTTGTTTACAATTTATTGTTAATTAATTTATAATTATCTAAAATCTACATAATACAGTTTTGTGCTGTTTTTTAAATATGGACACTTCTATTGGTGTTGTTAGTTAAAATTATTATTTTTCCAATTATCCGCTTCTTCAGTCAAAATATTTAATCTGGCGTACAATGGCCATAATATTCCTATATCTATTGAAATATTCAACAAATATTAAGCGAATATACCCTACGGCGTCCGTCGCCGGCGAGCGCTGCAGGCGGTCTGTCGAACTTTTAATTTCTCAGACGATGACGTCACGATTGGCGGGAAACTTCGACAGATAAAGACGAGATTTTGAATTTAGAATATAATAGTTGCGGGGAGGTCATCTAGATATGAAGCGAATTTCATTTTGTACGAGTCTGGGTGAAAATTGTGTATTTAATACTGGGTGTATTCCTACGTTGAAGTTGCTAAGCTAGATAAGGTTTCATATTGGATTATCGCTATTCCAAAAAACCAAAGCCTAAAAGAACTCTTACCCATACTAATTAAGAGCCTTAGCACTTTACTTATTATACGATACAAAGATTCTTTAATTTATTGTTGTAAAATTTTGAAAGTAGACTTAAAAGTCACTCAAAAAGCCTTCATAACAAAAATGTTATTACCACAATATTTTTCATGAGGGTAGTTGTAAAACTTTGTAACGGTAACGGCTGTAACGACGGTAACGGCGTAACGGCGCGTAGACACCTAAACAACGGTTAGTGATCCCTTACGCAGATCGCCGGTATTTGTTTAGGCCTAACGGGCACCCGTTTAGCGTTACATGCACAAGTCATAGGCGAGAGCGGATTGTGCAATGAAGTTGATACTATACCCTGTCTGCGAAAATTTCAAAGCGTTAATCATAATTTTGCTACTTTGCCAATAATGAAATCAGATTTTTATACACTGTTAAAACTACGTTTCCATTTGACCGAAGTCTGTACAGCCAATTCACGTGAATTGAAGTGAAACATGACAGTTACAATTACTGTATTTCTATGAATATCAAAAAGATCACTAGCTGAATTCATGATAAGTTTTTAGCATATTTTAGTGTATATTTGTAAACCCATCGACAAATAAACGCCACGTACAACATGCTTTCTTCCTTACTTACTGAAATTTAGAATTTCTCGATCTTAAATTAGTTGTGTTAATAATTAAAAACCGGTAAGTCTTTGTTTAATGACATGTGATATTCGCTTTAGCCTATGCCTTATCCATCGATATACAGCGTGATACAGGTGTGAGATTAAATGGCCCCCGTGTACACAGGGTGTTCATTACGGTATTGCTGCCCGGATATTGCCCGGTTTTTATTAGCCGTCGTAATGTTGCCCACTTTTTTGATGAGAATTGAAAATATGTTTGATCTGGGCAGGTCGGGGGAGGTCGGGCGTGTTTGTATCAATTAGCACGTTTCATTAAAACCTTTTTCGCTTTATGACATATAATCGCTGATGTGTATCAAGTCGGGTCCCTTTTTGTTTGGGTTCAGCCGTTGTCCTTTATTGTGGGTATAAAGATACAGGTATGTAAATACCTTGACAAAAAGGTAGGATCATTATGCGACAGGTCAGTATGTAATATAAAAATGTTCATGATGTTAGTTTGTTTTACATCAAATTGACTATGTTGTAGTGTTTTAACATTATTAAAATATTGTTATAGGATCTTTTGATACTACCTAGTATCACCATTCACCACATTTGCATGCTCAATTTTACTGGGCAAATGTGATTCTTCATCATTATTAACACACATTTTACAAATAAATAAATTGTTCTTTTGTGTTTAGGGCTCCAACACACATCTGCGAATTTGCATCGCATCGCAAATATCTACGCGACAAAATTCATAATAAAATTACATTACAATGCAATGCGATGCGAATTCGTAGTTTTGTGTGGGAGCCCTTACTAATTAGAAGTAAATAAGCCTATTATGCAGACGCGTCGTTGTTACACGCCAATTTTCAGCTCCACGATGAAGTTTGACGGTTCCTTAAACTAAAGACGTGTAGTAAATACGTCGGCATCGGCCATGTTAATGTCAGCCATCGATAACGAGCAGGTGTCGGGAACGGCCCGCGTGTGTGTGAGCCGTAACTCAAGGACGGTGCATCGGTTTTGTCCATTGTTATTTATCGGCTAAACGTGGAACATCCTGTATTCATATTTTTCGGTAATGTTAAAATGATCGGCGCAGGGTGTTGTCGGAAGTGATAAATATTAAATATAGTACAAAAGTTTACTACTAGTGTAAATCGGGTAAAAAGTTAAATTTTTGCAGAGAGATCAGATATTTAAAACTAGATAACGCCCGCAATTCCATAGCGCAAAAATTCGTTTATCGCGCGGGAACCGTTCATTTTTCCATGATGTAAAGTATCCTATATCCTTTCCCGGGACTCAAAGCTCATACCAAATTTCAGCAAAATCAGTTCAGCGGTTTGGGCGTGAAGCATGAACAGGTAACAGACAGACAGACAAACGGACAGACAGACAAATGGATAAACAGACACACTTTCGCATTTATAATATTAGTATGGATTGTCAGTGCACTCAGTGGTTATGAGAGGGTTCTAGGCATGTTTAACAATTTTTAGACGTAGCTACCAACCTCCTACGTAGGCCTACGTAAGAAAAATGCTTATTGCATTTGAAACGCATTTTTTTTATTTCATCGTTGCCATAAAAACTTTCTAAGCTTTAATTGTTCTGATCCTGAATCACGTTATCGAAAATTGAAGTCTCTAAAATTATTGTTTCATCACCACGTCTGAAATTGTCTGTGCTTGTCCGTAAGGTCTTAGAAAGGGCCATCGTCTATTTTTTCTACCCGAAATAATATGTTTCTGGAAAAACAATGTTTGACGGGTCAACTCTAGTATTTTACGTATCAAATCATAGACAAAAGTTAGCGTCACTTTACATTCACCCAGCGACCCGCGTATCGGAAACTTAATTACATACATCTGAATAAAATCATAAATAGCGATGTACCTTTATTAAAGCCATTAGGAGGGTAGACCGGGCACCCTTGGACCGCGTTATTGTTTCCTCACACGAACTGTCCCCACTCTCCCCCCTCCAGGTCAATAAAATTAAGCCGAACAAGATTTCACGTACAATCTGAATTTTAAACAATAGTTTGTCATAAATTTAATTTATGTCTGTAAGCTCGTACAGGGTGATCCCGTTTAGATAAGTTCGATATTTATGAGGCCCCCATAATGGGTAATAGGATATTAAATATTATGTTTTACATATTGATGAATATTATAAAATGGGATATTTTTAATTTCTTGGAAATATTTGAAATTCTAATTTTGGTAACATAGTATACAAAATAAATTAAATTGATATTTCTTAAAGTTATGGGCGTCAGCTTGCTGCTACACACGCGTAAATATTATCCACGGAAGCCATAATTTTCTTTTTACAAAAGTTTATATTATGTTTTTTTCTTTGGTCTACTTTGTGACCATCAAAATTGCAATAAATAAACCTTTCTACTCTATGATGCCTGCAGTATTGATTTCACTTTCACTTATTATTAAGTGAATTAACTTTGAATGATTAAGATACCTCCAATATAAAATATTGATATTGTGATTATTAACAATCACAATTATTTTGACGTTAAGCATAATGACTAAATAAACAATAATTTAATGACCCATAAAGAGTGTGATTTATGTGACAAACCATTTTATGTTATTAGTAATTAGGATCAGCCTGTATATGATTTAGTTGGGTAATGTTTCATATAAATTGTCGTTTAGAGGAGGCGAGGGACAGACGAGGGTTTATGCAATTAGAGGAGACTGGGCCATAAAGAATAACATTTGGATTTGGACGCAGCCGCGACGAACTACAGACCTCTGTTAGACAATAAAACACTCTTAATGTCTGAACAAACATGGCCCCGAGCGAGTTTATTATGCCGGTTCTTCTGGCTGGTTCCAGAACCGGTGAACATCACGTAGATGCTCAGAAAGTATTTGTGAAAACTAATTCTGATTATTGATGAAAATTTAAAAGATATGTTTCTGTTTGAATTTGAAATGTTAGAATTGCAAGCAATTAAACATTCCTTCTCAAATAATGACGTATTTAACTTACCTTGAATAATAATTATAGTGAGTAACGTAGTAACACAGGTCTCGAGCACAGGGATTTTTATTTGTACCATGGACAACTTTGAATCAGAAAAAGGGACATAGCTTTAGATTCTTATCCCGGAAGAATTCCTTTACGAGAAATAAAATGAATCAATTAAATCATTTTGAAATAATATGTACATAACTGCCGCACTCAGCGACGATCATTTAGTTGTAATTTAATGAAGGGTTTGACGAATAATGTATGTATGGCGAAACCGTGCTAGTGCGTCACGACGCGACACTTCACTTCTTTGGAAGTGAAGAGTCGCACTAGTGCAGTCTTATCTTTATGTCAAACTCTTTATTTAATTACATTCAAGTTATTATTACTCATCTCTGGGTGCAGCAGTATGTCTGTAACTGTCTATCTCATTTCTTCGAGATCTCCGGCACCAAATACGGCCAACTTCCCCAATTATACCGTGACGGGCCGTTAGCGCCGTTGGCGACTCTGGACGAGAGATTTATAATTTCATCTCACATTATTAGTTTGAGAAGAGGTCTTGGGATGATTAGAATCATTGTTTTAATGTTTTTTTTATTTCAGATGGTGTCTGAAGATACTATACCACTATTTGGTTTTTGGTCAGAACTCAGATTCATCATGATTCTTGACGTACAGAAAAATATTTAATGCGAAATGTAAGTTGCGATGCCAGTATTTTTTAAATCCAAGCTATTCTAAATGTGGGCTAAATAAAGTGTAAAAAAGTTCACATTTTTTTATTTACATTAAGCTATATAATTACAATAATAAATTGAGATCAAAACAGTAATATAACATAAAGTCAACGAGTTCAAATTGTTTGTAAAATCCAAATTATAATATAATTCGGACATCGCATTAGTCTAATTTATGCCTCCATTAATATCTTAACTCGTTTCGGCGATCGTCAATAATTTACGACTATCAAATTAAAGCGGGACACAAAAGGAAATAACGCCATAAATAACTGAAAATACAAAAGCAGGATGACCGAAATTAATTCCATAAACAAGATCACATATGCAGGAATAGACAATAATCCGCACGCGCGGCAAGATGGCCGCGGCGTTTTGGCGGGAAATCGTAATGGCGTCTTTTTACGCTACCTGCTTGCTAATTGGAAATTAGAGGCGTAATGTGCAGGGCCTAATGTCGGCTCGAACTGTTATTGCTTCGATTTATACATTCGTTCGTCTCTCGCAATTAACGAAACACATTCTGTAGAATAGACGATTAGGTGAACAAATATTATTAGCTTCGCCGCGCCGGCCTGCTAGGGCAGTCAGATAACAGAGGGTTTAAATGTTTTTTAGAGTATATAATACATTATACCTCTAAGGTTAAATATTAATTCGTTATTGGCACTTAAAGATTTTAATCCTCGAAAATCCTTTCTCATTTTTTTCTTGATTCATTCACGTCATTCACGACGTACGTAATTTAATAGAGCAATAAAGTTTAGTATCTATCTAACATATTCATGGCATGTTCAAACCATTTAAGGTGATAATAATATGATGACTGCCAACGATGGCTTAGTTTCCTTTGTATTATAATTATTTCTGTAGTACGCTTTATAGCTAAAGTGAATCGCATCTTGAAATGTTTATTCCATTCGTCTTAGTTGTGACTTGTGAGAGAACTTACATTACAGTTCGTTGTTATAACTGTAGGTTTTAATTATTTTCAAATGTCGAAGAAGTTGCCAATATTATGGGTGTCAACTTTGATCAAACGATAGATTCAATGGTTAGCTTATTAGCTGCTAAATTAGTATGGACAGTAGGAATGCTTATGGCCAATGGGTACACGCTTATTTGATATCGCTCATTATGTTAAGCTATCAATAAATAAAAATCAGTTTGCGATTTCTCTAATGTCGTGTTTCTGAGGGTTTCGAAGTTCATGAATTTATTCACGAATTGCTAATCTTTTACTAATTTTGTACTCTTTGTAATAAAATATTATGTGAGTGACAGCTACGACAGTGTAATTACAGCTGCAAATTCAGACAAAATGTTAAGTAGACATTATCAAAATAAAATTAGATTTTAACAAGCAGCCTCTATTTCATAAACATTAGACAATAAAATTCAAATTAGAATATGTAAGCCTATTTCATTCGAGTTACTCTTAATAGCTCTTAAAAACTTACAGCTTGTAATTACTCCAGTAATTTCGGGATAATCATCATATCCTCAGGAGTGTTATGTAAATAATAACGCGATGATATTATACAATACGATAAACATTAAACATACGAAGCGAGGCTACCATTAGCGCCATCTGTCGGTGAATTTATATATCTCTAATATGAGTATTGCACGCGGAAATTACACTAAAACGTTTGAAACACGCTTTTGAGAGGAACAAATTAGTAATTAGATTGGTATTATGATTTGAACGACTTAAAGGCTTCCAATTACGGATATACACACAAACGTGCAGTACCTACCTGTCTACTGTCTACCTCCTTGTTTTTATGTTTTTCTAAAATTATTTTTATAAACCAGTTTAAACTACTATAATACCAGTGCTGATGTTTGGATGAAAATATAATATTACGGCTGCTTTTCAGTTCTGTTATACTTGAAGTTGGTTTGACACGCTACCGCGTGTCTAGATCACAATATTACCTAGATGTGATTAACATTTATTTAGAAAGTTTATTAATTATTACCATACCACGTTTGTTTTGATGATGATTTTCAGAGATAAATCATGGACGAAACTAAAGCTTACACCAACCGACAAAATATTGAAAATTAAAAAAAATACTGACCTCAAAACAAATATAAGCTTTCCTTATTATATTGCATGTACTCTATTAGTCTATTAACTTAAAACGTTAATTCGTCAAGTCTTTAATAAGCCCGAAAGTACTTTTTAAAAGTAGATAGCTATTTTTGAATGATAACACATAATATAATCATTAACTAATTAGGGTTCTTAAAATATATCATAAAAAATTGGTAAAATTAACGACAGCTAACTTATTTTACTATCTCATTTTAAAACATTTCCATATCGTGTTTTTTTTTATTTTATTTTACAGGTAAATGGTAATATATAACAAAGTTTTCTGAAGTTCCAATTTCGTACATCCAGCGCCATCTATTAGCTGAAGGTTGAGTCAGAAAAGTTTTGGGTAAGTTTTACGTAAACTTATGACTTCCTGTCACCACAGATTACTGAATTCGTAACTTTCTTCTAACTATGTTGAAGTATGTCATGATTATTGTTACGTAAAATAATAATAATATTATGGTGAATAATTTTTAAAGTAGATATTAATATTATAAATTTAATACAATACCTCGTTTTATAATGTTAAAAGTTGATAATAATTAATAATTAATTATGAGTGACTGTTATATAATTAAATTTAATTTTTAAGACTAAAGTCTATATTAATTCATGAAGCCCCAAGCGGCCACATCCGGCCGCGATTATAAAGTGAAAAAGCTATTGTGTCTCGTTTTGCCACGACTGATGGGTTAAAAGCGAATTGGGCTTATTTTAAATGTTCCCGATGATAAATGAAATGAAATGAAATAATAATATGGACTAAGCCTGTCACAAAATTATTATAAGTATACAAACCGTGATTGAGATCATAGTAAAAACATTACCTTCCCGTAACCCGATTTTGCAAGTCCGTTTTTATAATATGATCCGACTTTTGCTTCATCTTATAAAAGCTTCATTCTTAATAAACTCTCTCATTATTCAGTTAATTTCGTGTTCCAAAAAACGTTCAACATTTAAACTGTTTAGCAATTGCTGTCATTTGCAGGGAACATCTTGCCATCTTATACTAATTACACATTTGAATTCTGGCGGCAAAACAGAATAAACTAAGGGGAGGTTGAAAATGGCGGAGAATGCTGGTATAATTAGTATCAAAACAAATAAAGATGCTTGCCTTATCCTTAAAAGCTGTAGAAGTAATAAAAATATCGTACACTTTGTTGGAGGCTTCTGGATAAGGTGTTATTAGACCTTTCTAGAGACGGACAGATAGACAACCAAGCCAATTAGTATTAGTAGCAGTTTTTACCTTTTAACTCGCCCGTTTTTTTCTCGATTACGGTGAAATCTTTCATAAGGATGACGATTACTTTTCAACATTTAGGCTGTAGGCATACAAATATTTTTATAAAAATATCTGTATAGTACTTAGTTTTACCGTTCACCATGTTCAAGAAACACTTTGGACTAGTTTTGCTACCGAGCATTAATTGAGATTTGAAATTCACATAACTTTTTCAGGTATGAAGATTTAACTTTCATACTCGTTGTCTCTTCTCCTAAGTTTTAATCTTTGTCATACCCCCAAAATATTTACTTAAAAAGTATCCCATTTGATTCTGATCCCATAATACCCTTAAGTTATGGGGAATCAAAACAGCCATACCCCACGTCTAAGATATGCATATGCACCAAGTTCGCGCATTACACTTGTTTATGGTCGGCCCGGTGACAGTTATGACGGGGGGAGAAGAGGGGGGACAAGAGGGGGAGGGTGGCCTAATTTGATTTATAAAGGGGAAGGATGTTTATAGTTTTAAAAACACCATTATTTCATAATAATGGGTGTCTGGGAGGTGAGATATCGATGGCGGATTTGCAGATTGCTATTGTCAGAATAAAAAATTCATAATAGGTGCAATACCTGCCTGTTTATATTTTAGTCATCGTAATATTACGAAATATACAATAATGATTACACCAAACGACTGTGCGCAGGAAAGGTGCCCTATTTTTTGTACTACAGTCACTAATTTTTGACTTTCAAAGTAATGATGCCAGTGTACCCTACATTTTCTGGGACAAAAAGTATCCCTTGTCCTTTCCCGAGACTCAAAGTATCTCCATACCAAATTTCATCAAGATAGACTGAAAAGTTTAGGCGAAAATCATACAAGTATATTGTGCAGTAACCGTACATTTTTCCGGGACGAAATGTATCCGAAGTTAGAGCGCCTTCACATTACGTCGCAAGCAGTGCGGCAGCAGCGCTGCAGCCGCGCGACTTCATACAAAATCGCGCGGCTGCCGCGCGGCTCGTTTTAGTATGGAAGTCGCGCGGCTGCCGCACCACTGGCGACGTAATCTGAATGCAGCCTTAGTCTTCAGGACTCAAAGTATCTCTATGCCAAATTTCAGCAAAATCGGGCCAGCCGTTTACGCGTGATGTTCGTGACCACGCGAATATGGATTAATTTTTATATACAGAATATAATATATTATATACTAGTACATACGTAATAATTGTATAGTTAATCGGGATAAGAATTGACGACGTTACTGGATAGGTTTGTAACAGTTCAAAAAATGCAATTTTTGAACTAAAGTCTTTTAGGGCCGGAGAAACTTTTGAAATAAAAATGTGGATTTTATATATGGACATGGCCTTAATGACGTTCAATCTAAAAAGTTTTTTAATAGTAAAAATTAAGATGGACAAACACACATTCGCATTATAGCATTGCATTTCCTTCCGTCCTATTCGCAACTAATAAAGGACTCGTCCGTCCGTCCGTCATCGCAGGCGGCCGGTCCTGTGATGGGCGCGCGTGACCGGGGAACTGATCCTAATGCCCACCGTCAATCCCACCATCGACCAGACATACAGACCCTGAGGGCTTTATTGTTTGTTAGGATAGAAGTCTAGATACACTGAGATGGTGTTGATCATAATATATAGATGGTTGGAGATGGAGAAGGATATAGATTTTTTACCAATTACCGTATAAAAATGCACAGTTGCTTTGAGATTTTACATAACGAAAGCGTGGATTAATCCTTCAAGCCCTATAAGAGCACCGGTGATCGTGACGACAATAGAATACAATAGCATTTCCAAGAATCCCCGATCGAAGGATTAAATAGCGTATTACAGTGATTGTTAAGAACGTTGATTTATTTTGATCCAAAAGGTATTAAAATATCATAATTCAATCATAGTATTATATTAATGTATCGTTTATACGTAACATTTTTAATTGGTATATATCTTAAGCATTCTATTATTATAGCCGTAAGCATCTTAATTTAAATAAATGATTGATTAATTTTATTTGAATGATGAGTTTGACGAAAAATGTATAATTAATGCTATAATGTTTATATCAAAATGTTCATTTAATTAATCCTTTGATCGCGGATTCTTGGAAATCTATTGTTATTCTATTGTTATCGCGGTCACTGGTGTCCTTATGGGGCTTGATGGGTTAAAGTTAAGTAATCGTTAAATATGTGTGTACGGGCGTTACATCAAAACGAATCGAAACAAACGTGTGTCCACGGGTCAAGTTACACTGGTGACGTCATTACTGTTACGACGTCATAAACAAGAGCCGCCGATATTGAGCCGATATTAAAATGATTTTGTTTCGTATTGCGTCTCCGAAATTGGATAGTGATGTAGCACGTCTACGTGGCTACGACGCTACGACGCTACGGTGCTACGGGGCTACGTTGCTACGGAGTTACGGTGCTACGAATTTACGGAGTTACGGCGTAATGGTGCTACGAGAAGGCTGTATTGGGGTCAGTATTTTTTGTTACAAAAAGATGTTATTTTGAGGCATATGTTAATTAATTATTCATCTATAATAATTTAAGTAATATTTAATAATTCATATAATTTATCTTTTTTTTTTTACTTCAAAAACCATTTAGTAATTGCATAAAGCTATGGTAATACGAGTGTTATTGTTATGTAGAAAAATACGAATGAAGAAGTAGTAACGTAAAATCTCTCTTAAAAATAGTGACAACACAATATAGTTCAAACTAAATTTCTCTCGTTCTCAACATTGTCAACTTAGCTAAATAGGTACTAAAGACAAAGAATACACAGAAAATTTAGAGTTCCAGTTAAAAATTCTAATCTTCAAAGAATTGCAGGATTCTATGATACATGGCAACAACATAAATTAGATAAAAACTCAAATACATTAAGAGAAGAAAAAACTAAACAAACGTTTCGACGGATGTGGGGGGCACCTCCCCCCAGCCCGGGGCGAAACTATAAATTGTCCTTTAATTACCCCCGGGCAGCGTCACATCATGGATCCAGACAGTTTTATGACGATTTACGGCACATTTCGACGCGGGGACGCCGCTCGGGGACCGGTCGCCCGTCTAGCCTGGCATCTTCTCCCCCTCGCGCCCCCCCGCTCGCGGAGAGCGAAGGGGTTGCCCGCTGAAACTCCGGGGGTCTCGCTACGCTGGTCGCCGTCCGTCACCTTACTGCCGGGGGGGTTTTAAGGCCTCCAGTTCTTTATGGTAATGAAATCTGAGCAGGGTGACGCGAGGTGATGCTGAGTTTTTGTTCTGCCCCCCTTATTTATAGCACGTTTGAGGGCGCTACGTTTGCATACGTATTTGAAACTTTAAAAGACTTTTCATTAGAACATCCTTTTAGCGTGCGCATTTTCCGCCGCTGAATTTTTTATGGCTCGGTCTGAGTATGGAGAAAATTCGTGAGATTCAACGAAATTAGGTGTTACGAAATTCATTAAATTTCGGTTGTATCTTCTAATTATTTAAATTCTGAAACACAAGAAAAATATAAACTTAGCTTTACTTTCTTTACTTTACTGCAAAATATGTCCAAGTATGTATACAAAATTAAAAGAAGTATTTTCTCTATTTAAAAAGAAACCTTCTGATTTAACGTGATACTTTTTAGTTTTTCTCGTCAACTATTTAACCACAAAGCAAAACCTAACGTACAAAATCTAACATTCAAAACGTCTAAACCGTAGCTTTGAAAGCGATCAACAAAATCATAATCGTTAGCAGCCAATGCCGGTGGTACAGTTCGAACGAGAGTTTATAAGCTATAAACGCGCAAACAGACGTTTGGGCGTAACATAAAATCAAATCAACAGTTATCCTGTGAGCCTACATCACAATCAGAGTTAATCGCGTATGTGACAAGTTGGGTCGTTGGAATCGGCGGCCAGGGCGAGAGAACTGTGCCGTTTGGGCGGTATTGGAATCTCCCGTGGAAGGCCAGGGTTCAAGGCATGCTGGTCGGGGTAAGCGCTCCTCACCTCTCGATATCGGTGACGGACAAGTATGCATTCAAATTGGTTATTTGACTAAGTTCCCCGTCGAAATAAACATCGCGTCAATATGCGCGGATGGAAGCGAATTTTGGTACGTTTGATCGTTTTACATTTTCATCGGAGTCGGATTTTCGATTACCATTTTTTTTTTCGGAAAGAATATTTTTGCTTTCTATATCTGTAAGAGCCTGATGCATTATCTTCTCATAATTTCTTTAATCCTTCGATCGTGGATTCTTGGAAATCTATTGTTATTCTATTGTGTCTCGCTCACTGGTGAGCTTATGGGGCTTGATGGGTTAAAGTCCGCTTATTGATATTAGATAAAGTACAAATACTTACGGCCGCACTTGACGAATAATTATTATTTATCTGTAATCTGTAATTAAATGAAGATTTTGACATAAGCCCCATACATTATCTGTCAAAGTCTTCATTAAATTGAGTTTTAATCGTCTTTAATTAATGTCTCTGACCGCAGCCGTCAGTGACGATTCACTGGTAAAATACCACATAAACATAAAATTCATTGATCTTAGTCACTTAACTAAAGAACTCTGTAAATATTTGTTTGTACAAGTTGAGTGATATAACGTTAGTTTAATCTTTTGATCTATACCATTGTTTTGATTGCAGTGTTGTCTGTAAGTCATAACCCTCGATATTATCATACAAATAGACGATTACAGTTGTATGGGAGTTTATGTGTATATTTATTAGTTTTATTGACGCACTTAAGTTTGGTGGCCATTAGGTTTTTATAGGGTGAATTTTTCAGTTGGGCTGGTGAAATCCTATGTTGAGAAAGAATAGAAAAAAGGGACAAAAGATGTTCAGAACTAGATTTTGATATACTTAATCCGAATTACACAGTAGGAAGGTAGGTACCATCGAGGAAATTCATTCCTAGGCAGTTGACGGACCTACGTCATTTGGTCGGCTTACGTCAATTCAATGTTAGCTGAGATCGGTCGGATGGGTTTGACGTAACGCGACCAAATTATTTAGGTCCGCCACCTGCCTAGGAATCAACTTCTCTGATAGTACATAACATACTATACAAATTAATATACTACGAAACAGTATACCTACAATATATAATACAAAATAACAGATACAGAAATTATTTCATGGTTTTTAATTAATTTAGGAACGCAATTAAAGCACTTTTGGGACGTGTTCACACCAAACCGACTGTGAGCCGCCGAATGTGAGCAAGCTCACTTGACTGTGAGCCCCAGTGTGAACGTGAAAATATACGGTATAGAATTATAAGAAAAAATAATTATACAAAATCGCTAATTTAAAAAATAACTTTCACCAATCACCTACTTATTCCTCGTCAACTTATTAAGTTTTCTTCAATAACTCACTGAAGTTCGAAAGGGTTGGGGCGGGTCTATATTTCAATAGAGAACGACGGGCGATAAATTCATAAAACCATTAAAAACTAACAGAGCACGTCAAATGACGGCAATTCGCTATTACTGTGGGGTGACCAACTCACATACAGGTCCAGGATATCCGTACTAATATTATGAACTTGAGTGTGTCTGTCCCTCATCTCTAAGCGCTTAAGGGTGAAGCCAAACGAGCGTAATTTGTGAGTTGTGAGTCGCAGAATTTCGGCCGGCAGATATTCTGCTGCATTCAGTTTCATACAAAAGTCCTGTTTGATTCACACGAGCGTAATTTTGTGAGTCAGGATTTGTATGAAAAGATATTTACGCGACCAAAATTCTGCGACTCGCAACTCACAAATTACGCTCGTTTGGCTTCACCCTAAACGGCTGAGCCAATGGAATTTTTGGAGATACTTTGCAGGACTAGAAAGGGCATAGGATCATCGTTTGTTTTCGATGTTATCGTTAGCAAATTCATTTCAAATTCAATTGTCTAAATTTCGTGATTATGCTTTATTATTACTTGACACTGGCAGAATAGCAACCCTGCATTTATGGGTACCTTTAAATAAGAAGAAGAAGTGTTTGATTTTAATAAATAATAAATAAATTAAAGGAGGAGTTTTGGCGGGCATGTGAAAGAGTGCTGTTGTGTTTTAATATTATTTTCCTAAAATTGTGTTAGCTGGGTTTCTAATGTGTAATATTGGTAGAATATTAACCATTAGATATTCGTGTTCATGAACAAGTGTAGGAAAGTGATGTAATATCCAGAAACGTGCTATTTTGTGTTCCCTCCAAAACTCCATCGAAAGTTTCAGTAAAGCGTCTACCACTTTACTGAATCGACCGACTTGACTCCTGTGACTGTATTGACTTTTACTTAGACTTTGACTAGACTTTAGACCTGACGATACATGAAAACGATGATGAAAATTATAATAGGAGGAATATGGTTTTCCCGCCATATTCCTTACCTTTTTACCTTGTCTGTGGCACAACATACACATCCTTTGTGTCAAGTTGCCAAAAAAGAAGAAAAAAAAATAATTAAAGGAGTTTTGGCGGGCATGTGAAAGAGTGCTGTTGTGTTTTTGTATTATTTTCCTAAAATTGTGTTAGCTGGGTTTTTAATGTGTAATATTGGTAGAATATTAACCATTAGATATTCGTGTTCATGCACAAGTGTAGGAAAGTGATGTAATATCCAGAAACGTGCTATTTTGTGTTCCCTCCAAAACTCCATCGAAAGTTTCAGTAAAGCGTCTACCACTTTACTGAATCGACCGACTTGACTCCTGTGACTGTATTGACTTTTACTTAGACTTTGACTAGACTTTAGACCTGACGATACATGAAAACGATGATGAAAATTATAATAGGAGGAATATGGTTTTCCCGCCATATTCCTTACCTTTTTACCTTGTCTGTGGCACAACATACACATCCTTTGTGTCAAGTTGCCAAAAAAGAAGAAAAAAAAAATTAAAACTTGAGAGGTGTCAAGGGACACCCGGCTGGAACGAGGTCATAAAAAAATCCCGCTATAGAAGAATGGTAGAATTTTAAATTTCAACGCCCTCTGGTACAATCAACATCAACGCCACATAAACTTCGCAGGTACTAAATAAGTGTCGACCGACACTTTTGTGTCGTGTCGTTACAACTTTTTCCGTTTAGGCTAGACCAGTGGTTCCCAACCTTTTTAGAGCTGTTACCCCTATGGCCTGTTAGAGAAACTGATTTTACCCCCGAAGGTACATTCGCAAGTTTTTTAATATAATTAGGTTCAGACTTCAGTTACACTTAACGCGCATTATCATGATTCATGCTCCACGATCAGACGGTTTCTTGCCTTTTTTTAAATGTTACCAGAGTTGAGAGGCCGCTCTCGCATTTACAAGTGGTAGCTAACTGTACCAACATTTTCAGATCCCTGTCTGCAATGATAGGGTTCTGTAGCTGTTTTTCTCCAAAATGTACAGAGTTTATAATTTTTTTTTCTGCCAATTCATCTATTTTAGGTACCACCTCTGTTACCCCTTTAGAATAGCTATTTTACCCCCGCGGGGGTAATTACCCCCAGGTTGGGAACCGCTGGGCTAGACAGTCTAGCCCCTTTTGGCAACGCGCGATAAGGAACTTCGTTCGAATAAATTCTTCATTTTCAGGGAATCACAGGCCATCTCCTAGCACTTGCCTTACACAGCCAAACCAAGACATCCTCGACATACCATCCGTATGGACACCCCAATCACCGGCGTGCGATTACTCGATTACTCATTGATCTCATAACTTTGGCGATAATATTCGACACGCGTTATATTCCCCCCCCCCCCCCTGACCCCCTGGCCCCCTGGCCCCCTTCCCCCCGCTTCCCCCGCGGCCAACTTGCACGATTACAATAAATTCAAGTGTTACACCAGCCGGAGATGATTTATACAACAATTGGACCAGATATTACCAGTTTGAGGCGGATTAAACCGGTTCGAGGCAGATATTACCAGTTCGAGGCGGATTTTGTGAGTTTGATGGGACTCCGGGGATGATTTTAAGTCGAGGACTTTAATTATATCCTTGTTATTGGCGAAGTCTCGGCTCGCGACTTGTCAAACGAATTAATATCTGGAAGAAATCTTTTTCCGTAAAGTTATTCATAGCGTTGAAATTCGAGCCGTATCCTCTTATCCTAAAAGTTTGGGTAGTGTAAAAGTAGTAAGCTAACATTGACAGTGTTATTGTCAAAATTTAAAACAATACAAGACTTGACTAATAGAGATAAATAGGCCTTTGGACAGTACCCTTGAGGCTTTCTCGAGGTCACGAAATTGCACATACATTTTAAGATTTACCATTAAATTCTCTAGTGATGATGGTTTGAAGTTAGGACCATAGACCACTAGAGCCTGCTGAAATCTTAATTTTCAATCTCCACCAAAGTTTTTTTCTTTAGTTTCATTAACTTTAGTGAGATATAAGTAATTAGGCAAATAAGCCGAGTTGTTATCAGGCCCGCGCTGTAATTACCGGAGTCTTCGAGATGATAACTGGTTGGCTACTCCTGACTTCGGCAGGGAATGACAACCTTTGGCTAAAATAGTGTTGATTAAAACTGAAAATGAAATGTACATTAACATCCCTAAAAATGCATTAGTGTGTTTATCTGTCTAAATATTTTTTCGTTTCTTCATGTGAATCTGCTGAACCATTTTCTTTGGATATGGAAATAGTTTGCGGCTCAGAAAATCACGTACGATTTTCACGGTTATATTTGTACGGTTCCCGCGCGATTAACAAATCTCAAAGACGTTGTAGATGGTGTCAAGTGTCATATCTAAACTGTAGTAATTATAGGCACCTCCGATTAAGATTTTTTGTCCGCATTTATTAAACAGTGGCTCGTAGTAGAGAATCTTGTTATTTTGGAATGTTCATGCTGTTACCATCGAGGCTAAACCAAGACATATTACGTACAGTTTTACGTCAAAAACAAAATATTTTAACCCTTTCTTCGCCAAATGTTATATACCCCTGCATTATTATGAGTAGTTAAAGTAGGCAGAGGTCGCGGCGATCAGCATAACTCACTCGGTAATGAACTGCATTACCATTCGCGGCCAGAAGACGATAAGGCTTAATGCTAGCTTACTTTGTTGGTCTGTCCAGAGAATATATTTTCTCTATAATCTATCCAACAGTAGGTATTCTTATATTTTCTTACCATTAGCAACTACAAATTGTAAAAGATACGCTTTTACAAGTATTTCAGATCCTTCAAAATATTTAACGACCGCAAGAACTGCAGTAAGCGCACGATTCAAGTTCTAAGCTACATTACCGTAAGGTACTATTATGTATTCTGTGGCTACATTTAATATCTGTGCGTATTACCTGGGCATTTAGCCAAACTTCACTAGTTCGCTAAGTAACATTTAAATATTTATATACCTTTAATATGCCATTTGCGATTCCTTATTTGAATCCCAATTCCAAAAATTTTGTATTTTTAACTTTGACAGTAATAACGAAAGCATCTTGACTACGGGTCCTGATCGAGAGGCAACTTTGAAGATATTACAACAGGCTGTTGTAACCGTTTTAATTAAAAACTTAACTTTAAGATCGCTGAAAATAGAAGATAAGACCCAGTACTCTCTTATGGTATCTTTCGTGATATTATATCACTAGCTGTCCCGGCAAACGTTGTTTTGCCATTTAAAGTATTTCTACTTCATCAGTTGACACAAAATCTTACCCCCTCTTTGGTCCCCTAAGAGGGGTGGGGGGAAACATTTTATACACCAGATGTTAAGTTGGAAAAACAGTTAATAATATGAAGTAAGTCCATTAAAGAAAAAAGTTTGATACAAAATCTGACCTCTTAAAGTCCCCTTAGAGGTGGGGGGGGGGGTGTAATTTTTATACACCAGATATTAAGTTGGAAGAAGACAAATATATCTGCGAAAACCGTATGCAAATCGGATCAGTAGTTTTCGTGTTAAAGCAAAAGTCTTATACAAAATTTGACCCCCTCTTTCGTCCCTTCAGAGGGGTGGGGAGAATTTTTTTTATACACTAGATGTTAAGTTGGAAGAAGACAAATATATCTGCGAAAACCGCATTCAAATCGGATCAGTAGTTTTCGTGTGATGCTGGAACAAACATACAGACAGACAGACAGGCAGACAGACAGACAGACAGACAGACAAAAATACTAACTAACTTTTCGGCTTCTATAGCGATATTGTGACACCCTCCGCTTATTATTTTTTGAATATCTTTAATGTACAGAATTGACATTTCTACAGATTTATTATATGTATAGATGATATTGAATGTACTGTAACTTTTTGGTGGAAATTCACGTTTCACAGTAATTTTTTAACACTTTTTATGCACTTCATTAATTTATTTTATTACAAATTTAATGTTTTCCACGATCGGTTACGACAAAATCATTATCTTTGGTGAGGCATGCCAGGAAACCCCCTCCAGTTTCACGGAACGATCTTGAAATTCGGCGCTGACTATAATGGCAAAACAGGGCCCTGATTGACGATTAAGCTAGGTAAATGAACGTTGCATTAATTGGCGCTAAATCTGACATCGGGTGTTGTCGGGTGGGGTGTTTACGAGGCGCTTACGGCAGTTTACGACATGGGGTGCGTCAGAGGCACCTGATGAACGCAGCTTATTTACTGGTAAGTCTGGTAACTACGAGTACCTACGTATTGGAAGATAGGTAATAACTAATAGGTATAGTGTGATTAAAAATAGGAGGCACGTACCTAAGGGTTTGCCACTTTGCCTGATGGAAATCGCTTAAAAACAGACACTTACAATGCCAGTCACCATAGTAAGAATCAAAGCTGCCGACCTTGTATCTAAATAAAAGAAAATTAAAAATTTATATAGGCCTTAATCTAGTATCTAGCTAAAAGCTTTCATAACGAACCTACGATTCCCGCGCTGAAAACAAGTTATTTCCAAGTTTGGTTAGGACAATGCAGGCTGATCACCTGATTGTCTGACAAGTAAGATGATCCATGCGTCGGATGGGCATGTAAAAAGTCGGTCCTGCGCCTGATCTCTCGAAAGTTGTGTCGCTCATCCGTTCCACAGTCCACTGGTTTATGACTTATGAGAAAGGTATAGAGAATGCTCTTGTGTACTGCGCACACACTTGGGTACTATAAAAATACTCCTGCGTAACTGGCGGCTGGCCTGGTTTCAATGAAACCGGCCACCGTGACCGAAACCGGTGTAGGAGTTATTATAAAAGCTTTCTGAAAACCTTTTATATTATGATTTATGAGACTTAGTTAAAGTGAAATGTGAATATCTACTTGCATACGGATTTACAAAATGTAGAGATTAAATTTTTAATGATTAACTTGTAACAATTAAAAATAAGTTTTGTTTAATTTTATCATAATTATTTTTTTAAACTACAATGTATTACCGCCATCTCTTTAATAATTATTGAACCTAAGTCTGTTCCGTAGTTCTAAAACTTAGCAACAGATGTCACTATATTGATGTTTTATTTTTTATACAGTTTTCTGCAAGACGTGGTATTTTTTCATCATTTATGATAGTCCATCTTCAACAAGAGTGGTATAATAATTATTGATGTTTTATAATAAAATACCTATGTACTAATAAGATAAGTAAGATACTATTATCTTGAAACTAAAACGCCCAAGTGAAAACTAATCACGGAATTTAATAAACGCTTGACGTCCATAAAACAGTGTCGCTGTGGACCCCAATAAATATACCGTCTGAGACAGTGTCACCGGCCACCCTAATTTACTGCCAGTAATTAGGAGTTTGCACTTTGCCAAAGCGATTTGCATCGATCGCACTAACTTTGATTACGATGACTAACAACTTCGCCCTTGCGCTTTGTCCTTTTGTTTCGAGTACTTTATTTAAATTATTTGAGATGAAGGAGTCTTTTAATAGATTCTTGGAGCTGTTTTGGATTTTTGTTGAACTTACAAGTTTGTTACTCTCCCTGCTCCCATCGCATTCTTTCAAGACGTCATCCTAGTTCTGTAGTTCAAATAGGTACCTAGGTACTATCAGGGGCTCAAGCTTCGAATGCCATATTTTCGCATTCCAATAATAATATTACTATTAGCCTGTATTGGGTATTTAACACAATATTCTTAAAATTACTTTTTATAAGTTTATCGGTGTTGGAAAATAACAAACAAAAGTGGCGGACGTGATGCATTATAGCTCAGAGATAGAAATAACAATACAATAAACTTACTTAAGTAATTAATTATTGGGAGTGCCTCCGCTGCCGGCGCCGGTTGCCGAAATGGCTGCCGGCGCCGGTTGCTGAAATGGCTGCCGGCGCCGTTTTCCGAACTCCGAAGTTTGCCGAAGTCACGCGATGTTTGCCGAATAGGCTGCCGGCGCCTGTTCGGCAAACATCGCTTGTCAAATGACAGAATAATGATCAAAAACATCAGTCTTGAGCTAAAGGACTACGAAAAGTACAAATAATAAGGTCATAAATAGTCATATTGTAAGGATGCATATTTGAATCCTTCGATCGGGGATTCTTGGAAATGCTATTGTATTCTATTGTTGTCGCGATCACCGGGGCAGGGTGCTCGTATGGGGCTTGAATCTTAATGGGTTAATGGTGGTGATGATGATGCTGATAAATGTGATCTGCATAGTAGCATAATACAATATCTTTGCTTCTTTTAACAACGCTGAAACTCTCTAACATGTATAAGGAATCTGAAGTTCTGTTCAGTACCTTCAGAAGTATACCACGGGGTTTATAACTGTAGCTGTGGTGCAAAATCTTACTTTTTGGTAGCTGAAAAAAGGTAGAGCTAAGGTAAAGCTAAACTAATACTACGTTTTGATGCTTGCCGAGCCACAGCAAGCCTCCACAAGCCCGAGCGTGAAAACAGGTAATAAACATCAAAACGTAGCGTTTTGATGCTTGCCGAGCCACGGCAAGCCTCCACAAGCCACAAGCCTCCACAAATCTCGCTTTGCATTTGTAAGTCGTTTTCACGCTCATGAACGCGTCAGTGTATTACGTACATCCAAGCATGGCGGACACCGAACTTGTGTCAGCTATTACGTTTGGTTTCCTATTATTTTTAATGCTCTTATAACCAAAAGTATCATCACATAATATAGTATTCTATTAATTAAAAAGATAAAACCGACTTCAAAATTGTACGTAATTGAGAATTAAAATTCCCTATCTCAAAAACTACTGAACCGATTTTGATGAAACTTGCACTGTTCCCTAAGTTAAACAATACCTAGTATAATAAAAAAACTCAAATCGGACTTGTAGTTCCGGAGATATGCGAACACAAACATAAAAACATACATACATACATACATAAACTTTTGAAATTTGGCACATTTGTTCAGACGCTGATATAGACTAACATATACGGAAATTGGGCAATTCTGGAAATATTACATACATACGGGTCGAATTGATAACCTCCTTTTTTGAAATCGGTTAAATAAATAAATAAACAAATGAACTTTATATCTTTATGGTTAACATCCCTGGGGTTCCAGATACACGTTTCGGTTTGGTAATATTCCAAAAACGATAAACTCTCTTCGTTCGACCAGCCACTCATTTTGTGCATGACGTGCGTTCGTCGCGAGATCACAGCGGCTACTAAGCGCGAGCCAACGTGTGAACACGTCGCAAACGTTTGCCGCAAATGCCCTTTGATCTCTGTCCAAAAACCGACACTACTCCCGATCGTCTACAAGCGTCCGCAAGCACACGCAAGCCAAGCCATTTTACCTGTTTTCACGCTCGGGCTTGTGAAGGCTTACCGTGGCTCGGCAAGCATCAAAACGTAGCATTAAATGGCTTGGCTTGCGTGTAATAATAGCCGACACAAGTTCGGTGTCCGCCATGCTTGGATGTACCTACGTAATACACTGATGCGTTCACGAGCGTTACAAATGCAAAGCGAGATTTGTGGAGGCTTGTGGCTTGTGGAGACTGGCCGTGACTCGGCAAGCATCAAAACCTAGCATAAGAAAATGCATCACAAAAAACTGAAATATCCACAGCCGAACAAATAGGTACCTAACCTGCACCTTTGGAAGTCGGTAAAGTCGAATATATTTGAGATTATAATTATTTCTTTTTAAAATTTGTGTATCGGCACTGGAACCTAGCGCTTTACGCATTATCACCGGCTCCCATTTTGAGTGCCAGCGCCAGCAGCCGTTGTTTTATATCTCGGCTGCCGGCAGTATACTTACCGCCCGCCGGTTACCATTACTGATATTTTTGGGAGCCGGCGCCGGCAGCGGAGGCACTCCCTTAATTATTACTCATATGCAGTGTTCATAGGCCACCTCTAATCTGGACAATGGACATATTTTCCTTTTTTAGATTTATAATAATAATTAAATATTAACTACTTAATTAAAAAAATATAAACAGCCACAATAACTTATGGCATCTAACGGTAATAAATGGAAGCATTTGAGAAAACGTTAGGTGATTGTGTTTCCATTTCTGTTTCAGAGATGGCACCACACGCTCTGCCATTTGTAAATAAATTGAAATGTCAAACGTGGACAGGCTGCTGTGGACAGATTGTCATATTTCCCGCGTTTTTTTGACGTCCACGGTCCACAAACCAGGTTGATAAAGTTTTGGATAATGCAAAAATTTGCTGATAAATTGAATTATAAAAGTTGTTATTGTTAATTCATAAGTTTCTATAGCATACGAACTATGGTGCAGCGCAATGGATCCGTATGAAATTGAGTTCATTGGTGAAAATCGTACAGTAAGCGTTATTCCAAACTTTAGTTACGACAAACTTTACCTAATTTGTGGCGAATTTGGGCCTTTTCGAGCTGGATTGCCCCTAAACGTACCATTATGGTTGGGGGTTATGCTGAAACAGAAACAGAAGTGCCGTATTGTGCCCCCAGAATGGATGGACATAGAGGTGTTGGAAGGGATCAAAGAAGAGGAGAAAAAATCTAGGTAAGCCTCAACCCTAGCTTATAACCATAGGCGCCAGCAGGGGGGTGCCAGGTGGTGCCCTTGCACCCCTTGGGAACCTCGGGATCAACAGGAATTATTGAAATAAAAAGCCATCTGTAGACTGTAACCCTTTTACCATGCCGTACAAAGATAGTTCGTAATATTTCGGCACTAAATGTATTCTATTGACGCAAATAGACTGTCACTGTTGTTCGTAAAAAGTAAAAAGAAAAGAAAGAAAACTAAAATTTGCACCCCTTGGAAATTATTTCTGCCGGCGCCATGCTTATAACGAACCAGCAGTCTTATTTTAATTATCATACAGTTATTGTTTTGCATAAAAAAAAAGATTTAAAAGTTTATAATTCTCACCGGAACACAATAAACTCATAGAATTCACCACTTCTTTACTGAAATCCATAGTATAAAATTAAGAGTAGCAATAACCTATGAGAAATATCCTATTGTTAAAATAAGAAACTTAAAGATTTTTACTATTTTAAGCATATTTATTAAATAATTACAAGTTTATTTTGAGCTACCATAAGAAATGTATATTTAAATGATTTTTAATAACATTTCAGGTTCTTTACCAAAATGCCCAATGAGCATTACATGGTGGAAGCAAAGCTAATATTAGGAGCAGCGGCAGAAGACATACCATCAGCTGCGGAGATCAAAACTATTATAAAAGATATTTGGGACATCCGCATGTCCAAATTAAGGACTTCAATGGATGCCATGATGAAGTCCGGGGGGTCGTACGGTAGATTGGATCATCTGACCATGCTAGAAATTAACTCTGTCAAGCCATTGCTACCATCTGCAATGGACGAGCTGCATAAAATCAAAATGGTAATATTGTTACATATTTTATTATTTTATTTAAAAATCTGTAATTATTAGCCCCAAAAGAGAATGTTATGAGTCTAATAATACTATTATTGACTATAAAACATGTTTAACTGGTACTTTTAAGTTCATGACTCACTCTAAGATAATACAGGCTAAATGATATAGGTTTGTCTTCTGCTATGCATCAATTTCGTATTTAATAGAGAATCTCCTAAATCTTGTGGTCATCCTATAATATCTTAAATCTACATAAATATTATCTTTGGTAACGCATTATTGTAAACTAATACTAAAATCTAAAAGGTTTGTGATAATTTCTGGGCTGTGTGACTAAATTATTTTTTATTTCAGATGACAAAGAAGCAAGTGGCGAGCAGTTTAAACACATCCACTATAATACAATCGTCGAGTTCACAAAATGTATGAATCGTTCAAGTTATTTGTATGGAATGAGACCTAACTGAAAGCTTACTGGTAAGGTGTTGTTACTTATGATTTATGAGGTTTTAGTACTCCCCATGAACTGATTTATGCTAATTTTGGTTCATAAGGATAACAAGTGTTCTTATGATCTTTTAATCTTCTTTTTCATATTCAGTAACTCTTTTGATTGTCAAATCAAAGATTTTTATTTTCATCAAGTTATTCTGTGACAATAATGGCTGTATAATATAGCCAACCAACATGTTAAAAACCATGTCATTTTCACAGAACCTACTGTTGCACTACAGTTTCACACTAATAACAAAAGTGTAAAATGCATGTTAGTGCTAACTATTAATTAAAGAATATCTACGTACAGATTAGGCATCTAGTGTAACTCTTAACAGTCTGTCAATTAGTTTGTTGACAAACTAATAGTGCAGTAAATTTTGTAATTTATTAAAGTAAGGTGTTGCCTGTAATAGTTTCACCATTGTGTAAATATTTTTAATTGTAAAAGACCAAGCTATCATACTGCACAGGGCTTATAAAAGTAAGACATCTAGATTTGTAACATTACTTTTATCTATTCCTAATAAGTGCAATGTATATTATATTTTGAGCTATACTACCTAATATTATGTAAATAATATATTTTTGAATGAGAAAAATGATTTTGTTTTTTAGAAACATAAGTAATTAAGTAATTCAATAACTTTGCATCGTGAGTTAAATAATGGCTACACCCAGATACATTTAATACCTACACATAAACAAATAAACAAATCTTTATTTACCTCAAGTAGTACATAAAGCATGAAGTCCACATAATTTTTTCTGATAGTTAATTAACTTCTTAAGTAATAATTAAATCTCTCTGAGTACAGCTGCACTTTAAGTGCACCATTCTGAGCATTATTGCTAATGTTTAGATCAAAATCATTCTCTAAGTTCTAATCTATTTGGCTTATTTTTTATTTATAGTATAATTATAATAATTAATAATTACAATAATTACAATAAAACATAATTGTTAAATTGGAGTATGGCAAATACTCCAATTTAACAATTATGTATTAAAATTTATTATATCAATGAAACAATAAGTCCAGGAGAAAAAATATATTTTCAATCTTATGACAATCATGTACATAATAACTTACAGCTAGTTGCGTAGACGCATACATGAAAACCTTACTCTAATTCGTTAGTCTTATTTTTGTTACAAGATGAATTTATATTAACATAGTCAAGATGCATTTTGGTATAGAATTTAAATAAAAAGAACGTAAAATATAGATAGTATTATGGATCATACACAACACCATATTTAATGTATTGTTGTAGAATCCATATTCTTATATTTGAAAATAGTGTGTACTGTATCTTGACTAGGCTTTCAGTAAATTAAAATAAATTGCACCATAATGTAAATAAATACTTCTTAAAAGAATACATCTTCATCTAGGTTACTAAATGGCGAGTCTAACAGAAATTTACAAAATTAAAAACTTCAGACTTTAGAGTATTTAAGTGAAAAGTTAATAAAAAAATGCATATTGAAAAGAATAAGTATTTGCACTTATATAAATCATTGTTAGTAATAATATTAACATTGTTTTGGTAATCGAGATAACAATATGTTAATCGAGAAACTAAGTTAAGAATAAAATGGTTTAATAAAATATTTGGTTACATTTTAAACATAAGACTTAAACAGAACTACGCTAAGTCTGGAATGTAAATTTGAGATTTACGAATTTAGCTTTCGAGAGATCCAATATATGGAAAATCTTATTTAAAACATGAACATCAAACGCTTACAAATAAATATAATTAGGCAGCTTTAGCCGCTAACGTATGTTGATCTACTCCACCGCTTAATTCTTTACAAATTGCAGGCGAAGTATTCAAGCCACTTTGGTCTAGCTCCAGCTCATTACACGGGATCGACTATTTACATACCTAGCACTAGTTATATACAGGATAGAGATAAATAATTCAGTAAATAAGCATATATACAAGGGTCCGTCGTTGTAACGAAATCGAACGTGCTCCGAAATCGCGCTCTTGTAACAGCCTTTCAACAAGGCCAATAAAAACGCGTAATAACCAATCATAAGTCTAACAACACACAGTTTTTGCAGTGCCCTATAAAAATGTGTGTACCATGGCACGGCGCGGCCATCTTGAAACGTTTTGGTCCTTCGAAACACGCCGGGTGCGTTACTCTCGCGACGGCAACGTAACTCCAGAGATCTTCAGTGAAAGGACAAAAATCAGCGTTTGCGCTCTACGGCTAGCTATTTACATCTACTTTAGTGGGATAACCCGTATTTACAACTTAACCTATGACTATGTGACTCAGACTGCGACGATCTTGCTCGGGTCGACTTTGACCCGGAGGAATAGAACGTCGTCTTTCACGAAGTTCCTTTTCTTGAGCATCTCGTGGGAGATGAAGCGGGGGAAGCCGAAGCCGAGCGCATCGGGCTCCTTGGACGGCCTCTGGAAGTTCTTCCAAGTGGGGTCTGGGACGAAGCTCTCGACAATGTTGCAGGCTCGCTCCGGGCTCGCGCTCTGTTCGAACAGCGTGAAGGATACGGAGTGGGCGAAGGGCCATCGGAGTAAGGCGTCGTATTCACCAGGCAACAGCTTGATGTAGACCGACACGTGCGTACCCTCGCCGGCTCCGTTCCCGTTCAGGAATAATGAAGCCTGGAAATAAATAATTAGAAATTTAAAACCTAAAGAGGGTTGCTTTGGAGAAAAATGTAGGAACACTAAGTTAGATATTTTGTAAAACTAATGCCCATTTTCTGAATTTTTGGCAGGGTTTATCAACAGCGTTGTTGATTGGATAAAGTTGATTGAAAATACGTAATTGTATTGTATGAAGACAATAAAACCAGCAGCTTGTAACACATAAAACAAACAACGAACCTGCAACTTATATCCGTATTGGCTCGTGTAGAACGCAGGTGACACAAGTTCCACGCCTTCCCGCGCTCGTGCGTCCGCCATCTTGGCAGCAAAGTCCGTTACGCGCCACACGAGCGCGCCCGAACACGTAACAGCGAGCCGAGCCAGCGCACCTCGGAGTGCTTCAAGCTGCCTCGCCTGTGCTCGTGCTAGCGCCGCGAGTGCTGCAACGTGCTGCGCGCAACTTTCTTCTGCGTGACGCTCTAGCTGCTGTCTTGTGCCCTGAAAACGAGATTTGAGGTTAAATATGTTATTTACATTATTTTATCTTACGTTGTTTCATGACCTGTTTAATTAGTTTTCTTCAGAAACGAAAATGAAAGTGCTCATCATAATGATTTTAAGACGAACAATTTATTTAACTTTATTGTTTGTAATTTGTGAAACACTTCTGTTACTCACCTTAAACCTACATCCCGCGTCTCTGTACGTGCAGTGCTGCAGGCCATTAGAACAGTCTCGTAGATGTGACTCGAGCTCGTCGCGAGCGGGCGCGGCGGCGCAGCGCTGCGGGCACGGCACGGGTGCGCGGGAACATAACGCGCCGTGGGCTGATACTGTGTCCTGTTGGAAGAGGGTACATTGTAGAATTTTCAAAGAGAAGACGATTTAGTTGGGAACAAGAAGCCTCTTACGAGAAATTAACGAGAGTTCAGTCAAGAATGGGGAATACGAAATCCTGAAAATTTTGCTAATACCTCTAAAGGTATTTAAAAGTGATCACTAATAATTGTTTCTGTATTATTTATGAATGGACCATTTAACGTTGTATCTGAATCATGGACATAGTAACAAGAAGAGTGTGAGAAAATGTGTTCTTACCTGTGTATACCTCTGTCCGCAATGTCTGCAAGGCACCAGGCGTTTACTGCAGTGCTGCTGTAAATGCTGCTGCGTGTGACGCCTCTGGACCTTCGCCCCGCACTTGTTCTCGCAGTACACAGGCTCGTGCCCGCAGTTGCCTGAATGCTCCTGGAGGATTAATCAAGAAATTACCTTATATGTTGGAGGACAGTGGAGGAATTTATAAGATGTTAGATATATTTTGTAAATATTAAAGGCCTTTGCTTCATGCGTTTGCGGTCGTCAAGATATATTGGATCCTCGATTTTTAATGAAGTCTATCTGCATCACAGTAAGATACGTTGCCACAATCTCAAGTATTCCGAAGGGACATTCTTAAGATCTCAATAATTGAGATAATTGACAAAATAATTGACCACTTCTAACAAGTCATCAGACAGCAACTAAGTCATCAAGAAAGCAAGATGATAGAACGAGCATTTACCTCCAAGGCACTTCCGGAGAACTCCTTCCCGCAGTGCTCGCAGTTGGCTCTCCGCAGCGGGCAGGTGTAGCGAAGGTGGTCCTGCATCAGCACGCGGGGGATCATGGCACCGCATTGCGCGGAGCAGAGCACCGCGTCATGCTTGCACGTGTTCAGATGTGCCTGGAAGATGACATTACTCTGTTAGGAAGAGCAAACGGAAGGAAAGCTGACAATGAAACTTTACCAAAGTGACTTTTCGCCTGGAAACTGAAATTATAAGGGGGCAAAGTAAGACCATGTTGCTATTGAATAAAACAAGGCAGACGATGTAAGAAAATCGTCCAATTCAGAATGATGGTATAAATAATAATAGGTAAGTAATAATAATTATTAATATTGTGATTGCCTGAATAAAAATATGGGAATAACTATACAATCGAGACCAGCCGAAGTCAAAATATCCAGAGCACGCTACAGAGCACGATATCCAAATCACAATAACTCAACATTATTGACACGGTTTGAACTACAAACATCGAGAGCGACGTATATCTGCGATAATTTGGAGATAAATGTGTCACGGCGAGTGCGTTCTACCGATTGTTTACAGAGGGCGCTGGGAATGCGACGCGGTCGTATTTTTAACTGTGTAAGTACCTACTTAAGTAGATGCTATTCGACTATACTGATCGTAAAAAGCTAATATTATGCTTTGAAAAAACTTTAAAGATTAAGAAATAAGTAGGTTACACCAGTACACGTATTTTCAAATACATAGTAAAATCAATAAGAATAATTTTAACTCATAAAATGTAATTTTTATGCAACGAAAAATTTCAGAAAAATATTCGCCTACCTTCAGTTTCCTTAGCTCGTCCGACCACTGGCATCCTTGTTTACGATGGATGCAGTAGACCACTGAACCCATAATCGTCTTCTCCGACTCTGGATCCGGATATATCTGTAAAGAAAGAAATATATATTTTTTTAACTATGTATCTCCAAAAATATTTTTATGTAAACAAACAAGCGCACGCCTCGTGAAAAAATGTATAACGTAAATAAACCTAATTTTAGAATTCAAAAGACGAAAGCCGATGATGATGATTAATTATTAAAATATATTATTTTTATAAACAAAACACGCACGGTAACATTTTTGTTGAAAATACGATTGGTTGACACTTTTAACTTATTTACTATGAATTTAAACATTGTACAAATCTTCAAACACAACGTGAAATGGACCGGGTGTAGTAAAGACTGATGGAAGCCCGTGCATTACGGATTAAATAGGACATCGCGATCAAAAATAAACCAAAAAACGAGTATAAGCGCGTGCGCACCGTTCGCTCGAATATGGAACACATCGTGGATATTCAAAATGGCGGATTTTCGCGCGCACCAACTGTTCACAACAAAAGACAGATACTTAATGCGCTCCAACATTTTCGTTATCTCCGAGTGCAATGAACAGATGGCCGCTCCTTCATATGAGATAAAGCCTAGATACATCACAATAATTATTATGCACTAAGTGCATACTCCCAATCTCTTATTTGAAGTCATTTCTACAAGCATTCTTTTATTAACACATTGTCCTTCACTAACTACGTTTTGATAACATCGTTTATAGAATTTTTATCCCAGACACCTAAAGTTGTAAAATTCAAGATCCTTTCAGGCTGTCCACTAAAGTCTGCAAAACTTCATGACCTTGATTTTCAGCTTTCACTTTCAATTCGTATGTTGCATTCCAATAAAACTTTCTTCATCACGTCTCAATCTTAAGTTACTTAATTTACTTTCATTTACTTATTCTAGAATTCTATAACGTTCATCGAATATGAATCAACCCTGTCTAAGTAATGACTCACTTCTTTGTTTGTCAGGTTATTAATTTGCTACTAAAAATATTTTTTGCAAGGTGCGGCGTAAAGGGAATTGATTGGGGACTTCTAAGAAAAATGTTTATATACAAGAAAGCCTGATAATGGAAGAAAAACAAGTTGTTAAAGTAAACGCCTTTTATTCTAAAACGAAGAAATAGTTTCCTGATCCAATAATAACTGGTAACATTTTAATAGATTGCGTAATATGATGTGGATCTACCGTGCAATATCATTGGCCCAAGACCACTGTTCCTTATTTGTGACGAGATAAGCGTGAGTTTTTCCTACCCAAACCAGCTGGGTAATGTGCCGAGCAAATAAACTTGTTAGATACTTTAAGGCGCTTCGCAGCACCAAGTTCATTTTTCTCTGAACCCAAGATGGTTCGCATCGCTCCCCTCGGTAAACAAACTATAGTGCATTTGTTTCTACTTGACTGCTACAAAAACGCTCCTAATGTTTGTTTAAACAGTCTAATGTATTTTCAGAGACATTTTACGAAAAAACCTAATGCTGATAATGAAGAGGAACAGGCAGTAAAAGGAACATTGCCAACACAAAAGATGCGTAGATGTTTGCGTTGATATAACAAAATTGTACGGTGCTTTCTATTTACAAACATTGACGCATGTGGTCATCGGCACGATGCTGCATAACCACCTTAGGATTACGCTATAAACTGAAACGTATCATTCGATAGCATCCAATTTGCTCCCTAAGGGACAGGTAACAGGAGCGATTATCCCGCAGACGAGCGGACGGATTGATGCTCTCGCATTTAGCAGTATAATTTACAAATATAGAACGTTATTTGTGTCGTATTCTAAAAAGATGGCGCTCTATGTTGAACTCTCCCGCATCGTTCATTTATAGCCCGCGTTATACCGTAAACAGAACAGGAATACTCGTGAGTGACGTACTCGAATATCAAACAAGTGGTTTTAAATATCGAATGCATGAGAGGATTCAGTATCGATTCAGATGAAAAACGGAAAGACAGAAAAATATCGACTCCTAAAACGTCTGAAGACTATGAAAATCAAGTCCTATATGACTAAATGTTTTAGGATATGAAAAAAAAATTCAAGTTGCGTGTCATTTGTTAAAATTATATTAGTTATTTTTCGCGTGTCTCTTAATTTAAAGCTTATATGTAGTAACTATCAAAATTAAATACTTAATCTTCAATACGAAAAACCTGGAGAAGTATTAGGCAGGTGATCCATTGAAATCGATATTAAAACACCGATTGTGTAGTCGACTCGTTGCTTCACTATCGTCACCCAGTTGAAATGTTACGCTACATGACATCGCGACGTTGAAACACGAAACACGATCAGCAAGATGAATACGTCGCTTGTTTTCTAATTTAATTATAAAGATCTGTCGGATGTTCGTTTTCGGTGACATGTTTTGGAAACCGCGAGATTAGGAACAGATTAAACACTTGGCCAATGACCATCACGACATTAATATATTTAAAGAAGTCGTATCATTTTTTCAACATTTTAAAATTTTAGTTATCTAAACTGACACAAATATTTTCCAATAAGAAAATAAACAGCAAGCTTTGCTTTTTTGCTTCGTTCCAGGAGTTCTACAAGGCTTAACTTTAGGTCCACGTTTATTTCAAATATATAACTAGTTGTTAGCATTATGTATTTTCAAACTTGTGTAGGCAAGTATACCAGAAAGTTGAATGGACACCTGCAAGAAGTAATTCAAGACGTTATCAATACCGTTAAAACCGTTCACCTGTTTTATATGTCGTAATTAGTTACTCGAAATTAAAAGCCAAGGTTCAAAACACATGAAGGTCGGGTGTGGGTGAGTTAATGAATGAACGTGGGTGTTATCGTTCATTCATTCAGACTCCTAAACAGCTCAATGATGGACTGTGACGTCACAAATCACAATATGATTGATAGGCTAGATGGGAAAGCGGATCTAAAGTGAAGATATAATTACTATTATGTAGCCACTAGGGATGTAAAGCGGTAAAATTACTTTCGTAAAATTCGGTAAATTACGATATTTTACGTAAAATATTATATTTTACGGTAAATTACGGTAAGATTGGGTAAAAAACGATTTGATTTCGTGGCATAATTTTCATTAATAATGGGGATATAAACAGGTTACTTAATGCACGTCTAGTGCAGTCAGTCAAAACAACATAACTGCCAGCCAGCTGGCTTGCTGTATGCGCTGTCGAGTGTCGTCAACTGCCAAAAAGTCGCGACAGCGCAAAATGTTCTGGCAAACAGCACTAATCGGCAACGTCGCACCGTGCAAAGCGCACGCAATACGCAAGTTGCAAGTTGCAACTTGCAACACGCTAGCCCCGCCCGCCGTCATAATATCACCATTCTACATACATACGTAGTCGGTAATTTTACCGTAATTTATATAAATTACCGTAAAATACGCGTATTTTACCAGCGTTTTCGGTAAAATTACGTAATTTTGCAACCCAAGTAGCCACCAACTGTAACTTGTAGGAGTCAATTCTCGTACCACCGCTCTTCACTTAATTCTAATGTCCCGTTCACGAGCCGAGCTTCGAGATAGGTAATAGAATCGGGCACCAGGATAATCTCAGAAAAGGAAGGTTGAGGTAAGTTGGATTTATTTTATCGACTGCGTGTAACTTGTAAACTACCTCAATAGCCAACACCCAAAATAAACTTATTTATAGGATAAACTTCGGATAACAGTATCAACGTGAGAAAATAAACTTAGCTGTGATAAAAACGTAACAGATAAAGTTAAATCCAATTGAAGGGCAAGGGCTTGGAATTAAACTGGATAACTATTTATAAAGTTGAAATTTATTTGTAGGCATTGAAGTATTTTTATGACCTGTAAGTTGTAATTAACTATTTAAAGTTTCACTTTGAGTTCATTCTCCTTAGCGTAATCTTCTTGGTTTAAAAGCGCTATGGCATTGTCATCCTTTATACATTTTTATCTTTTATCTATTTGATGAATTCTTTAAACTTCCGCTTTTTAACGTAATCTGCTCATAAAATTGCATCTCTAATTTGCACTAGCGTTAATTTTTCTTTTTTATTAATTACTAGGGCCTGTTCATCCACCGTAGTATAACGTTATGCCAACAGTTATGGTATATATAGATGTTATCGTTTATATAACATAGCGGGTTCGATGCCCGGAGACTTACCATTGAATATTTGTGGCCGTTTGATTGTTCTTTGAAACGGAAGGTGTCCATTTGGAAGTTAGATGACGGATTTAGATGTAAGGAATAATGTTTTAAAACAATATAAGTGTTGAAGATTTGGAATGTGAAAGTAGCTAATTGGAAAGGTAAAATTATCACAAAAACGCAACACAATTATAAATATTCGGTAAAAAAATCTGCCGCACGATTATTACTAATGGAGAACTATTTAACTATTGTGAGGCAGCCTATTCAAATTTTAGGCAGTTATTCAAATGTGGAACAGGTTCCATAGGTAGGGCAGAACAGGAAATCCTATAACCGCCAAAATTTGCCAGGAAAATTATTGTATTCATTGTAATAAATAGGTATAAAAAATTACATTTCTAAATGCTAATCACAATAGAACACTGAACACGGAGGCTTAGCCATGTTAATAGTCATAAATTATGTTCTTAAAACAGCTATACAATAAAAAGTGTAAGGCAAGGATCTTTTTTTTTAATCATGCTGTTTTGTGCCTCTGCTGTTGAAGTCAGACGAAACAAAATCTGTTTTTACAAGAGTAGGATGTTCTGGAGTTTTTGAAAGTAACCTGACACCCTCTCAGCGTGATGACAGACGAACAGGCAACCTAATTGATATCAGGTTCGTTTTAATTCGAAGAGTGGTTTATTTTTGAAATAAAAATAAGTTTTTAATGGAGACAAATCTCAAGCGAGCGGTGGCGAACTGTTTTCATTCATTATGTTTTAATCATCTAAATTCTAAGCCATTCATTCATGGGAGTTTATTTATAATATGAGCAGATAGAAGTTAACTAATTTATGTTTACAAACTAGGTATTTCCAAGCAAGTAGGATCTAATTAAAAATATTACACATAGATGTGATAGGCAAAGCTTTTACAAAGACTAATGGTATGTTTGATGGTATTATGATAACAGAAGAAAATTGACTGAAGCCAGACCGTAAATAACTTTTACAAACATATTTGACGCCAATTTCTCGATGTCTGTAATCGGACAGACAGTGTAAACAGAAACTAGTCTGCGTAAACATTGATCAAAATGCTTGTCCATCATAGAAGTTATTCTTGATATCCTATAACTAGAGATAGAAATATTGAGAAGATAGAGAAGAAATGAAGAAGACAAATTTCTGTTGCAAAAATAAAAAATAAACATTCACTAAAAGATTGCCCATCCCGAATTTATTTTAGGTAAATTAGGTATATACTCTGTTACTAGAAATAGGAATATAGAGAAGATTTAAAAGGAATGAAGAAGACAAAGATCTTTTGCAAGAGAGAGATAATGACACTGGAAGAGAATATAATAAAGATGATTCACTAAGATTTATTCAAGAATATGACCGACATGACTTCATAAGATTTAATAATAACTTAACTAACGGTTAAAGCGGAGATACGTTCTGTTTACTTGATCATTTAGCCGCAAATTAAGTTTTGCATAATAATCACTGTTACAAAATGTGTAAGAGAGAGCTTATGCAGATGAACAAAAGTATTAAAATGATAACGTAGCGTGATGATAAATTCCATTTATGAATTAACTTCAAATGATCAAACCTAACTTTGTCCTAAATAAAACTTACTTATAAGAGTAATGAGTAAAAGCCCTGTCTAGCGCTGAATTTTTTACTGTTTTTACTAGACACCATGCCTAATTAGCTTGGTCATAGACAAATTACAATGAGGCAATGCCGCAAAAACCCGCAGGAACCTCGCAATGGCGACTTCCGGTGATCGATCAATCTGCGCGGCTCCCATACATGAACACTTCCAACTGTACATAATCGAATTTAAACCTTATTTAACAAGCAGAAGGATTTAAAATTACACAACTGCACCCTAGATTGTGCGTTACGGTATTTCCTACTTTGTTACATTACAATAAAAATGTAAATCGCGTGGTGTGTTTTAAAGTTTAACCCGTAGATCAAATTATCCTATTGAGTTGAATTGGTTAGTGACTTGTTTGAGAGGTCACACTTGTTAAGTGATTGAGCGGTTTGACAGACAAATCCGCGGTGGTACACAAGTATTATACGATTTATACGACATCAGAAATGTTAACGATAAGAACACGAGAGAGTTACTTAGAACAGTAGAGAGAAGAAGGGCCTTTTAATAAATTAAACTTTTAGACAGGTAGATCTTTGACAGACAATGTAGTATTCCCGACTCCATTGTTCAAATTGTGTTGTTAATTATAATAATTAATAATTACATATTGTTACAACTGTTACAAAACATTACGGTACCAAACGCTTAATTAACTGATAATAGGTAGCTTCTTTGAGTTCCTCTCATTGATTAATGATTTATGAACGAAAAGCTAAGATAACTGTTGCCAACAAAATTGTTAAGCTTGTTTTCGTGTTAGTAAAATATAATACACTAATACAAAGCAATTTGATCAATAACATTAAAAACTTTCGACATCTAACCAAATTATGGTAGTACGTTGTGCTATTCCCATTACACCTACCAGTTACCACACAATTTATTCCAAGACCACAAAATTTGGGCAGTTGCTGATAGCGGCATTAGCTTTCACCGAAAGGGTTATATTACTTACAAACTACCATAAAAAGCATCAGTCCTGTAAAATATATATGAAGTCTAGAAAAGGGATTATCCTGAAGAACTGAACTGAACTGAACAGTTGCGCCAAGATTATTTTTTATCTGTACCTTTATAAAACTTTTATTTTCCAAAATAAAAACAATGCTATATGTCCTTTTCTGGAATCCAAAGTTTCACGATACGAAATTTAATCGGTTAAATTTTAAAAAGTTAGTTATGCGTTGGAATATTGCTTTAAAGATTGATGCTTGCAGCTTGTGTGCTTCCATTTTCTTATTTTTCACACTTTCTTGGTGTGAGACTTAAAGTTCAGAAACCCCTGGTCTAGAATATTCTGCTAATACTCAAGTACTGGGTGTTAATTATGTTCATGCTAGTAACATGCAACTCACATTCATGGACGTGCGTGTATGCGAGTACAGTACTGGAATGTGACAGTGTTTGGATGTTCCACCGCTTGCAAATCAAGAAGGGGGTCACTACTCACCAGACTTATAGATTAGGTAGGGGGATACCTCTGAGTTATAACTTATAATACACAATGTTATGTTGTCTGCCAAGTGACTTTTCTAACTTATCAGTTATCAGTCAAGAACAAAACTCTGTGTAGCATAACATGGTGTACCATTCGATATTTAATATTTATAAGTAGGAGAGGGAGACTGATTTGCAACATTTTAGAAGATTGATTCAAGATGACCAGAAGTTAAGATTAAAGATTTAGATTAAAAACTCTAAACTTCTTCTATGGAATAGTTAACCAATTAGTTAAAGCAATAAAATCAACTCCAATAGAGATGTTTACAAATTGTTACGTGGCACTATGTTTGCAATATGTTATGAAATTGATGTCTCTTATTGTTAAAGAAGTCGCCAAAAAACTTGCGAAACAAATACATATTTTTCTATAACATCCTCAACAATCGGTTATTATAACCCTGTAGATATTATTAAGCTGTGAAAATTTTCACTAACTTTCAATATAACACTTTATAATAATATGTTGTTCTACATCTGTCTTCATCGACACAAATAACTTTTATAAAATCTGATATAAGTAATAATATTATTATCTCAACATAGTCTTTGTCGTTTATTGAACTTGTAGTACAATGAATTGAGGTTTTTAACAAAAACAATAGTAATGAGTAAACACATTGATGTGAGTGAGTAATAGAGCTGGTAAATTGTAGTTTACCACACTTTACCGTTGCTCCGTGTATGTGTGTGTTTGTTTGTATGTGCAACAGCGGCGAGTGAATCACAACAAACACACAAAAAGTTTATAAGTGACCTTATTATTTAAGAAAATGTAGAGTTGTCCCTGTATACGCATGATATTCGGTTTTTTTGGGAGATTAAAATGTTTTCTGTTGGACTATATTAACTATTTTATCGTATCTGTGTTTTGAACATTGGAAAAAACTTTCCAATATGATTTTTCGTGGTGAAATGGTCAAATATAATTCAATACGTGAGTGGATGAATAAGGTAAGTAACATGAAAAAACTTCCCGTTTTTTTGCTTAAATGGAGGCTTTATTGCCGGAAAAATTATATGAAATAGAAAAACTATGGATTACATGTGTAGCCAGATATATTAGCTAGGTTATGAAGTAGATAAGTTACAAGTTTTATTAAAATTATAAGGAAAAAATGAGTTATTTTCCGTATGTTACGAAATGTCACTTGTTCGATTCTTCCACTCACGTCTTCAATTATTATATGACTAAAAATTTAACGTTTAAAACAACCGGACTAGCTATGTGTTTACTTATTAAGTATAAAGTGTAGCCTGCTGAGCCTAACATTTGGGACAAATGTAGCCTACATCCTTCTTCATCTAATATCTATATGTGTCTTATAATATAATCACCCTACTTCAATGCCTATTAGTTTAGTTTAATATTATTATAGGCAAACAAACCTTTGCGATCTGCTCTTAAGCTAGCAAGCATATTCATTTGAATTTTGACCTATTGCTATGTTCAACTGTCTAGTAATCCATAGACCATACCCCATAACATATAACTCTTGAAAGTTTGCGCAAGGTTCCTTGCTGCCTGTCATGGCCTACATACAATATTTACTATACTTATCTAATCGATTTATTAATGCAATAAAATATTTTAAGAGGCAACACTGATTGTGAAATGATAGGTAAATATTTATGATCTTAGTACATCTGTGTTTATAATAATCTTTACTCTAGAGTCTAGAATCTAGATATTAAAAAGAAAGTTTATCTTTAACACAAAGCACTCTTTATGCGTAATGTTTGGTTTAGAATAGTTTATTTGATAAATAAATGTTTAAATCAAAAAAGAAATACTAACAAAATAACTAATAAGATAATAATAACAATAAATATAAAGCTGAAAATAAATTACTCGTAAAAGAGGGGTTTTTAAAATTAAGTAGCTTTATAAAATTAAGGTGAAGCCATAAAAGCATAACATTAAAGTATTCTTCATAGGAAGCATAATCGTGTAATATTTTAATTTAATAATGTTTTAGTATTACATAATTAAACGTGCTTTCCCACGCGAGTTAGTCGGCGGTAACTTCTTGGAATTGCTTAACTCTAGAGCTTTTCACTAGATAAGCTTTGATTACTATAAAGATGGAAATAGTAGTTAAGTTACACTCGGAATAAAAGGCTTTAATTACTCATGTAATACAGTTTGGTACTACAAATATAATATATTCTGTGATACAGTTAAGAAAAATTTAAATTGATCTGATAGCTACATATTAAAATGAAATTCTACAAGAGAATAAAAGATTAGACTTTAGAGCAGTGGTTCCTAACCTGGGGGTGATTACCCCCGCGGGGGTAAAATAGCTATTCTAAAGGGGTAACAGAGGTGGTACCTAAAATAAATGAATAGGTTAAAAAACAGCTACAGAATACCCTATCATTGCAGACAGAGATCTCAAAATGTTGGTACCGTTAGCTACCACTTGTAAATGCGAGAGTGGCCTCTCAACTCTGGTAACATCTTGGGGGGGTAAAATCAGTTTCTCTAACAGGCCATAGGGGTAACAGCTCTAAAAAGGTTGGGAACCGCTGCTTTAGAGGGATAACTTGAATGTATTTTGTCTATAATTTGCCTTCTTTTTTGTTCATTTCAAAATTCATAAAAAACATTTTTTTTCTATCAAGCTAGCTGTTTTAATAAAAAACTACAAAAAACATACCTCCAGCAGATCGTACAAGAAGTCCATGTAGCTCATTGTTTTTTTTTTCATTCGGAAGGCACACACAACCATAAGTCGCGAACTGACAGTGGTGACAGACACTAGACAGTTACCCAACACAAACCACACCTGTGCCACCTACACTTTGTGACCCGGCTCTGTATGGTCATCAACTATGATATTTTTACCGTTTTTGGACTCCAATGCCATTTATTGAAGTGTCCGTTACTATCATAGAGTAATAAATATACTATGAAGGTGAGACGCCACTAGGTTAATAACGCAGCGACACCCCATACTAGTAAAGTGTCGCGTACTCGTAGTTTAGCTGTCGCGTAGTGCAGTGTGTCGTATGTAATTTTAAACTTCTAGATAATGAATAGTCTATTGCGGTCTTACTTACAATAAGTACTGTACTATGTACTGGGTACTTAGTAAAATTACATTCGATAATTTAGACAGCAAAAGCAGATATTATAACGCATCGCATCATGTAACTTGGCGATGCATTGTATCAATATTATGCATTTTTTTTCTTTCTGCTCTATCAAAAACATCAAATGCAAGTTGTCTAAGTACCCATTTCGAGTTCAACGACCTTTAATCGCGACATTTGTTGTGCTAATGCTTTTTTGCAAAAATAGAAGTTTAATAAACTTCGCGCTGGGTCGAAACTCCGAACCGGTCTTGTAATACTTCCTACCCTAGCTACGAACTTGCAGCTTCTTTACAATATTCAAACATAAGAAGGAACTTATATTTTATAGCCCCGTTTATAAGATCTGCACTGTATGTAAAGCCACAACAACTCATTATGTTATAATGCTTTGTCCTTGTTCGATACGTCAGAAAAGCCGCCGCGAAAAAACTGAAATGTCTGTATGTACATTGTTGATCTTCTTAATATCCTTCGATCAGGGATTCTTGGAAATGCTATTGTATTCTATTGTTGTCGCGATCACCGGTGTCCTTACGGGGCTTCATGGGTTAAGGGGGTAATTGAAATATTATAAGAATTAAGAAGTCAATTTGCCTACTTTATTGTTACTTCTGTCTCTAAAAGCACCGTTTTTTCAAAGACATAAGAAACACTAGTTTCTAGATTATTGCAACCGCTATCCATTTTGACAGATGATGTCAACGATTATGACATTGCATAATGTAAATGGTGTTTGCCCTTAATCGACACCAGCAATGATGTAAACATTATATATAAGGTAAATAGACAATACAAATCACAATATAATACAAATATACTTAGGTTCAGTTCACACCGAAACAAATAGGCGACAAAACGATGCATATAGCGAATAGCGATACAAAATTAAAATGTCAAGTCGTCATGGCATTTTAATTGTTGTATTGCTTTAAAGTTTAAGCAGCGTTAAGTCACGTATTTCGTCAGGGTGTGATCCGATCCTACGACTATATTTCTAACTAGAAATTACAAAAAAAATAATCGCTATAGGTAATCAATGAGATCTCCTGATCGTCCAACTTATTTACTGTACAAAAAATTACCAGAGGTCATTTCCAAGGCGAGTGAAGTGAAAAAGGTATGTGTCATTTGATTTGACGGCAGGAATTTAGACTACCGGACAAATTCTTAGTAAAGTTTGTCATTAAGCGAACCGGACATTTTAAAGACAATTCTTCATTATGTACAACAATACAATTACCGAAGAATTCGCTTATAAAATGGCTACAGTCTCAGAAATAAATTATGTAAACCTGCAATCAGGCAAATATTTAAACCTGTGCAGCCCGAGGCGCGGATATAAAACCTTTTTGGAACCCGTTAAGGCCGTCCTCTAACAGCCTCCGTGGGAACACTGGCGCAAAAAAGAAAAAAAAACACGATTGTTCGAATTTATAATTGATCAGTGCAACATGTCGGAAGTCCGAGGCGATTGAATATGACACCTTTTTGCCGCCAAAATGTTAAAAACAGTTTTGTTATTATCGTAATCATCATAATTTGTTGACATTGTAATTTGTAACAAAATAAAGTCCTTGTTCTTATAAAAAGCACAAGCTAAAACCGGAAATTATGTACATTTTTGTCTGCTGCCATCACAACATATAAGCGAGATATTGACTGACTTATTTTAGTTAATTTTTCTTTATTTACAGAACCTCAAGCTAATATCACCAAGCGACCATGTATTTTCATATTTTGCAATCAATGACTATGTTGCCTTATTTTTTAAATTCGTCTACCAGCTCCTAATATTATCATGCGCGTACGCATTACACGAGGATGACTAACCATTATCCCACAGCTCGTACCACGAAATATTGGCGAACCCATTAGTATTCATACCACGTCTTCGGTCGGTCAGATTTAGTATTTGGATAAGCACTGGACTTTAGGCTATAAACTCAATGGAACCTAGGTATTTTAGGTTATTCAAAGATATCAAAAGTCACGATGCCATAGATATTTTTACACAAGAAAGTTACAGCATCTACATCAACCACAAATGAACCACAAAGACCATACTGCAGCCTTTCAGATGGCACACACGACTGGACAATGTGACAGGCCTATCACTAGGTATATACCAGTGGCGAAGAGTCCATATAACCCGATTCCCGTCGGCTTCCCTTAGAAAAATCGAATCTATGGGCCAACGACATTTTTATCCAATAAATATTTTACGTACTTAAAAAAAACTTTGAATTCACTTAAAACGCCTACAAATATTTATATTCAATAAATTTTCCACTCACTTGAAATAGTTTGAATTAATAACTAAACGCCTACAAAATTGTGCAAGCGCAGAACATCTCCGATCAAGCCAATAAATTAGCGGCTTACTTCTCCATAGAACAATATTTCATAGTAAGCATCTGTCCTTTTCATTCCTGTGAACTGATCGTCATGTTCTGTCTCGTTCTAGCACGCGCTAATATACTCGGAAATAAGCCGATTTCAATGGGCTTATTACGAAGAAAGGTTAATTAGCAACGCACAGGTGCAAGCGAGAAAGATGAGTCATGACGTAAAATTGTTATGATACGAATTAAGAATGAATGTAGCGACATAATACTTTTGCTGGCGCGTAATTACACTTTATTTGGTAGGATTTTTTGTAATATGGCTTTATTAGGAATGCCTTTAGCGGTATTTATTAAATATGATAGGCGCGTAATACATTTTTATTTTGCTGGTTTTTTAGTTTGACATATGGCGGATAACTGCGAATCTTAAAGAAAAAGAACTTGTTGTTTGTTTTAATTTCAGTTTTGTTTTGTCGAATTTTATTTGTTTTAGTGTTAGAAGTGTGTCATGATTTCATGAATTAAATTAATTTATATTGTGATTTGTGTGTCATACGTAATCGTGTTGTTTGGACTTCGGAAATGGCATTAATTCAGACAGACTTTAACAAACGAAACGTTTCGTTTGTTAACTCTTTATTTTGACTTTTTAAAGGCATAAGTATCAAAGTTGAAACTCGAACATAATATTATGTAGGTACCTACATCAGTGCTGAGCATTTCGGTAAGTAGATTTTATACTCCGGCTTCCCTTCCGAAAATATTCACCCTTCGCCACTGGTATATACATATCATTATAGTTTATATCTAAGTATATCAGCTATACTTTATAGTTCTACATTGACAGAAACATCAAGTCAAGCACAACTGTTTTTTTCTGTAACGATTTAAACCAATTTTGATTGTTAGATAGAATAACTAGTACTTAGTTAAATCTGTCGCAAGTCGCAACTCGCAATACTTATTCTTCTTTTAACTGCCAGTCAAAGCCTGTACTTTAACATTGTCAATGTTATGGCCACAATTATTGGACAAGCAAGATGTTCCGGTCAAGTGATTTTTCTCACAGATTGTGTGTTAGAATTGTTAGGTACTTCTAATTCTTTTGTATTCGATTTTCGTCATTATTTCCTTATCCTTAAACACTATAATCATTTACCGAAGGCTGGCAGTATTGTGACAATCTAAATTGTTGGTTAATTTTAAGGTATTAAAGTTTATTTCGGATCGTAAAGGACACCGGATGTCTAATACCATGGAATTAAATTGGTCATTGGTAATAAATTGATGCTTTTCCGGTCAATAGAGAACTAATATACGTTAATTGACTGTTTAATAGAACTAACTATAAATACCACTAAGTGAATATTAGAACCTCTTATTTGGAAGTCGGTAAAAAAAGTAGTCTTCAGGATCTACAAACATACATTTAAAAGATCTGTTCCAATTAGAAATGTATTAGACATCTTTATTATGGTCTAAGTACCTCTGTAACATTCGTGTTATAAATGTACCTATGTATTTTTATTTCTAATAGAAGTACACATATTATATCTTATGCCTACAGTTATAGTCCTAGCATAGTTTTTGTAAAAATAACGTCAGCGGTCAGAATATTTATAATTGGCGCGGTAACTCAAGATAATTGAATAAGTTAGTCAAGTAACAAAATTCAAGCTTCCATATGGTAAAATTTAATTACTTAGTAGATAAGAATCGTGTTTAGGCACCCCATACAAAATGTTATTTGACCTGCATTCATTAACTGGAGTTTAACATGCGAGATCCCATTAAAGTTAAAACAAGGGACAGTCAAAATGTATCAAATTTGTTACTTTTTAACGGGTATTGGTCTACTACATTTCCTCATTGCTACTGAATCTCCAGGCTCCATTCTGGCAGTGCAAATAAATTAATTAAATTAATATAGTAGGAGAAGGAACTATGTATGTACGAAGTATCGACTCGATATTACATACTTTTCATTCAAATGAACAAAAGATTCTCTTCTGTCAAACCGAAAGCCTCTCCACATAGGCCCATGATGGGCCAATGCGACGAATTACAAACATGTAAATGTGCCTAATAAAATATTATATTGGCACAATCATGGTCATAATCTGAGCGTTATTGTCAAAAATAATAATGGCTGAATAGAGTTTTGATGCCACACACAAACATAATATCAAACTTATTACACCCCTTTGTTTGCTGGGGGGTGTTAAAATATGCCTCTTTTGCTTTTAAATCCTAATACCGCATAATTAGCGCTTTATACTTTATTTCGTCAGCCAAAAAATAACTTTATTTAGTGCCAAGACTCATGAGCCATCTTTCAAATTTAATCACTTTCTTATCCCTTATTAAATAATTAAATAATTTTAATTAAATTGATAAGTTCCTTATCCCTTTTGTAACAAGACTATAAGATCACTTAGCCTAATCATGAGTTATAAATCAATTTATGATCTATAAAACGGATTACGTGACGCATCAGATCTATAGATGTCGATAGATCATGATCTACGTGAGAAATGAGGCTATTAGCGTCAATCATTTAGTCTCCAACAATACACACAATTATAATCAATTTCGGTGTATGAATATGATTTTGAATAGATTACCTTGATAAGATAATTGATTAGATCAAGTTGTCATGATAATTGTAATATTATTATCAGAAACCACGTAATGTACTGTTTAAGAGCTAGGTGCATAGATTATTTAAGTACATTCTAAGTTCGTGATTTAGTTGTGTTTTTAAAAATGTTTGATCTAAAAATAGTTTCTTATTTCCATAGCAAATTATTTAATTTCAATGTTTATAGTTGTTATTAACTTTTAAAGTTTTTTCTAACCATGTTACTCACAATTAATTTGTAAACATAAGATCGTTTTCCGTTCCACATCAAAGTAAAGGATTTAACAATAAAACGCTCAGTATCAACCATCAGAGCAGTAGAATTAGTAGCCATTGTATCCATCCATCCCATCACAAATCCATAATTACAGGTATATCGAAGGGTTATGGACCCTATCATTTTTAGACCATAAAGAAGCCCAGTCAATGTTTTTTTAGCCCCAGTCTCGCCCACGCTTTTATTACTATAATCACTTTCAGTGCCTGCTTAGGTTCATTCAAATAAAACCGTCATTAGTGGAATAGCTGTTAGTTTCTTATTGTAATTTAATACTTTAGTATCTGTCGTATTGTTGCTCGAGTATATTATTATATACATTATACATCCTCACATTATACATACAGAGGACTGACTGGTATATATTCGTTGTAACTATTACTCTGGTAAACAAGTGCCATTTTCGTCAAAACCTGATCTCATGCACCGAAAATTATGATTTTGGTCTCATTTGATTCGGAATACCATCTAGAACATTCTATCAAAATTCCAAGACGGGCTGAAAAAAAATGCAAAAGTTATAAACAATTAAGTAAACATAAATATAAGGGTTTGGTTTTTTTTTATATTTCAAAAACTGTTTGAGATAATCAAAATTTGAAAATAGATCCTTAAAGAGCAGGAAATTTTCTTAAAAAAGTCCTTGATCCTGGAACCTTACCAATAATACTTATAGCTTTAATTGAGCGGCGAAAGTAACGGTAAAACCGCGTGGTTCGGGTTTCGCGTGATTTGCCGCAATCTGCTACGTGAACTAAAAAAATATTTTAAGTGATTAAATATTAATATTAAGGAATAAAAAAATTTAGGTACTAAGTAGACATATCAATAAACAATAATCCGTTAACAAAAATAAATTATCACAATTTGTTTAATTATTATGCTTTTCTAAATTTGTTAATAATCACCATTTTAATGTTAACATAAAAACGCTGATTATTTCTAAACAAGAAATCTAGAAATTTTTATTATTCTTTGAGCTAATCTTAAAAGAGCTTAGAAGAGATTCCCGTTGAAAAAAATCATTTTTTTTCTTTTTCACTTTTTTATTAACATTCAAAAGCATTCCAAAATTATTCATGTAAATAAAGCAATTACGGTACTTTTATATCCAATTATTTTTATTATTTTGTTTTGTTGTTGTTAGAAGCCAGATAACAATATATTATATTTTTATATTTATAACTAATAAAATTTAAATAATCATTTTTATTGATGAAAAACCCCTAATTGCTTTATTTACATGAAAATTTCATGAATGCCTTTGATTGTTCATAAAAAAGTGAAAAATCAAAATTATTGAATTTTTCCATCGGATATCTCTTCTAAGCCCTTTTAAGATTAGCTCAAAAGAATAATAAAAAATTCTAGATTTCTTGTTTAGAAATAATCAGCGTTTTTATGTTAACATTAAAATGGTGACTATTAACAAATGAACAAAAGCATAACATTTAAACAAATTGTGATAATTTATTTTTGTTGACGGATTATTGTTTATTGATATGTCTACTTAGTACCCAAATTTTTTTATTTCTTTATATTAATATTTAATCAGTTAAAATATATTTTTTAGTTCGCGTGGCAGATTGCGGCAATTCACGCGAAACCCGAACTACGCGTTTTTACTTTCGCCGCTCATTTAAAGCTATAAGGATTATTGGTAAGGTTCCAGGATCGAAGACTTTTTTTAGGAAATTTCCTGTTCTTTAAGGATCTATTTTCAAATTTTGAATATCTCAAATAGTTTTGGAAATATTAAAAAAAATCCAAACCCTTCTTTTTATGTTTACTTAATTGTTTATAACTATTGCATTTTTTTTCAGCCCCTCTTGGAATTTTGATAGAATCTTCTAGTTGGTATTCCGAATCGAATGAGACCAAAATCATAATTTTCGGTGCATGAGATCAGGTTTTGACGAACATGGCACTTGTTAATCAGACAATATAGTGTTATAAAGTTATTATGGCTAGCGCTTACTTGAGATACCATCTCTTAATAAAATGTCCTTAAATAAAATTAGGTTCGATAATTACGTTATCAGTTAGCCGGTAAAAAAATATTTTCTCGCAAAAGAACCATTTTACTGCAAGAAAGAGTCACTTTTACAAAAACTCAACCAATTGACTATTATGTTCATGAAGCTACATTACATCACTCAAATTATTTATTTTCCCAACAAGATCAAGGGAGAGTGCTCAGTAATAAAGGGAGAGGGCCGCAGTATCAAAGGGCACAGGGCCATAGACAAGAATCAATAAACAGACGCGGGTCGATACAAAACAGACGCCAAGGGACTGATGTTTAGAACTTTTATAAATAAACCAAAGTACTGTTCTCGGTCCACTAGATTTTTTGTGTGATAAAAGTAATGGTGTTTTTAAACTTAATACATATAAAAGTATAGACTATAGGACTAACATGCTTTGAGTAAACTTTATGTCTAATTTTACCTCAAAATAACTCATAGCATAGCGCTTCTTCTGACGGGTTGAATATTATTTTGATATAATTATTTTTTTTTTACTTTAATTTATTTGTTTTACCTTCATTTGCATTATGAAATATTTTGTAATTTAATGTTTAATCAGTCCCTCACAGACCACAGTCTGAGTTTAATGTGTTTATATTATGATAAATTTTATTTATTGCAACTTTTGTTAGTTATGCTACATGCCTATGGAAAAAAAATTTAGCCGTTAACAAAGTTTTCAAAACGTGATATTTTTGAATAAGTTCTATTTATCTGTATAAATAGCATTTCCTACACCTTAACGTTTTTGCCACGAAATCCAAAAGTAAAATACCAAAATCCGCGGCCAAAAAAAATTCAAAGACATCTGTTATCAGCCACGCCATTATATTTTTTGTGTGTCAGCTGTTGTGCGTTCAATCTCCAAAACATTTCGGGACCAAAGTGGCCCCAAACATCTGCGTTGGCACCTGCCCCATGGAATGTTAATTTTTTATCAAAATTTAAAGGTTTCGACCTTGACAGCCAGCTGCTACAGTTGCTGATTGAAATTCCAAATATCACATCTGCTGTTACAAAAGCTTAGGTTTAACGCTAATAATTATGAAATTACAACAATAATTTTGATAACTTCAAATATTCTTGAAATTCATTCCAAAAAAAAACACTAATTCTTTTGTGGATAGCCTCCATAATTTGGCAGCAAATTGTGAAGCCTTAGGAAAGACAACAAGGAATTTTGACATACCAAAATATTTCACTAATGCTTTTGCTGACGACTCTTCTCAGCCTCCATACTTGGACTTTCAACTGCAAAATCTTAGTGACGATTAATGATAGCAATTTATGTACAAGAAGGTTGTACGTCTAGTGATAGTAAATACACTCCTGGCTGAAATTGATTTATTTTAAAAGAAAACGAGATGAGCGACTTTTATCGTTTATTTCATGAAGCATTATAAAGAAATCTTGGCTACTTTAAAGCACATTGCATTTAATTAAAAAGTTGCAACCCAGTTCTGTGCTAAATCTAAAAATAAGAAGCATCATAACAACCAACCTTCATTTTTCTGCGAAACCAGTATTTAGTATGTCCACTTATTTTTTCTAGATCCGTTACACAAGGACGTTTGGAGTTTATCATTTATTTGTATGCAGATAAGTATACTTTTACAGATATACTAAATGTGTCCGGAGGTGATATCGGTATGAAATCTCGTTTTTTTTCGCATCCGCACCCGTTCAAGGAGCATATCGTGTTGAATATCCGTTAAGAAATTCGATATGATAGCACGCCCCCCTCTTGGATATCATGGTAAGCTTACAAACATTATTATGATGTAATTTGTAAAAAATGTAATTATTATACACTGAAAGAAAGCTCATATAAGAAACAACAGAAATAATTATGCATCAAAAAATTTCAAAACCTTTTATCAAACTCACAAACGTGCAAAGTAGTATTTTGACCACGTTTATACCAAATTTTGTAAATTTTATCGAGACAGTAATTTGAATTCCTATCTATCGTTAATGTAATCCGGCAAAAAATAGAATCTACACTAAACTCATTGTTATTTGCGCTATCGGCGATTAATCAACTTTTGCACCTTGACATCGTTGACAAGGCCGTCGTAGCCATCACAACTTGGCTGTAAATTTGCCAATAAATACCAGAGAACTGATAGTTAACTATTTCAATATATACAAAATCAACATAATATTCATTATAAACACAAAATAATTGCCAAGAATCTGAAGAATTAATCTGTTCTGTCAAGGAATTTGGGAAATCAATAGTCTTGCCAAGTCTTGCCCACAAATAACAATACGTCAAAACAAGTCCATAACTTATGTCTAATAGGATTATCCTAAAGACGGTAACATTGCGAAATAGGCTTGAAAGGTGTTAGAATCTTAATTAATTTACTTTCATAGAATTAGCACATATTATTTTAATGACTTGTTTCGGTTTATAATTTTAGGTACTGTACATTTAACAACTATCTAACTCAGCGATATGCACACAAGAACTCTACATAAAGTATCGTCCTTCAAAAATACTTTGATCAATTCATAAACTTAACGAAATGTCTACAATAACTCTATATAGAGTCAGTACTGCAAACCTTTTGAATGGACGCCCTGTGGCAACAGCTGACGGCACAAAAAACGACCCTCTTCCTTTATTCAGGTATGTAACACTCGCCCCGTAGAATTTGTTCGACTCTACAATTATATTCAGAGACGTCAAACGCAAAACAGACATACCTACACACTATTATTAGTTATGGGACAAAGGGTCTGTGTGTGAAGATGGCTTATCCAAAACGAAAAAAAATCGCTATATATTATGTAATATAAACTTAGATATAAAATCATATGCACGAACACAAAACACTCAGATGTAAAATGACTTTTTTGAAAAGGCGGTCGAAATACCGAATGCAATAAGGTCGTCCAGATAAATGTAATTTTATATTATTGACATTTAATAAATATTTCTAATGTAACTTCTCACAATAATAATAATTATTAATATCAATAAATAACAATTCGTAGAACTATCATAATGTTTTTACTTGAAACAACCATAATAGTTTAAGATGTCAAGCAAATTGATAGAGGTAGACTCGACCAATATATTATGTGATTTATACGTCTGGATTACATGTAATAATTAGGTTTTTATATTCATCCATGCCAAATTTAGTTTAGTTGTATATTTAGTTTCAGTTTAAAAAAAGCGTAGGCTGAAATACCTTGGGTGTTTTGCAACAGGTGCTTATTTATTTGACTCTACAATTTGTGGAGTACGACATAAATTATTAAATTGTTTTAATTTGCTTATTTGAAATTCAATTTACTGTCAGTATTTATTTTAATATTTCTCAAAGCTAAAACTCCTATTAAATATTTATATTGTACAGGCTGTATATCCGTATAGGTAACTCCTTTTTATAAGGCATACAGTAAGTCATCGTAATATTTTGGATATATCAAAAACTTTTTCTTCATGCGTAGCCGGAACTCTACATATTAATATGGCGGGCGGACAAGAGAGTTCTTTATAATATTTTGGAATATTTTTCTCTTCATGCAGGGCTAAGCATGGCCGGAACTCCACATATTATATGTGGGGGCTTAATGTTAGTATGTTTCAAGTCATGCACGGTTCGCTTGCCACCAGTAGCTTGCACATGGCACTCAGGAATTTGACACGCAGATGTTATACACACACAATAAAAATATGTGACTCTACCATAACTATTTTATATCGGCTCAACTTCCTTGGTTCCGAAAATATGGATCTTAAAGTTGTTTAATTAACTAATAATAATAACAAACTAATAATAATTTAAAAATATTTAAATAATTAATAGTTTGTCAGATGTTACTAGTATTTTTAGATGCAAAAGTAGCTAAAATTATTGCAATAGTTGTTATACAATTAAATGCAACTTTGGCAGCTAATTTAAGTATTATAAATAACTCAGTTGAGATTATTTTGGGGTATTTAAAATGTAAGCACCATAAAATGTTTACAAAATGTAGGAACAGTCAAGTACTCTGTCACCAGCAATAATATCTCTACATGTGTTCGTAAATTGAAAGGAGAGCACTGAATGTGAACGAGAGAGTTAGATCCGTTGCACATGTTGACATAATCTAAATATTTGTAAAGTCATTAAAAGTACCAGTTTTTATGACTGCAAGTGCACAGAAAAGTAAAAATAACTGACATTTAAACTTTCAACGAATAAAAAGTGTATTAAAGTGCAAATGGAGCTATGTATTTCCTTGCTATGTTGTCTAAGTTTATTTCAAAAGTAAACCTGAAATAATGTTTGTCAACAATTATAATTATGTTGCAGTTAGCAGTTAGCACTGAACCAATAGTTTACAGAGCTTGCATTCTTGAACCAAGAACCAAATACCAAGCACCAATGAATAAATTAAAAAGTTGTACAAAATGATGTCCTCAAGTAATGTTTGATTAATAAAATTTTATAGACATTGTTACGAGAAAACTTAATCAACATTCCGTCTCGAATATTGCCATGAATTTTGCTGTCGTCTCTTTTCGCACTAAACTTCGTCAGTTAAACATGTTCGTCACTCTCGCGCTTAAAATAAGTCACAAAACACCGCTCCATAAAGATTGTTCGCGTACTTTTACGATAACGAATTATATTTATTACTCGTTTCTTAATTTAGTGCTTATTTTATGACGCTTTGACACTGTGTCATAAACTCGAACAAAGGGTCATTATTCTCAAGGGAATTTTCTAGAAAATATAATCCACCAGTTGCTGCCTATAAAATGTTTCATAGATGTACTCCGTGCTACTCAACGGGTAGTGAATGTATTTTTGTTTGTGAATAACCACCAATAAGAATTTTACTACTAGACGCACTAAATTCCTAATATTATTGCATTTTCTTTAAACGTTTTATGCACAGACAAGCAATTTAAATGTTTTGACAAAATTTCCTACTCTACATTAGTAAATGCATAATACAAAGCCTGTTGAAATTCGATGAGCCTACTTTACTGTTTAGTTAGCATATTTTATGTTATGTAGCAAATAGCAATAGGCCCAGAACAAGGTCATACATCTAATTAGATTTGTAATGAATACTTGTCGCACGATATGTCGATACTCAAAGATTTAGAAAGGCATCTGAAAAGGTGAAAGTCGTGTGCTATCTTTCGCAAAAACTCGCATCTCGGCGCGGCCTTGTCAAGGTAAGTGCAAGGGGGACATAACGGTGCGCTGCGCGGGCGCACCGCACGGCACCGGCTCGCACCGAACTAAATCACATTACACCACAGCTACGTAACCATCGCCGGCTTAGAGCCTCACCGATGTGCGGCATCCGAACGAACCCAGCGATGGAACGCGTACCGCTCATATTGGCAGCTTTCAACGTGGGAACCGAGACACGTATCGTTCATTTCCTTTCGAAAACACACAGCTTAATGGCTCGTTAATATAGTCGATTCGCATTTTGAACACGTATTTTAACTATAGAACCTGTTATTTGTGCCATCCGCGAACGGACGGTTTACCTTCAGCCTGAAGTTTATTTTTGTGATCAAGCTCATGGAAACGAAGGTATTTTAAAAGCTCTCCATTTTTGTCAAATAAATACAGATTAAAAGGAACTAAATCTACAAATAGCAGCGTCAAAAGCTCAATAATAGGTTCATGAGTATAAAGACACTTTAGGAATTCTAAAACGTGATGTGCGAGCCTAAATACTTCACACGAGGAATTCAGATGCATTCTAAAGTCTACCGACTCTACATATTAAATAACTTACGATTTGGCTGATCTCTGTGATGGGTATCGGTGAGATGGTCTTGTCTGACCCCTGCGGGAGAGACGCGGCGCTGGGGGTCGGGGAGACCCCGGGGGAGCCGGGCTGGACATTGACCACGCTCTCCTTGGACGTGCGGTTGGGGGACAGCCTCGAGGGGAAGCTGAGGGTCTTCGTCCACTGCGACAGGCTACGCACCATCTTGGCTGTTCATGCACAACACGCTCACTGAACTCACGCGCGACGTGCGCTCTCTTTGACGACCGGCGGACGAATGACTCCGCACGACTGCCGACTGCGGAATACAGCCTATGCAAGTCGCGACTTGTTGAGTGTGTATGTGTGTGTTTTCGCCTGGACTGGCTCTGGGTCCGATCTTTTGTTTATCGAAGGGGCGGCAACCTTACTGCATCTAATTTGAGCTTTTTTATTTGTAAGAGCATCATTAGCGTTTTTATTTACGTCTCGCCTCTGAGGAATGAGTTATTGTATTTATGACAATTTACTGGTAAAAAGCTCCATGAGTATATTATTGCTATCACTTTTTCAATATTCAAAAGAAGGTAATTTATAGACTATGAATTTATTATAGAGCAAAGTTGTTATGATATTTAAGCGCTACTTTACATAAACGAACTTAGGTATTTTTGGTTACTACATAATAAGAATTGAAGAGAGTTTCAAGTTATAAACAAAAGAAAATATTATGTAGAGCTTTGAAATTTTCACTATCTATTTACAGTCGTCTCTATTAATGGTTATTGTTTATGTAATCACAATTGTGTTTCACATTAAATCGCAAAACTTAAATACTTTTCTGAGCTTTAAAGCCATAACTCATGTTTTACTACTACATTTGTATTTGTGGGCGAAGCCGCGTGCCATAACTAGCACACACACAATAACAATGATGGATTGGCAATGGTACATGCATGGAAACTGCAGGAGGGTCGCACCCTCTACATCTGCGCAGGGAGATGGCCGACTCACATTCAAATTGTAGAGATCTGCGTACAATAACTATCGAAATTGTAGAGATCCTGGTACATTTTTGTAATTTTTGAAATGAACTTTTAAGACATTACTATTTACTGTCTAATTTTTTTATTCAAAAGCCAGTTATACATAATATGTAAATATACTCAAGGGTATCTTTGTAAAACAATATTATATTAGGTATGTAAGTTGGGTTTTTGAAGATTGCAAAGTGTTTTATTAAGTTTCCAATAATTATAAAATTTGACCTTTTGTCCTCATTTATTTTATTATTATTATCAATACAATCCAGCTTCGTTATCACTTACAAGAGTTATCTTGGTCACTTAAATTTAAAGAAACAGCCGGCTGTCACGTAACAATTCAAAATATTGTGTCTGCGATACCCACGATGGGGGTGTTAATTCTAATTTTTAAATACTAAAGAGCAAATTATTATTCATTAACTTTTTGTCTACATACACATTTTATTCATCGTTACTTGTAATACTGTTACACTTTTCGTTTAACAATACCTACCAAACAGTTCAATTTCTATAATGAAATTGTTCTACATTTAGCGCGAGTGTCGATTGTTTCGCGATGGGGGTACCGCAGGGCAAGGACAAAGGGAACGCAAGGGAGTGAAGGGCCGGATGTAATGTTCTCTATCGAAAGTATTAAACTGTCAGTTACTTTAAATGTAGAGATCTTACGCCTGCTACAGATAATAGAGTTCATATTATTATTATGTATACGATGTATTAATTCATTTAATAAATGTGTTGATATTTGTATTGCAGTTTTATAGAAATTCATACATTCATAGACATTTGTAAATGTAAAATATTACAGTACACTTTACAGTATCTTGCATTTCGTATTTTGCACCACAATTAAGATCATACAAGAAATTGATAATTTTAGGTTTCATGTGTAAAGTTTGAAGACTAAGTAAATTCGTATATTCTATTAACTTCAACTCTCAAAAAATTATATCAACTATCAACTCAAGAGCAAAATGTTACTATGCTCTTAAGTCTAGCATCACCATTTTGCATTATGTAACAGCTCTACCAACCGTTAACGGAACAGTTCAAAAGCGGACTCTACTTTTTGCTACTCTATGCATTATTACTTTAATATCACAACTCTTATGCATCATATCGATACAAAAAGAGATTACCGCAACAAACCTCACCTTTATTGGAAATTACAAGAAAATTCGCATCAGCTGATGTCAGACCAAGAACACTACCCATATTTTAAAATTCTACTTTGGTCTTTTTTTCCCAAAGAGTTACAAATTACTTTGACATCATGCCATTTCAAGTTCCGGCACCTTCGAAGTGGTTTTTACCTAGGGTCGTATCTCGAAGTGCCCTTTTTTCCTCCAAACCCTGCAAATGCCCTTTTTGTCTAAGGGCTCTTGCATTGTCTAAGCTCTGCGGGCGGTCGACACGGCGAGGCAGCTGCGCGCGCACGTGCCCCGCGGAAGTCGCGACAGGATCCGCGAACATTGTTGCCATGCGTTAGGTACACTATTGCGTTACTGTAGCCCCTTTACGTCCTCTTGCGCATAATATTTAACCCAGGATCAACATTTATCCCGAAGTATTGCACCACTTTAGGATATAATTTCTACGTCAAAAGAGATAGATAGCAGTATTTTGATATCTGCATAACGCATTGAATAATGCATTTTATATTTAAAAATTTCCGTACGAATGTCAATAGTAGCTGTTCCTATCAAGATAGAAGATAGAGAATAGACTCAGGAAATATTAATATTTCTTTATAAAAAAAAGTTGAAAGAGGCTTGGAGTGGCGGGTATGTATGGTGGACCGTGGACAATTTCCCCGACAATTAATTGTTGTCTGAACTTATTGTTATAGTTAGTAATTTTTTTTTTTCAAAAATCAAAAATCTTTATTAATTTCTCCCACAATACAAAAGACACATATACAATTATTATGATGTAGTTACAAGTTATAGTAGGAGACTGGTGCCCTAACTAGGTTGCCCTGTGATAAGGGGGAATACTGTTTGTTTTTATGTTTATATTTGTTATAATTGTATGTAGGTATACTGATTTTAATTATGTACAGGCAAACAGTGGATTAAGCCACAGCCCACACCGAATTGCTTCCAATCAAAATAATTATATCGCGATCGTAATTTATACCACAGGTTGTTTGTTATGTTATGAGAGAACTGAGAAACTTTTTTATCATATTCCTGTAAGGATCTACAGCAACATGTTAAGACAAGTAGACTACAAGCTACAACATCATAAGCTTATAACCTGTCTGGATGCGCTCCACCGACTCCGTCAAGTATAAATTGTATTAATTAACGATATTTACTCTCAAAACTTATTAACATTATGTTTTGAAGATAGATTACATCCGGTTTACATATGCATATTAATACATTATTCCGAGATAAAAAGTATCTTATGTCCTTTCCCGGGACTTAAAATCGTCATCATATCAGCCTATATTCGTCTACTGCTGGACTAGGCCTCTCTCAATGAAAGCCAAGATGACCGATCTCCTGCTACTGGCATCCAACTTAATAGGACTTAAAGATAATATCTCCATACAAAATTTCAGCAAAGTCGATTCAGCGGTTAGGGCATGAAGGGTAACAGACAGACAGATGTTCGCATTTTTAATAGTAGTATAGGTATAGATAAATTCTTTAGCTACCTAAGTGTACAAGATAGGTAGATATAGGATGTGTCATGTACATTAATTAATTTATCTCTTAAGGTAAGGAGGTAATAAACAGACATAATACATACAAATAATAAATCTACATGTTCGGAATTTAGATAAGGCTAACTCCCTTTACTTTAGCAAATTAATTTCTAGAATTTAACAAGCCTTTGTTACAGTAATTAGTTAATGTGATATTAGTTAATTGGTGTTTACAAATGTACAGGAACATTGGACACGGAGCAGTCATTAGCTAACTAGTGTAATCGTGGAACTAAAATACAAATTGGTATTGAGTATTGTAGTGATAGAATTTCTTTTAAAACAATTTAGCCTTGTTTATGAACAAATAATAAGACAGGACTAATAATTTATTTCTGTCTTTGTCTATTATCTATTATATTATACATAATAGACAAATATATTATAATATACTAGATGACGCCCGCAACTCCGTTGCGCCAAAATTCGTGCATTGCGCGAGAACCATGCATTTTTCCGGGATAAAAAGTATCCTATGTCCTTCCTCGGGAGTCGGGACTAAAAGTATCTCCATACCGAATTTCAGCAAACTCGGTTCAGCGGTTTGGGCGTGAAGAGGTAACAGACAGACAGACAGACAGACAGACAGACAGACAGACAGACACACTTTCGCATTTATAATATTAGTATGGAAGTATGTATAACAGGGTTTGTTAGTCCTGTCTCATTTCTTGTTTAATAATAATTAGGCAATATTATTGTTGTAAACAGCATTATGTAATTACTAATTATTAACAACTAGCTTATAGGCTACATAATATTTTAATACTCTTACCCATCTGTTACCGCTGTGATTAATCAAAACACCAAAAATCAGTACCGTGTCAAAATACCATTTTCTTTTTTGAGAGGATCCAAATTAGATCGAAACTATGTTTACTACGACGGTAGACCGCTCTAAGTTTGCAAGCCACCATATACTATAGTAACTATTTTTGAAGTACGGAAATTAGAAATAATTTATAATACATGTAAGCAGTAAACTTTTATAGTTAACTTGTCTATCCCTAGTTACATAGTTATGGGTAATAAATAAACTATTTCTGTCCCAAAAACTATTGTCATAAAATTGTGAGCGCGGTGTTAAAATGTCATACAGATTGATGGCTACAAGTTATAAAATAGTTTTTAATATATCATCGTAATTGTATATTTTAAATACTTATTCAAAAAGTTATAATATTTTCCGTTGTTATTATATTTTGTTAGTTTTACACAAATCACAATAATTACATTTCAATCGATCACCAAAAAGTCTATTGGGCCTGGAAACTTTAGGGCCGTGTCTGGTAGTGGGTTAAGGAAATGTCGAAAATGTCCGGTAGTGGAAGATGAGATTCCTACAGCGATCCCTTAGAAAATAATATAGAAAAATTTAGCTTTGTATTATATCGAAGGTTAGCTAGACCTTTCAGCTTTTACAAAATGACAGAAGGCTGTCGCTGGCTCTTAATCTACAATTGTCAAACTTTAAGGCCATGTTCACACCAAACTGACTGACTATACGCCGCTGAATGTGAGCGAGTTTAATGTATTTCCATACAAATTCACTTTTTCGTTCACACCTAAACTGACTATAGGTACGCCATTACGCTAGGCGTAGGAGCGGACACTCGGCAGCCGATCGTCACTACGCTCCGCAGTCCTGGCTACGTAGCTACGCGACAGCGTTATTGGATTCAGTCCGCCGGGCGGACTCTTATGTGAAAATAGTCGGTCGCTCAGCGTACGCATGCGGTGTGAACGTATTCAAGCCGACTGTTTTGTTCACACCGCTGGCGTATTGTACGCTATAGCGTATAGTCAGCATAAATACCGTTTTATTTTCACGTTCACACTGGGGCTGACAGTGAGCCTGCTTACACTCAGCGGCGTAAAGTCAGTTTGGTGTGAACGTTCACTAAAGAAGGAAGAATATGGTATCTCGTCAAAACTTGTCTCGTGTGTATTTACAAGTCCATGAGTGTACTCGTATGAGTACATCCCGAAATAAGGAGTTTAGTCATAGTCATAAAGCGTCATTAACACGAGGGTTGCTCATTGAAGGTGCATTTACACTACACGGCATTACATTACAGTCTGAAGAGTATTGTTTTGAAGAGATTAATGATCGATCTTTAAATCGATAAATTAACAGAGCTGTCAATTTATCGATAGTGTCAATTTTAGCCTTAGATATCTCTATCTAAGGCTTGAGACTAAAACTATCTATGGTTGCCTGGAAGAAACTGCTTCCAGCAGTAAGGCCGTAATTTCAAACTGTTTTCATTCTTTGTAACTTTTGTAAACTGACTTTTTTAATTAGCGGTTTGAATAAAGAGTTTTTTATTTATTTATTTATTTATCCTTGGTACTTTTTCGAGACTACTTTTCAAAAATATTCAAGAATACTCGCATAGAAAATTTTATCAAAATTGGTTTTGGGATTTAAGCGACAAAACTTTTTTCTATTCATAATACTATCATGGAGTTCGTATTGTTTCTTTTAAAGGTCTAAAAATTTTCCCGCTCGCCATAAACTAAAACATTTTCATGTATGTTTAGTGTCAATAGTCCACAAACTCTAACTGTGTTACTTATAAACCGAGTATAAAAGTAATACTCAGTATAAACTTGGAATAAGCAAAATCGCGACTCATAAACCAGGTATAACTTATACCTAGTATAAGGTTGGTGTAACTCCCATACAAACGTTATACCAACGTTATTCCAACCCCTGCCCTAGTTTAACCTCGATATAACTTGGGTTGACAGTTCACATTTCGTAACATAGCCTTACAGAGTATTTCATAAATAAAACTTTTATAATAATTTGTGATTCGAAAGGATTTCGTTTAAAATATCGCTTTTCTAAACATGGTGTCCTGTTTTTAAATCGACTATTTGATGGCGCAATATCAATGTACTTACAAGTTACAACGTATTTGAAAAAGTTATGAAGACACTTCCAAAATATGTTGAAATTTTTTCCTATCCTTCGATCGCGGATTCTTGTAAATCTATTGTTATTCTATTGTTGTCGCGATCACCGGTGCTGTTATGTGGCTTGATTGGTTAAGGCACTAGGTATGGCTAATAAAATAAGGCCAGTGTCGAGTAAATAGCGGGAAATCTATATTCTTGTTACTTGTGCATGATTATGATTTATGAATTTTTAATGATATCTAATAATTATTTCATCAACATTACACATTAAAAACAATACACAAACTATCACAAACAACAGCACTCTTTCACATTCCCGGCAAAACTCCCATCTGTTGATTTATAGTTAACAGCTGTTAACAGAATTCACAGTCAAAAACCGACTTTTTACCTTTTTTTATTCAATACTATTGTCTATTTGCGGCGTTGCCGTCTTGTGCTTCGGGAATAGCAGTGGTATAGTTATGACAACCTTTTACCGAGTTTATGAGTTAGAAAGTAATCTAAGGTTATTCCAAATTTATACCGAGTATAACTATTCCTAGTATAAGATTGGAATATCCTAAGGATAGTCAATTTTTATAAGTAACACCGAATATCTTTGCATCTGGTTTATAATACACGTGACAGTTACTGTTGAGTTTAAACCGAGTTTAAGCCTCGTTTAAGCGCACCAAATTACTCATTCGTCAATCATAGCACCGCTGACGTTGTTTTAACACGCGTATTAATTATTTTCATTACCGTGAAACTAACATGTACCCGTTTGAGGACTACAAAATTTTAAAATAACTTTGGTTATTTATACAGTGCTTAGCCGTCAAAAAAAGTTAGAAAATTATTATTTATTTTCTTCTTAACCTACTCCAAAAAGGATCCTGTGGTTATTTAATATACTTTTACTGATTTACAAACCCATCTACTTACTGTCTTGTGTATCTTAGGAGAAATCTATATGAAACCATGGAGTAGTAATTTAATTTGTCTATGATGAACCTTAGTTTAGTAATCTGTGCTCATATTATGCCTTCAAAGTTCGAACTTTAGGATTTACTTTCACATACCATGAAAATGTATTTACTATTTGTACAATATATTCTTATTTCTTATTAACTATTAAATATGAAATGGACGCATTTCACAGGACGCGCCTCGTCAACCCTAACAATATTTACAGTTCTCATATAAATTTAACTTATTATCTCCACAACCGTTGTTATATCAATTAGAACCAGAAATAAAAAATTCATGGTCACAGTCATTGAAAGTGTTCAATCGAATATAGTTTTTAATGACTTCTTACTAAGGAACAGATTCCTATACAGGGTTACCACACGTGTATTTTAGGATATAAGGCACCCCAATTGTTTTTATATGTATTAGTGTTAATAAATTTATTATTGAACAGCGTGGGGAAGCGCTGGTTAAGTTGTTATTCAGATAAATTACTTTATGTGGGCTAATAATGATTAAATTTTATGAAAAGAGGGTGCCCATATTGAATTTTGCAGCGGAAATATGCTTAAATTGGTAATTATATTTAATATTGTTATTAGATACTAGTTGGGCCCGCACCTCCTTTGCGCGGAAATTCGTTTATCGCGCTGGAACAATACAATTTTCTGAGATAAAAATGATCTCATGTCCTTTCCCGGGACTCCAAGTATGTTCATACCAAATTTCATCAAAATCGGGCCAGACAAACAGTCAGACAGACAGACGCATTTTCGTATTTATCGAGAGCAGTTAGGCACGATTAAAGTATTATGTACCCTTTTTTAAATGTTAGGATTTACAGTATGAAAAAAACTTTATTTAAAAGTACATACTTACTTGTTTTGAATAATGTAGGTATGTAGATATTTGTCTTTACTTTTGCTAAAAGTAAAAGTGACGCTAATTATAGCCTAGATCACACTGTTGTGATAATCAGCTCTACATACGTAGTGTACTACAAAACTCTTCACTCATGTGCCTATATTTCTAACAGCTCAAAGTAAATAAAGTCCTAAGCCTAATCTTTTTTATTTTAATTAACGGAGTAATATAGATGACTATATTACTCTTTGGAGGTCGATTAAAATATGACTTTTTGGGTGTCTCTTAATTTCACGACAAAAAGTCGAAAAACTTTAAAAAGATTTTTACTTAAGTTTCATTCAATATGTCAAACTATGTAATGAAATATAATATACATAATATAACTAAACTATAAATCATGTCTCTAAATGCGGCCGCTAGACCCGAAAAACATAACCCTTGCAGATGTAGTCGGTGAAAACGGCCCGATAGTCTCAAATTAATGTAGCACCCTTTTTACTCGTAATCAACCGAACACTTTTGTATACCGCGTCGTATACCGCCAATATTCCCACAATACTCCGCCAAATGGGTCATAATGCTTTGTTTTATTGCAGCTGCAAATGCCCCATGTGGCAATTGCCATATGTGACATGGCCTGAAAAAAATAATAGCGAATGACCCGCCCCAACTGAGAACATGTGGATAAATATGGCTGAACATCCTTTGCTAAGATCCTTTTTACAACGTGAAAAAACAAATTTATTATCTGCTATTGTTTGGGGTGCTTTTTGTTTTATCAGCACTTCCGGCACACTTTGCGCAAACCACTAGCTGCTGTGGATGATAAGTAGAGATAAGTTTATCTCTTTGAGTACTTACAGAAGTATGCACAGTCTACTCCTCTACTAAAGACTAGAAATTGAGGGAAGCGATGCTAACCCAAGTCCCAACATATTTTGATAATAGAATACCATTCGGTCATTAGGGGATTTAGAGATATGACAGTGGACATGACGATCAATTTTACCAACGCTCATACTTATGTCACCTAAGTCCTAGCATATTATATGGTATTCGGGTTTTAATGCTCAATGCAAATACCTTATCGTTGGTGACAATTATCTACTGATAAACTACTTTACTAGAAAACTCTAAAATACCGCTTACACATAGAGCTAAGGGGTTGCAAAAACGGTCAACTTATTCGAGGTTCCTAAGGCTTTTAACAGGTCTACTCATAGATTAATCATTGGTCTTGACCAATGATTAGTAGTTTGTGGGCTAATGAATAGTAGTTAGTCTACTATTCATTAGCCCACAAACCTGATGAATAGATAAACTCCAGGCAACAGGATCAGTCATTCATAGACTAGGTATCCAAATTCCAAGCTGCTACTTCATGAAACTATGAATGCATCAATATGCACATAACCACGTGCTCAATGGACGCTCGTGCGCACGCGGCACGCCTCCAGGAATCACTCAGTTAATTGACTTGGCGCCTTTTTTGATTGTCCTCACTCCTCCATCACGCGCGCGACGCGTGACCAACGCGATTCGCCGAGTTTGAGGACAATACTATATTAATAAGTAAATGTTCATGCAATGACCGTTATTCGTATTGTAATTTCATTGACACGAATATTGATAGTTGAGTACCCCTCAAATAGAGCAACCATTTCAGGACTAAAACCAAAATGAAGCTACTTTCCAGATTGAGGTTGTAGATTTTGTGTTTTTGTATTAACATCACAGAATATAATATATTATATTCTGGTAAACTATACTTATATATTAGTTGATAACATTCAGTAACATGATTGTTTGTTTACCTTTAATTCATTATGCGTACGTATGTGACTTTAATTAGGCTTAGATTTATTGATGAATCGACTAGACCAAAAGTTAAACGACCAAATTAGCATGGATCAAAGACTGATATTTACCATACGCTGCGTTTAAAATATCTCACGATTTGAAAGAAATCACCAACTTTGATGTTTAACATGAAGCATTAATTTCACCGCCCGGATTAATGTTTATAAATATGTAGAATTCCTCAGCCCACAATAGCCAATTCATAAGTCAACTGTCACGTTACTGTTATTATGACTATTTGTCGAACCACCCTCTATTTCTATTTTCGAGTTTACACAACATAACGTCACATTTTTCGAACAAAGAAAGGGCATGGAACTTTGAGTTATAGTGACGTTGATGACGCGTAAACCAGAGACGAAACTGACAAGGTGACAGTTATTAGTGCCGTCAGTGATGGTTAGAAAGTAAGGATGAGCACGTAGGACGCAGACAAACATGACGCAACAGCTTTAAACCTTGCTAATTGCTAGTTGCTACAATAAAATGTTTGGAACTCGTTTAACACACACTAGATATTTTGCATCAACTTAGTTTGTTCTCCGTTTTGATTTTGAACTATTTAAACAAAGCTCTGCATGAGCGGCTAAATCGCTACGAATTTAAGTTATTAACCATGCTCTCGAGAAATACAAAGGCGCAATAAATTGTGCGGATTATAATTAATTTAAAGAATAGTGTGACGATGTCTGCATTTTACTTTGCGCATCGTGTTCTATATCCTTGGAGAAGTTGCGATGGCCCCAAAGTCGAACACGCGCAATTCGTCGACAAGGCCTATCCTTACAGCATATAACTTGTCACAGCTCGTACGTTAACAACGTTAATTCTTCATTACGATGCTACTGGATTTTAGCTTTCACATTTCAAAACCAAACAGTACATTAGAAACTAGGGAACTTATCTGGCCATTACCATAACAATTATTGGGAATTTCACAATCTGCTCTTAACACCTACTGTTATCTTTAGTTAGTGTATTAAGTAATAAATGCTGCACTTACTGTAATGTGGCTGTATCTAAGTAATGTATGAGCATAAAGTGCATACATATATCGGAGGTATTAGAGCCATCGGTAGATCATCTAATACACAATATAATAATTCTCTTGTCGCGGTTTCTGTTCCCAAACTTCTTCGAAACGGCTAAAAATATTTTGATGAAATGTTGTGTACTTATCGCGCTATCGAAGTTGGAGATTGGCTCTTTAAAGCTCTCATATACATAAAATATGTAATACGTCATATTTTATGACAAAACAACATTTGCCGGGTCGGCCAGTTGTAAGTGAATTTTCAATGCCACTTTTACCAACGTAAAAACTACTCAAAACAAAGTAACTTTCTAAGCAAAACCGCATACCGAAATGGGATTCAACTGTATTACGCTGTCTGATCTAATCACACAATGGATCCCACAAAGATAACCCATAAGTAATTATTGTCTTACATAACCTTACTTTTGTATGGTGTTACAGCCGTGCTGGTGAAATATCTCTATTATGTTGTTGGTCAAATGTTAAACTGAGAGTTACAACTTACATTTCATTATATATTTTTGCCTCAGAATTGGCTTTTGCACACACGTGTATATTATTAATTAGTAATATTACGAAAATACATTAATATGTAATTTAAAAAAAGGTGGCTAACATTTTTTGCTGTACTAGATAGCTTGATGATCTTTTAACATAGCACTACCCTCATCACCCTACCCTTAAGTTGCCTGTTTCTAATATTTCTCCCGCGTTGGCCAATGATGGCTATACGCATAATTATAGCCATGATTGCAAAACTGCTCTAGCATGCACAATCGACGTCGAATATACTGTACACGGACCATCATCAACGCGGAGATGTTCTCTAATTTCCACTCTATGATTCATATGGCTACTTTATAAAATATTTCAACAGCGTGACACAACAAAAACGACGTTCGGAATATTTAACTCTCTTTTTGACGTTATCGGCTAATCTGTGGCCCAATTATGGGCTATTTGTTTAGCGCCGGGTGGTCCGGGATGGGGCATTGGGTATGGGATATGCTGACCTCCGTCAATTATATGTCAGTTACTGTGTGGTTGGTATTCGGTGTATGGTTGGTGTGGTTGCTACCAGCGAAAATGGATTTAAAGGCGGTATTCTTTTACTTACTCAGACGTTTTTCTTTATAAGAATTCTTTATTGGATCAACAATTCATTAATGTATTATGTTACTAGGCAATTTCTTGCTCAGAGTTCCTAATCAAGTGTCTGGAAATGGGCATTAACCCATCAGTCGTGGCAAAACGAGACACAATAGCTTTTTCATTGTTATCGCGGCCGGATGTGGCCGCTTGGGGCTTCATGAATTAAAACTTTTGCACTTACGTAGATGCAAATTGTAATGTAATGTATAATTTTGTATTTAATTTTATTCTATGAAATCTTTGACTTGTTAAAACTTCAGAAATATTTCTTAGATTTGTTGAAGTTTACTGTTGCTTATATTACATATTATATTAATTCTCTATTCACAAGCGTATGCTATAGCTTCAACTGCAACTGAAGCAGTATCCAAACCACCAACCGTAACAGAACTCTACATATTTGAACTTTTGTCATATTGTACACCGTACATCGAACATTCCGTCGCTTCTAACGTCGCTTCTTTGTTTGTTGATGGATATTCTAAAAATAGTTAAGCGGCTTAACTTTATATTAATATTGACGATGATTTACCGAAGTGGACTGTATAATTTAATCAGTCTAGCGACCTCTTACTGATAAAATATCTTTCTACCCCACGGTAACCTCTTTTTCTAACATAATTTAAATGAAATAAAATTAAGACTTTGATAGCTAGTGTCGATGGGTCACGATAGTTGCTTTCCATCAGATGACCCGTTTGCTCGTTTGCCCTATAATTTTATAAAAAAAATAATCACCCACAAATTTAGTCGCTTTTCTATCTCACGGGAATTTCTTCTATAGTTAGGGTGTAATAAAATAGATCTACTTTTGAATCCTTTCTTCTGGCCTCATCTTCCCATCGGGTATGCAAATGTCATCTAGTAGACAAACCAGTCGTCAGCTGACACTCCCATGACCGGTTGATAGACCCAACGGTCCAACCGCCATATGAGATCATAGGCCAAACTTGTAACCGACAACAGCTGATTTTAAACTTTTTACTTGTGATTTCTAACCGACTCCCAAAAGGATGAGGATTCTGTTGATTGCGATAGTCTGTAGATATTTTTTCTAGATTTTGCTTCTTTTACTAAAAAAGGTCTACGCTAGGAATTAAGATAGATATATAACATACACTTAAAGAATTTTAAGTGACAATTACCTATGTTAAAATTAATTTTTCATCAAACTTCTTGCTATTCCTCTCGCACTTCGCGAATGCAGAAGAGATCATGTTTTTCGACTATTTTAACACTTACAAGTTTAGGAGAAATTAGGACTAAAAACAACAACTTTGGCAGATGCTAGAGGCATAAAATGTTTCCACTTCGCGTGGGGTTTCGTTCTAAATATAAATAAATAGTTTTGCTCAATAATTTAAAGGCTAAACATCCCTGTCTATTTAACGAAATTCGCTGAAAAATATCTTATTTATCACCAGAAAGAATTTCAATATAAAGCTATAATTAATAGTGACACCAAATGTTGACTCTACATAAAGACCGCCCAGAGTCGGTGCTTTGTGAGTCATAATGCAGTTTAAAGAATAATGATCCTTATGTAGACGAAATAGATGTCTGTCAGAGGTAAAATAATAGTGTAGAAATGAACAAACACCATAGACCGACACACATTGTAAATTCATCTTTGGGGTAGTAAAGTGTTTTATGGGTTGATTTGAAGAAATTGAAAAGACAAGCTCATCAGTCAAACGTTTTTAACCATTGTGATAAGGAAACCAATAATTATAGCTCCACACTGTGCCTTTTTTTGTTCATAGCGCACGTGAGGCATGCCCGCGACGCATCCAAAACTTTCGCTTTGTTCTTTAATGACAATGTTAGCGTTGCGTTGACGCATTTTAATTATTGAATGCGCCAATACGAAAGTTGAATGAAAGAAGATTACGAAAATTTAAGATGAAAGTGCACAGTGTGGACATAGCTAATAGGGAGTGCAGCGCTCTTGCGACTTCTACATTTCTTCTATACTTATAAAAGTGATGAAATATTTCATAATATTATGTCATCACCATTGTCTTCTTAGCTGTGGCCTGTGGCCTATATGACAAGGACAGCGTGAGAATTGAGAACGAATTCAAGTAGATTTTGATTTGAAGGCATTAAGAATAATGGTCTCTTTAGAACATGGCTTAATATACTAATTACCAAAAAAAAAAAAGTGTTAATAAATATCGAAATCGTTAAATTCTTATTTTGTTTTAGGCGGCTTCTCTGATCCTTACTATTGGCTGTAAATTCGATAATTTGTATAAAGGCTCTATATTGCTCGATATCTTTATCGCTAAAAAAGATACCACTTTACAACTTAACCGTAAAAAAACTTTACACCATCGGCAGCAATATTTTAAATTGTCAACGACCACCGCGACAATCAACGCGAAAATCGACTCTATTGCTTAGGAATAACGATTAAATGATTCGCTTTTATCTCTATTAGTTTGTGTCTTGACCGACACATTATTTAAGTTCAATGCAAATTAAACCTTATTATCCGATGATATAATTGACTTTTGAATAACATGTAGCTGTGTGGCAGTTTTTGCCAATGATGCCGCTTCTCCAGGGTGGTTTGCCCACTTTTGCCCACCGGTGGTCTTCGGGGTAACGATATTATCTGGGCCGGGGACATCTACAGTCAATATAATTGTAAAGGCACCGCGTTTTTCGAATTGAGCGTGACTCATCCTATTGGGCGTTTTATTTGAAGACACGTTTATTTAACGTCTCAGGTGTAACGATAACAATTATATTAACTATATTATGTTGAACGCAAAAGCATATAAATTAGTTTATAACGTGAGAACCGTACATTTTTCGGGGAAAAACCATCGTTTGTCCTTTCCCGGGACTCAAAGTATCTCCATGCCCAATTTCATCAAAATCATTTCAGCGCTTTAGAATTAAGACGGTAATACACAGAGTAAAAACAATGCCATTTACAAGGAAAGTCACTTAAAGTATCTCCATGCTAAATTTTATTAAAATCGGTTGGCAGAAAATGATTGTTGTGCTTCCAAATATGACAGTAAAAAATATATCCATGAAGTGAGCACGGTCCTCGCGTCGTTGCGAGGTGAATCGCTTGCCCGACTTTCAGTTTAGAAGGTGCAAAGGAGAATCTTGTAAAATAACGCACTCGATGTTCAAGATGAATTATTATCATCTCATGACAAAATCTATCAAAAAGTAAACAAGTCAAAATACCATAAACTAAAGAGTACAAAATAATATAAAAAAGGTTTTTATAAAAGAAATTTAGATATGTACACTACATCACCCCCCTCCAGAGACCGTCAAGGGCGATAATAGTCCGGAACTTTTACATGACGGAAGGTAGAATCTTTAAGTCTTGTCGCTTGAGTCGCCAGTGCCAGTGAGAGTTCCAGTGAGTCGGAACTGTTGCAGTGAGTCCCAGTGAGTCGGAACTGTAAGCTGCTGCACGGGATCCAGTGAGTCGGATAGCTGCCGTGCGGGGCCGATGCTACGTGCTGACCAGGAGAGATGTGCTCTGCTTGCTGACCGGTCGGTGTAGTGAGAAAGCCCGTTGATGCCGATGCGGAGTCGTCCAGGACGCGGTACATTGCGGCTAGTGGACGAGATACCCGATGAGGCGATGCTGGCTGACGCGGTGCGAAGGGGCGGGGAGTGATGGTGATGAAGATGGCGTGTATGGTCACCGATGTCTTGCGCCGTCTCCTTGTTCGCTGGTTACATTCTCCTTCAGATTCTCCATCCTGTGTTCCTTCCGGGGTCACCAATGAAGTGAGCACGGTCCTCGCGTCGTTGCGAGGTGAATCGCTTGCCCAACTTTCTTGTTTTGAAGGTGCGAAGGAGAAAATGATAAAATAGCACACTCGATGTTCAAGATGAATTATTATCATCTCATGACAAAATCTATCAAAAAGTAAACAAGTCAAAATACCATAAACTAAAGAGTACAAAATAATATAAAAAAGGTTTTTATAAAAGAAATTTAGATATGTACACTACATCCACAGCTGAATTTTCCTCCAACTTTTTGTAAGTCGGTTAATAATATCAAGTTTAACATCAACTTGATATTACATATTAATAAACTACGTCCGTTCTCTTTCAGTTTATTAAAACTTTATTAGCTTCAATTTCCGGTGACCAGCCGTGCTTATAATCTCACATAGAATGTAATGTTATTGATATGATGTTAATTATACAGATATAACTACTATTAATTTTTAAATGATGATAAAATATAATGTAACACCTTTGAGCGGCAAAAACTATTAAAACTTATTAATTTTTAACAAAAATGGACAACGATAATATAAAAAATAATAATTTGAATTTTTGTAACTAAATTCCAAGCTAGGCGCATATATTGTTTAGCTTAAAAAACTGTATTCCTAAATTTAATAACAAGATTTATTTAAAAAAATGACTTCAAGATTCCCTATCTCAAAAACTACTGAACCAATTTTAATGAAACTTGCAGTTTTCCCTAAGTTGAACAATACCTAGTAGTAGTACAACATAAAAATAATTACGTAAATCGGACTTGTAGTTCCGGATATATAAGCACACAAATATAAAAACAAACATACAATCACTTTTGAAATTTAGCACATTTGTTCAGACGCAAATATAGACTACGAAAACTTGGCAGTTCTGGAAATATTATATACATACGGATCGAATTGATAACCTCCTTTTTTTGAAGTCAGTTAAAATATCAGTGATTAAAATTTGAGGTATTTACAACTCCATGACTTACGAGTCGTAAACCTCAGTTGTTATCTTATTGTATTGCCCTTTCAAGTCATTAAGTAAACAATACTACAGTAGATTTCATAAATTTTTCCTGTCGTTCTTTGTTATACCTGCTTATATAGCTATAATAAATCGTAAATAGTAGGAATTGCTTTCATAATTTATTCACAAATATTTTTAATACAATATGTATTATTTGACGACCTCCGTGGCGCAGTGGTGAGCGCGTTGGTAGCTCAAGCCGGAGGTCGCGGGTTCGAGTCCCGCCGACGGAACAAAAAGTTTATAAAGTTCCTGGGTCATGGATGTATATTAAATATGTGTATCATATAATAAAAATCTTAAATATATGTATAGTATAAAAGTATTAAATATATTTCCGTTGTCTGGTACCTGTAACACAAGTCCTTCAGGTATAGTCTGTTCACTAGGAAATGTCCAAATTCCACTCGAGAAAAGGATAATGTTTTGCTATTGTTTGTTGAATTGCCGATAGTAAAACCAGTTTTCCGCCAACCACGTGCATCTGCAATACTCGGAACGACTGACTTTGATCCTTTTTATATGCATTTTTTACCTACGAGCGCTTCAAGAAAAGTTAAACCTTTTCTAGTCAGTAATATTTGTTATACCTTACGAGTAAGTCGAGTGTTAGGAATCAATCCTTTTTTAGTATAATAAGCGAAGTTTTATTAAAAAAAAGTGTAGTGTTAAAATGTTCAGACCGTGGGAAAGCGAATCGACATGTAAATAGGTTTGTTATAAATGCCACTTCTGAAGACACCAGTTCAACAGACTCTGAATGATATCACTTTATTAAGTTTTATATAAATTTTTTAGTTTTAAATGTTGTAAAATATGTGTTAAATAAATAATTATGTAATTTAAAAATTCTTCAGAATTTACATGATAATTTCATCAAGTATCAACACTGCTGGATTGCTCTAACTCTTAAGTGGCGGCAAAGTGGTTTTACTATCGGCAGTTCAACAAACAATAGCAAAACATTATCCTTTTCTCAAGTGGAATTTGGACATTTTCTAGTGAACAGACTATACTTCCAACGGGGCCAGACTGACGTGGTGTGATTTGTGAAGCGTCCATAGATATTATTATTTGTGTTAAAAATTCATAGCAAAACATGTTTTACTAGTTGTAAGTTGTAACTTGTAAGGCAAAACGTGATAAAATATAAATTTACTAGTTTAAAACAGCTATTAAATTATCCATTTTATACCTATTACAGGATTCAAACTAGCTACTTTTTTTTTTATTATTATTATTTTTTATTCAAACTAGCTACCTGCTAAACTAGATTACAAGACAATACATTTAACGAAGCAGAAAAAAGCTCACTACTAAAGATATTCAAATAGATAAGAAAACATCTAATTTTGTTTAGTTAAAAAAAAGCTAGAAACCAATAATTTACAATTACTGGTGACAAGTAACCTCTGTTTAAGGTTTAATCAGTTGTCAGTGACAAACGCCGTAACGGTCGGTTAGGCCACCTGTGATTCTGTGGAATGTACAGTGATCGCGTTGGCTTTTATCTTTTTGGGGTTCCGTAACGAGAGCGCACCAAAACCCTATTTTTTTACTTATCTTAGTTCAAAATTGTCCTAAAAAAATTAAAACGGGGAATATGTAGTTTATGTTATTGTCGATCTATTGGCGTGTGTTTCAAATAAAAGTAATTTGTAAATCCTAAGGAGATGCTGAATGTATGCTTGAATTTTAATAAATTGGTTTTACTTTGGAAGCTGATATCATGAGTATGATAAACAAAAAAAGAACATTTAAAACGGGGAAAGGAATGTTGATATACTGAACATTATTGCTGTATTTTTATTATAACTTTGTAGCTTCCAAATTATGAGTTTATAAGGCTTGAAATACTGTAAATTACGGTATCTCCGTAAGGAACGCCCTTAACTAATTTAAAATGTTGATTTAATTAATATAACACTATCTGTGAAACTCTTTATTAAATTGAAGGTTAATCATAAGTTAACGTCTCTGAGTACGGCGGTAAGTGAAATAAAATAATCGGCCAAATGCGAGTCGGACTCGCGCACGAAGGGTTCCGTACCGTTACGCGTTATAGAGCAAAAATAGGCCAATAATTGTGTTTTTTATATGGGAGCCCCCCTTAAATTTTTAATTTATTCCAATATTATTTTTAATTATTAAAGTACACATATAATTTTCACAAAGGCCTTAAAGGCCTTGTGAAAATTTCAAGTGCCTACCTGTTGTCATCATTGATACTGAGCAAAAAATGTTTGAAAAATCACGATTGTTGTATGGGAGCCCCCCTTAAATATCTAATTTATTTTGTTTTTAGTATTTGTTGTTATAGCGGCAACAGAAATACATAATCTGTGAAAATTTCAACTCTCTTGCTATTACCGTTCTTGAGTTACAGCCTGGAGACAGACGGACAGACGGACAGACGGACAGACGGACAGACATCGAAGTCTCAGTAATAGGGTCCCGTTTTTACCCTTTGGGTACGGAACCCTAAAAACGACTAAGTACCAAAAAAGGGGTACGCTTTTACATTATTTTTGTCGTTTTTTGCTTGACTCGAATGACTTGACTTTAATCTTAACAGGCGCTTAAAACATTAAATACACAGAATATCAGATTAATCTATATCATAATTCATATCTATAGATTAATCTGATTCTGTATTTAATATATAATTTATATATGTAGGTACTTAATACTTTTGTATGTTACGATAATTAGAACCCGTCTTACGCGAGTCCAACTCGATCTTGACCGTTTTTTGTTTACCAACAATCCCATATTGTTGCACCTCAGTTGCGTTGACAGCGAAATTTTATTACTGATTTGTCTCGTTATTGTTCACTTTTGTGCAAAAAATATTGTTACCGTTCTTTTGTCACCCTTTAAAAATTTGACTCTTTATCTTAAAGTTAATAATGGCTTCTTAGGTTGCGATTCTTCTTTTCTACCTGGACTTCCTAGTTGAACGTGTGGAACTAATTGATTTACAATTCTTTACCTATTTTTGAAAACACGGAACGGTCGTCTATAAATATTATTGGTATTTAGAGCTTTCGTTCATAAAATTTACTGTTACGTCTTTCAAGATCGAGTTTTTTTATATCCCTAGAAGCTAAGATCCTAGTTTTCACATCGTTATTTAATAATACATTTTCATATCTGTTTAACTTGTTATTTCTTTATGCTTAAGCCGCTAAACGAATTGTGATGAAGGGACATACTATTGGATTTATTTCGAAAAATTTCGTCACAACAATGTCTTGGTTAACATCAAGTTACGATGAAAAAAATCGATTAGATATGGAAATTTTGGTATTAGAGTAACTTAGAGACTGATACCACAGAATGTAAATATAATATAGTACCTAATACTTAGAGAGAACCCCAGAAAAGGAACTATTTAACCCATTTCACACGAACATTAAAAATGTGGGAAATATTCATCTCGGTTCATATTGGCCCAATACTGATCCGCATTCTTACGCCGTTTCTGACCCGCAAGGCCGGCCGTTTGCCCCACCTGCCCCCTCGCCCCACTTCCCCCGTCACTAGAGTCTAGGCTAGATAGATTGGCTAGATCTACGATGATTCAATAGTTCAATCATATCGAGAAATGGTTATGCAATGTCTACATTTATTTGCAAGTTTTCGTTTATAAAGTTAAGTCATAATATTATGTAGTACTTATCACTTGATCTACGTCTGTGTGTACTGTGTAGTACTTTCTTCACACCGATGTAAGGCACAACACGTTCAAATTTAATATAGCTTCAAAATTGAACTTTTTACGTATCATTGCAATTTGTAAGAAGTAAGTAAGCAGTGGAAGGCTGATTCTACTCTTCTCTACTATACTTACTACAAAAGTTAATTGATTCTTATAAGAATAAAACATAACCTATGATCTTATTATTATAGACACTTTCTTTACGTCATGTTACTGTGTAACCTCCGTTTAGTCCATTGTGGATCAAATACACAAATTTTATCACCTAACAAGTAACAAGACCCTCGTTGTAAAATAATTAATCGAAGGACCAAGGGTGAAAGGATACGACGAAGATACAATGCAAGTCGCA